>JALAZF010000206.1:9375000-10000000 GCA_022829125.1 Lathyrus tuberosus | reverse complement strand
TCCTCATTTCACTATGAGGGTACGTAGGCACGAGGACTTCGTTCCTCCGCAAGCACTTTCCTTCTTTTCTTTCTTTTTCCCCTTTCTTCTCTCTCTCCTCTTCTTTTAGCTAGGAGTCTTTAGATAGATAACCCATCCAAGCCTAGAAGCAAGCGAAATGGTTCCCGTCGAGTAAGACGGATGCGTTAGGTGCTAGTACCTTCCTTTCGCATAACCGACCCCCGTTCCCGTTTCTCTTCCCCTTGGGTTTTATCGATATTTTCCATGTCCTTTGGGACTAAATAAAGTTCGGTGGCGACTCTGTTGTATCTTTGATTGTGCGATTCACTCAGGTAGAAACCAGAGATCTTCAGCTGGCGACTCTGCTGGGGAGTTCTTGCTCCTGAGCTTCGCCTCCTTTTGCTTGTCTCCTAGCTAGGTGGGACTCCCCATCATCCTTTGGGGTTATGATTGGCGACTCTGTTGTATCTTTGAGTGTGCGATTCACTCAGGTAGAAACCAGCCATCTTCAGCTGGCGACTCTGCTAGGGAGTTCTTGCTCCTGAGCTTCGCCTCCTTTTGCTTATCTCCGAGCTAGGTGGGACTCCCCATCTTCAGCTGGCGACTCTGCTGGGGACAGATTGACCTCTTGCTAGTCCATCCCTTGAGGGGTCTCGCCTAGTTTTGTTTACTTTCTTGCTTGTTTGGGTGTTTATCTTATGCGCTTTACTAGTTTTATCTTTACGCTCTATTCGCTTTATGTTTATTTATTGCATTTCTTTACTGCTTTGAATATTCATATGCTGCATATTCTGGACATCTGCTATTTTCTCTGCTGTTGTCGGTTGGGGTTGTTACTTGAGAGATAAGCCCAATACACAGGCTTGAGTATACACCTAGGACTAGAGTGGAAAGTAGTGGGACCTACGTGCCATCTTGGTACGTTTGGTGTTCACAAAATTCACATCCAGACGAGGTTTTCTTGGGAGATGCTCTGACGTGCGTGTCTTGCACATTTCAGGGTGTTGATCTAGAGACCTGTCGACTCTGGTGACCATTCCCGAGGATTCAGTTGCAGCACTCCTCCCAAGGAGTATTAATGGCAGACCAGAAGTGGCAAACCCATTACGCTTCTTGATCCGAGGACCTAAAGCTGGGAACTTGCCATATGGTGATCTTTTTGGAGGAATCGGTGGACGACCTCTTTGTTTGGCGATAGTATTGTACCCCGAGGGATGAATGTACTATTGCTTCTCAAATCGAGAATCCGAAACTGAGAATCCCACTTTCTAGGAACTACCTGTGAGGGGGATATTGGGTTTTTCTGCAGGAAACCAAGACTCTTCCGACCTTTATTTTCTCATTGCTTCAGATCTCGCACCGACACAATGCTACCTTTGCAGATGTTTAGATTTGACTATTCAGACTATGCTGGCTTGTTGATTCTGATGTTGCATATCATCTCATCATGTCAAATTAATTTTTGCATAAGCATTTTAAAACTTTATTTTTTTCATAAATTGCATTCATTCATGCCCACATATGCACGTCCCTTCATCCAAAACTGTTGCTCATCCTTACCCGCATTCCTTGTAGCAAGACGATGACTCGACATTGGTATTTTACTCGCTCAAACAAATCCAGAATCATGGCTGACTTTGAAGCTGAGAATGCTGCTTACAAGGAAACTCTGGCACAATTCCAAGGTCGGATAGATCAGTTTCAGACGAACATGGATGTCATTATGGAGCTCCTTCATGCTCAGAGGGATACTGCTGCTGCTGCCACTGTTGTTGCAACTACTACTGATACAACTGTTGTCACTCCTGTTGTGACCACTCCTCCAGTTGTTACGGCTACTCTTGTTGTCGTTGTTCCTTCTCTTGCTAGAGTTGAAGTACCAATTGAGCCTGTGAATCAGCCTTCTGTTTAGCCTAGTTTGAACCAGATGCCCGCTGGTTTCCCTTGGGGCATGCCTCCAAATTACACTCCTCAGCTTGCAAATAATGGTAGTGCCTTCATGCCATATCAGCCTTTTGTTGTACCCATGCCTAATGGGAATACTTCTGCCTATCCATGGTTCATGCCTACTCCAGTCCCGCCTCCAGTGGTGAATGATGATCCTGTGAATCTTCAGGCTCAAACTCATCAAACTGCCAGATTGGTTGACACTGAAACTCCTGATGATGAAGAGCATGTGTATAGGGGTCCTCCTATTCATGTTCTGGTTTCGTCTCAAGTTGCTCAAACCGCTGTTCTGAATGTTCATCCTGGGATATTCTATCCTGGGGCATTTTCCTCAGCTACTGGGGTACCTCTTCTGAATTATCCGTATGGTGTTCCGATGGGTTAGAATACTGGTCAGATGGTTAATCCAGGTTTGGTGTATCCTTCTCAGTTTTCTACTCCGCAAGTGAATGCTCTTGCCGCTTCTCAGCTGGCAAATCCTCAGATTCTTGTCAGGCCCACTAATCAGAATAGATCGGTTGACTACAAGTTGTTGGAAGACCGTATCAGAGCTATCGAAGGGTTCTCTGCTTTTGGGATGGAAGCCAAAGACTTGTGTTTGGTTCCAAATGTTGTGTTGCCACAGAAATTCAAGATACCTGATTTGCCAAAGTATAAAGGCTTGAGCTGCCCGCGTAGTCACATCACTATGTACTGCAGGAAGATGGCATCCCATATTGATAATGATGAATTGCTAGTTCATTGTTTTCAAGATAGTTTGTCTGGTGCTTCATTGGATTGGTACATGGGCTTGGAGCGCAGCAAAATCCATACTTGGAGGGATTTGTCTGAAGCGTTCGTGAGGCGATACAAATATAACCTTGATCTGGCGCCAACTAGATTGCAATTGCAGAATCAGTTTCAGCGCTCAGCTAAAACATTCAAGGAGTATGCACAAAGATGGCGTGAGATGGCATCTCGTGTGTGACCGGCTCTCTTTGACAATGAGTTGGTTGATATCTTTATGGGTACCTTGCAAGGATCTTACTACGAGAAAATGGTGGGTAGTTCTTCATCAAACTTTGCTGATGTGGTAACGATTGGCGAACGGATTGAAAATGGTTTGAAGACTGGAAAGATTCCTGGTGCTGCTTCCCAACATCCGACCGCTAGAAAGTCTCAAAACAGTCAGTCCAAGAAAAAGGAAGGTGAAGCCAACGCTGTGACAGCTCAAGTTTCTCCTCAGTATCAAGCTCCCATGGCTCCCTTGCCGTACTATCCGTATCCGTACGTTGCTGCTGCACAGTATCAACAACCTCCATATCAGTATCATCCGCAACAACCAGTTCAGAATCAGCAACAGAATCAACAGAACAAAAATCAGCAGTCAGAACCGTCAGAACAACAACAGTCAAGGAAACCGTAAGCGTCCAAATTTTGATAGAATTCCGGTGTCATACACGGAATTGTTTCCTTACTTGGTTCACCAAGGGGAAATTGTCCCCAAGCAGATTGCACTTGCAATTCCTCCATTTGGCCCGAAGCATAACTCAAATACATCCTGTGCTTATCATGCTGGATACATAGGACATGCAACAGAGAATTGCTTTGTTTTCAAAACCAAGGTTCAGGAACTCATTGATAAGAAGGTTCTGACTTTTGCTGAGGAAGGACCCAACATTCAGAGTAATCCGTTGCCGAATCACGGTGGGCCTGCGGTTAACATGATTGGGGATAACTCCAGGGCTGAATTGATCATGGATGTCGACGAAGTAAAGACCCCGATGGCTGTGGTTTTCAAGAGATTGAACGAACACGGGATGTTGAAAGGGTTGCATGGTAAGTGTCGGATTTGTGACGATAATCCCAACCAGTGTCGAAGGCTGAAGAGTTGTGTCCAGATTCTGATGAACCGTGGCGAAGTGTAATTTTCCAGATCTAAACCTGTCGAGGAGGTTGCCACTATCGAGCCGTTCACCATCGTCTATAGGAAGGTTCCTGTGGAATCCCCTAAGTAGAAGGAAGTGCAACCCATCATTGTTTGTCCCCCGGAGCCGTTTCCGTATCAGAATTCTAAGGAGGTACCGTGGAAGTATGGGTCTTCTGTGTTTTCTGGAGGTCAAGAGATAAGGTTCGTCGAATCAGAGATCGTGAATGTTACAGCTGGTGGAGGTATAACTCGTAGTGGACGAGTGTTTTCCCTGAAGGTCACTACAAAGCCTGTTCAAGTTCCAACTGTTGTTCCTCCCAAGAAAACGCTTGCATCTGTAATCCCTGCTGTTCAATAAGGGGCATCTTTTACCGCTGTTCCATTATCGACTATCCTGTCTGAGAATGTTTCAAAGAGCAAAGAGACCCTTGATAATCAAGAGTTCCTTAAGCTGATCAAGAAAAGTGACTTTAAGATTGTGGATCAGCTGGGTCAGACTCCCTCGAGGATCTCAATTTTGTCCTTACTCATGAGTTCGCCTGTGCACAGATCAACTTTGTTGAAAGTTTTGAACAACACCCACGTTATGCAAGATATATCCGTCGTCGAATTTGATGATGTAGTGGGCAACATAACTGCAAGTCGGTATTTGGGATTTAATGAATCGGAATTGCCTCCTGAAGGAACTGCCCACAATAAAGCGCTGTACATATCTGTAACCTGCACAGACATCCTGTTATCTCGTGTTCTAGTGGATACTGGTTCTTTGCTCAATGTGATGCCTAAGGGCACGTTGAGTCAATTACCAGTGGAAGGAATTGAGATGAGACCAAGTGCCTTAGTTGTCAGAGCCTTTGAAGGTTCTCGAAGACAGGTCATTGGAGAAGTGGACTTACCCATCAACATTGGGCGGCATCTGTTTACCATTACTTTCCAAGTGATGGATATCAATCCAGCATACAGTTGCCTACTGGGTCGTCCGTGGATCCACGCTGCAGGGGCAGTTACCTCCACTTTACATCAGAAGTTAAAATTCATGTTTGGCGATTAGCTTGTCATTGTCTGTGGTGAAGAGGATCTGATTGTGAGCGAGTTATCATCTTTCCGATATGTCGAGACCGAAGAAGGCATAGTTGAGGTGCCGTTGCAGTGTCTCGAGTTCGAAGATGTCAGCTCTGCTTCAACTAGTCAAAGTAGATCACCACAATTGACTTTAGCGTCTGCTAAGAGTGCTAAATAGACCATCGATAGAGGTGCCTTGCCAGGCTGGGGGCACATAATTGATGTGGTTGAAAAACATTATCGTTTTGGAGTAGGTTATCATCATGGTCGTCAATTTGGTTCCTCTGATCAGAAGCAAAGCAACTTTGTCAAGTTCCACAGCGCGGATTTCCAGTAGGGTGACATCGTGGCAGCTACTGATGATGCCTGTAACACCCCACTTTCCCATTTTTGAAAATAAACAAAATATAAACAATTACTCAGAGTTTTCGCCACAAAGTGGAATGCCACATTAATCAATCAACTTTAAAACTCCTTTTTATTAGTCAAAATAAAACAGCGGAAAATTATTTAATCATTCGATTTACGGCCATCTGCCAATAACACCAACAACTCCACATAATTCGTGGTCCACCACAGTATTCATCAAAACAAAAGATACGTAACAAAATAAATAATGTAAAACCAATAGTAAAACTCCCAAATCCCGTGTTACGTATCAGAGCGACTCCTTAAACTCGAACAAGTTACACAAGCTCCAAGCACTAACCTGGTACCTGAATATCTGTACTTCCGAAGAAGCACAGACACAACAACAACAGAGGGGTGAGAACTACATTCAATATAAAAAGGTGAATAATACATATAAGAAGATAGTATCTCACACCAACAACAACAACATATAATCACGACCTACTGTCATATTCAATCACCAATAATCAACATATGATAATGAAATGCAACACGACACCATGCATGCGGTACCGACTTATTGGTTCATTCAATCGAACCCCGGATAGATCACATACACCTCTACTTGGCAATGATCTATCCCCCACCATTCTCCATATAGGAGTACAGATGAATCACATACACTCCTCCTAAGTAATGATTCATCCCACCAATTACCATGAATATGCAAGACTCAAATGTGCGCAACAAAACATGTATACAAGCATAAATACATGCACAGGATCCTCCTGATCACATCATACATATAACACACATGTATATCAAATGATAAATAATTCACGATCCTCCTGATCACAACAAACGTACACATAACACACATATATTACTAATGATAAACAAATTCACGATCCTCCTGATCACAACAAACATACATATAACACACATGTATAATGATAGACATACATAGTTACGATCCTCCTGATCACACATGAGACACCTAATCGTTCCCACTTGCACCATAATCATTGAACCCTCACAAGTCACCATAATTCACCAAACACTAATTAATTCCTAAAAATTATAAAATTAATTAGTTTCATCACCAACTGTGTATTACTCAGCATCTGACTCCCAATCCCAACCTCTCAAACCAAGAGAAACCGAATCGGACGCGAAAACGGGAAAGAAATCGCGAAACGGTAAAATTCTGCAACTTCGCCGGCCATACGCGTATTGCCCCAGGCCATACGCGTATTGTCAGCTCACTCGCCCAATCAATGCGTGTATTGACTCCCTTCGTACGCGTATCTCCTCACAATGCCCAAGGCCATACGCGTATTGCCTTATGCCTTACGCTTACGGACAGAGACGTTTTCTCACTGAATTTCCCAAATTCCAACACCATACACGTATTGCCCTCCTATTACGCGTACTACCTAGTTCCCATACGTGTATTGCTGCGTATCATGTCACTCCATACGCGTATCGCCCCACATGATACGCGTATCGCCAGATTTGTTACGCGATTCACCATCAGCATCACTATTCTGCATTCTGCTACGATTTTCACTAGTTTTCACTCCAAACCAGTCCTAAAAGTGTTTCTACATCAATTTTAGGGCTTATACTTTCCTCTTACATTTCCACCTATTATTACTACACGAATTAGAGGTCCTAGATTCCAAATCGTTCTCCCAATTTGGGTAAAAAACAAATCTGCAACGGAGATGTTCATACAACAACAACAACAACAGAAAATCATATTCACACAGATCGATTTAGCAATTCAACTATACGAATTTCAACATGGATTCACATATAGACACCAAAATCATACAACAACACAAAATCAGACAAAATCCTACGGGGTTAAGGACTCCCCACTCCCCCTTACCTTGAATTGTTCAGAAATCTGGAAAAAAATTGGGAAGAAGTCCTTGTCCTAGCACCCCTTCCTCTTCTTTGTTCTTCTTTCTCTCAAATTCTTGTTTTACGTGAAAACCACCTTAGTCCACTAAACTCCCCTTAATTCTCTTTAATCAGGTTTTATTTATTTAATTAATAACAAAATAATATTGATAATAATAATCCTAATAATAATAATGATAATAACAAGAATAATAATAATAACACTAATATTAACCATATTAATATTATTATTTTTGCATCACTATCCTTATTATTAACTAAAGTCTTAATTCTCATTAATTCACTAAGGCACTACCCTTCACTCACCCTTAACCAGGCCCAACCAACAGAAATAATAACACAACGATTAATAATTTAAATTGGGGTGTTACAACTCTCCCCCACTTAAATTATTTTCGTCCTCGAAAATATAACGGAAATGAATCACTCCGGGTACAACTCTCTCACAATCGACAACCAATAATCATACTAACAAAAGGTACACCATGAATGATCCAAACTAACAGACGACCTTGCTAACAGCAACTACAACAACGACAAGATGCAATGCCCATACAATGCCCTTGACGACTAATTCACGACCCAAAGAATACTCAAATTACAAACACACAAAGATCGTTACCCTCACCATAGGTAACCCTCTCCTAATTCCCCACCATAGGAATTAGCCACTCGCACTCGAAGCATCACCATAGGCAGCGAGGCAACAAGAAAAACAAGAACATAAAGTTCCACGACACAACATCGTTTCAACAACCTCTACATAACCATGCTATCAACATCCTTGTCACACAATATTATTACAACAATGCTACGATTCACCCATCAACATAAGACTAAAACATCCATCTACTTAATAGTCCAAGAATAATATTTAACCTTTTCCACCTCCATTCTGAAATGTCCAATGCTCTCATCGCCCCTACATATTTCCACTGTTCAACCTATGAACTCATACCAGTTACGCACACACATACGAAAGGTACCATATCACGCTTTCGATGCGCACTCTGATTACTCGCAACAATCAAATTTACCAAAGTCATATCCAACTTTTGACCCTCTCTAATCTTCACCAGAAAAATCATAGTTCATTACTAATATACCCAACCTCACACTTTACTGTGTTATCTCACACACCAGACGCAAGCCTCTGAACTGCTCAAATAGTTCTAATCCATCTGGTCATCAAAACAGACATGTATAAAACTTCTGACTTAACTCCTCTGGCACGACATTAACTTCTCCAATAGGATGATTCCAGCTAAGGTCATAACTCATCCGGAATCTCAACCTTCCTCGTTGTCTCATACTCTATTATTTCCGACCAAACAGGCACTCAATATTCTTGTGATTACTAAACAATTTGAATTCAAAATCATAAAAATAATATTACTGGATCCTCAATACAAAATAACCGTAACCATCTTGAAATCATGAATTCTCAATTGTCGTAAAGCATAAGCGACGACTTTTCCATCCTGTATCCACATACCAACTAAATTCATCATGGACACATCCCAATACCTCACAATGGTTTATTAGGATCACGAAGAAGCAAAACTGGGGCCGCAAACAAATTCTACTTTAGCCCCCTCAAACTCCTTCACAATGAACATCCAAAGCAACCGACCTACCCTTTGCAAGTCAACTGAAGTAACAAAATTCTAACTTGGAAGAGCCTTCCATAACCTCCGGCAATAACCAACTAAAGTCCAAAAGTTTCTAATCACCTTAACCGACTTCGGAGCCTCTCATTATAGAACTGCATCTACTTCCGATGGATCCATAACAATACCATCATCAGAGTTAACATATCCGAGAAACTAATCTCTTTTCAACCAAAATTCTCACTTGACTAATTTAGCATAAAAATTCCTTTCTTTTCAACACTTGCAACTCAATTCTCAAACACCCTACATAGTCTCCTTCTGACTGTATATTAGATCCGAACATCCCCAATGAACACCACTCCGAACTCATTCCATCTTGTCCAGACTCATATACAAGCTTAACCGAGTAAATAACAACCCATTCCGATGATAACAAACGTAACCAGTCACATGACATCGATCAAAGCCTCATCTCACACAAATTCACCACTCGTATCAAACTTTCCAAACAATTATAATTCCAATCAAACTCGACCAAACTATTCCAATCATCTATTCCTGAAAATGGACACTCATTCTCAATCGTTACCTTATTCAACTGTCAGTAATCCATACGCAATTTCATCCTCTAAACAATCCACATTCTACAATTTCTAACATGCATCAACAATCAACCAAAGAGAATTCTCAATCTCAATATTACATCCACACCTAAGGGTTTTCTCCAAATTTCCCTTAATGCCCTAAAACTCCAAGAATTCCAAAACTCATCCAAACTCTAAGTTTGCTTCCCATAGCCTCATTGCCTTATACACATCACGCTTGTTATTCCATCCAGAGCCACATCCGAAATTCATGCACAATTGGCGGCCCTCTACTGTGGCTTTCCTGTCAATTCTAGAACGATACTATCACAAACATAACAAACATCTTGGTTTCATCGCCTAAGAGTTTTTCCCTCAGAGACATCCCGACCTGACCAACATACCAAAACCTCTAATCTGCCTCATTTTCCGATATAAGAATCTTCAATGATACCCTACTAAGTCCAAGACACCCTTAGTCTCCGTCACTGTCTTCAAAAAGTTTTCCACCGAAGCACTGCTCTACCTTCCCGATGGATCTACCACAATACCCTCACAAAAATAACTTGCTCCAACAAACTCACCGTTTACAATCAAAACTCCCAATTCGAAACCTGCGAATAATTCATCATACTTCTGTACCTACAAAACAATTCTCATATGCTCTGAGTGATCTTCCTCCAATTTGGAATACTCCAACATCATCAACAATCCTGACGGTTCAATTCATATACTCCACAAATACACCCCGCATCTACTTTCCGTACGGAGTCAATAACATCGGACTCGTACCAAGTGTTGGATCAGTAATCACCTCTATCTTCTTAACGTGCCTATGATCCACTTATCTCGCCTGAAAATAAATCCAAAAAGAAATTCACAAACAACCAGAAACTCGACACGTGCAACTTCACTACTAACTCGTCACAACGTGAACGTTAATACACTAAGGCCTCTCCTGATAAATATTCACCCGTTCGCTCAGCACACCACAATACCAGTTCCCTACCATTATTCAATTCGGATCCACACCTCAGAAAGACATCAATGATTACCCAACACCGGCATCTCTCTTGCCATCACCTTGTTTTCTACTCCCTGACCAGCAATCACTAACCATACCTGATTGTCCCTCCTCGGAGATATTCTTCAACTTGACCAACAAGTACTTCTCTTCTACATCCTCTTTTAGATAATAAAGATCTCTACGGACTCAACACAACCATCTTCCACATCACATGCTATCTTAATTGTCAAGGCGCATCTATCCATTCATCTTGATTCCGACTACTATCAACAAGAGATTGAGGGTGATCAGTTCCCCAATTTGTTCATAGACAGCCGATTATCTTGATGAAGTATAGACCCTTCCTTACCAACTATGATAGCACTCCCTCACTCACCAATCCATCCTTCCAGAGTAGAAGCATCCTGGAGAAGCACCAGCTTCTCCCCCACTTATCTCATCCTAAACTCCTGCAAACGGACAGTTAGAAGATAAACATATACCGTCCGTGTTCTACACACGCGTCGTATACCAAGACACAAACCATACTAGACAACCTGGCCGGACGGACCGACCTGCTCTAATACCAATTGTAATACCCCACTTTCCCATTTTTTAAAATAAACAAAATATAAACAATTACTCAGAGTTTTTTCCACAAAGTGGAATGCCACATTAATCAATCAACTTTAAAACTCCTTTTTATTAGTCAAAATAAAACAGCAGAAAATTATTTAATCGTTCGATTTACGACCATCTGCCAATAACACCAACAACTCCACATAATTCGTGGTCCACCACAGTATTCATCAAAACAAAAGATACGTAACAAAATAAACAATGTAAAACCAATAGTAAAACTCCCAAATCCCGTGTTACGTATTAGAGCAACTCCCTAAACTCGAACAAGCTACACAAGCTCCAAGCCCTAACCCGGTACCTGAATATTTGTACTTCCGAAGAAGCACAGACACAACAACAACAGAGGGGTGAGAACTACATTCAATATAAAAAGGTGAATTATACATATAAGAAGATAGTATCTCACACCAACAACAACAACATATAATCACGACCTACTGTCATACTCAATCACCAATAATCAACATATGATAATGTAATGCAACACGACACCATGCATGCAGTACTGACTCATTGGTTCATTCAATCGAACCCCGGATAGATCACATACACCTCTACTTGGCAATGATCTATCCCCCACCATTCTCCATATAGGAGTACGGATGAATCACATACACTCCTCCTGAGAAATGATTCATCCTACCAATTACCATGAATATGCAAGACTCAACTATGCGCAACAAAATATGTATACAAGCATAAATACATGCACACGATCCTCCTGATCACATCATACATATAACACACATGTATATCAAATGATAAACAATTCACGATCCTCCTGATCACAACAAACGTACACATAACACACATATATAACTAATGATAAACAAATTCACGATCCTCCTGATCACAACAAACATACATATAACACATATGTATAATGATAGACATACATAGTTACGATCCTCCTGATCATACATGAGACGCCTAATCGTTCCCACTTGAACCATAATCATTGAACCCTCACAAGCCACCATAATTCACCAAACACTAATTAATTCCTAAAAATTATAAAATTAATTAGTTTCATCACCAACTGTGTATTACTCAGCATCTGACTCCCAATCCCAACCTCTCAAACCAAGAGAAACTGAATCGAACGCGAAAACGGGAAAGAAATCGCAAAACGGTAAAATTCTGCAACTTCGCCGGCCATACGCGTATTTCCCCAGGCCATACACGTATTGCCAACTCACTCGCCCAACCCATACGTGTATTGACTCCCTTCGTACGCGTATCTCCTCACAATGCCCAAGGCCATACGCGTATTGCCTTATGCCTTACGCGTACAGACAGAGGCGTTTTCTCACTGAATTTCCCAAATTCCAACACCATACGCGTATTACCCTCATATTACGCGTACTACCTAGCTCCCATACGCGTATTGCTGCGTATCATGCCACTCCATACGCGTATCGCCAGATCTGTTACACGATTCACCAGTGTCGCACCCTAATTTTTGACCCTAAGATGTCATCTTCAGTTGTGCATCTTAGGTCAAGCATCTCTGCATTGGTTGAGCTAACCCATATCTCGTAGTTTGTTTATTTGTGTTCAAATTAGGTTCACATATCGTCATAAAGCTCCACAAGCTGTTTGGAAGCAAGTCAAATCAACAAAAGATCTCCAGTACAAGAACTTTGGAATTAGGATTTTTATCTTGAAGAAATCATTGAGAAATTAACTCTAGCAAGTCAGTATTTGTGTGGCCCACCTATCACTTGAGGTCATTTATGTTCAAGGGACGCCACTCAACGAGAATCCATGCTTCATTGATCCTCAACAGGAAGAATTTGAGCCTCAATCCCACTATACTTCAAAATTAGGGTTCCTGTGACGCTTATCAGCCAACAACTTTGATTCTTCATCGAGACGATATCCTAAACCCTAATTATTGATTCTCGTAGTTTATCAACATCCTCAAGAGTCTCCTAAGACCTTTAGAGGGGAAGTAAGAAGCAAACTTACAAGGTTTGGCCTCAGTGCATTCGTAGTCAGAACTAGGGTTTGACTGAAACCCTAACCTTTTGGGATCTTGGGTCAAATGAAGTGTTAATGGTTCTAATCATCATATATTGTCTCTTGAAGTATCCAAAGCATCCATGTAAAGTTTCGTGGGGTTTCTTGCTAGATAAGTAGGGTTTTGGTCGCGAAAGACTTCGTATATGACATTTTTCCCCTAATAACCCGATTTGGAATAACCATAACTCCTAAACCGTGCACTCAAATTAAAAGACTCAAAGCTCATTGGAAAGCTCTCATCAAGATCTTTAATTCATTCCATATGACTTTTTGTCTAAAAATGCTTAGATTTTGAGTTATGAAGCTTATAAGACATTTTGGCCAAACACTTAAAAAAAATTTCAGCACTTTCCTCCACATTTTTTTCTCCAACTTTGACCTCATTTTTCACCCATTTCTACTTGGATTCAAGACTTGAGTACCAAATGAAAGTTGTAGAGCTTGTTGAGAGCTTTCCAACCATATGTAGAACATCCCAATAGGATAAGCCAAACTCAAGTTATGGTGTTTTAAAGTTAGGTACCTCAAATGTCAAAATTCAATAACTTAGAAAAATTTTCTAAGTCCTTTTTCGTTTTCTCATGTGTATGACTTTATGGCCCATTTTCTTATTGTTACAAGCCTCATTTCAATTACTTTCCAACATCAAACTTGTAGTATTATCCAAGAACTTTCATTTAAACTCAAGAGCATGAAAATCGGATCATTAAGTTAGGAGATATCATGAGAAGAACATAGCCACACGAAATTGGTTTTGCACCAAAAACACATCAATTTTGAATTTCAAATCTTATCCTCTCTGCAGACCTACCTACCACCACATCATCCCAGTATCCCATGACTTGTGCAAGACGAAAAAAAGACCTAAACTATAGCTATTGATCTTGTCCCAAGCATGCAAAAGTAAAGAGAAAGAGACAAATGCATGTTCACATGATTCAAGAATTGTGAAACCACGCTTGCAGCCATGCAGGGAACATCCAGTTCGTATATCCCAACCGTGTACCCTCAAACTCACCTATAAAAAGAGCCTTGCTCCCATTCAAAATCATCACGACACACAATCAAACAACAACACTAAAATCTCTAAAAAAAATTTCATTTCTTTGGAGCACACGGGAACTGGCTGGGAATAGGAAGAGGAACTCTTGCAATTTGCTTCGAAACTAGGTATGTTTTCTTAATCTCCATTCGATGTACATGCATTAGTCAATAGGTTACCATGCTGTTTGCTATAGTGTTGTGTTTGTGTGGATAAATGACATTCTGAACCTCGTGATAAGTTGTTTTTTTGAAAAGATTCCACGACTGCTCTAGTGTCAAAAATCATGAAGCTTGTATGGTCGAAATGTTGATGCTACCATACTCATATTTTGTTTTTGTCTGGGATGATAACATGATATCATGTTACCTTCAAGATGCATAAAATGCGTCAACTTATTTTAAGCACTGTTGGTTATGAATGTGGTATGGTTTGAGTCATGGAGAATTCTATATGGAAAATGATGTTGAAGCCAACAGTTGGTCTCTCTTTTACCTTTGAAGCATGAGCTTATATGTGCATGATATTTGTGATGCGAGTTGTGGGTGTTTCTGTTTGTAATATGTGCTAAGTTTGTGCTTACAATACATGTTGTGTTGGTGCATTTATTATATGCACGATCATAACCATACCAGCCTTGCATGTTTGAACATTAGTGTAGTAGTTATTGCTTTGAACTATCCGTTAATGCATTGCTGTTTGGTGTTGTGTGCATGGCCTTATGCCATTCGCCTTATATTACTACCATGCCTATAATTACGAAATGTTTTTACGCAACTCATCTTGATAGTGAAGTCATGTTGGTTTTACGATGCATGTTATGTATTAGCTTCTTTGATACCACTGCTAAGTTTGTTTTCATAATTTAAGCTTGGAAAAGATGCAACTTGGATATATATGTCTATTTATGTGATACTGCCCCCATGTGTCCTGGCTTTAGTTTCTTTTTGTTGATTAGCGATTCTGGTTTCGCGTTTTGAATGATGTTGGCTCTTGTTTTTTTCCACTCACCATATCATGCTCACAGTTATGTTATTAGACTCTGTGGTGTTGGTGTCGCTCTTACGCTGCTGTTGCTTGTAATGTTTGTTAAATAATGTGTTGGCTAGTTGCGGTTACAAGTTTGTATTGGTTGGAGTTAATGTTCTACGATTATACATATATCCTGCTTCATTGTGGATTGTTGTCTTGAAATATCTTGTTGTCGTTGCAAGCATAATATGTGTCAACCTGATTACATGATGTTGAGTTCTTGTGGATGGTTGTACGGTTTGAGTTAGGGAAAGTCCCATGTGTTGAAACAGGCAGTTGGTCATTTTGTTTTAAAAAAAACTGAATCCATGTTGTCAATGAAAATGCATGTTTAGCATACGATGGGAGTTTTGTCTATGATTAGTGATAAAGTTGTGGCTTTATTTTGTGTACATGCTGACTGTTTGGTTTGCGAGTTATTGTGAAACTCTAATATGCTGTTCATTCGTGTGGAGAGGCTTAAAGTCGGTTGCCATTACATGTGTATTTGGTTTACGTTTAAAACAGAAAGTTTTCTTTTCAAACTGATTTCATATTTTGGACACCTAGTTTCCTCTGCATTTTTCTTCGTGATTTTAGTTACCATGTTGTTAGATGTTGGCCTCATGATATTCTATACATAAAATGCTCCAGTATGGTATTTTGTTTCATGTTAATCGGTTGATATTTAATTAAGTTAGATTGAATGGAAATTGAGTTTCATATTAGTATTGTAAATCAAACCCGATAGCAGTATGCATAATTTCCATTTTCATGCATTTGGACGTTTTACTTTTGTCCTGTAGTGCATTGATCCACATGCCAATATGTCACGTAACACACACTGCACGCGTATTGTTTCTTTCAATTATATTTTAATATTTTGTTTAGCTCATATATTAATGGATGCGTATTATATAACGGATGTATAGCCGTCCCAACGGTTCACCACACGCCTTGCCTTTCACCTTGTACCAAAAGATCCTGGGTTCGATCCGTAGTGATCAACCTTTTGGTCATTTCTTTCATTTTTCGCCTTGCCCTTCCTCCTCTCCAACCTGGGCCTTGCGCCCCCTCACTATCCACACCCCCATTATTCTGGCCCAATTTAATTCTTTTGTTATTTCCAACTGAACCAAATCATTAATACACCCCCTGCATTTTTATTTCAACTTTTTTCTAACTTCAAAACCTTTTTTTAAAAACCTCTTTTGTTTATTTGGCTTAAATGTTCTATATATTCAAAAAAACCTAAAATATCTATTTTCATAGTTTGTCCCTTAATTATTTATTTTATCATTAATTAATATGTGATGCTTTATTATTATTAATTATATTCTTAATTGCTAATTGTTGTGTTAGTTTTAATCTTAATAATTAATTGCATCTTAAGTTGTTAACTCCTAATTGTGATATTAATTGTTATTCTTACTCATGTTGTTAAATTACCAATTTGTGTCTTGATTTCGAATTTGTCACTTTCTAGTTCTAAAGTTTTGGTTAATGGTCAATTTCTAAATGATTAATCGTCCATGTGGCTAATTTTTTAATTACCTTGTGTGTTGAAATTGTTAATTTCTATTGTGTTGCCAATTAATTATCCATTCTTGGTTTAATTATCAATATCATTTTTAAGCATCCTTGCTTAATTCTTGAGTTAATATATCCATGTTGGTTTGTCATATCTTTGATTTTTTACATGAATATCATTCTTCTAAATTATCATCCTTTAATTATCATTATGTATATTTGTCTTCCTAAAGATTAAAGCATATTGATTGTCATCCTAATTATCATTCTACATGTTTGTCTTCTTAAAGATTGGAGCATGTTGATATCATTTTAATCATTCTACTTGAAGCATATTCATCTTATCCATATCTTATCATGAAACATATTGTCATCTTCATGCTTATGTTACTTCCATTATGTTATCTCACATCAAGGTTCTAACATGTATCATATCTTAACTATCGTTATTTTTATTTATGATGTCCTATTTCCATTTGTATGCTTATTTGCTATTGTCCAAACCTTTTCAAAACAATATAAAAATTCTCGATCCAACGTCGAGCCCATTTTCTACCCATGTAAGTCGACTGCCTTCGTGCATCGCATTCAACCTTTTGGTCACCAGACACAAGTCTAGCATCACTCTGCTAGCACCCTCGCCTAAATAACGTAATTTAATCGCATTAATATCCAAAGGAAAATCCCATGCATAATAACCATGTTATTATGCATGGTGCATATCATTTGCATTCATAATGGTCACCTTAAGATAAGGCAATTAGACAACTTAGGATAGATTTTCTAGGTTAGTCCCCCATAAACTTTGACTTCTTTAATCAAACTTTAGCCTACCAAATTCTCCATACAAGAGAATTAGATGTTAATCATCTCAAAGAAAGGGACATACAATCCCATACCCCACAACATACACATTTTCAAAAAAACTGTGGTGGTCTTTATTAAGATGATGACTCATCTTCTTTTCCTAAACCTTTAAGACATTTAGTATCTTTAATGAAGAACTACAAGTGCTCTGATTCCTTCCTGACAGGATATGTAGGCATAAGATGCGATATCTTGTCGAGCACCCTTAGGAATAAAAATTATAAATCACCTACCCTTTAAACCCTTAGCAAAACAGATGACAAATAACATAAATGAATCAAGAGGTTCCAGTAGAGTACTACAGATATCTAGGATGCTAACACCTTCCCTAGGTATAACCAACCCCCGAACTTAGAATCTTAGTGCATTTGCATTGCATTGTGGGAATTCAGTTTTTCTCCCTTCCTTTGGATAAAATCAAAGACCGGTGGTGACATTAAAAAATGCGATCCTAGTTAACCAATAACTATGGTATCCAATTTTCACCGCGACAGAAATGGCGACTTCACTGGGGATATTCTCATAAGAGGGTTCCCCCTAACTTACTCCTTTTATGTTGTTTGTTCATTACTTGTATATATTTGTTTATCTGCTTGCTTGGGTTGTCACTTTGAGTGGTGAGGAGTCCTAGACCCGGACATGAGTATAATTATAGGAGATGATATGGTCAAGGGTACTTTGACGGATTCGATTCCTGAAAAGTTGAATTGAGAAAATCATCGCTCAGTTTAGGTTCTTTTGAACTTAATATTGTTTGAACGAGTACATTTGTGAAAACGGTATTAACTTCGACCAAGGACCTTTAAGACTGAGGACCGTAGCACCTTTAACCCAACTTGGCCTTTTAGGACGTAGTGCGGTGATTATGTGGGAGTCCATTTCCAAATAATTGTCACGCGATACTACACTCAGACGAGATTCTCTTGAGAATATTATTGACTAACCGAGTAATTTGGGAAGTCGATAATATCCGAAAGATGGGTCGTAGACTCTGGAAACCCTTAGAACCCGTTCGGCAGGTACATTCTGAAACCACGCCACCCTATGGGATGGGTAGACCTTGACTCCACTCACGCTCCTTTGAACCTAGGACTCTTTGTTTGCTTGCTTGTGTGCCATTTTGTTTGTGTGTTTGTACATACATGCATACATAAGCATCATTTTCGTTCAAGTTCGTGGAGTCTGAGTCTTTTATTTACGTCGTAGGGTACCATGGACAATGAAAGAAGGAACACCGTGAAGTATACTTACAAGAGTTTTGACACAAGTGACCTAAGGAGGCTAGAGACTCTGTTGGTTGATCCAAAAGGATTCGAGCATAGATATGGGGCGCTTTTGTTTTTGTTGAAGGTGAGGGTTGATCAAGGACTTCTTTCCACCCTACTTCAGTTTTATGATCCGGTATATCATTGCTTCACATTCCCTGATTACCAACTGGTGCCGACTCTTGAGGAATATGCATGTCTGACCGGTGTACCTATTTTGGATAAGTCCCCTTTTCCCATTTTTGGTAAGGACCCTAAGGAACAAGAGATTGCCAAGGCGACACATTTGGAGTTAGCAGACATACGAGGGAATATGACTACCAAAGGAGGGATTTCTGTTTTGCCTATGAAATTTCTGGTGGAGAAAGCTTATCATTATGCCAGGCGTTCTGACATGGCTGCCTTTGAGGCTATATATGCTTTAATGATTTATGGTACCTTTCTGTTCCCCAATCTCAAGGACTATGTGGACCTCAATGCTATCAAGATATTCATGAAGAGGAACCCTGTCCCTACTTTGTTAGCTGAAGCTTATCACGCCATACATTCGAAGCATGCCAAAGGAGGACAGATCACCTGCTGTGTGCCCTTATTGTACAAGTGGTTTACTTCGCACTTACCCAAGGCTAACATTTTCTGGGACCTTAAAAAGGGATGGTGGTCTAAGAAGATCATGGCCCTTACTCATTCTGACGTTGATTGGTATAACCCTTATAGGTACGAGGATGTTGTGATCATCGATAGCTGTGGAAAGTTCGGGAATGTGCCTCTCCTTGGCATACAAGGAATAACCAGTTACAATCCGGTCTTAGCTCGTAGACAGTTCGGTTACCCTTTGAAGGTCAAGCCTCTTGGTATTCATACAGAAGGATTTTTCTCCAAGGATTACGAAAAGCAGGAGGAATTGAGGAGCAGGATTTTAGAAGCCTGGAGGGACAAACACAAGAAAGATAGGAATGCTTTGGGGAAGCATAACTGTGTCTCCATGGACCCCTACCTACAATGGGTCAAAAGAAGGGCTATTGAACTAAGGATGCCCTATGATTTCCAAGAGCCTATGGTCTTGAATGAATAACCTGTCTTCATCTTTGCATCTGAGACAGAGGAATTAAAGATCGCCTTAAGGAAAGCTCAGCAGATAGGGAATGGCTGGAAGGATAAGTCACAGGTGCTTGTGGAAGAGAATGAAGCGCTTCAAAGACAACTAGAGGCAAAAAGTGAGGAAGTTCCCTCTTGCAAAAGGAAGAAGTTACAAGAAGACCCGAGTCCCTCAAACCCTGAGTCTACTTCGTGGGAAGCGATAATAGATGAGCTGTTTCTCGAGAAGTCCCGAATGGAAGAAGAGATTAAGAAGTACAAGCTAAGATTATTGGGGGAATCTCCTTAGGCCGTT
Organism: Lathyrus tuberosus; assembly: GCA_022829125.1. Lineage (NCBI taxonomy): Eukaryota > Viridiplantae > Streptophyta > Magnoliopsida > Fabales > Fabaceae > Lathyrus > Lathyrus tuberosus. The sequence continues at coordinate 9,979,824 of JALAZF010000206.1, read as the reverse complement.
TATTAGCCTTTATTTAATTATTGTTAAAAACTCTTGTAAGAATATCAACGGTTGTAATGTTTTCCTTACGAATTTTTAATTCCCGTTTCTTTCACTTGTAACAAATTTTGTATGATTAATGAAATCATGTCCGTTGGTATTCTATGATGATTATAAATACTCAAATTCCACAAACTTTTGCATCTCATTGCATTTGCATTCTCATTCTCATTCACTTCAAAGAACTCAAAGTTCGCTGTTTTTAGATATCGCAAAATGGATCATGGAAGGAAAGGAACGGTACCATACACCTTCAGGTTTTTTGATGTTGAACAGTTGAGGGAACTAGGAGGTCGGATAAGGGATCCAGATGCCTTCGCCATGAAACACGGGCATATTCTCTCTTTATTACAGGTACAAGTAGCTGAGAGTTTATTAGAGACATTGGTTCAACTCTACCATGTAATATACCACTGCTTCATCTTTCAAGATTTCCAGTTGATGCCCACCTTAGAAGAGTATTCTGCCCTATTGGGAATCCCCGTCAAAGATTCACCGCCGTTCTACGGTGGAGAAGGAAGACCCAGTCAGGAAGACATCGCGAGAGTGACTCGCATCAAGCTGTTGGAGATCCAGACCCACATGATGTTCAGAGGAGGAATCGACGGTTTACCTGCTCAATTCTTATTCGAGAAAGCTCGGGAGTTCGCCGACAAAGGAAAAATTAGGGCTTTCGAGAATCTTTTCGCGTTACTGGTTTATGGTCTATTCTTGTTCCCGAATGTTGAGAATTTTGTTGATGTTCATGCTATCAGGATTTTCATGCTCAAGAATCCTGTCCCTACATTGTTGGCCGATGCATACCACTTGATTCATTCAAAGATCCTGAAAGGAGAAGGTCAGATCGTGTGTTGTACTGCTATCCTCTACAGGTGGTTTATTTCGCACCTACCAAAGACCACGACCTTCTGGGTTGTGAGGGATGGCTCTGAATGGCCCGTTAAACTCATGGCTCTCACTCATTCGGACATTGTCTGGCATGATCCGATGTACGGAGGGATTCCCATGATTTACAGTTGCGGAGATTTTTCCAATGTGCCTCTTCTTGGCACGAAAGGGTGCACCAGTTACAATCCTGTTCTCGCCCGTCGCCAGGTTGGACACCCGATGAACGAGATACCAGATCCAGAGAACTTGAAAAGAATTTTTCTCTATGAAGGAGAAGACCTCCAGCTGAGGATGCAGACTCTATTTGCTTGGCATCAAATCAACAGACAAGGAATGACTGCAGTAACAAACCCTGACTGCACAGTTACAGAATCTTGCTTGGAGTGGTCATGCAAACGAGCCCTCGCTCTGACAATGCCGTACCCGCGGCCCAAGCCTCCTGTAGTGGAACCGGATGAAGTTTCAAGGCTGAAAGCAGAAGTGGAGAAACTGACACTGGACAAGTACATATTGCAGGAAAGGATTGACAAGTTGATGGAAGAACTCAGTGAAGAAAAGGGGGCATCGTCCAGCGGATCGAAGCCCTAGTTCCTCTTTGTTGTATTCTGTTGTTTATTGTACTAAAAGCCCTGAGGGTGTACCATTTGTAACAAAAGCTTTAAAATTTCAATGAAAGAGTTTCCAATTACGATATTTAATTACGCTTTCGAGTTCCCTGAAGTGAATGTTGCATCATGCTGCATCATACGCATTATTAGCATTTGCATCCGCATTCCTTTTGTGTTCCGAGTCCTCACCCGTGTTTCTCCTAATCAGTTGTTGTTAAGAGAAAGACAAGCTGAAGCCCCGATACAATACTCGAGCCAATCGCAAGAAAAGAATGGATCAACTCGAACAGGAGAACAGAGCACTCTGGGAGGAGGTTTCAACATTGAAAGAAAGTCTAGAAAAGATCAACGGAATGATGGAAGCTTTGATGGCTGTTCAGAATCAGCCATCACACAACACTGTTATCTCTGAGACAATATCAGCACCGATCCCAGTGGTGCCCACTACAAATGAAATTCCTGGTTATCTGTGGGGTATGCCTCCCAACTTTACTCCAGCTGGATATCACCCGACTGTTTCTCAAGTTGTTGCTACAACTGCTGTGATGACTACGCCACCACCTGTGGTAAATGCTACTCCATTTCATCTGGAAGAACCTGTGTTTCATGCTGACTTTAGTGAGAATGCCGAAATGGAAGAACGAATGGACGGTTTCCAAGATCAGTTCCTGGAAATGAGGAAAGAAATCAAGGCCCTTCGTGGAAAAGAGTTGTTCGGGAAGAGCGCCTCTGAGCTATGCTTAGTTCCCAAAGTCAAGATTTCTCCAAAATTCAAACTCCCCGATTTGGAGAAGTATAAATGGAACTCTTGCCCACACAGTCACATAGTTATGTATGCCCGAAAAATGTCAGCTCATAAGGACGACGATCCCCTATTGATACACTTCTTCCAAGATAGTTTGACTGGTGCAGCCCTTAAGTGGTACATAGGGTTAGATAGCTCAAAGGTCCGCAGCTTTAATGATCTCTGTGAGCTTTTTATCAAACAGTACAAGTATAATGTCGACATGGCACCAGATAGAGACCAGTTGAGAGCTATGGCCCAGAAAGAAAGAGAAAGTTTTAAGGAGTACGCCCAGCGCTGGCGTGAACTTGCCGCTCAAGTTACTCCACCTCTGGAGGAAAAGGAGATGACTAGAATTTTCCTGAAAACACTGAGCCCGTTTTTCTATGAAAGAATGGTAGCCAGCGCCCCTAATGACTTTACCGAGATGGTGAACATGGGAATGCGTTTGGAAGAGGGCGTTCGCGAAGGAAGATTGGTAAGAGAAGGAAGCACTTCCAGCAATACCAAGAAGTATGGAAGTACGTTCGGGAAAAAGAAAGAACAAGAAGTAAGTGTTGTACACCAAGGACGGACGAAAGGAAGGTATCAGCAACGCCCACATGTCGTTGCTGTGACCCCAGTTATTAATGCTCCAACTTACCAGCCACAGTTTGCACAACCTTACCAACCACCACCTCAAACTCCATCAACTTCGCCACAGCAATACCGTCAGCAAAATCAGTCGTCTTCTCAGCAAACCCGGCAGCCATTCAATAGCCCAAATCGTATGGTGAGGAAGCCAAATTTTGACCCAATCCCTACGTCCTATGCAGAACTTTTTCCAGCATTGTTGGAAAAGGGTCATATCCAGACTAAACCACCGCCAGCAGTGCCCAAGGACCCTCCTTATTGGTATAGAGGAGATCAGTTTTGTCCCTATCATCAGGGAGCGCCGGGCCATAATATTGAGAATTGTTATGGAATGAAAGCCGATGTTCAAAGGTTGGTCAAGAGTGGAGTCATAACTTTCAAGGATTCGAACCCGAATGTGCAGAATAATCCCCTACCACCACACGGGGCTGCCAATGTAAACATGATCCAAGAATGTTCCGCAGAAGAAATTGAAGAAGTATTTGTAATAATTCCCCATATCAAAGAGCTGGAACGAATTGAGTTCACTTATGACAGCCAGAAGACTGCTACAACTCCGCTAGTCATTAATGTACCTGGTCCAGTTCCTTACACTTCCAGCAAGGCTATTCCCTACAGATATAACGCCACTATGCTTGAAAATGGTAAGGAGGTGCCTTTGTCTAATCCGTCATCTGTAGTCAATATCGCCGATGTTAGTTGGATTACGAGAAATGGTCGAGTTTACACTGCACCAGCTAAGGAGGTTCCTTTTGGACAACCAGTTGTGAAGAATGCAATCCTGGGGCAGTCTGGTAAGAATGATTCTGTAGACAAATCGGATGAGATCCTAAAAATGATCAAAAGAAGTGAATGCAAGGTGGTGGATCAGTTGCTGCAGACGCCATTCAAAATATCTGTGCTACAACTGTTGATGAATTCTGAGGCCCATAGGCAGGCGTTACAGGGTGTACTCGAGCAGGCGTACATTGACCACGACACGACTATGGAACAATTTAGTGGAATAGTGGGTAACATTACTGCCTGCAACAATCTGGGATTCTGCGAAGAAGAGTTACCCGAAGAAGGAAGGAAACATAACTTAGCTCTGCACATTTCCATAAACTGCATGAATGACATGATATCTGGAGTTTTGGTTGATACTGGTTCTTCATTGAACGTGATGCCGAAAACAACCCTTGCAAGGCTGACTTATCAGGGACCACCCATGAGGCCAAGTGGTGTTGTTGTCAAAGCTTTTGACGGTTCGAGGAAAACCGTGATTGGAGAAGTGGATTTGCCCATGACTATCGGGCCCAGTGTTTTTCAGGTTCCATTCCAGGTCATGGACATTCATGCCTCCTACAGTTGCTTATTAGGCAGGCCATGGATACATGATGCGGGAGCTGTCACATCTACACTCCACCAGAAACTGGAATATGTTTGCGATGGACAGTTAGTCACAGTTTGCGGGGAAAGGGCTTTGGTGGTAAGCCATCTTTCTTCCTTTTCCTACGTTGATGCGGACGAGGAGGTAGGGACTCCATTTCAAGCCCTCTCGATTGTTAATAATACTAAGAATTATGGAGTTTCCATGGCATCTTTTAAGGATGCACAACGAGTTGTGGAAAGTGGCTCTCAAGGGAAGTGGGGACAAGTATTGGAGTTGCCCAGAAATAAGAACAAGAAAGGTTTGGGTTTCAAAGGTAACAATTCTGAGAAGACCCCTACAGGAAATATGGTTATTCTCCCCATCAAGAACGTGTTTCACAGTGGAGGGACTATCCACTCACCAAGGGTAAACATTGTGGAGGAAGACTCTGAAGATGCCATCATTCCTCTCTTTCCTCCTCCACCAGGAGACCAAGGACCCAAGTATGAAGCCAGTGCCATCCTTGAAGATGAGTCTGCCGAAGATCAGCCTAATTTCGTGACGCATGGGGCAATGGCCCGAAATTGGAGTACTGTCAACATTCCTATTGTGATCCCATTATCAAAGTAATTGTTTTGTTGTTTGTTTTTAGTATATTCGCTCTGCCCAAGGCGATGACATTTGTGTGTGGGCTCTACTATAAATAATTCCCTTTGCTCTGCCCAAGGCAAAGGTGATTTTGTGTTAGGGCTTCTATTTGAAATCATTATCATCAATAAAGTTATCATTTTGCATTCCTATTTTTTTATTCCCATTTGTTATTACTCTAAGGAAAGTGGTAATCATAATTTTTCTTAAAATCACTGTGCACGTTCGTGCGCACTTTCATCTGCTTAATATCTAAAATAAAATCACATCACATGTGCAGACTATTGCACGAACTGAACATCGAAAACAATCATCCAATGCCTTCTCCGAACTTTGAGTTTCCTGTGTTCGAAGCCGAAGAAGAGGAAGAAGAGATCCCTGAGGAAATATCCCGTCTACTCGAGAATGAAGGCAAAGCTATTCAGCCTCACGAAGAGCCGTTGGAGCTTATTAACTTGGGTACAGAGGAACTCCGTAAAGAGGTGAAGATTGGAGCTTCGCTTGTGACTGATGTGAAAGCGAGGTTGATTGAATTACTCAAGGAATATGTTGATGTGTTCGCTTGGTCGTACCAAGATATGCCTGGTCTTGACACTGCTATAGTGGAGCATCGTCTACCTTTGAAGCCAGAATGTCCGCCGATCAAACAAAAGCTCAGAAGGACTCGCCCTGATATGGCCTTGAAGATTAAAGAAGAGGTACAAAAGCAGATTGATGCGGGTTTTCTCGTTACATCTAAGTATCCGCAGTGGTTAGCCAATATTGTGCCCGTGCCGAAGAAGGATGGTAAAGTTCGAATGTGTGTTGACTACAGAGATTTGAACAAAGCAAGTCCGAAGGATGACTTTCCATTGCCTCATATTGACGTGTTGGTGGACAACACCGCAAGGTACAAGGTCTTCTCTTTTATGGATGGATTTTCAGGTTACAATCAAATCAAGATGGCTCCCAAAGACATGGAGAAGACATCATTCATCACACCCTGGGGCATGTTTTGTTACAGAGTTATGCCGTTCGGTTTGAAGAATGCTGGTGCAACATATCAAAGGGCTATGACTGCTCCTTTCCATGATATGATGCATAAAGAAATTGAAGTTTATGTAGACGACATGATAGCTAAGTCCAAGACTGAAGAAGACCATGTCGAACACCTGTAAAAGTTGTTTCGGCGTTTGAGGAAGTATCAGCTACGTTTGAATCCTAACAAGTGTACGTTTGGTGTACGCTTAGGAAAACTGTTGGGTTTCGTTGTTAGCCAAAAGGGAATCGAAGTGGACCCAGGGAAAGTTAAGGCCATACGAGAAATGCCGGCTCTGACTACGGAAAAACAGGTCAGAGGGTTCCTGGGGCGTTTGAACTACATCTCTCGATTCATCTCTAAGCATTTGATAGCATTAAAGAGTATCTTCTGGAGCCTCCTATTCTGATTCCTCCGGTTAGGGGCAGACCTTTGATCATGTATCTGACGGTTTTAGAAGATTATATGGGATGTGTGCTCGGTCAACAAGATGAATCCGGGAAGCAGGAGCATGCCATTTATTACCTCAGCAAAAAGTTCACCGACTGTGAATCTATATATTCAATGTTAGAGAAGACTTGCTGCGCCTTAGCATGGGCTGCTCGACGGTTGCGCCAATACATGCTAAATCATACCACCTGCCTGATCTCTAAGATGGATCCCATTAAGTACATCTTCGAGAAACCAGCCCTGACGGGAAGGATTGCCAGATGGCAGATGCTATTATCCGAATACGATATCGAATACCACACTCAGAAGGCAATTAAAGGAAGTGTTTTAGCGGATCACCTAGCTCACCAGCCCATTGAAGACCATCAGTCTGTGGAGGATGATTTCCCTGATGAGAACGTGATGTATTTGAAAATGAAGGATTGTGAAGAACCCTTGCCAATTGAAGGGCCTGAACTGGATTCTCAGTGGGGTTTGATTTTCGACGGTGCTGTTAATAGCTACGGTAAAGGGGTTGGGGCAATTATTGTGACTCCTCATGGATCTCACATCCCTTTCACTTCAAGATTGACTTTTCCATGTACAAATAATGAAGCCGAATACGAAGCATGTATCATGGGCCTGGAAGAGGCAATGGATTTAAGAATCAAGAATTTAGACATGTATGGTGATTCTGCTGTAGTGATATACCAAATTACAGGAGAATGGGTGACCCAACAAGACAATTTGATTCCGTACAGAGATTATGCAAGAAGACTACTTCCATTCTTCAACAGAGTCGAGTTCCACCACATCCCTCGTACCGAGAATAGGATGGCAGATGCATTGGCAACTCTGGCTTCTATGATTATGGTGAACCGCTGGAACGATTGCCCCAAGATTGATGTTATGCGCCTTGACAGGCCAGCTTATGTGTTCTCAGTGGAAGAAGTTATTGATGAAAAACCCTGGTATTACGATATTGAGTTGTTTCTCCGGAAGCAAGAATACCCGCTTGGGGCATCTAACAAAGATAAGAAAACTTTGAGAAGATTAGCTGGCAACTTTTTCTTGAACAATAATGTGCTTTACAAGAGGAATTTCGACATGGTCTTGTTGAGATGTGTTGATAAGCGAGAAGCGAATACATTAATGACCGAAATTCATGAAGGATCTTTTGGTACCCACGTTAACGGACATGCTATGGCAAAGAAAATCCTGAGAGTAGGCTATTATTGGATAATGATGGAATCTGATTGTTACAAGTTCGCCAAGAAGTACCACAAGTGTCAAATCTATGCCGACAAAATTCATGTGTCACCGACTCTTCTGAATGTTATCTCGTCTCCATGGCCTTTCTCCATGTGGGGCATTGATATGATCGGTATGATAGAACCAAAAGCGTCTAATGGACACCGCTTTATATTGGTTGCAATTGATTACTTCACCGAATGGGTTGAAGCCGCTTCCTACGCAAATGTTACCAGACAGGTGGTCGTCAGGTTTATCAAGAACCAACTTATTTGCAGGTACGGTGTGCCAAATAAAATCATCACCGATAATGGTTCGAACTTAAATAATAAGATGATGAAGGAATTGTGCGAGGAATTCAAGATTGAGCATCACAACTCTTCTCCGTATCGGCCAAAGATAAACGGGGCGGTTGAAGCAGCAAACAAGAATATAAAGAAAATTATCCAGAAAATGGTAGTCACTTATAAGGATTGGCATGAAATGCTCCCATTTGCTCTACACGGGTACCGTACTTCAGTGCGCACGTCAACAGGGGCAACACCTTTTTTGCTTGTTTATGGTATGGAAGCTGTACTCCCAGTGGAAGTAGAGATCCCTTCCATGAGAGTCCTAATGGAAGCGAAACTCTCAGAGGCTGAGTGGTGTCAGAACCGGTATGACCAGTTGAACCTGATTGAAGAAAAGAGGTTGACGGCTTTGTGTCGCGGACAATTATATCAGCAGAAGATAAAGAAGGCTTTTGATAAGAAAGTTCAACCTCGCGAGATTAAAGAGGGAGACCTTGTGCTTAAGAAAATCCAATCTTTCCTCACTGATTCTATGATGGTCCTTATGTTGTCAAGAAGGTCTTTTCAGGGGGCGCTGTGATGTTAGCAACTATGGATGGGGAAGAAATTACTCGTCCTGTGAACGTGGATCCAGTCAAGAAGTATTATACTTAGAGATGAAGAAAAGACAGGATCAGTTCAGTTCATTGAAGATTACTGCGACAAGTAAAGTCAAGACCTCCAGGAGGCCTAGAACATCGGAACTCAAGAAATAGCATTGTTTTTGTTTTTGATGTAATTTCTTTTTATTACCACTTTCCAACATTGTTATAACATATGGGATCACGCAATTTGCTGATCACCATTTTATGAAATAAAGTTGCGATCTTTTCACTTATTGGCAAATTGTTTTCATCTTGCAAAATGACTTTTATCTTTGATAATAAATTTCAAATTGTCTTATGAGCGGATTACTTTGATTTATGGACACAACCAGGGATATTAACAGTCTCCATAGGCCATGGCTCAAAAGGTATTTATCCCAGGTAATGTGGCCATACCCCAGTAAGTTCTGCTCCAGGTAATCGCGACTGTAATCGCGACTATCCCGTTAAGTTTCTTCGGTCTCCGACCTTCCCCAGCGAAGCGAGTGTTTATTTCACTCCTCGTTGAACTATCTCGATCTTCACCAGTGGAAGCAGATGTTTATTTCATCCCCAAGAAATCTTTATCTCCGACACTTCCTCAACGAAATGGATATTTATCTCATCCGGCTACAACTTCCATTCAGGACTACTTCAGTTCGCGACGATACTTATTTATCCCCATGAAGTCTCAACTCCGACATCTTCGGCTCGCGACTTTGACCCGAGTTTCTCCGAAGCGAGTGTTTATTTCACTCGTCATTGGATTTTTCTGATTATCATAGTCTTCTCCAGCGAAGATGGATGTTTATTTCATCCCCTCGGAATCTTATTTTTGGCTTCCTTCAGCGAAGCGAATGTTTATTTCACTCATCATCAGATTTTCTTCTTACCATTGTAAGCTTCCTCCAGCGAAGCGAGTGTCTATATCACTCATTATCGGATTTTTTTCTTACTATCGTGAGCTTCCTCCAGCAAAGCAAGTGCTTATTTCACTCATTATCAGATTTTTTTTTCTTACTATCGTGAGCTTCCTCCAGCGAAGCGAGTGTTTATTTCACTCATTATCGGATTTTTTTTCTTACTATCGTGAGCTTCCTCTAGCGAAGCGAGTGTTTATTTCACTCACTATTGGAATTTTTCTTACTGTCGTAATCTTCTCCAGTGAAGGTGGATGTTTATTTCACCCCCTCGGAATTTTTATGTTCGACGTTCCCAACTACTATATTGATCCAAATTTCCCCGATAAAGTGGATGTTTATTTTATCCAGTTACAACGCTCATTCCAATTACTTCAGCTCGCAATGGATATTTATTTTATCCCCCGTAAAGTCTCTCCGATCATGAGTTTAATTCGTTCTCAGTGGAATCCAAGGTTCATCTTGACTATCCTGAGTGAAGTCGCGACGCTCATCCCAAGCGGAGTGTTCTCTTTTCCCCAGAGAAGTTGTGAGGCAGGATTCGATCCCAGGGAAGGGCTTGCCATTCATCCCCAGCGATGCTGCTATATTACCATGATTGGTCGAGTATTCGTATCAAATTGCTTGTTCTCGTCTCCGGTTTGTTGTTCATGTTGTTGTCAGCATAAGCATAAGCATAAGCATGAGCATGGCATGGCATCCTTGCATTTAGACTCATGGCATGTGGCATTTTTGCATCTTACATTTTATGTTGTCTGTTTTGTCCTGTCACTTTGGTCGTGTTTATCTCCCAAATGATCGGGTTTGTCTGCTCCCTCCAAGTAGAATCGTCAGCCCTAGGCAGAAAAAGCGCATACTTTCTAATTCCCCGCTAAGTTCGATCCTCGTGGGAGGTGGTTGCTTTAAGTCTCTTTTCCATTTTTGGATAAAGATAAACCCGTTGAGTTCAATCCTCAATGGATGGAGTGTTGTTTGACCGTTTCTTTCCAGTTGTTTCATGGATCGAAGTTTGGTCCCTGACAATCACAATTTTGGATATTTCTGAGATATTGAGTCTGAATTAAGCGTGCATTTATTTTGCACTTTGTCGTCCCAAGAAGAGTTTACTTGAAGATCTCTATGGAAGACACAAATTATTTCTCTGATGATTACTACATTTACACCCAGACGGCAAGTAGCTGCTCTTTATTTGGGCAGTTCAGTTATCGAAGATTTCTACGACAAATGGCGGTCTCATTTCTAGACAGTTTGTCTATCCCCAGAAGTTATCAAGAGAAGCTGAATCATCATCTTGATCATTGAAGCTTATTTCAGTCTATTACCTCTGCTTAGGTTGTCGTGTGATAGTAGGTAATACGTCTGTATTTTGGTTAGATGCCTCGCTTAGGCTACCGTGGTGGTAGTAGGTCATCTTTCTTTCTTGTGCTTACCTGGCTTAGGCTATCATGTGCTTGATAGTAGGTAACACACCCCTTTTGGTCAGATGCCTCGCTTAGGCTACCGTGGTGGTAGTAGGTCATCTTTCCTTCTTGTGCTTACCTGGCTTAGGCTATCATGTGCTTGATAGTAGGTAACACACCCCTTTTTGGTCAGATGCCTCGCTTAGGCTACCGTGGTGGTAGTAGGCCATCTTTCCTTTTGTACTTACCTCGCTTAGGCTATCGTGTGTGATAGTAGGTAATGTACGCCCTTTATTACAATTGGATACCTTGGCTTAGGCTACCAGCAGGTGGTGGTAAGTTATCCTGTTCCTTGCAAGTTCTCGCCAAGTGTTTAAGCTACCCTGTGATTGTCAGTTGGTAGTCTCTTTCCCCTAGTGGAGTTAGATCTTTTCCCGTTTGAGTCGTATCTCGCTGAGTCGTCCCTTGTCGGGTTTCCTTTTGTTTTCCTTCGTCTTGCATCATTCCATATCATGTGCATTTGGCGGCGTCTTAGGGACAAAAATTTTGTGCATATTTGTATTTAAGTCTCTCCTATCTTGTCGAGACGAAGATTACAATCTCCATATCTCCGAATAGGAGAAACTTAAATAGGGGCATCTGTCGCACCCTAATTTTTTACCCTAAGATGCCATCTTCAGTTGTGCATCTTAGGTCAAGCATCTCTGCATTGGTTGAGCTAACCCATATCTCGTAGTTTGTTTATTTGTGTTCAAATTAGGTTCACATATCGTCATAAAGCTCCACAAGCTGTTTGGAAGCAAGTCAAATCAACAAAAGATCTCCAGTACAAGAACTTTGGAATTAGGATTTTTATCTTGAAGAAATCATTGAGAAATTAACTCTAGCAAGTCAGTATTTGTGTGGCCCACCTATCACTTGAGGTCATTTATGTTCAAGGGACTCCACTCAACGAGAATCCATGCTTCATTGATCCTCAACAGGAAGAATTTGAGCCTCAATCCCACTATACTTCAAAATTAGGGTTCCTGTGACGCTTATCAGCCAACAGCTTTGATTCTTCATTGAGACGATCTCCTAAACCCTAATTATTGATTCCCGTAGTTTATCAACATCCTCAAGAGTCTCCTAAGACCTTTGGAGGGGAAGTAAGAAGCAAACTTACAAGATTTGGCCTCAGTGCATTCGCAGTCAGAACTAGGGTTTGACTGAAACCCTAACCTTTTGGGATCTTGGGTCAAATGAAGTGTTAATGGTTCTAATCATCATATATTGTCTCATGAAGTATCCAAAGCATCCATGTAAAGTTTCGTGGGGTTTCTTGCAAGATAAGTAGGGTTTTGGTCGCGAAAGACTTCGTATATGACATTTTTCCCCTAATAACCCGATTTGGAATAACCATAACTCCTAAACCGTGCACTCAAATTAAAAGACTCAAAGCTCATTTGAAAGCTCTCATCAAGATCTTTAATTCATTCCATATGACTTTTTGTCTAAAAATGCTTAGATTTTGAGTTATGAAGCTTACAAGACATTTTGGCCAAACACTTAGAAATTTTTTTAGCACTTTCCTCCACATTTTTTTCTCCAACTTTGACCTCATTTTTCACCCATTTCTACTTGGATTCAAGACTTGAGTCCCAAATGAAAGTTGTAGAGCTTGTTGAGAGCTTTCCAACCATATGTAGAACATCCCAATGGGATAAGCCAAACTCAAGTTATGGTGTTTTAAAGTTAGGTACCTCAAATGTCAAAATTCAATAACTTAGAAAATTTTTCTAAGTCCTTTTTCATTTTCTCATGTGCACGACTTTATGGCCCATTTTCTTATTGTTACAAGCCTCATTTCAATTAATTTCCAACATCAAACTTGTAGTATTATCCAAGAACTTTCATTTAAATTCAAGAGCATGAAAATCGGATCATTAAGTTAGGAGATATCATGAGAAGAACATAGCCACACGAAATTGGTTTTGCACCAAAAACACATCAAAAGAAGACCTAAACTATAGCTATTGATCTTGTCCCAAGCATGCAAAAGTAAAGATAAAGAGACAAGTGCATGTTCACATGATTCAAGAATTGTGAAACCACGCTTGCAGCCATGCAGGGAACATCCAGTTCGTATATCCCAACTGTGTACCCTCAAACTCACCTATAAAAAGAGCCTTGCTCCCATTCAAAATCATCACGACACACAATCAAACAACAACACTAAAATCTCTAAAAAAAATTTCATTTCTTTGGAGCACACGGGAACTGGCTGGGAATAGGAAGAGGAACTCTTGCAATTTGCTTGGAAACTAGGTATGTTTTCTTAATCTCCATTCGATGTACATGCATTAGTCAATAGGTTACCATGCTGTTTGCTATAGTGTTGTGTTTGTGTGGATAAATGACATTCTGAACCTCGTGATAAGTTGGTTTTTTGAAAAGATTCCACGACTGCTCTAGTGTCAAAAATCATGAAGCTTGTATGGTCGAAATGTTGATGCTACCATACTCATATTTTGTTTCTGTCTGGGATGATAACATGATATCATGTTACCTTCAAGATGCATAAAATGCGTCAACTTCTTTTAAGCACTGTTGGTTATGAATGTGGTATGGTTTGAGTCATGGAGAATTCTATATGGAAAATAATGTTGAAGCCAACAGTTGGTCTCTCTTTTACCTTTGAAGCATGAGCTTATATGTGCATGATATTTGTGATGCGAGTTGTGGGTGTTTCTGTTTGTAATATGTGCTAAGTTTGTGCTTACAATACATGCTGTGTTGGTGCATTTATTATATGCACGATCATAACCATACCAGCCTTGCATGTTTGAACATTAGTGTAGTAGTTATTGCTTTGAACTATCCGTTAATGCATTGCTGTTTGGTGTTGTGTGCATGGCCTTATGCCATTAGCCTTATATTACTACCATGCATATAATTGTGAAATGTTTTTACGCAACTCATCTTGATAGTGAAGTCATGTTGGTTTTACGATGCATGTTATGTATTAGCTTCTTTGATACCACTGCTAAGTTTGTTTTCATAATTTAAGCTTGGAAAAGATGCAACTTGGATATATATATGTCTATTTATGTGATACTGCCCCCATGTGTCCTGGCTTTAGTTTCTTTTTGTTGATTAGCGATTCTGGTTTCGCGTTTTGAATGATGGTGGCTCTTGTTTTTTTCCACTCACCATATCATGCTCACAGTTATGTTATTAGACTCTGTGGTGTTGGTGTCGCTCTTACACTGCTGCTGCTTGTAATGTTTGTTAAATAGTGTGTTGGCTAGTTGCGGTTACAAGTTTGTATTGGTTGGAGTTAATGTTCTACGATTATACATATATCCTGCTTCATTGTGGATTGTTGTCTTGAAATATCTTGTTGTCGTTGCAAGCATAATATGTGTAAACCTGATTACATGATGTTGAGTTCTTGTGGATGGTTGTACGGTTTGAGTTAGGGAAAGTCCCATGTGTTGAAACGGGCAGTTGGTCATTTTGTTTTAAAAAAAACTGAATCCATGTTGTCAATGAATACGCATGTTTAGCATACGATGAGAGTTTTGTCTATGATTAGTGATAAAGTTGTGGCTTCATTTTGTGTACATGCTGACTGTTTGGTTTGCGAGTTATTGTGAAACTCTAATATGCTGTTCATTCGTGTGGAGAGGCTTAAAGTCGGTTGCCATTACATGTGTATTTGGTTTAAGTTTAAAACAGAAAGTTTTCTTTTCAAACTGATTTCATATTTTGGACACCTAGTTTCCTCTGCATTTTTCTTCGTGATTTTAGTTACCATGTTGTTAGATGTTGGCCTCATGATATTCTATACATAAAATGCTCCAGTATGGTATTTTGTTTCATGTTAATCGGTTGATATTTGATTAAGTTAGATTGAATGGAAATTGAGTTTCATATTAGTATCGTAAATCAAACCCGATAGCAGTATGCATAATTTCCATTTTCATGCATTTGGACGGTTTACTTTTGTCCTATAGTGCATTGATCGACATGCCAATATGTCACGTAACACACACTGCACGCGTATTGTTTTTTTCAATTATATTTTAATATTTTGTTTAGCTTATATATTAATGGATGCGTATTATATAACGGATGTATAGCCGTCCCAACGGTTCACCACACGCCTTGCCTTTCACCTTGTACCAAAAGATCCTGGGTTCGATCCGTAGTGATCAACCTTTTGGTCATTTCTTTCATTTTTCGCCTTGCCCTTCCTCCTCTCCAACTTGGGCCTTGCGCCCCCTCACTATCCACACCCCCATTATTCTGGCCCAATTTAATTCTTTTGTTATTTCCAACTGAACCAAATCATTAATACACCCCCTGCATTTTTATTTCAACTTTTTTCTAACTTCAAAACCTTTTTTTAAAAACCTCTTTTGTTTATTTGGCTTAAATGTTCTATATATTCAAAAAAACCTAAAATATCTATTTTCATAGTTTGTCCCTTAATTATTTATTTTATCATTAATTAATATGTGATGCTTTATTATTATTAATTATATTCTTAATTGCTAATTGTTGTGTTAGTTTTAATCTTAATAATTAATTGCATCTTAAGTTGTTAACTCCTAATTGTGATATTAATTGTTATTCTTACTCATGTTGTTAAATTACCAATTTGTGTCTTGATTTCGAATTTGTCACTTTCTAGTTCTAAAGTTTTGGTTAATGGTCAATTTCTAAATGATTAATCGTCCATGTGGCTAATTTTTTAATTACCTTGTGTGTTGAAATTGTTAATTTCTATTGTGTTGCCAATTAATTATCCATTCTTGGTTTAATTATCAATATCATTTTTAAGCATCCTTGCTTAATTCTTGAGTTAATATATCCATGTTGGTTTGTCATATCTTTGATTTTTTACATGAATATCATTCTTCTAAATTATCATCCTTTAATTATCATTCTGTATATTTGTCTTCCTAAAGATTAAAGCATATTGATTGTCATCCTAATTATCATTCTACATGTTTGTCTTCTTAAAGATTGGAGCATGTTGATATCATTTTAATCATTCTACTTGAAGCATATTCATCTTATCCATATCTTATCATGAAACATATTGTCATCTTCATGTTTATGTTACTTCCATTATGTTATCTCACATCAAGGTTCTAACATGTATCATATCTTAACTATCGTTATTTTTATTTATGATGTCCTATTTCCATTTGTATGCTTATTTGCTATTGTCCAAACCTTTTCAAAACAATATAAAAATTCTCGATCCAACGTCGAGCCCATTTTCTACCCATGTAAGTCGATCGCCTTCGTGCATCGCATTCAACCTTTTGGTCACCAGACACAAGTCTAGCATCACTCTGCTAGCACCCTGGCCTAAATAACGTAATTTAATCGCATTAATATCCAAAGGAAAATCCCATGCATAATAACCATGTTATTATGCATGGTGCATATCATTTGCATTCATAATCGTCACCTTAAGATAAGGCAATTAGACAACTTAGGATAGATTTTCTAGGTTAGTCCCCCACAAACTTTGACTTCTTTAATCAAACTTTAGCCTACCAAATTCTCCATACAAGAGAATTAGATGTTAATCATCTCAAAGAAAGGGACATACAATCCCATACCCCACAACATACACATTTTCAAAAAAACTGTGGTGGTCTTTCTTAAGATGATGACTCATCTTATTTTCCTAAACCTTTAAGATATTTAGTATCTTTAATGAAGAACTACAAGTGCTCTGATTCCCTCCTGACAGGATATGTAGGCATAAGATGCGATATCTTGTCGAGCACCCTTAGGAATAAAAATTATAAATCACCTACCCTTTAAACCCTTAGCAAAACATATGACAAATAACATAAATGAATCAAGAGGTTCCTGTAGAGTACTATAGATATCTAGGATGCTAACACCTTCCCTAGGTATAACCAACCCCCGAACTTAGAATCTTAGTGCATTTGCATTGCATTGTGGGAATTCGGTTTTTCTCCCTTCCTTTGGATAAAATCAAAGACCGGTGGTGACATTAAAAAATGCGATCCTAGTTAACCAATAACAATAGAAAATCATATTCACACAGATCGATTTAGCAATTCAACTATACGAATTTCAACATGGATTCACATATAGACACCAAAATCATACAACAACACAAAATCAGACAAAATCCTATGGGGTTAAGGACTCCCCACTACCCTTATACGATTTAATCACCAAATATGAACCCGTTCTCCCCCCTTACCTTGAATTGTTCAGAAATCTGGAAAAAAATTGGGAAGAAGTCCTTGCCCTAGCACCCCTTCCTCTTCCTTGTTCTTCTTTCTCTCAAATTCTTATTTTACGTGAAAACCACCTTAGTCCCCTAAACTCCCCTTAATTCTCTTTAATCACGTTTTATTTATTTAATTAATAACAAAATAATATTGATAACAATAATCCTAATAATAATAATGATAATAACAAGAATAATAATAATAACACTAATATTAACCATATTAATATTATTATTTTCGCATCACTATCCTTATTATTAACTAAAGTCTTAATTCTCATTAATTCACTAAGGCACTACCCTTCACTCACCCTTAACCAGGCCCAACCAACAGAAATAATAACACGACGATTAATAATTTAAATTGGGGTGTTACAATGCCGGTCCTAGTAATCAGACTTCAAGCTTTGTGCGCAGATGTCCGCCGGGTTTCAAGCTCAACAATTGGACATCTACCGTGACTCCTGTAGTTTTCCCATATAGCTGTAGCGAGCGATTTTGGACGCGGTTCTTAAGCGCTGGTCGCTCTCTGCGGTTTGAGCTTAAAACTACAGGTCGATTCATTTTTTATCCTATTGTGAGCTGAATAAGGAAGGGAAATAGATGTCTCCAATTAACCCTGCTTGCATACTGAGTTTAAACAGCGATCTGTTAGGTTACGAATGCTATCAATGTGGGGGGGCCTTTGTACTGGTCATTTGTATTTTCGCCAATACTGTCTTCTTTCTTTTAATCTAGGCAAAGGGTTTCTGACGGGGAACAAGGATTAGGATGTTAGGACTGATGCTTTTGAATTACTGCTTTTGATTGACTGGGATATGGGATTTGGGTTTTTTGTTGATTGCGCTCGCTAAGATCTTTTCTTTCGATCTTATGCCTACGTATTCCCGTTTACCGAAACAGGGAAATCAGAGCATTCGTAGTTCCTCCTATTCTATGGGAAAAAATTGGTTTTTGGTGTCTTGTTCAAAGCCCAAGACGTGAAGCGAAAGGTGGTTTGTATCTTGTTCAAAGCCCAAGATGTGAAGCTGAAAGGTCTATTTGTGTCTTGTTCAAAGCCCAAGACGTGAAGCTGAAAGACCTCAACTTTTGAGAGAATTTGTCATCTCTAAAGAGGGGAGAAGGAGAATTACTTTAACTGGGATACGCGGATCCGAGCAATGCCATAATTTCCGAAGAAAGGGTTTTAACCTGAAGGAGAAGACTTTAACTCAGTGTAGAGCAATGCCATCTTTCCTTAGGAATTTCTCATACTAAAAGAGGGACAGTGGCATGGATGTAGATGATCCAGAGGCTTGCCGCTTACAGCGATTAGATGAAGGGAAAGGAGTTGTTGATGTTTGTATACTGTGAACAAGGCACAGCTTTGATGCTAAAAGGTTAATTGGATCAACCAGTGGTTTTCTTATACAAAGCCTAAGAGGAGGCTAATTTCCGCTAGGAAAATCATTATACAAAGCCTAAGAGGAGGCTAATTTGTGTCTCGTACAAAGCCCGAGAGAGAGGCTAAAAGGTTGTTTGACTCCACTGGGGAGAATTTTGGTATCTCGTACGAAGCCCGAGATGGAGGCTATTGTAACTGTTTCAGTTGAGTGACTGATCCAATATACTGATTTTAAAAGAGAAAATCAGTTCTTATATGAGCAACACTGTACTCAGGGATTTGATTTGAGGATCAGGGATATTTCCTTCTCTTTGAGGAAACGGGAAATCCAAAGGGTATTGAGACTGTCCGAGTCTGCGGGTTTCCTTCCTATTTAACGAAGGGTGCTTGAGAATGTCTTTGAGATTCAAGGAAGTTAGACTGTCCGTGTCTAGAGTTTTATCTTTTGTACTATGCTTTGAGAAACAGTAGTAGACTCTATGAAAGGACTGTTCTATGAGGATGACTAGGTTCTGTTCCTATACCTCTAGGAGGTCGTCGGGACAATTTGTACGAAGCCCAAGAGGAGGCTGGAAACTTTTAAGAAGCCGACGGGTCCTTGTACGAAGCCCAAGAGGAGGCTATCATTCCCGGAGGAAGAGATCATTATACGAAGCCTAAGAGGAGGCTGTGAATACTTCTAAGAAGCCGTAGGGTCCTTGAATAATGCCCAAGAGGAGGCTGATGCTTTTAAGAAGCCCGTGGGTCTATCATCTCCTTTCCATTAGGAGAGATAACTCTTTTAAAGATAAAAACCACTGGTAAACGTGCGAGGTTTACTATCCAGCGACTTTTAGCTTTTAAAGAGGGTTCCTTAGTTAAGGTCCAAGATTATGACCGTAGTGGGTACCCAAACCCCGAGACATTCAAGGCAAGCTATCCACAAGGAGTAGATCAAGTCAGGAAAGTTCGAGAATTTGGAAGAAACTCAAAGATGCCATTCACGGAGAATACATTCATCTTGGGGAGTAGAGCTTCTTGACGATTCCTAAGGAGGACAGCCGAAGAGAAGACTGTATCTGGTGCTCCTATTGGGGATCTAGGCATCTATTTCTACGAATAAATGAAACGGCGTCACCTAGTTCTAGACGTAGTTTCCGGGGAAACTCGAAATATCTATACTATTATTACATAGTAGATATGAGTTTATGAAAGGAGACTTACAGTGAGCAGCCCCACAATACAGTTTATAATATGAAAGCAGTAAATGAAAGCGATAACCACTTACTCGGTTGGAGTGCTTCCATGCTGTTTGGTTAGTTGTTCAACAAAGAAAGATTGAAAACAACAGTATATTCAAAATCAAAGGAGAAAGTGCTTTGAAAAAGAAAGATTTGGGGCTTACAGCTCAAGGAGAGGCCCAGGGTTTTATCAGTGAGCGCACTGTTTGACTTTGTACAGCGGGACTTATACAAGTGACTGGGGCCCAAAAAGGTTTTCTATACAAAGGGATGGGTCTTACACTCTCTCAAGAGGCCCAAAAAGGTTTAAAGAAAAGAGTGGGGCTTATAACACGAGGGTAGACCCAGATGATTTTTCGTTTAAAAATGACGATTGCGCCGAGGTTTTCTTTTAACGCGGAGGGACTTATACAATAAATGAGGCCCAAAATGTTTTGGTTAAAAGGGGGATTGAGTCTTACACTCTATTAGAGGCCCAAAGTGTTTTGAATGGGTCTTATAGCTCAAGGAGAGGCCCAGATGGTTTTTATTTTTAAACGGGCGACGATCGCGTCGTTTACTTGTACAGAGGGACTTATACAATGAATGAGGCCCAAAAAGTTTTTGTACAAGGGGGGGATGGGTCTTACACTCTCTCAAGAGGCCCAAAAAGGTTTGAAAATGATTTATGAGGGTTGAATTAATCCAAAACCCTAATTTTTTTCAAAATGTGTTTAATTGAATAAAAATTCAATTAAAATGATCAAAAATTGTTTAACACATGGAAAACAAATTGTGATCTTGGATTAATGCTTCAAAAATTAAGTATTGACCTACAAAATAATTAGAAAGCATTAAAAGTTGCAAAATCAATGTAGAAAAAATATTTAAAATGCCAAAAACAATCAAAATATTAATTCTTTACAAAAATATCAATTATATGAAATAAATAATATTTTTGGGATTTTTTGATAAAATAAAATATTTTAACATTTTTGTAAATTATTAAAAAAAGAATCAACTCAAAATCATTAAAACTCAGAGAGAAATTAATTTTTGAATCAATTAAACAAAATCACAAAATTCAAATATTTGAATTATTCAAAAATGGCGCCAAGAACAGCTGAAGAACACGCGCGTGTTCTTGGTTTCTCAGATTTGCATTTTCTATCCAATCTGCATGAATACGTAATCATATCATGCAATCCACATATCATTATGCTCGTCTCAACCTCACGATCATGTCTATGTACTTTAATTTCATTTAAATTAAACATACAACAAGAAATCACGAAGAGACCTCAAGAACCCTAATTTCTGCATGAAGGCTAGGATTTTTTATACACGATTCAAACAATGCAATTAATTGAGGGAAAACATTCCATGCATGATTATGAACATATGGCCAAATTATTGTGCGAGGAAATATGCATAGATTGAGAGATGACCAAGTATGTGCTTACCTCCAAGTCGTGACAGCAAGTGCATTGTGATTTTTGATTTGGAGGTGTTACAGATGAGTGGTGATGATCTGAACAGCTTCCCTACACCTTATGGATTGTGTTTGGATGGTTGGACTTGATTGAAATTGGCTGGATCATTTTGTGGCACCTCAGCTGCAACTTGTTTGAAAATTTGAGCAACCAGCTGGTGATTTTGTGAAATTGATGTTTCAGAAGTTATGTGAGTGTTTGATCAGCTCATATGTGATGTATGTGAGGTGTGTGAGTGATTGGTTTGATTGGAAAAGCTCTCAAACTCAAAACCCGATAGCTACCTTGCTAAGAAAGGCATTTTTGCCAAGAGAAAGAGATTTTGAGGAAAGCATCTGTTAGATGGCTTTGGTGTACTTAAACTGACCACAATTGAGCTCTATTTATAGTAGAGCAAGTTTGTTTTGCAAGGAATAGTGAATGGCAGCTGGTAAGTAGGTTTGGCCAATGTTGGCAAATGAAAATTCAAGTCTCCTCTAGCCATTGACTAGAGGTTAGGGCACAGAGCTTTGGTCCCCTTGGTCTTGGATAAGTCTTGACTGATTTCAGATGAGAATGGCTCAGTCCATGCCACCTTGATGGTTCCATTGAATGCCTCATTCCAAATTTGAAGTCTTGTCCCTATTTTGGCCATTCTAGGTTCAACATGCTATTTATTGTTCCATGGACTTTGGAGGATTGGCTCAGTGATTGTCCCCTTTGGATTCAATCCTCTGAGGTGTCCAAGTGGATAGGAGTAATTGAATTTGGCTGATTTTGGCAAATCGACCAAAGTTGCAAATTCTGCCTTGCCTTGACAGATTTCAGCAACGCAACTTGGCAAGGTTGTATCTCATGGTGTAGGTTGAATTTGGCAATGTTCTTGGCCATTTTGGAAAGCTCTTACATGATACAACAACTGTTTGAGCAAGTTTGGTTTTGATCTCTTTTGATTCCAAGTGAAAAATCCCCCTACATTTGGCAAAAAGTGAAGCAGAATCTGACTTAGTGAAAATTTCACTAAGTGTTGGAAAAAGTGACATTTTCACTTTTTAGCCACTTTGATCACTCCATAACTCAAAATCCTTAAAGAATTGGAATGACTTGTAGTTTAATTTTTTGTAGGTGATAATGAGGGCTACAAATCCATCTTTGGATGAGAAAAAATGGCCTTGTGGTTTAGGAGTTATGGTCCTCCAAAGTTGGTACCTTTGCCACTTTATTTTTAACTTTGAAAAATTTCTAAGTTTTATGGTTACCCCTTTTACAAGTTATCTCACTTTTCTTGATTTTTCTTGATGAATGATGATTCAAATCATACATTAACATCATTTTAGGGTTAAAAATCCATTTTGGTGAAAAATCTCAAAAAGTCAAGGTTGACTTTTGTGCACAGTTGACTTTTTATCAGATGAATTCCAAACTGTGCAATTCCTCAGGAAATCATGTCCTTGACCTAAATCAAACTTGATGGACATGTCCCATGGGTGTCATAGGGTATATTCAATCATGTATTAGGGTTTGGGAGCATGTCCTGGTCAAAAGTCAAAGTTACAGTTGACTTTTCCCTTAAAACCCTAATTGTGGTGCAGATGGAATTGAGACTTGTTGCTCAACCTTCTTGGATCAATCCATTGTTCCAAATGGATCAATATGGTATATTAGAGACCCTCAAATAATCTCTTGAGGTCTTGGCTCATGGTTTGTCCCAAAAGTCAACTTAGGGGTGAATTAGGTCGAGAAACCCTAATTCCTGATTTTTGATGAATGCATCCCCTGAGGCAAAATTGACTTGATGCATGGGTTCATGAGGTTCCATGAAGTATATTAGGTTATGTTTTGGATCATTGCCTTGTGCCCAGATGAAAATTTCCATCTGGAGGCCCTGGTCGACCAAAACCCTAATTTGGTGACACTGTCGATCTTGAGACTTGATCCACCTAGAAGGGAGCAGCTTTGTGCTTAATCCTTGAAGTGGGAGTCCTTTTTGCTCCATTGAGGATGTTTGAGAGATTAGACAAGTTGAAGATCATGTCATTTCTTGATTGATCCTTTGTCTAAAGCTCAGAGAGGGCTTGAAACCCTAATTTTGATTGTATTGGATGCTCACCCATCTTTGGGGAGACTGATGAAGCATGATGGTTCATCCATATTGTGATGATGATTTTCACAATGATGGGAAATCTAAGTGGTCAAAATTTGGGGTATTACAATAGCATGTAATGCATTTTGCTTTTTCGTTCCCTCGTCCTCGCCCGAGACGAGTGGATAGCTTGTAAAGGGCCTAACGCTTTTGCAATATTATGTGATCAATAAATAAAAGTTTTTTACATTCAAAATCATGCTCTATTTTCTTTCTTTATTTTACTTTTTCACAAAAAAACAAATGGCAAAAGTTTCTTTTCTTTTTCACTTTTTAAATAGCTTATTCTAAACATATTCATAAACATGCAGAACTAATAAAAGCATTGATAACAACATGGCAAACATCCATTGTAATTCTGGAATTCCAATTAACCAAGCCGAAGAAGATGGTAAGGGAGATTGTGAATTACCGGCTGAACTGGCCAGGCTCCTTGAGCACGAGCGTAGAGAGATTCAGCCACACAAAGAGCCAGTGGAAGTTGTCAATCTTGGTACTGACGAGGTCAGAAGAGAAGTTAAGGTTAGCGCATCACTCGCAGAGCATGTACACTCCGAGTTGGTCAAGTTGTTGAAAGAGTATGTTGATATCTTCGCCTGGTCCTATCAAGATATGCCTGGGTTGGATACCAACATCGTTGAGCATCACTTGCCACTCAAGCCCGGATGTCCTCCTGTCAAGCAGAAACTCAGAAGGACTAGACCCGACATGGCACTCAAAATCAGAGAAGAGGTCAAGAAACAGCTTGATGTTGGGTTCCTAGCCACTTCCGAATATCTCGAATGGATTGCCAACATTGTCCCGGTTCCCAAGAAGGACGGCAAAGTCAGAATGTGTGTGGATTATCGAGATCTCAACAAGGCAAGCCCGAAGGATGATTTTCCTTTGCCTCATATTGATGTCTTGGTAGACAACACTGCGCAGTTCTCTGTCTTTTCCTTCATGGACGGTTTTTCAGGATATAATCAGATCAAAATGTCCCCAGCTGATATGGAGAAGACTACTTTCATCACGCCATGGGGTACATATTACTACAAAGTCATGCCATTCGGTCTAAAGAATGCAGGGGCAACATACCAACGTGTCATGATAACCCTCTTTCACGATATGATTCATAAATAGATTGAGGTTTACGTGGACGATATGATTGCCAAGTCCAAAACTGAGGATGATCACTTGGTTCATCTGAAGAAACTGTTTGACAGACTCTGGAAGTTTAGATTGCGGTTGAATCCTGCGAAGTGCACCTTCGGAGTTCGATCTGGTAAACTGTTGGGCTTTATTGTGAGTCAGAAGGGTATTGAAGTTGATCCTGATAAGGTTCGAGCAATTCAGAACATGCCGCCTCCCAAAACAGAAAAAGAAGTCTGTGGCTTTCCGAGCAGACTCAATTACATTTCAAGGTTCATTTCCCATTTGACGGCTACCTGTGAACCAATGTTCAAATTACTAAGAAAAAATCAATCGGTTGAATGGAATAATGATTGTCAGGAAGCATTTGACAAAATAAAACAATACTTGCAAGAGCCACCGATCTTAGTACCACCGGTTCCTGGTAGGCCTTTAATCATGTATCTCACTGTTCTTGATAAATCAATGGGATGTGTATTGGGTAAACATGACGACACTGGCAGAAAAGAACATGCAATATACTATCTGAGCAAGAAGTTCACTGATTGTGAGACCGGATACTCACTCTTAGAGAAAACTTGCTGTGCTCTAGTCTGGGTTGCTCGACGCCTACGACAATACATGATTTGCCACACTACTTTGTTGATATCCAAAATGGATCCGATAAAGTACATATTTGAGAAGCCGGCTGTCTCTGGAAGGATTGCTCGGTGGCAGATGGGGTTAACTGAGTATGATATCCAGCATGTTACCCAGAAAGCAATAAAAGGGTGTGTCTTGTCTAACTACCTCGCTCATCAACTTGTAGAGGGTTATCAACAAATGAAGTTTGACTTTCCCGATGAGGATGTTCTGTTTATCAGAGATTATGAGACTCCAGATCCTGACATAGGACCCAAACTAAGGGCACGATGGATGCTCGTGTTCGATGGTGCCTCCAACTCTAAGGGTCGTGGAATCGGTGCTATCCTCATCTCTCCAACAGGTTTTCACCTTCCCTTCACTGCTAGATTATGCTTTGCATGCACCACTAATATGGCTGAATACGAAGCATGTATCTATGGTATTGAAGCGGCAATTGACATGAGAATCAAGATTCTTGAGGTCTATGGAGATTCTGCCTTGGTCATCGGTCAAGTTAGAGGGAACTTTGTGACTCGGGATTCCAAGCTGGTTCCGTACCAACAACACATAGCGAAGTTGATTCCTTACTTTGACGAGATCACTTTTCATCATATTCCCAGACAGGAAAATCAACTAGCTGATGCTCTTGCCACTCTAGCATCCATGTTCAAGGTCAAGTGGAAGAATGAGGCTCCTCATATCCGCATTAATCACTTGAACGAACCATCACACTGTTTAGCAATCGAGGATGAGTCTGATGACAAGCCTTGGTTCTACGACATTAAAAGATATCTGGAAAAACAGGAATATCCCGAGGATATCACCATCACTGACAAGAAAGCTCTTAGGTGGCTTTGCGCCAAATTCTTCTTAAGTGGTGGTATACTGTACAAGAGGAATTATGATTCCATGTTGCTCAGATGCGTGGATAGACACGAAGCAAACACGATCATAAGGTCTATACATGAGGGCTACGAGGATGTACATGCTAAAGGTCCTGCTATGGCTAAGAAGATCCTTCGGGCTGGGTACTACTGGACGACAATGGAAGTAGATTGTTACAACTTTGCCAAAAGGTGTCACAAGTGCCAAATCTACGGAGACAAGATCCATGTGCCTCCAACTCCATTGAATGTCTTGATGGCACCTTGGCCATTCTCCATGTGGGGTATAGATATGATTGGGATGATCGAGCCGAAGGCTTCAAACGTTCATCGATTTATTCTGGTTGCTATCGATTACTTCACCAAATGGGTTAAAGCTGCTTCTTATGCGAACGTTACACGACAAGTGGTTGCCAGATTTATCAAGAAAGAGATAATCTGTCGCTATGGAATTCCTAGCAACATTATCACGGACAATGCAAGCAACCTGAACAACAATATGATGAAGGAGTTGTGTCAAGAATTTAAGATCGAGCACCACAACTCTTCACCATATCTGCCCAAGATGAATGGCGCCGTCGAAGCAGCAAACAAAAACATCAAGAGGATTGTCCAGAAAATGGTCAAGGCTTACAAGGATTGGCATGAAATGATTCCCTTTGCACAGCATGGCTACAGAACTTCAGTTCGCACTTCTACTGGGGCAACTCCGTATTCGTTTGTGTATGGTATGGAGGCAGTTTTACCCATTGAAGTCGAAATTCCCTCGCTCAGAGTCATCATAGAAACAATGTTGGTTCTTGGATTGGCTAGAATTTTGGTAAAACAAAGTTGTTCAATGTTGATGTCACATGGGTGATGTCTTAACATTGAGTCTTAACATTGGTTTATGTTAAGTGTTTAGCTTGTTGAAGTTTTGAAGTCAGATGTCACATGCGATGTCATGACATCAGGTCTGCAGAAGATTAATAACATCAGGTTTAGTGATGTTGTTAGGGTTTGCGTTTTAGCTGGATATTGGGAGAGCTGTTAGTCTCATTGGATGCGGATATCTTGGGATAGATATTCTCTGTTGCATAGAGATTTGATGCAGATTTGTAGGGAGGTTTAAAGACTGAGGTTTAAGAAGATTTTGAGAGAGAAAATCTGTTTTGAAGATTCAGTTTTAAACAACAAATCAGGTCAGATATTGTAGCAGGTCTAAGCCCAATTCATATAGCTATATAAAGCGCATCAACCAAAGAAAGAATACACAGAAAGTAGACAGAAGAGAAAGAGCATAGACTGAGTGTCAATCATTGTCTTTGTACGAGTATTGTGTTAACCATTCTAGTGTGAATTAGTGAGTGTAATCTGTCCTCTCTAGAGCTGTGAAGCAAGAGAGTTTTGTAACTTGATCAAAGCTGTGAAGCAGTATCAAGGTGTTTCTCAAAGTGTTTGATCTTTGAGAGGTTTTAGGGATTGAGTAGTGTTCTCATACCTAAGTGGGCTCTTAGGTAGAAAGTTCATTAGTAGGAATTAAGTTTAGGAAATTGTCAACTAGGTTGTTGAGTCTGTAAATTAATTCTACAAGTAGTGAATTTCATCCCTGGCATGGTAGCCCCCAGACTAAGTTGTTGAACTGAACTGGGTAAACAATTCTGTGTGTTTCTGTTGTTGTTTTACATTGTCCATTGCAGAGTGTGTTGTTGTGACATCACACGTAACATCACATATCTGGTACCAAAATTTCAATTGGTATCAGAGCAGGCATCCTGCTCTGCATCTGTGTGAGATCTAGGGCTGATACTTTCTGGTAAAGATGGACAAGGAAGTTGGTGGATTTGTGAATAGACCCCCTATTTTGGATGGCTCGAATTATGATTATTGGAAACCAAGGATGATCACCTTTTTGAAATCCTTGGACAGCAGGGCTTGGAAGGCTATCATAAAAGAATGGAAAGCACCTGTTGTGTTTGAAAACGATGATGCTGGGAAAGATAAAGAGGGCACCTCAAAGCTGAAGCCTGAAGAAGAATGGACCAAGGAAGAAGATGAGCTTGCCCTTGGTAACTCTAAAGCCCTAAATTCTATCTTCAATGGAGTTGATAAAAACATCTTCAGGTTGATCAACTCGTGTGAAGTTCCTAAGGAAGCATGGGATATTTTGAAGGCTACACATGAAGGAACATCTAGAGTTAAGATGTCAAGACATCAGCTTCTAACATCAAAGTTTGAAAGTCTAAAAATGAAGGAAGATGAGACTATCCATGACTTCCACATGAGTATTCTTGAGCTGTCCAATGCATCCAGTGCTCTTGGAGAAAAGATGTCAGAAGAAAAGCTTGTAAGGAAAATCCTTAGGTCCCTTCCTAAGAGGTACAAGATGAAGGTGACTGCCATTGAAGAAGCACAAGACATCATCCAGATGAGGGTTGATAAGCTCATTGGAACTTTTGAGCTTGGGTTGAATGAGGAAAAACCAGAAAAGAAGCCAAAGAGTATAGCCTTGGTTTCAAATGCTCAAGAAGAGAAAGGGAATAGTGCTGAATCCCAGGAGGATCTATCTCAGGCCATTGTTATGTTGGGAAGGCAGTTCAACAAGGTGTTAAAAAGAATGAACAAGAACTTCAAGCCTAATGTCAAGAACATCGCTTCTGACATCAGCAAGTCTAAGGAGAAGGATGAAGAGAAGACTGCTCAAGACAAGGGTGTTCAATGCTTTGAGTGTGAAGGTTATGGACATGTTAAGAAAGAATGTCCGACATTCCTGAAGAAGCAGAAGAAAGGAATGACAGTTTCTTGGTCAGACTCTGACAGTGAAAGTGAAGGAGAGTCAGCCAAACATGTCAAAGCTTTAACTGGAACAGTTGTTTCTGATGGTGATTCAAGTGATGAGGAACTGACCTTTGAGGAGTTAGCATCCACTTATCAAGAGCTTTGTCTGAAAAGTTCAGAAATCTGTCAAGAAAGTGAAAAACAGAAGAAACAGATTGTTCGGCTTGAGACTGCTAAAGCTGATTTGGAAAATGAAGTCTTATTGGTCAAAGCTCATCTTGATCATATGACCAAATCTGTTAGGATGCTAAACAGTGGTACAGACGCACTTGATAAGATCCTTCAGACAGAAAAGGCTGCTGGAGATAAGTCAGGCATAGGATTTATGGTTGAGGAAAAGGTATCTGCTGAAGCAAGCACTTCAAGAACCAAGAAGGAGATGTCTCAACCAATGTCTCAACTCCACACAAAGAGACAGGATCCTAAACCTAAGCAGGTTGCTCATCCACAACCTCAAAATGTTGGGAAGAGGCATGCTCATGGTCCTCATCAAAGGAAGGCACATGGTTCTGGAGCTAGGCAGTATATGCCTCCACAATATCATAAGAGCATGCAGGCTTCTAGGTTCAAACAGAACATGTTCCATCAGATGTCTCAACATCAGGGAAACATGTATGGCTATGGATATAATAATGTTGTGCCTTATTATTATGGAAGAAGGAAGCCTTATCACCATAGAAGACAGCCAAAAAGACAGTATCCTTACCATAGAAGACAGTCAAACTATGGGAGAAGAGGACAACATTATGGGAGGCAGCCACAACAGTATCATCATCAAGATGGCAGAAGGTTTAACCACTTTAGAGACGACAAAGTTAGGTGCTTTTATTGTGGCAGATTTGGACACATACAGTTTTCTTGTTTCAAGCTACATGGTTATCCCAAGTCTAACCCTTAACCTAGACAGAAGGATAATAAGCCCAAGGTTGTTAAGCAGTGGGTTCCTAAAGAAGAGGTTAAGTGTCTATTGGCTCACTTTTCAGATAGACACTCTGCTAAGGATGGTTGGTACTTTGACAGTGGTTGTTCAAAGCATATGACTGGATTCAAAAACCAATTGGTGGATGTCAATTCTTGTGCCTCAATTGATGTTACGTTTGGAAATGGAGAGAAAGGGGTGGTGAAAGGTGTTGGAAAAGTGAAGTGTCATGATGGTCCTGATCTTGACAATGTGCTTCTTGTCAAAGGATTGAGTGCTAATTTAATTAGCATAAGTCAGCTGTGTGACGAAGGATGTAAGGTCAACTACACCAAAGATGAGTGTGTGGTGACAAATGAGCAGAATGAGGTGGTGATGAAGGGTATAAGATCCAGAGATAATTGCTATCAATGGGTACCTCAAGTGGACAACTTATCTGGTGATGTTAAGGTTGATGTTGTAACATCAGATTGTGACAACAAGTGTGAAAGTCTACTGACAGGACAATTAGGGCTAATTACTCTCAATGTGAATCCTTTTAAATTTTTAAAAGGAAAGTTAATTTGGAGGAAGAACCTCTTTGATTGGTCTTTAAGGGATACACAAAATCAGGTGCCATACCTTAGACCATCATTCCCTATTGTAGCAATATCACGTTTCATCAAAGCTCATATCTCCACTCTGCTCGTCTCCTTCAACAAGAAGAATCATCTATCTCTAAACCTATACTGCTTCAAGGGAACCATGTCAAAACAGATGTCTTCTCCATCAAAGAAATCTGCTTCTCAAAGCTCTTCGCGGGAAAACGTTAGGGTTTCTTCAGACGAAGGTTCTGCAGCTGATGCTTTGAACATAGAGCCTATTTCCATGATGCTCCCAGAGTCAGGTAAATCTAGACCTTCCAAACTTCAACCCAAAAGAGCTGGAACAAAATTTAATAATGATGAGACAAAGAAGCTTGTTACTAGTGTCCTATTTAGTAATAAAACAACACCTAGGTCATCCACTTCTCAAACTGTTGAAGAAAGGGTAGATGTTGACAAAAGCTTAGGTCAGATTGTCGATAAGATCTTTGAGAAAGGGCTTCCTATAAAAGGTATATCTAGACCACTGAGGCAAATGCCTGCTGAACATTCTGAAAGGGAAAAGAATGACATGCAAAATGCAGCTACAAATCTTCACCGACTGGCTATGTCTGTCATAGAAGATGCTGAAGTAGATGGTGAAGAAGAAGGTGTTCAGGAGGAAGCTGATGTTGAAACAAATGTCAGAACATCGACTGATAGAGATGTTGAAACTGGCCCTGGTGAAGAAAAGAATGAGGATGTGATCAATGTGGTTGATTTATCTAATGATGAAGTCATTGGAAATGTTGTTCCAAGTATTGCTAAGAGACTGAAGACAAGGAAAGGAAAGACGGTTGAATCCTCTCCAAAGAAGTCTTCTGAAGGCAAGAAGAAAACTGCTGTTGTTGGTCCTACAAAACCTTGGAGCAAGGTTGTTACATCCTCCAAAAAGAGGAAGATAAGGGAAGATTCTGATTCTGACTTTGATGTTGAGGATGATGCTCATGACATCACACCTGTCAGAAGAACAATTTTGAAGAGAATGTCTGACAAAGTCCCTGAAGTACCAGTTGACAACATTTCCTTTCATTATGCCAGCAGTGCATCAATGTGGAAATTTGTTTGTCAGAGAAGACTGGCCCTAGAGAGGGAGCTTGGGATAGAAGCTTTAGAGATGAAGGATATTATGGAGCTGATTAATGTGGCTGGGTTGGTGAAGACTGTGACCAAATTCCCTAAGTGCTATGAGGGCCTTGTCAAAGAATTTGTTGTCAACATTTCTGAAAAAATTGCTGATAAAAAGAGCATTGATTTCATGAAAGTCTATGTGAGAGGAAAGTGCATTAATTTCTCTCCTAGTACTATCAACAAGTATCTGGGAAGAGATGATGAAGAGTATAGTGAACTTGAGATGAGTGATAACGAAATATGTAAAGAGATTACAGATGGTCAGGTAAAGGTTTGGCCATTGAAAGGGAAGTTGAAGGCTAGTAAACTTAGCATCAAGTATGCCATTCTTCATATAATTGGAGCAGCCAACTGGGTGCCAACAAACCACAAGACAACAATAGCTGTTGGATTGGGTAGGTTTATCTATGCTGTTGGGAAGAAGATCAAGTTTGACTATGGAAGCTACATCTTTGAGTAAGTGGTGAAACATGCTGAAACAAATGCTATCAAGTTACCTATAGCATTCCCATCCCTTGTTTGTGGAATCATCTTGGAGCAACATCCTGAAACTTTAACAAGTTCAGATATAGCTTGCAAGAGGGAGTCAACCTTGTCCTTGCATCCTAAGTTGTTTGCTGGACATCATGTTCCAGACATTGTTGTGACATCAGATGCTGGTGGCAAAAAGAGTACCAAGGCTAAATTACTAGAAGAACTGAAGGCCACTTGCAAAGATCTTGATGAGGTCATTAGTACCAGCACAACAAGAAAGATGAAGATAGAACTGCTGATAAAATCCTTGGAACAAGGTGAAGATAATGTGAGTGCCAACGTTGAAGATTCAGGTTCAGAGGAAGATGAGGAGAATGGTGAAGATGGTGCCAGCTCTGATGAAGACTAGTTTCCTTGCTGCCTTTTCTAGCTAGTAGTTTAGTTTTTTTTTTGCACTGTAATATGTAATTTGAATATTGTGCCTGTTTATGCACTATTTATGTTTTTATGTTCTATGATTTGTCTTGTCTTGCATGCTGACTTTAGACTGACAATAAGAGCTAGTTTAGGACTTCAAGTTGAGGTTTGTCCAATTGTGGCTAAAAAGGGGGAGAGTTAGCCCATGCCAAGTAGTGCTGCCAGTTGTGATGCTGAAATGCAGATATTGAGGGGGAGTTTGCTCTATGTTGAACAATTGCTGGTTTGCTGATTCGTGCGTTGAGGGGGAGCTTGTCCAATGTGCTGAAGTATGTAGCAGAGTATTGGAGTGTGTGCAGCATGCTGAAAGCACTGTGAAGCTGTTTGACGAAGTGCTGCTATGAGTTTTATACTAATTTTTATCCGCTGCTAAAGTCTCTGATGTTGTAGAGATTGTTTTAGCCAAAATTAGCCAAAGGGGGAGATTATTAATTCTTGGATTGGCTAGAATTTTGGTAAAACAAAGTTATTCAATGTTGATGTCACATGGGTGATGTCTTAACATTGAGTCTTAACATTGGTTTATGTTAAGTGTTTAGCTTGTTGAAGTTATGAAGTCTGATGTCACATGCGATGTCATGACATCAGGTCTGCAGAAGATTAATAACATCCGATTTAGTGATGTTGTTAGGGTTTGCGTTTTAGCTGGATATTGGGAGAGCTTTTAGTCTCATTGGATGCAGATATCTTGGGATAGATATTCTCTGTTGCATAGAGATTTGATGCAGATTTGTAGGGAGGTTTAAAGACTGAGGTTTAAGAAGATTTTGAGAGAGAAAATCTGTTTTGAAGATTCAGTTTTAAACAACAAATCTGGTCAGATATTGTAGCAGGTCCAAGCCCAATTCATATAGCTATATAAAGCGCATCAACCAAAGAAAGAATACACAGAAAGTAGATAGAAGAGAGAGAGCATAGACTGAGTGTCAATCATTGTCTTTGTATGAGTATTTTGTTAACCATTCTAGTGTGAATTGGTGAGTGTAATCTGTCCTCTCTAAAGCTGTGAAGCAAGAGAGTTTTGTAACTTGATCAAAGCTGTGAAGCAGTATCAAGGTGTTTCTCAAAGTGTTTGATCTTTGAGAGGTTTTAGGGATTGAGTAGTGTTCTCATACCTAAGTGGGCTCTTAGGTAGAAAGTTCATTAGTAGGAATTAAGTTTAGGAGATTGTCAACTAGGTTGTTGAGTCTGTAAATTAATTCTACAAGTAGTGAATTTCATCCCTGGCTTGGTAGCCCCCAGATTAAGTTGTTGAACTGAACTGGGTAAACAATTCTGTGTGTTTCTGTTGTTGTTTTACATTGTCCATTGCAGAGTGTGTTGTTGTGACATCACACGTAACATCACATATCTGGTACCAGAATTTCAAACAGGTCTTGATGAAGCTGAATGGGTTCAATCCAGATACGACCAGCTGAATCTCATCGAAGAGAAGTGCCTTACAGCCGTTTGTCATGGTCAATTGTATCAGAGACGCCTCAAGCGAGCTTTTGACAAGAAAGTTCTTCCTCGAACATTCTGTGAAGGCGAACTCGTGCTCAAGAGATATTCACCTGTTCACTCGGATCCACGAGGCAAGTGGACTCCCAATTATGAAGGACCCTTTATTGTCAAGAAGGCCTTCTCAGGCAGAGCCCTGATCCTCACCACAATGGATGGGGAGGAGTTGCCATCGCCTGTGAACTCCGATACAGTCAAAAAATATTATGCCTGAAAAAATGGATAAGAGTCCGCTAGATTGACATCCGCAAGGACAATCTAGGCAAAAATGGACGTCCCGATGGACCAAAAAAAGAAATGTCCATGCAAAAGTTAGGGACAATGGAAAAAACAATAATAGCCCGCTAAGTTGAAAACCTGAAAGGGCGACTTAGGCAAAAATGGGCATCCCGGTGGACGAAAAAAAATGTGAAAACATGTCCAGGCAAAAATTAGGGATAAAGCATTGACTGTGAACACTTGAGCCTCTTTTCCTCACGGCTAGACCTCAGACGGTAACAGAACATCCCAATCATCATCGACTGGTGCAAGGCGTTGGAACCTAGACTTACAGTGGATGGTGGCCAATGTTGTAATCAATGCAAAGCATGATTTCCCTTTGCCATTTACATTTGTTTTTCAATTTTATTGCAAACTTCCTCATCTAGGATTTTGCATCCTTGTACACACTTTATGTACAAAAGTTTTACATTTAATAAAATGCATTCTTTGTTATCTCAATTTGTTTTCATTCCAGTATTTTGTTTGCAAAGTAAACAATTATTTGTGATCACATAATACTAAAAAACGTTGAGAACAATAAAAAGCTAAATCAATCGGGAAAGCAATATGCATTGCATGTGTTACCGGTAACTCCTGCAGGGTGATCGGTAATATCCATTGGTAAGCCTAACGCCTGGCCGACAATGTTTGGATTCAGTGAAGAAGTTGCTGTTTCCTCAGCAGTTCCTCAGCAGAGTCATCATCCTCCCCAGCAGGTTGCCAAGGTGTTCCCCAGCAAAGACGCTTTATTCTTTCTTCCCCAACAAGGGTTGTGCATTATCTCTTATGATTAGGAACTATCTGTCACCAGCAGCAGTGGTTTCTCCTCAGCTGAGTCAACATGATTCGGGAATCTCTTTTCCCCACGCAGAGCCAATCTTGGTAGAAAGGATTGACTTGGTTCTTTCATCCCCAACAGGGACAACCATGGTGATTTAGAAACCTGAGATGTTCTCAGTTTCCTTCCCCAGCGGGATCATCATCCTTTGTGAACTCTCTTCTCCAGTAGAGATTGTCTTTATCTGTGGGTCCTCTCCCCGACAGAGGGTGTCAAAGTCGTTTTGCTACGATCTCTGCCTAACCGCTTCACACTGTGCCTTATCTTGAGCCTTTGCATTGCATGATATCAAGCATCATGTAGAAACGCATACATAGCATATGCATCGATCATACTCCCTCTCTTTTTGCCTGACTTATCTCCCGACAGATTTTCAGCAATCGTTGCACTTACCTATTCTACCTTGCACCGTTCTGTTTGTCGCCGTCGGCCAAATTCTCGAGCTACTCTTTAATTTAATCCCCTTTTACCTCGAATCATCGAAAAGCTAGCGCAATTCGTACATTCAAGTCCAAGAGGATTAAATAGGGGCAGCTGTCGTAACCCGAAATTTGACCTCCCTCTTTTGCCTTTTGCATAAGCATGCGCATTCGCATCGTCAGCATACGCATTCGCACTTTTCTTTGTGTGTTTCTTATTGCAGGATCTGCAGGTTTCCAAGCCCGATTAATCGCATCCTCTCAAGATTTTTTCATCACCAAAACAAGCTCAAAATAAAGGTTTACATGTTTATTTATCAAGACAAGAGTTGGAAAATCAATAACGGGACTTCAACATCATTTCCAAGTAAATCTGGGAAAAATGAGTTGCAGTAACCGGTTACAGCATAACTGATAACCGGTTACACAATGTAAGTTTCCCCAAAAATGCAGTTTTTATAGCAAGTAACCGGTTAGCAGATATGCTGTAACCGGTTACTCTGTACAAAGTTGCAGATTCTGCTGCATTTTTGGGACAGCAGCTATGCACTCTCTTTGGTCTTTGTTTCTACATTATTCTAGCAGCATGTGGAACATTCTAGACAATTCAAGACCATTCAAGACATTTCCCTTTCATTTATTCAATGCATCACTTTAAATTAAGTGCACCATGTTCCTTGTTTTACAAGCATGTCAACCTTTGGATATGGAAGCTTGCATTGGGATTGTTACCGAGTTGATCATAACTAACCGAGTTAACCGCCTTGACTCAGTGAGTCAAGTGTAACTTACTCCAACCCTAACTCCAAACCTCCCAAAGCTAAGTCCAAACCAAAGTCCAAAGCTCTCACACTCCATACCTAAACTCTATATAAACAAAGCTTCACCATTTCACAACTACTCCATAATCATTCACACAATTTCACACTTTCTTCACTCTCAATTCTCTCATTCTCCTCTGCATTTTTCTGCAACTTCTACACATTCCTCTTCATCTTCTCCATCAAACCTCACCAAAAGCTCTTATTCTTGAAGGATAATCACTTTTCACATTGAAAGTGATTAATTCTTAAGCTTAACTTTCATCATTTGGCATCCTTTGGTTGGATTTCGGGAATTATATCTCATTCAACTTCAATCCAAGGGTTTCACACCATTTATTTTGGTGCAAGTTCGATTTCGGTGCATTTTCGCATTTTTGATCGGTTTCGACGCGTTTCGTCTACAATTCAAGGATCCTCTGGTTTTCTTTAATCTTCTACACCAAGAATCAATTGTAACAATTTCCAAGGCACATCTCAGCCTTGTAGGTTGGTGGTTCTCTTTCATTTTTCTGTTTCGATCATTTTCGCATCATTCACGATGTAGTCGATAATTGTGCGTGTGAATTAATTTTTGCATTATGTGATCCATGACCTTGATGTGTTAATTGATTCTATCACTGCTTATTTGTTGTTTTCAAGTTCAATTTTCGTGCACAATTGCAGTTCCTAGCATGTGGTGGTTGGCATAAGTGATTATGTGTTGAAAACTACTTTTGAAAAGCTGTTTTTACTGTTATTTTTGCCTCTGTTACAGTGGTAACCGGTTAGCAGATATGCTGTAACCGGTTACACAGTACAATTTTCTCCAAAAACATGCATTTTCAAGCATGTAACGGTTAGCACATATGCTGTAACCGGTTACCACTGTACAAAATGCCATTTTCTTGCATTTTCAAGTGTGTTTGCCATGCTTTCTTCATTTTAACTTCCATTGATTGTCATGCTTGATTTTATGGATGTTTTTAATGTCATTTCACTTTTGGTTGAAGCATGTTCATGAACTTTCGATGCACATTTTCGATTATTCATTTGTTTCATGTTCTTAGCATTGTATGGACATAGCAATTCTTGCACTATCTTTGTTCACATGATGCATGATTTTGTGTGGCATTTTGATGATCATTTGGCACTGTTTTGCACCTTCCATTTCAGATTTGCATTAAGTTTATTCTTCATGGATAAACTTAATCTTGTATAATCAATAATTCACTCCTTTTTGATTTAATGACTTTTCATCCTCTTTGGAAAGTTGTTAGCATGTTTATCCCTTGATTAATTGATCGAAACTTTGTTTTGATTAATCGATCTTCCCTTTTCCTCTCTTTAGGCTTCCTTTAGAGCTTTCTCTCTCATTCCCCCCCGTAGAGTTGGAGTTTCGCGCTGCGCCTTGCATCAGAGCACTGTACAAATTGACGCCGTTATGTTGTCCGTTTATCTACGCAGGAGCACTGTACAACATTGGAGCGGTTGCGCTGTCCGTTTCACTTTCCATACTTGGTAAGGGCGTCTTGTCCTCTCCTCGAGAATAGTCACCTCTATCCTCCAGCTATAGTGTTTCTCATTCCCCTATCAAGTCGATCCTTGATCACTTTTCTCTCTTTGCAATCTCTTTCATCCTTGATCACTTGTGATCTTTTCAATCTCTCCTTTTGATCAACCACTATCCCGTCTTGGTTAAGATTGTTTTTCTTGCGCTAGCAATCTCTCTTTGTTTCATTACTCCTTTCTTCTTGTAATCAATCATTGCCTTTTGATTCCCCTGAAGGATCTCAATCTCTTACTCAGTTAATCACAGTCTATTGTTAAACACTGAGTCCCTCTTGGGTTAATACCT
Organism: Lathyrus tuberosus; assembly: GCA_022829125.1. NCBI lineage: Eukaryota > Viridiplantae > Streptophyta > Magnoliopsida > Fabales > Fabaceae > Lathyrus > Lathyrus tuberosus. Next base: position 9,941,717 of record JALAZF010000206.1, on the reverse strand, counting down.
CTTCTTGGTTAATCACCCTTTTCTTCAGTTAACCACAGTCCGTCTGTTAAAATACTGAACCCTTTCGATTTAATCACCTTCTCTTGGTTAATCACTCGCTTTTCTCTTCGGTTGGTCAAAGTCCGTGTGTAAACACCGAATCCTGAGCAGTTGGCAACCTCCTCTTGGTTCGAATACTTGCACCCTTGGGTTAGTAACCTTTCTTTGGTTCAAATACCCTTTCTTCGCTTGAGTACTATTTGTTCAGTCAGTTTACCGAACCCCTTTGGGTCACGACCTTTGCTCGATCCTATACTCGTCCTTTGGGGTTATAATATTTATTCGGTCCTACACCCGTTTTTCTGGTTAATCGCAGTTTTCTCTGCTAAAACTAATGTTTCTTTATCCCCACAGAGTTGCAATCCTGTATTTCTTTGGTTAACCACTGTTTACCAGTTAATATACCGAGGCCCCTTCAGAGTCAAACACCTTCTCTTGGTTCAACACTCTCTCTCTTGGTTTATCACAGTCCGTCTGTTGACACCAGCTTCTTTCCCCCGCCAGAGTCTACTCTCTTTCTTCGCTTAACCACTGCCAGCCAGTTAAAATACCGAATCTCCTTTTTCTCTTGGTTATGACACCATCCCTTTATTTGGATCCCCAAAGAAGTCCTTCATATTCCCCTTGCTCTTACTTTCTTGGTTTCGACACCAATTCCCTTTGTCATCCCCAGCGAAGTTTCTTTCATTCTCGGTTTTGACACCATTCTTTTCCTATTCTTTTGTGCGAATGCTCTTACTGTGGGGTCTTTCCCAGTAGATTTTTTCCTTCTTTCTCTTGCTCTTGGTTTTGACACCACTTCTTTCGTCTCCTTGTTTCTTTCTTGTTTTCCTTTTCCATTCAGTTCCCCGGACTACGGAAGCTCTGATTCTGCATTCTTTTGGATGTATGATACGTAGGCACGAGATCGCAATGATCTTGGCGAGCACACTTCCACCTTTCTTCTGTCTTCCTCCTTTCTTTCCTTTTCTTCGTCCCTTGGTTCCATGAACTACGACGCTCTGATTTCCTCATTGCACTATGAGGGTACGTAGGCACGAGGACTTCGTTCCTCCGCAAGCACTTTCCTTCTTTTCTTTATTTTTCCCCTTTCTTCTCTCTCTCTCCTCTTCTTTTAGCTAGAAGCCTTTAGATAGATAACCCATCCAAGCCTAGAAGCAAGCGAAATGGTTCCCGTCGAGTACGACGGATGCGTTAGGTGCTAGTACCTTCCTTTCGCATAACCGACCCCCCGTTCCCGTTTCTCTTCCCCTTGGGTTTTATCGATATTTTCCCTATCCTTTGGGACTAAATAAAGTTCAGTGGCGACTCTGTTGTATCTTTGATTGTGCGATTCACTCAGGTAGAAACCAGCCATCTTCAGCTGGCGACTCTGCTAGGGAGTTCTTGCTCTTGAGCTTCGCCTCCTTTTGCTTGTCTCCTAGCTAGGTGGGACTCCCCATCTTCAAAACTTATTTGGTATCTTTATCATTTTAATTAATTTTCTTTGAATAATTACTTTAAAAAAATGATGAAATTAGGGTTTTGTTGATTTTCACCCTAGCAAACTTTTTCAAAACACTTTTGGGCCTCTTGGTAGAGTGTAAGACCCATCCCTTTGTAAATAAACAATTTTGGGCCTCAGTGTATTGTATAAGTCCCGACACCGTCAGAAACCTCGGCACGATCGCCATTTTCAAACAAACAACTGGACCTGCCCTCGAGTTGTAACTCCCATTTCTTTTCTTTAAAGCACTTTTGGGCCTCTTGGTAGAGTGTAAGACCCAACCCTTTGTACAGAAAACCTTTTTGGGCCTCTGTCACTTGTATAAGTCCCTGTACAAATTCAAAACAATAGTACAATCACTGTTAAAACTTGGGCCTCTCCTTGAGCTGTAAGCCCCAATCTCTGTTCAAAATACTTTCTCCTTTGATTTTGAATCCAAATGTATAGGTGCTATCAAAACTTTCTTTAATTTCTTTGAACAACTAATAAAACAACATGGAAGCTCTACAACGGGTAAGTGTTTATCCGTTTTCTTTTATCTGCTTTCATATAAATAAACTGTATTGTGGGGCTGCTTCACTGTAAGTCTTCTTTCACACCTTTTAAATACTTGTCATATATCAATTGTATATGTACTAGTATAGTTATTTAGAGTTTTCCCCGGCAACTACGTCTAGAACTAGGTAATGCCATATTGGTCACTCTTAAATATAAACAAAACTAGATCCCCATAGGATTCCAGATACAGTCTTCCCTTCTCTTGGGGTTAAACAACATGGAACAAAGAGAAAGGCAGTATTCTCGGTGAACCTTTTCTCAGACTGCCACCCTCAGAAATCGTCAAAGAAACTCTACTCCCCAGAGATGATCTTTTCTACGTGAATGACATCTCTTGAGTTTCTTCCAAACCCTTGAACTTTCTTGGAATGATCTCTTCTCTGTGAATTACAATTCTTGAACTTCTCTTGGTTTGGGGACCCACAGGCTTCCTAAAAGCATCCCCGCCTCCTCTTTGGCGTTGTACAAGGACCCTTCGGCTTCTTAGAAGTTCTCATGCCTTCTCCTGGGCATAATACAAGGACCCTAATGACCTCTTAAAGGTATAAGACAGAACTTAGTCATCCTTTGCTAGAGCAGTCTTTCCAGTGTCAAACCTCTGGCCACTTTAGGGTTGATTCTCATCCCTTAAGGCCCTTGCCCTCTTTTGGGCATCTTACAAAAGATAAAACTCTTCGACACCAGTAGACTTGGGAAGTCTAAACCCCCAATTGAGTCTCAAAGACATTCTCAATTTCCTTTCAAACATAGGAAAAAACACCGATCACTCTGGATGAATCTCCAGGAGAAACCTGGTCTCTCTCATGAGAGTTCTCCACACTTGGACCTGCCTAGGGATCTCAATAATACCCAGCAGTAAGATAGCCTCCTCTTAGGCTTTGTATAATGATCTTTCCTCAACATAGTCAGCCTCCTCTTGGGCTTTGTACAATAATCCTCCCCCAGCGGAGCTACCCTTTTCAGACTCTCTTGTTGAGTGAATCACTTTTCGGACTCTCTTGTTGAGTCAATCATTTTTTCAGACTCTCTTGTTGAGTTAATCACCTTTCCGTACTCTCTGGTTGAGTATAAAAGACTCTCTTGTTGGGTCAATCTCCTTTTACCCTCCATCTAGGGCTTCGTACGAGACAGCAATGCACTCTCTGGTTGAGTATAAAAGACTCTCTTGTTAGGTCAATCTCCTTTTAGCCTCCATCTCAGGCTTCGTACGAGACAACAAATCACTCTCTTGTTGAGTATAAAAGACTCTCTTGTTGAGTCAATCAACTTTCAGACTCTCTTGTTGGGTCAATCACCTTTGCAAGACTCTCTTGTTGAGTCAACTCTTTTAGCCTCCGTCTTGGGCTTTGTACAAGACATATAAAAGCACTCTCTTGTTGAGACAAACTCATTTCAGCCTCTGTCTTAGGCTTTGTACAAGACACATATAAACCTCCCCAATGGAGTCAAAAATCCCTTTTAGCCTCAATCTTGGGCTTTGTACAAGACAGAAAAAAACATTTTCCCCAGAAAAGTCAAACTGTTAGTCTTCTCTTAGGCTTTATATAATGATATCCCCAAAGAGTCAGTCTCTTTTTGCCTCAATCTTGGGCCTTGTACAAGACATATACACTTTCTCGTTGAGTCGGTCTTATCCAGCCTCCTCTTAGACTTTGTATAAAGAAATCCCCTAGCCAAATCAATCAACCTCTTAGCATCAAACTGGTGCTCTGATCAAGGCATACAAAAATCAACAAATCCTCTTTAGAGATGACAAATTCTCTCTCATCCAAAACCCTTTAGCTTCATATCTTGGGCTTTGAACAAGATAGAAATCACCTTTAGCTTCATGTCTTGGGCTTTGAACAAGACACCAAAATATCATTTTCCTCCCTTAGAATAGGAGGAACTACGACTGCTCTGATTTCCCTGTTTCGTTTAAACGGGAATACGTAGGCATAAGATTGTGAAATCTTAGCGAGCATAACAATCAAAAACCCCAGGTCCTGTATCTTCACATCAATCAAAACTTAGGTCCAATACCTTACCCAAAACATAAACAAAACTCACTCTCCCTGTCACACTTTCCCAAGAAACTTTCCCAACCCATCAGCAGATAAACACTTTCAATTACAAAGCAAAACCTAAAAGCTAACATCCTGTGGATAACCACATATAGGATGGGTAATTGACAACTACCCATTGTATAACCTGACCCCGGATCCCCCAATCTCTTTTAAAGCATTTGTTCAGTTAAACATTCGCGTGCAAGGTTAGTTTTAGATACCTTCCCTTTCCCTTCCAGCTTCATGGGGTAAATAAGAAATCAGAAAGTAGCACCCATTCTCCTTGAGGAGGAAAGCCCAAACTTCAGCAATAAGGTGGCCGCGTCACCGACAAAAATCAGACACTACAGAAAAATGGCGACTCTGCTGGGGAAATCATTGTCTGTATAGGATCATAGGACTAGAGGTCTAGGATGTTAGGGCTAATATATATACTGCTTTTCCTAATTGATATCTGTGTTTACTTTTCTGCTAATGGGAATGCGTGTGATGCCAAGATTGAGTATACACCTAAGATAAGTGATGGCACTAGACGGGTAATCTTACAGGGAGTGACTCCCAAATAAGAGGTCTCGGTCGACCATCGAATCAGTGGAGATGCCCTTTGCGGATTCAATGCCTATACGACTTCGGTTGTTGAAAGCAGATTGTTCGATTGGGTTATCTGAGAAGTTGAGGATTTTAGTAGACTAAAACCTTTTTACTATTTTGTAGTGTGGAAGCTATCGAAAATAGTTGTCACGTGATACTACCCTCATTGAGATTACTCTAAGATACTGCAGCTCGCTCGGGTGATTCCAGCCTGCTGTTGTTATCTCAAGAGGGGTCAGTGATTTTGAGGACAGGTACAAAAAATCACCAGTATAACCTTTGGGGATGGGTAGAGCCTTGACTTCATGACAACGAACCTTTGACCCCATGTTTTTTCTATGTTTTTGTGTGTTGCATTCATGCATTCATTTCATTAAAAAACATTCAAAGGAAATTTTCTCTTCTAGTCTCTCTTTTTCAAATTAAACTAAGACAATGATTGTAAATGTCAGATAAAGAGATTGTGTTATGGATTTCGATAGAAGGAAGACTCACAAGTACACCTTTAAGGTTCCAAAACTAGAGGATTTGAGAGGTTTGGCGAGGATGATCACCAACCCTGATGCTTTCAGAGCCAAGTACGGAGGACTGCTGTCTCTGTTAAGGGTCCATGTAATTGAAGGAATACTGGCTACGCTCATTCAGTTCTACGATCTGGTCTATCACTGTTTCACATTCCTGGATTATCAACTAGCACCAACGCTGGAGGAGTACTCTAACTTGACTGATTTACATATTACTGATCAAGCTCCCTTTTTTGGACTGGAAGAAATTCCAAAGGATCAAACCATTGCAAGAGCAATTTATTTGGATGAGTCAGAAGTCAGGACTCACATGACCACTAAGGGTGGAATCCAAGGTTTTCCAGCCCAGTTTTTGATAAAGAAAGCCCTGTACTTTGCTAGTATAGGGAACGTGACTGCTTTCGAAAACATCTTTGCTTTGCTCGCCTACGGGTTATTTTTGTTTCCCAACATCGATAACTTTGTAGATATCCATGCCATTAAGATGTTTTTGATTGGAAACCCTGTACCGACCTTGCACGCAGACGCTTATCATTCTGTACACTTAAGGAATTTGTACAGCAGAGGAATGATCACCTGCTTTGTACCCCTGTTATACAAGTGGTTCATTTCCCACTTGCCCAAGTCTGCTGCATTTTGGGATCCTAAGAATACTTTACGTTGGTCGCAGATAATCGTGTCTCTTACCAACTCTGACATAGACTGGTACAACCGAATCTATGACAGGATCAGAATCATTGACCGTTGTGGAAACTTCCCTAATGTACCCCTCATAGGAACAAAAGGAGGAATAAATTATCATCCATTTTTAGTTCGTCGTCAATTTGGATACCTGATGAGGCATGTTCCACGTAATGCTCATCTGGAAGGTCTTTTCTTCAACGAAGGAGAAAATGACAGAGCACTAAAGACAGAAATAGTGCATGCTTGGAAACATGTTCACAGGAAAGGAAGAGAGTCTCTAGGAAAGCAGGACTGCGTCTCGGTGGAGCCTTATCTCTACTGTGTACAAACTAGAGCTCTCAAACTGAGGATGCCTTACCCTCGTCAGGAAGTTCTTCCATTAAAGGACCCTGTCCTTTATTTTATGTCTGATTCGGAAAAACTTCAGGTTACTCTCAACAGAGTTCAACAGGAGAAGAGGTCTTGGAAGAACAAATACCGCATTCTCAGTGTGGAGTGTAAGAAAATACAACAACTGTTAAAAGAAAAAGACGCTCTGATTGGGATTTTAGAGCAACACGCTGTAGAAAACCAAGAAGGCCATAGGAATTTGCTCGCTCCTTTCACTTGGCAAAGGAATGACAACCCACAACGGCTCAAGAGCCCCGGTCAAAGAAAAGGAAAATATCAGAACCATCACCTGAGCTCTCTTCAGAGAGGACTCAGGATCCATTAGTTTAGACATTTCCTTTTACAGCACTATGTAAATTACTGTATTTCCATTTCCGCAATCTTTGAATTCAATAAAACGGGATTCCCCCACTGTTTGATATTTACAATCCAATTGTTGAAGTTTATTTTGATTAAACAAAAATCTTAATTAATATAATCATTGCATATCATTCATCATTCTCACTTAAACGCATTCTTCTTACCTACGAATCTCACGTTTGTGTCCCGATTCTAGAGTCAAATTGTCTCATTCGTACAATACTCGGGCCAGTCGACAGAAAAAGATGGATAATCTCGAGGAAGAGAGCAGAGAGTTGAGAGAAGAACTTGACACTCTGAAAGAGGATCTGAGGAAACTTCATAATGACATGCAAGCTCTGGAAGAAGCTCAGCTACAAAGGACTGTGATCTCATAGATCACATCAACGCCCATAGTGGAGAAGTATGATCCTAGGTATAACATGCCAAAAGATTGTCCCTGGGGCATGCCTATTAACTATATCTCGGAAGGATATGTTCCGTCGATCACTAAAGATCAGGGAACTGCAGCAGGAACCGTTGGGCCTGAAGGTTACAAACTTCGGGAAACCGAAGATACCAGGGGTATGTCGACAACCCCTGAAGGTTATAAACTTCGGGAAGCACCAAGAGTCACTGCCGTAATAACTGTACCACCCCCCGTGGTGCACACTGTCCCAGAATGACAGATTCCACAGATACCTTCTGGTGGAAACGAAATTATGGACGAGAGAATGAAGGAGTTCCAGGAACAGTTCCTGGAAATGCAGAAAGAGCTGCAAGCCCTTCGCGGTCAGGATCTATTCGGAAAGGACGTCGCAGACCTTTGTTTGGTCCCCAATGTGAAAGTTTCGCACAAGTTCAAAGTGCCCGAATTTGAAAAGTACAAGGGTAATTCTTGCCCTCAAAGTCATTTGGTGATGTATGCTCGGAGGATGTCAACTCAGACAGAGAACAACCAGCTACTGATCCATTACTTCCAAGATAGTTTAACCGATGTCGCACTAAAATGGTACATGGGATTAAACCGCACTAAGATCTCCACTTTCCGGGATCTTGGCGCGGCCTTCTGTCATACCCCAAATTTTGACCACTAAGATTTCCCATCATTGTACAAATCATCATCACAATATGGATGAACCATCAGTCTCCCCAAAGATGGGTGAGCACTCACTACAAACAATAATTAGGATTTCAAGCCCTCTCTGAGCTTTAGACAAAGGATCAATCAAAGAATGACATGATCTTCAACTTGTCTAACCTCTCAAACATCCACAATGGATCAAGAGGACTCCCACAGCAAGAATCAAGCACAAAGCTGCAACATTCTGGGTGGATTAAGCCTCAAGATCGCCAGTGTCCCCAAATTAGGGTTTGGTCGACCAGGGCCTCTAGTGGAAATTTCCCTCCGGGAATGGGCCAATGCTTCAAAGCATAACCTAAGATACTCCATGGAACCTCATGGACCCAATCATCAAGTCAATTTAGCCTCAGGGGATGCATTCATAAAAAATCAGGAATTAGGGTTTCTTGACCTAATTCACCCCTAAGTTGACTTTTGGGACAATCATGAGCCAAGACCTCAAGAGAGGATTTGAGGGTCTCTAATAAACCACATTGATCCTTTTGCAACAATGGATTGATCCAAAAGTCTTGAGCAGCAAGTTTCAAATTCATCAGAACCACAATTAGGGTTTCGCGAGAAAAGTCAACTGTACCTTTGACTTTTGATCAGGACATGCTCCCAAACCCTAGGACATGATTCAATACACCCTATAACACCTATGAAATCAATCCATCAAGTTTGATTTAGGTCAAGGACTTGATTTCATAGAGGATCGTACAGTTTGAAATTCATCTGACAAAAAGTCAACTGTGCACAAAAGTCAACTTTGACTTTTTGAGATTTTTCACAATTATGGTTCCTTAACCCTAAAATGATGTTAATGTGTGATTTGAATCAAAATTCATCAAGAAAAATCAAGAAAAGTGGGATAACTTGTAAAAGGGGTAACCATAAAAACTTAGAAATTTTTCTAAGTTATGGAACAAAGTGGCTAGGGTACCAACTTTGGAGGATCATAACTCCTAAACCATAAGGCCATTTTTTCCCATCCAAAGCTGGATTTGAAGCTCTCATGGCACTCTGTAGCGAGCGGTTTTGGACGTGGTTGCGAAGCACTACCACTCTTTGGTATCTACAACTCGATTCATTTTTTATCCTATTAAAGCTGATGAAGGAAGGGAAATAGATGTCTCAAATTAACCCTGCTTGTAAACTGAGGTTAAACAGTCAAAATTGTTGGTTTACAGATGCTACAAAGATTCGGGGTCTCTATTGGGTGTATTTTTTTAAAAGTGGTGTTCGGTTGATTCGTGGGAGGTTAGGACGGATGTGTGGAAGTATGGGATTTTGGGTTTTTGTTTAGTGTGCTCGCTAAGATCTTTTCTTTCAATCTTATGCCTACGTATTCCCATTTACCGAAACAGGGAAATCAGAGCGTTCGTAATTCCTCCTTTTCTATGGGAGGAGATGGTTGTTTTGGTGTCTTGTTCAAAGCCCAAGACGTGAAACGAAAGGTAGTTTGTATCTTGTTCAAAGCCTAAGATGTGAAGCTGAAAGGTCTCAACTTTAGAGAGAATTTGTCATCTCTAAAGAGGGGTTTGTTTGTCATAACCGTTTATAAGGGAGAATTACTTTAACCGGGATATATGAATTCGGCAATGCCATAATTTTCTTTATAGGGGATTTCCAACCTAAAGGAGAAGACTTTAAGTCAGTGTAGAGCAATGCTATCTTTCCTTAGGAATTTCTCATGCTAAAAGAGGGACAGTGGCATGGATGTAGATGATCCAGAGCCTTGCCGCTTACAACAATTAGATGAAGGGGAAGGAGTTGTTGATGTTTGTGTACTGTGAACGAGGCACAACTTTTGATGCTAAAAGGTTGATTGGATCAACCAGTGGTTTTCTTATACAAAGCCTAAGAGGAGGCTAATATGTGTCTCGTACAAAGCCCGAGAGAGAGGCTAAGAGGTTTTGACTCAACGAGGGAATCTTTTGGTATCTCATATAAAGCCCGAGATAAAGGCTATTTGACTCAACAAGAGAGTTTTTGTACCTCGTACAAAGCCCGAGATGGAGGCGAAAGGGGTGATTGACTCAACGAGGGAGTCTCTGGTATCTCGTACGAAGCCCGAGATGGAGGCTAAAATTGTTAGCTCTGCTGGGGAGAATCATTGTACAAAACCCAAGAGGAGGTTATGGTTACTGTTTCAGTTGAGTGACAGGTCCAGTATGCTGATTTAAAGAGAAAATCAGTTCTTATATGAGTAATGTTTGCACTCAGGGATTTTGATTCGAGGATCAGGGATATTTCAGGTTCTTTAAGGAAGTGGTAAATCCAATGGGTATTGAGGTTGTCCGAGTCCACGGGGTTCCTTCCTATTTTTGAAGGGGTCACTTGAGAATGTCTTTGAGACTCAAGGATGTTAGACTGTCCGTGTCTAGAGTTTCATCTTTTGTACTATGCTTTGAGAAACAGTAGTAGACTCTTGGAAATGACTGTTCTATGAAGATGACTTTGTTATGTTCCTATACCTCTAGGAGGTCGTCGGGATAATTTGTACGAAGTCCAAGAGGAGGCTGGAAACTTTTAAGAAGCCGAGTGGTCCTTGTATGAATCCCAAGAGAAGGCTATCATTCCCGGAGGAAGAATCATTATATGAAGCCTAAGAGGAGGTTGTGAATACTTCTAAGAAGCCGACGGGTCCTTGTACAACGCCCAAGAGGAGGCGGGGATGCTTTTAGGAAGCCTGCGGGTCCTTGAACAATGCCCAAGAGGAGGCCGATGCTTTTAAGAAGCCGATGGGTCCCCAAACCCCGAGAAATTCAAGACAGGCTATTCACGAGGAATAGATCAAGCCAGGAAAGTTTGATAATATGGAAGAAACTCAAGAGATGCCATTCACGGAGAAAAGATCATCTCTGGGGAATAGAGTTTCTTGACAAGTGCTTTTAAGAAGCCTGTGGGTCCCCAAACCCCGAGAAATTCAAGACAGGCCATTCACGAGGAATAGATCAAGCCAGGAAAGTTCGAGAATTTGGAAGAAACTCAAGAGATGCAATTCACGGAGAAGAGATCATCTCTGGGGAGTAGAGTTTCTTTGACAACTTCTACGAGTGACAGTCTATGAAAGGGTTCACCGAGAATGCTGCCTTTCATATCTCCATATTGTTTAACCCCAAGAGGAGGGAAGACTGTGTTTGGTAATCCTATGGGGATCTAGTTTTGACTATTTAAGAGTGATCAATGGGCTTAATGCTAGACGTAGTTGTCGGGGAAACTCTAAATATCTATACTATTATTACACAGTTGATATGAGTTTATGAAAGAAGACTTACAGCGAAACAGCCCCACAATATAGTTATATGTATATGAAAGCGGTAAATGAAAGCATATAAACACTTACTTGGTTGTAGAGCTTCCATGCTGTTTGGTTAGTTGTTCAACAAAGAAAGATTGAAAACAACAGTATATTCAAAATCAAAGGAGAAAGTGCTTTGAAAAAGAAAGATTTGGGGCTTACAGCTCAAGGAGAGGCCCAGGGTTATATCAGTGAGCGCACTGTTTGAATTTGTACAGAGGGACTTATACAAATGACTGTGACCTAAAAATTTATTTTCTGTACAAAGGGATTTGGGTCCTACACTCTCTCAAGAGGCCCAAAAAGTTTTAAAGAAAAAGAGTGGGGCTTATAACACGAGGGTAGGCCCAGATGATATTTCGTTTAAAATGGTGATCGCGCCGAGATTTTCTTTTAACGCAAAGGGGCTTATACAATATCTGAGGCCCAAAGTTTTTTTTGGTTAAAGGGGGTTGGGTCTTACACTCTAATAGAGGCCCAAAAGTTGTGAATGGGTCTTATAGCTCAAGGAGAGGCCCAGATGGTTTATCTTTAAACTGGCGACGATCGTGCCGAATTTAAAAATGTACAGAGGGACTTATACAATAAGTGAGGCCCGAAATATTTCTGTACAAGTGGGTTGGGTCTTACACTCTAATAGAGGCCCAAAAAGTGTTTGAAAATGATTTGTGAGGGTTGAATTAATCAAAAACCCTAATTTATTTCCAAAATGTATTTTAATTGAATAAAAATTCAATTTAAATGATCAAAAATTGTTTAACATGTGGGAAACAAATTATGATCTTGGATTAATGCTTCAAAAATCAAGTATTAACCTACAAAATAATTAGAAGTCATTAATCTTTACAAAATCAAGAGGAAAAAAATATTTTAAATGTCAAAAACAATTAAATTATTAATTCTTTGTAAAAATATCAATTATATGAAATAAATAATATTTTTGGGATTTTTTGGGAAAATAAAATATTTTAACATTTTTGTGAATTATTAAAAAAAGAATCAACTCAAAATCATTAAAACTCAGAGAGAAATTAATTTTTGAATCAATTAAATAAAAATCACAAAATTCAAATATTCAAATGTTGGAAAATGACGCCAAGAACAAGGGCAAGAACACGCGCGTGTTCTGAGTTTCCCAGATTTGCATTTTCTATCCAATCTCACTGAATACTTAATCATATCATGCAATCCACATACCAATCAACTCGTTTCAACCTCACGATCATGTCTATGACAATTAATTTCATTTAAATTAAACATAAAACAAGAAATCATGAACAATCCTCAAGAACCCTAGATTTTGCATGAAGGCTGGGATTTTTGATACACGATTCAAGCAATGCAATTAATTGAGGGGAAACACTCCATGCATGATTATGAACATATGGCCAAATTATTGTGCAGCAAAAATTGCATGGATCATAGAGTTAGAAGAGCTCATGCTTACCACTTGCAGCTGGTGATCGTGATTTGTGTTGGAGGTGTTACAGATGAGTTCTGATGATCTGAGTAGCTTCCCTACACCCTATGGAGTGTGTTTGAATGCTTGGACTTGATTGAAGTTGGCTGGATCACTTCATGGCATCTCAACTGCAACTTGGTTAAAACCTTGAGCAATTGACTGGTGATTCTGAGAAATAAGTGTTCCAGTTGTTGTTTAAGTGTTTAATCAGCTCATATGTGATGTATATGAGGTGTGTGTGTGATTGGTTTGATTGGAAAAGCTCTCAAACTCAAAACCCGATAGTGACTTGCCTTAGAAGGAAAAATTGGAGTGAAAGAAGGGATTTTAAGGAAAGCATCTGTTTGATGGCTTTGGTGTACTCAAACTGATCACAATTGAGCTCTATTTATAGTAGAGCAAGTTTGTTTTGCAAGGAATAGGGAATGGCAACTGCTGAGTAGGTTTGGCCAATGTTGGCAAATGAAAATCCAAGTCTCCTCTAGCCATTGACTAGAGGTTAGGGCACAGGCTGCTGGTTCCCTTGGTCTTGGATAAGTCTTAACTGAATTTAGTTGCTAAGAGCTCAGTCCATGCCACCTTGATGCTTCCATTGAATGCTCCAATCCAAAATTGGAGTCTTGTCCCTATTTTGGCAATTCTAGGTTCAACATGCTATTTCTTGTTCCAAAGACTTTGGAGGCTTGGCTCAGTGATTGTCCCCTTTAGATTCAATCCTCAGATGTGTCCAAAGTGATGACAAGGCTTGAAATTGGCTGATTTTGGCAAATCGACCAAAAGTGCAAAAATCTGCCTTGCCTTGGCAGATTTCAGCAAGGCATCTTGCCAATGTCATATCTCATAGCTCAAATTGAATTTGGTAATGTTCTTGGCCATTTTGGAAAGCCCTTACATGATACAACAACTGTTTGAACATGTTTGGTTTTGATCTCTTTTGAATCCAAGTGAAAAATCCCCCTACATTTGGAAAAAAGTAAAGGCAGATTCTGACTTAGTGAAATTTTCACTAAGTGTTGGAACAAAGTGACTTTTCTTGATTTTGATCACTCCATAACTCAAAATCCATGAGGAATTTGGACATAGGTCAGTATGAAGCTTTTGTATAGGGAAATGTGATCTACAAATCAAGCTTTGAATGGGGAACAATGGCCTTGTGGTTTAGGAGTTATGGTCCTCCAAAGTTGGCACATTAGTGTCACTTTTTCCATAACTTAGAAATTTTTCTAAGTTTTTATGGTTACCCCTTTAACAAGTTATCCCACTTTCTTTGATTTTTCTTGATGAATGATGATTCAAATCATACATTAACATCATTTTAGGGTTAAAAATCCATTTTGGTGAAAAATCTCAAAAAGTCAAAGTTGACTTTTGTGCACAGTTGACTTTTTATCAAATGAATTCCAAACTGTGCAATTCTTCAGGAAATCATGTCCTTGACCTAAATCAAACTTGATGGACATGTTCCATGGGTGTCATAGGGTATATTGAATCATGTCTTAGGGTTTGGGAGCATGTCCTGGTCAAAAGTCAAAGTTACATTTGACTTTCCTCGCGAAACCCTAATTGTGGTGCAGATGAAATTGAGACTTGTTGCTCAAGCTTCTTGGATTAATCCATTGTTGCAAATGGATCAATATAGTATATTAAAGACCCTCAAATCCTCTCTTGAGGTCTTGGCTCATGATTTGTCCCAAAAGTCAACTTAGGGGTGAATTAGGTCAAGAAACCCTAATTCCTGATTTTTGATGTATGCATCCCCTGAGATCAAATTGACTTGATGATTGGGTCCATGAGGTTCCATGGAGTATATTAGGTTATGTTTTGGATCATTGGCTTGTTCCCAGATGAAAATGTTCCATTTGGAGGCCCTGGTCGACCAAAACCCTAATTTGGTGACACTGTCGATCTTGAGACTTGATCCACCTAGAAGGAAGCAGCCTTGTGCTTAATCTTTGAAGTGGGAGTCCTTTTGATCCATTGTGGATATTCTAGAGGCTAGACAAGTTGAAGATCAAGTCATTCCTTGATTGATCCTTTGTCTAAGGCTCTGAGAGGACTTAAAACCCTAGTTTTGATTGTAGTGAATGCTCAACAACCCTTGAGGCATTTGATGAGGCATGATGGTTCATCCATATTGTGATGATGATTTGCACAATGATGGGAAATATTAGTGGTCAAAATTTGGGGTATGACAGATGCCCCTATTTAATCTTCTTGGACCCGAAGGTGTGAATGACGAAGGTATTCGGGCATTCAGGGTGCAAGAGGATTAAATATCGGAATACCCGAAATTTTGATGGCTATGAATGGCAGATCACATTCATCTTCTTTTGCTAAGCAATGATGCTTAGAAAAGGTAAACTTCCCCTCGATCCTGGTTTCCTACCAAGGAACTGGTCTTAGTTTCTGATTTAAACTTCCCCTCGATCCTGGTTTCCTACCAAGGAACTGGTCTTAGTTTCTGATGCGAACTTCCCCTCGATCCTGGTTTCCTACCAAGGAACTGGTCTTAGTTTCTGATGCGAACTTCCCCTCGATCCTGGTTTCCTACCAAGGAACTGGTCTTAGTTTCTGATGCGAACTTCCCCTCGATCCTGGTTTCCTAACAAGGAACTGGTCTCAGTTTCTTTTGTCAATAAACTTTATTGACAAGGGACGCTATTTGTAGCGGCTTTCCTCAAACTTCTCGTCAGATTTTCCTGGGGAGATGCTATTTGAGGGAAAAATAATGATGTCAGACTTGCTGGGGAACCCAGTCGTCTGAGTTGTATAAGTGCACAAACTTCTCTGTTGGAGACGCCATTTATTTCTACTGGGGAAGACGAGTCTTCTGAAAGATTGCCTTCATTTAGGGTCTTACATCATACTTTGCTCGGGATCTTCCCGGAGAAATGCCATATGATGGGATCCAATTTGAGGTGCCGATGACCTTTTCATCAGCGGTCTTTCGGAGAAAGGCAGCTGTAATGCCAAATCTCTGCTTAGGAGGCTTTCTCTGGGGATTTTTCTTTAATCCGGGAAAGCAAGGAGATCATCTTCAATGGCGAAGAGTGACATTTGTAGAAAGCTTCTCTGGCTTTTCAGAGGTTCAAGTTATCAAAGTGGTTGAGTGCTGACTCTAATCCAGAGATACACTGGAGGCGAGATTGTTCAAACGCATCATTTCCTGACGAGGCAAGAACTGACAACTCGATTGAGAAGACTGTTATCACTATGGGACAAGACCGAATAGAGTGATAGTGATGCAATATGAATATGAATGCAAATCAAATGCATGATGTATGTATATATGCTGACAAAACTGACGCGACATACAGACTGACGAGTGAACATGACTGGATACTCCGCCATCGCGAGGCGAAGAAGTACCGTTGGTCAAAAAAGTAGCAATTCTACCTTGCTTAGGAGAGATAGTCCCTGCGGGGAATACCGTTGATCGGGCTTAGGAGATAAGAACTCGGCCGAGGGTATCAGATGGGAAAGCCGTATCTCATACAGTTGATCCTTCGTTCAAGCGTACTGGCCTATAAGGAGTACTTTGATTCTGCGCTTTGAAATTCAAACGCCTTTGGAGACGCAATCGACGTTCTTCCGATGCTCAACAGTAAAAAACAATTGCCATCTTTAATTTAAAAGCAGAAAAAGTTTTAACAAGTAAATTCATTTTTGTTTCATTTCAAGAATCGCTAATCATGTTAAAACGCCATTCTGTAAAGCTAAAACAAATAAGAATTACAAACAAAAGCATAAGGGCTCAAATTTTATTTATAAGATGGAGATCAGCCAAACGCGTGATTCCAAAGAGTATATACAAAGTTTGAAAATGGTAATTTATAGGGAAAAGGGCTACGTTGAAACATAACGACCACTATCCTTATACCAACTTTGAATTCGAGACATCCTGAGCTTCTATCGAAGATGACCGTGACTGGAGTTTTCCTTCGATGGATGGTGTAACTGCTGCTGAGGGATTCGCCTCGGTTGAACATAGTTACTTGCCATTATCCCTAATTTTTTCCTGGATTGTAATTTGATGTTTCCAACCCATCGGGATGATTTTTCCCATGTCTCTAACTTTTTCCTGGACCGCCCTTTCGGGTTTTCAATCCACCGAGACGTTTTTTTTTTAGTTTAGTTTAGGCAAAGTATTTCTTGACTACATCAACATTTGTGGGGTAGGCAAATTCCTCTCCGTCCATGGTTGCAAGTCTCAAGGCACCTCCTGAGAAAGCTTTCGTGACCACATAGGGGCCATCATAATTTGGGGTCCATTTTCCCCGAGAGTCAGTGAGAAACGATTGTATCTTCTTGAGCACGAGGTCTCCTTTTCTGAAGATGCGAGGTCGGACCTTTTTGTCGAATGCCTTCTTCATTCTCTGCTGATACAACTGACCGTGGCATAGCGCCGTGATTCGCTTCTCTTCGATCAAGTTTAATTCGTCGTGTCGACTTTGACACCATTCAGCTTCTAAAAACTTAGCTTCCATCAATACCCAGATTGATGGGATCTCTACTTCTATGGGGAGAACTGCCTTCATGCCATATACTAGAGAGAAAGGGGTTGCCCCTGTTGAAGTGCGGACAGATGTTCGATAACCGTGAAGAGCAAAGGGTAGCATCTCGTGCCAATCTTTATAGGTTACAACCATCTTTTGAATGATCCTCTTAATGTTCTTGTTAGCCGCTTCTACCGCTCCGTTCATCTTGGGTCGGTAGGGAGATGAGTTATGGTATTCGATCTTGAACTCAACGCACAACTCCTTCATC
This sequence comes from Lathyrus tuberosus, assembly GCA_022829125.1. Lineage (NCBI taxonomy): Eukaryota > Viridiplantae > Streptophyta > Magnoliopsida > Fabales > Fabaceae > Lathyrus > Lathyrus tuberosus. The sequence goes on along the minus strand of JALAZF010000206.1, from coordinate 9,924,405 downwards.
ATCTTGTTGTTCAAGTTAGATCCATTATTAGTAATGATCTGGCTTGAAACACCATAACGGCAGATGATATTGTTTTTGATAAATCGGACCACCACTTGTCGGGTTACATTAGCGTACGACGCTGCTTCGACCCACTTGGTGAAATAGTCAATGGCTACCAGGATGAACCGATGTCCGTTTAAAGCCTTAGGTTCGATCAAGCCAATCATGTCGATTCCCCATATGGAAAAAGGCCACAGGGAAGAAAGAACTTTGAGATGTGATGGTGGTACATGAATTTTGTCGAAGTATATCTGACACTTGTGACACCTCCTCATGTACTTGTAGCAGTCGGATTCCATGGTCAACCAGTAATACCCTGCTCTTAGGATTTTTCTCGCCATTGTGTGTCCGTTGGCATGAGTGCCAAAGGACCCTTCATGAATTTCTTTCATAAGCATGTCTGCTTCTGGTCTGTCTACGCATCGGAGCAAGACCAAGTCAAAATTCCGCTTATAGAGTGTATCACCGCTCAAGAAGAAGTTTCCAACCAGTCTTCTGAGGGTTTTTCTGTCCTTCCTTAGTGCCCCGGGTGGGTACTGTTGTTTCTGAAGGAAGCATTTGATATCGTGATACCAAGGTTTGTCGTCTATGACTGCTTCAATCGTGAAGATGTAAGCGGGCCTTTCAAGGCGCATTATGTCGATCTTAGGTAGGTCATTCCGTTGACCTACACTAATCATGGAAGAGAGAGTGGCTAAGGCATCAGCCATGTGATTCTCTCTACGAGGGACGTGATGAAACTCGACTCTGTTAAAGAAGGGTAACAACCTTCTTGCGTAGTCTTTGTAAGGAATCAGTCCTGATTGGTATGTGTTCCAATCTCCTTTTATCTGATTGATAACCAAGGCTGAATCGCCGTATACGTCCAAGTTTTTGATCCTTAAATCAATTGCTTCTTCGAGACCCATAATACAAGCTTCGTATTCGGCCTCGTTGTTCGTACATTTGAACTTAAGTCTGGCAGTAAAAGGAATGTGGGTACCCTGAGGGGTAACAATGATTGCCCCAATTCCGTTTCCATAATGATTAACTACTCCGTCAAAGATAAGTCCCCATTGGGAACCTGGTTCTGTCCCTTCACTGGGTAACGGTTCATCGCAATCTTTCATTTTTAGATACATGACATCTTCGTCTGGGAAGTCAAACCCGATTGGTTCTTGATCGTCAATCGGTTGATGAGGCAAATGTTCGGCTAAAACACTCCCCTTAACGGCTTTCTGAGCATGGTACTCTATGTCATATTCTGATAATAACATCTGCCAACGGGCGATTCTTCCCGTGAGAGCAGGTTTTTCAAAGACATACTTGATTGGATCCATTTCGGAGATTAACCAAGTAGTGTGACGAATCATGTATTGGCGAAGACATTTGGCTGCCCAAGCCAAAGCACAACAAGTTTTCTCAAGCATCGTGTACCGAGTCTCGCAGTCGGTGAACTTCTTGCTTAGATAGTAAATGGCAGACTCCTTCCTTTTGGTTTCGTCTTGTTGGCCAAGTATACATCCTATTGAGTCCTCTAGGACTGTGAGGTAGATGATCAGTGGTCTTTCTTCCACTGGAGGTGATAGAATCAGCGGATTCAACAGGTATTCCTTAATACTGTCGAAGGCGGTTTGGCAATCTTCTGACCAAACGCAATCCTGGTTCTTTTTGAGTAATTTGAAAATCGGCGCACACGTGGCGGTCATAAGGAATATGAATCTGGAGATGTAGTTCAAACGTCCCAAGAATCCTCTGACTTGTTTTTCAGTTTTCGGAGAAGGCATTTCTCGAATGGCCTTGACCTTGTCAGGATCGACCTCAATCCCTTTCTGGCTGACGATGAACCCTAAGAGTTTCCCCGAACGGACACCGAAGGTGCACTTGTTGGGATTCAAGCAGAGTTTGTATTTTCTCAAACGCTCGAATAGTTTTGACAGGTGGGTCACATGCTCCTCTTCTGTCTTAGCTTTTGCAATCATGTCATCGACATATACCTCTATCTCTTTGTGTATCATGTCATGAAACAAAGTAGTCATGGCCCTTTGATAGGTTGGCCCGGAGTTCTTCAAGCCGAACGACATCACCTTGTAACAAAAGGTACCCCATGGGGTAATGAACGAAGTTTTCTCCATGTCTTTCGGCGTCATTTTGATCTGGTTATAGCCCGAGAATCCATCCATGAAGGAGAATACTTTGAACTTTGCTGTACTGTCAACCAACATGTCAATGTGTGGTAAAGGAAAGTCGTCCTTTGGACTTGCCTTGTTTAGATCTCTGTAGTCAACACACATTCTGACCTTTCCGTCCTTTTTGGGAACGGGTACAATGTTGGCTAACCATTGAGGATATTCTGATGTGGCGAGGAAACCCGCGTCAATCTGTTTCTGTACTTCCTCTTTGATTTTGATGGCCATGTTCGGGTGAGTCCGTCTCAACTTTTGTTTTACTGGCGGACATTCTGACCTTAACGGTAAGTGATGTTCCACGATGCTGGTATCCAACCCTGGTATATCCTGATAGGACCAAGCGAATACATCGGGGAATTCTTTGAGAAGCTTTATCAAACCCTCTCTGGCAGTTGGACTGAGCAGTTCCTCAATCCTGATTTCTTTTCTCTCTTCTTCCGAACCCAAGTTTACCGTTTCCAACGGCTCTTTGTGAGGTTCAATGGACCTTTCCTCCTGTCTGAGTAGTCGAGAGATCTCTTCTGGAATTTTGTTGTCAACTTCTTCTTCCGCCCCAAATACTAGGAACCCAAAGTCGGGAGAAGGCATCGGATCGTATGTTTCAACTGGGTTTAAAACAAGCAATCTGCATGACGTGATGATTCGTGTTTAGAAGAGATAGAGAAAATGCGAGTGTGTGCGGTGTATTTATTTTACTGCTTGTTTTTATTTTTAATTGTTTTTTAGGATTACCATTTTCTGAAAAAGCAAAAAGAGAAAACAACAATTAATGCGGAAATTACAGAACGACGTTATTTTATTAATAAATAAGTCGATCCTTGAAACTACAGCCCTATAAAACAAAACTCTGTCACTTTGGGCGAAGCTAAGAGGGAAATTTACAAAATGTGAGCCCTATCAAAAAATCCGTTTCACCTGGGCAGGGTGAAAGGTTAAAGATGGCAATCACTTAGATTGGCGAACGACCTTCGGAACATTGACAGCAACCCATTGGCGGCGAACTCCTCGGTGAATCACAAAGTCTGGCACCTTCCTTGATTTGTCTTCAGAAATAATGCTGATTTCTGGTGGAGCGGGATCATTGGAATCTTTCTCCCAGGCAGAGATGTCGTAGGAGAATTCCTCTGTTACATTTTGCATAGCATTTGTGCTCTCAGCTGTATCTCCCCATCCAGTTGGCTGGATGTCTTCGAGCCTGATACGAGAGCTTTTGGGAGCGGTGTATTTGACTATATAGTCGTACTTTCCACTCGGTTGTCCCAAGGTGTCCCACACTTCTTTCGAACTGGAGGAGTCATCTCTCTCGATGACGTTGACCTCGGGAAAAGCATAGTTGATGAATTCAAGTCCTGCAAACGTTGCAAATTCATCGTCGTGTTGAGTAGTTTCTGAATGACCTGAGTATTGATCCCATGACATGGTGGGGACACAGGTATTCTGTTCAATGACGGTCAGCTGATTTTCATTGTTCGGGTGACTTTCTGGCCCCAAGTCTCCTGGGTAAGGCTGCCACATTGGCAGACCATCCATCGGGCCATAGTAATTGTGGTCAAAGTTGTCTTTCATCGGAGTGTCTTCCTCTAATGAATTTGGCTGAGCACGACATCCTTCCGGATCACAATCCCCGTATATCATTTCGATGTCTGACCTGGGTATAAATCTCAGACTCTCTGTAGGAAAGCAAAAAGGAGTGTGTTTCGTCCTGAGACATATAACCGTCCTTGTTAAGATAGGACTTCCACTCTTCCTCTGTGTCCGAGGGATCTTCCTCATTGATAGCATGGACTGCTTGAGGGACTGGGTGAAGAAAACCTCCACTGTGGAAGAAATCCTGAATGGGATGAAGACTTTCATCGTTACCAGCTGTCCGGGTACAGGTTGCAGAAAAACCAAAACCCTTCTTTGTTTTATTGTCAATAGGAATGACAAGTTGTCCCCATCCGGTTGTATCGGTACTCTCAACCTCTTTGATAGCGTCTTTGTATGAGGAAATCGAGGTTCCTCCTTGGGATTGATTGTCCTTACCGACCGACAGCGCTTGGAACTGCGTCCCAATAACCTCCTCGGGTTCTACACAAGTAGATGATGATAAGTTACTCACGAGCAAGGCCTGTTCTCCGCAGACTGTGACAAGCCGATCGTTCTGAACGAACTTTAGCTTTTGGTGGAGGGTCAAAGTGACCGCTCCAGCCTGATGTATCCAAGGTCTTCCTAATAAACAACTGTATGTTGCCCGGATGTCCATGACCTGGAAAGTGACTTGGAAAGTGTGAGGACTGATAGTTATGGGAAGATCAACTTCGCCGATAACTGTTTTTCAGGATCCGTCGAACGCTTTGACGACGACCTCGCTGATTCTCATCGGAGGGCCTTTGAATGATAATTGCATCAAAGTGGACTTCGGCATAACATTCAGGGCTGACCCTGTTGTAGCGAGCGATTTTGGACGCGGTTCTTAAGCGCTGGTCGCTCTCTGCGGTTTGAGCTTTGAACTACAGGTCGATTCATTTTTTATCCTATTGTGAGCTGAATAAGGAAGGGAATAGATGTCTCCAATTAACCCTGCTTGCATACTGAGTTTAAACAGCGGTCTGTTAGGTTACAGATGCTATCAATGTGGGGGGCCTTTGTACTGGTTATTTGTGTTTTCGCCAATACTGTTTTCTTTCTTTCTAGGACTTTCTAGTGGGGAATAAGGATTAGGATGTTAGGACTGATGTTTTTGAAATACTGCTTTTGATTGATGGAGTTATGGGATTTGGGTTTTTTTGTTGATTGCGCTCGCTAAGATCTTTTCTTTCGATCTTATGCCTACGTATTCCCGTTTACCGAAATAGGGAAATCAGAGCGTTCGTAGTTCCTCCTATTCTATGGGAGGAAATGGGGGTTTTTGGTGTCTTGTTCAAAGCCCAAGACGTGAAGCGAAAGGTAATTTGTATCTTGATCAAAGCCCAAGATGTGAAGCTGAAAGGTCTATTTGTGTCTTGTTCAAAGCCCAAGACGTGAAGCTGAAAGACCTCGACTTTAGAGAGAATTTGTCATCTCTAAAGAGGGGGAAGGAGAATTACTTTAACTGGGATACGCGGATCCGAGCAATGCCATAATTTCCGAAGAAAGGGTTTTAACCTGAAGGAGAAGACTTTAACTCAATGTAGAGCAATGCCATCTTTCCTTAGGAATTTCTCATGCTAAAAGAGGGACAGTGGCATGGATATAGATGATCTAGAGGCTTGCCGCTTACAGCGATTTGATGAAGGGAAAGGAGTTATTGATGTTTGTGTACTATGAATGAGGCACAGCTTTGATGCTAAAAGGTTAATTGGATTAACCAGTGGTTTTCTTATACAAAGCCTATGAGGAGGCTAATTTCCGCTAGGAAAATCATTATACAAAGCCTAAGAGGAGGCTATTTTGTGTCTCGTACAAAGCCCGAGAAAGAGGCTAAAAGGGTTCGACCCAGTGGGGCATATCGTTATACAAAGCCTAAGAGGAGCCTAGCAAAGAGTTGACTCAGTTGGAGAATCTTTTATACTCAGTAAGAGAGTGTTTTTGTATCTCATACAAAGCCCGAGAGAGAGGCGAAAAGGTTGTTTTGACTCCACTGGGGAGAATTTTGGTATCTCGTACGAAGCCCGAGATGGAGGCTATTGTAACTGTTTCAGTTGAGTGACAAATCCAATATACTGATTTTAAAAGAGAAAATCAGTTCTTATATGAGTAACACTGTACCCAGGTGGTTTGATTTGAGGATCGGGGTTGTTTCCTTTTGGGGAAACTGGAAATCCAAAGGGTATTGAGACTGTCCGAGTCTGCGGGTTTCCTTCCTATTTAACGAAGGGTGCTTGAGAATGTCTTTGAGACTCAAGGAAGTTAGACTGTCCGTGTCTAGAGTTTTATCTTTTGTACTATGCTGTGGGAAACAGTAGTAGACTCTATGAAAGGATTGTTCTATGAGGATAACTAGGTTCTGTTCCTATACCTCTAGGAGGTCGTCGGGACAATTTGTACGAAGCCCAAGAGGAGGCTGGAAACTTTTAAGAAGCCGACGGGTCCTTGTACAAAGCCCAAGAGGAGGCTATCATTCCTGGAGGAAGAGATCATTATACGAAGCCTAAGAGGAGGCTGTGAATACTTCTAAGAAGCCGTAGTGTCCTTGAATAATGCCCAAGAGGAGGCCGATGCTTTTAAGAAGCCCGTGGGTCTATCATCTCCTTTCCATTAGGAGAGATAACTCTTTTAAAGATAAAAACCACTGGTAAACGTGCGAGGGTTACTATCCAGCGACTTTTAGCTTTTAAAGAGGGTTCCTTAGTTAAGGTCCAAGATTATGACCGTAGTGGGTACCCAAATCCCGAGACATTCAAGGCAAGCTATCCACAAGGAATAGATCAAGTCAGGAAAGTTCGAGAATTGGGAAGAAACTCAAAGATGCCATTCACGGAGAGTACATTCATCTTGGGGAGTAGAGCTTCTTGAAGATTCCTAAGGAGGACAGCCGAAGAGAAGACTGTATCTGGTGCTCCTATTGGGGATCTAGGCGTCTATTTCTACGAATAAATGAAACGGCGTCACCTAGTTCTAGACGTAGTAGCCGGGGAAACTCGAAATATCTATACTATTATTACACAATAGATATGAGTTTATGAAAGGAGACTTACAGTGAGCACCCCCACAATACAGTTATATACATATGAAAGAGGTAAATGAAAGCGGGTAAACACTTACTCGGTTGTAGAGCTTCCATGCTGTTTGGTTAGTTGTTCAACAAAGAAAAATTGAAAACAACAGTATATTCAAAATCAAAGGAGAAAGTGCCATGAAAAAGAAAGATTTGGGGCTTACAGCTCAAGGAGAGGCCCAGGACTTTATCAGTGAGCGCACTGTTTGAATTTGTACAGAGGGACTTATACAAGTGACTGGGACCCAAAATGGTTTTCTGTACAAAGGGATGGGTCTTACACTCTCTCAAGAGGCCCAAAAAGGTTTAAAGAAAAGAGTGGGGCTTATAACACGAGGGTAGGCCCAGATGATTTTTCGTTTAAAAATGGCGATCGCGCCGAGGTTTTCTTTTAACACAGAGGGACTTATACAATAAATGAGGCCCAAAATGTTTTGGTTAAAAGGGGGATTGGGTCTTACACTCTAATAGAGGCCCAAAGTGTTTTGAATGGGTCTTATAGCTCAAGGAGAGGCCCAGATGGTTTTTATTTTTAAACGGGCGACGATCGCGCCGTTTACTTGTACAGAGGGACTTATACAATGGATGAGGCCCAAAAGGTTTTTGTACAAGGGGGGATGGGTCTTACACTCTCTCAAGAGGCCCAAAAAGTTTTGAAAATGATTTATGAGGGTTGAATTAATCCAAAACCCTAATTTGTTTTTCAAAATGTATTTAATTGAATAAAAATTCAATTAAAATGATCAAAAATTGTTTAACACATGGAAAATAAATTGTGATTTTGGATTAATGCTTCAAAAATTAAGTATTGACCTGCAAAATAATTAGAAAGCATTAAAAGTTGCAAAATCAATGTAGAAAAAATATTTAAAATGCCAAAAATAATCAAAATATTAATTCTTTACAAAAATATCAATTATATGAAATAAATAATATTTTTGGTATTTTTTGATAAAATAAAATATTTTAACATTTTTGTGAATTATTAAAAAAAGAATCAACTCAAAATCATTAAAACTCAGAGAGAAATTAATTTTTGAATCAATTAAATAAAATCAGAAATTTCAAATATTTGAATTTCTGAAAATGGCGCCAAGAACAACACCAAGAACACGCGCGTTTTTCAGTTTGCCCAGATTTGCATTTTCTATCCAATCTCCATGAATACGTAATCATATCATGCAATCCACATATCATTATACTCGTCTCAACCTCACGATCATGTCTATGTACTTTAATTTCATTTAAATTAAACATACAACAAGAAATCACGAAGAAACCTCAAGAACCCTAATTTCTGCATGAAGGCTAGAATTTTTGATACACGATTCAAACAATGCAATTAATTGAGGGAAAACATTCCATGCATGATTATGAACATATGGCCAAATTATTGTGCGAGGAAATATGCATAGATTGAGAGATGACCAAGTATGTGTTTACCTCCAAGCCGTGACAGCAAGTGCAAAGTGATTTTTGATTTGGAGGTGTTACAGATGAGTGACGATGATCTGAACAGCTTCCCTACACCCTATGGATTGTGTTTGGATGGTTGGACTTGATTGAAATTGGCTGGATCATTTTGTGGTACCTCAGCTGCACTTTGGTTAAAACCTTGAGCAACCAGCTAGTGATTTCATGAAATTGATGTTTCAGAAGTTATGTGAGTGTTTGATCAGCTCATATGTGATGTATGTGAGGTGTGTGAGTGATTGGTTTGTGCAGAATTGCTCTCAAACTCAAAACCCGATAGCTACCTTGCTAAGAAAGGCATTTTTGCCAAGAGAACGAGATTTTGAGGAAAGCATCTGTTAGATGGCTTTGGTGTACTCAAACTAACCACAATTGAGCTCTTTTTATAGTAGAGCAAGTTTGTTTTGCGAGGAATAGTGCATGGCAGCTGGTAAGTAGGTTTGGCCAATGTTGGCAAATGAAAATCCAAGTCTCCTCTAGCCATTGACTAGAGGTTAGGGCACAGAGCTTTGGTCCCCTTGGTCTTGGATAAGTCTTGACTGATTTCAGATGAGAATGGCTCAGTCCATGCCACCTTGATGGTTCCATTGAATGCCTCATTCCAAATTTGAAGTCTTGTCCCTATTTTGGCCATTCTAGGTTCAACATGCTATTTCTTGTTCCATGGACTTTGGAGGCTTGGCTCAGTGATTGTCCCCTTTAGATTCAATCCTCTGAGGTGTCCAAGTGGATTGGAGCAATTGAATTTGGCTGATTTTGGCAAATCGACCAAAGTTGCAAATTCTGCCTTGCCTTGACAGATTTCAGCAAGGCAACTTGGCAATGTTGTATCTCATGGTGTAGGTTGAATTTGGCAATGTTCTTGGCCATTTTGGAAAGCTCTTACATGATACAACAACTGTTTGAACAAGTTTGGTTTTGATCTCTTTTGATTCCAAGTGAAAAATCCCCCTACATTTGGCAAAAAGTGAGGCAGAATCTGACTTAGTGAAAATTTCACTAAGTGTTGGAAAAAGTGACATTTTCACTTTTCAGCCACTTTGATCACTCCATAACTCAAAATCCTTAATGAATTGGAATGACTTGTAGTTGAAGTTTTTGTAGGTGAGAATGAGGGCTACAAATCCATCTTTGGATGAGAAAAAATGGCCTTGTGTTTTAGGAGTTATGGTCCTCCAAAGCTGGTACCCTTGCCACTTTATTTTTAACTTTGAAAAATTTCTAAGTTTTATGGTTACCCCTTTTACAAGTTATCTCACTTTTCTTGATTTTTCTTGATGATTTATGATTCAAATCATACATTAACATAATTTTAGGGTTAAAAATCCATTTTGGTGAAAAATCTCAAAAAGTCAAAGTTGACTTTTGTGCACAGTTGACTTTTTATCAGATGAATTCCAAACTGTGCAATTCTTCAGGAAATCATGTCCTTGACCTAAATCAAACTTGATGGACATGTTCCATGGGTGTCATAGGGTATATTCAATCATGTATTAGGGTTTGGGAGCATGTCCTGGTCAAAAGTCAAAGTTACAGTTGACTTTTCCCTTAAAACCCTAATTGTGGTGCAGATGAAAATGAGACTTGTTGCTCAAGCTTCTTGGATCAATCCATTGTTCCAAATGGATCAATATGGTATATTAGAGACCCTCAAATCATCTCTTGAGGTCTTGGCTCATGGTTTGTCCCAAAAGTCAACTTAGGGGTGAATTAGGTCAAGAAACCCTAATTCCTGATTTTTGATGAATGCATCCCCTGAGGAAAAATTGACTTGATGCATGGGTTCATGAGGTTCCATGAAGTATATTAGGTTATGTTTTGGATCATTGCCTTGTTCCCAGATGAAAATTTCCATTTGGAGGCCCTGGTCGACCAAAACCCTAATTTGGTGATACTGTCGATCTTGAGACTTGATCCACCTAGAAGGGAGCAGCCTTGTGCTTAATCCTTGAAGTGGGAGTCCTTTTTGATCCATTGTGGATGTTTGAGAGATTAGACAAGTTGAATATCATGTCATTTCTTGATTGATCCTTTGTCTAAGCACTCAGAGAGGGCTTGAAACCCTAATTTTGATTGTATTGGATGCTCACCCATCTTTGGGGAGACTGATGAAGCATGATGGTTTATCCATATTGTGATGATGATTTTCACAATGATGGGAAATCTAAGTGGTCAAAATTTGGGGTATTACAGATGCCCCTATTTAATCTTCTTGGACCCGAAGGTGTGAATGACGAAGGGATTCGGGCATTCGAGGTGCAAGAGGATTAAATATCGGAATATCTGAAATTTTGATGGTGGTTATGAATGGTAGCTTACGCATTCATCTTCTTTAGCTAAGCAATGATGCTTAGGAAAGGTAAACTTCCCCTCGATCCTGGTTTCCTACCAAGGAACTGGTCTCAGTCTCTGATTTAAACTTCCCCTCGATCCTGGTTTCCTACCAAGAACTGGTCTTAGTTTCTTTTGAACTTCCCCTCGATCCTGGTTTCCTACCAAGAACTGGGCTTAGTTTCTGATTTAAACTTCCCCTCGATCCTGGTTTTCTACCAAGGAACTGGTCTTAGTTTCTTTTGTCAATAAACTTTATTGACAAGGGACGCTATGTGTAGCGGTTTTCCTTCAAACTTCTCGACAAATTTTCCTGGGGAGATGCCATTTGAGTAGAAAATATTTTGATGTCAGACTTGCTGGGGAACCCATTCGTCTGAATTGTAGAGGTACACAAACTTCTCTGTTTTGGAGACGCCATTTGTCGATTTTACTGGGGAAAGCGAGTCTCTTGAGAGACTGTTTTCATTTGGGGTTACATCATACTTTTCTCGGGATCTTCCCGGAGAAATGCCATATGATGGGATCCAATTTTGAGGTGCCAATGACCTTCTCATCAGTGGTCTTTCGGAGCAAAACTGGCGTGCTGCCGAATCTCTGATCACGAGGCTTTCTCCGTGGATTTTCCTTAACCCGGGAAAGCAAGGATATCACCTTCAATGGCGAAGAGTGGTGTTTATTGAAAGTTTTCTCTGGCTTTTCAGAGGTTCAAGTTATCAAAGTGGTCGAGTGCCGACTCTGATCTAAAGATACACTGGTGGCGAGATTGTTCAGACACAACGTTTCCTGACGAGGAAAGAACTGACAACTCGATTGAGAAAATTGTTTAGCACTAGGGGACAAGACCGGCTAGAGTGATAACGATGCAATATGAAATGCGAACGCAAATAAAAAAATGCATGATGTATGTATGTATATGCTGACAAAACAGACGCGACATACAGACTAATGAATGAACACAATTGAATACTCGGCCATCGCGGGGCGAAGAAGTACCGTTGATTCAAAATAGCAATTCCACCTTGCTTAGGAGAGATAGTCCCGTTGGGAGCTATGTTGATCGAGCTTAGGAGATGAGAACTCGGCCGAGGTGTGTCAGACGAAACAAGGTCTCTGACACAGTTGATCCCTTCATTTAGGCATACTGCCTTAGAAGGAGTACTTTGATTCTGCACTTTGAAGTTCGCTTACTTTGGGAGAAGCGATAGATGTTCTTCTGATGTTCAACAGTCAAAAGAAATTGCCATCTTTATTTTAAAAGCAGAAAAAGTTTTAACAAGTAAATTCATTTTTGTTTTATTTCAAGAATCGTTGATTAAGCTTAAACAACGTCATTCTGTAAAGCTAAAACAAGTAAAGAATTACAAACAAAAGCACAAGGGCTCAAATTTTATTGATAAGATAGAAATCAGCCAAACGCGTGATTCCAAAGAGTATATACAAAGTTAGAAAACGGTAATTTACAGGGAAAAGGGTTACGTTGAAACATAACGACCACTATCCTTCTACCATCTTTGAATTCGGGGCATCCTGAGCTTCCGTCGAAGATGACCTTTGACTGGAGATTTCCTCCAATAGATGATGTAACTACTGCTGAGGGACTTGCCTCTGTTGAACATAGTTACTTGCCATTATCCCTAACTTTTTCCTGGATTGTACTATGAGATTTCCAATCCATCGGGATGATTCTTTTTTTTCATGTCTCTAACTTTTGCCTGGACCGCCCTTTCGGGTTTTCAATCCACCGAGACGTTTTTTTTTTTAGTTTAGGCGAAGTATTTCTTGACTACATCAACATTCGTGGGGTAGGTAAATTCTTCTCCGTCCATGGTTGCAAGTCTCAAGGCGCCGCCTGAGAAAGCTTTCGTGACCACATAGGGGCCATCATAATTTGGGGTCCATTTGGCCCGAGAATCAGTGAGAAATGATTGTATCTTCTTGAGCACAAGGTCTCCTTTCCTGAAGACACGCGGTCGGACCTTTTTGTCGAACGCCCTCTTCATTCTTTGCTGATACAACTGACCGTGGCATAGTGCCGTGACTCGTTTTTCCTCGATCAGATTCAATTCATCGTGTCGACTTTGACACCATTCAGCTTCGGTGAGCTTCGCTTCCATCAATACCCGAATTGATGGGATCTTTATTTCTATGGGAAGCACTGCCTCTATGCCATACACTAGAGAGAAAGGGGTAGCCCCTGTTGAAGTGCGGACAGATGTACGATAACCGTGAAGCACAAAGGGTAGCATCTCATGCCAATCTTTGTAGGTTACAACCATCTTTTGAACGATCTTCTTGATGTTCTTGTTAGCCGCTTCTACCGCTCCGTTCATCTTGGGTCGGTAGGGAGATGAGTTATGGTGTTCAATCTTGAACTCTGCACACAACTCTTTCATCATCTTATTGTTCAAGTTAGATCCATTATCAGTAATGATTTCGCTTGGAACACCATAACGGCAGATGATATTGTTTTTGATAAATCGGACCACCACTTGTCAGGTTACATTGGCGAATGACGCTGCTTCGACCCATTTGGTGAAATAGTCAATGGCTACAAGGATGAATCGATGTCCGTTTGAAGCCTTAGGCTCAATCATACCAATCATATCGATTCCCCATATGGAAAATGGCCATGGGGAAGAAAGAACTTTGAGATGTGATGGCGGTACATGAATTTTGTCGGAGTATATCTGACACTTGTGACACCTCCTCATGTACTTGTAGCAGTCGGATTCCATGGTCAACCAATAATACCCGACTCTTAGGATTTTTCTCGCCATTGTGTGTCCGTTGGCATGAGTGCCAAAGGATCCTTCATGAATTTCTTTCATGAGCACGTCTGCTTCTGGTCTGTCGACGCATCGGAGCAAGACCATGTCAAAATTTCTCTTATAAAGAGTGTCACCGCTCAGGAAGAAGTTTCCAGCCAATCTTCTGAGGGTCTTTCTATCTTTTCTGAGTGCCCCAGATGGGTACTCTTGTTTCTGAAGGAAGCATTTGATATCGTGATACCAAGGTCTGTCGTCTATGACTGCTTCAATCGCGAAGATGTAAGCGGGCCGTTCAAGGCGCATTATGTCAATCTTAGGTAGGTCATTCCATCAACCTACACTAATCATGGAAGAGATAGTGGCTAATGCATCAGCCATGTGATTCTCATCACGAGGGATGTGATGAAAGTCGACTCTGTTGAAGAAGGGTAACAACCTCCTTGCATAGTCTTTGTAAGGAATCAATCCTGATTGGTATGTATTCCAATCTCCTTTTATCTGATTGAACACTAGGGCTGAGTCGCCGTATACGTCCAAGTTTTTGATCCTTAAATCAATCGCTTCTTCGAGACCCATAACACATGCTTCATATTCGGCCTCGTTGTTCGTACATTTGAACGTAAGTCTGGCAGTGAAAGGAATGTGGGAACCCTGAGGGGTAACAATGATTGTCCCAATTCCGTTTCCATAATGATTGACTGCTCCGTCAAAGATAAGTCCCCACTGGGAACCTGGTTCTGGCCGTTCACTGGGTAACGGTTCATCGCAATCTTTCATCTTTAGATACATGACATCTTCGTCTGGGAAGTCAAACCCGATTGATTCTTGATCGTCAATCGGTTGATGAGCCAAATGATCGGCTAAAATACTTCCTTTAACGCCTTTCTGAGCATGATACTCTATGTCATATTCTGATAGTAACATCTGCCAACGGGCAATCCTTCCCGTGAGAGCAGGCTTTTCGAAAACGTACTTGATTGGATCCATTTCGGAGACCAACCAAGTAGTATGACAAATCATGTACTGGCGAAGACGTTTGGCTGCCCAAGCCAAAGCGCAACAAGTTTTCTCAAGCATCGTGTACCGAGTTTCATAGTCGGTGAATTTCTTGCTTAGATAGTAAATGGCAGACTCTTTCCGTTTAGTTTCGTCTTGTTGGCCAAGTACACATCCCATTGAGTCCTCTAGGAGTGTGAGGTAAATTATCAGTGGTCTTCCTTCCACTGGAGGTGATAGAATTGGAGGATTCAACAGATATTCTTTGATACTGTCGAAGGTGGTTTGGCAATCTTCTGACCAAACGCAATCCTGGTTCTTTTTGAGTAATTTGAAAATCGGCGCATAAGTGGCGGTCATAAGGAATATGAATCTGGAGATGTAGTTCAAACGTCCCAGGAATCCTCTGACTTGTTTTTCAGTTTTCGGAGAAGACATTTCTTGAATGGCCTTGACCTTGTCAGGATCAACCTCAATTCCTTTCTGGCTGACGATGAACCCTAGTAGTTTCCTTGAACGGACACCGAAAGTGCACTTGTTGGGATTCAAGCGGAGCTTGAATTTTCTTAGACGTTCGAACAATTTTGATAGATGTTCAACGTGCTCATCCTCTGTTCTTGATTTTGCAATCAAATCATCGACATATACCTCGATTTCTTTGTGTATCATGTCATGAAACAGAGTAGTCATGGCCCTTTGATAGGTTGCCCCGGCGTTCTTCAAACTGAACGGCATTACCTTGTAACAAAAGGTACCCCATGGGGTAATTAACGAAGTTTTCTCCATGTCTTTCAGCGCCATTTTGATCTGGTTATAGCCCGAGGATCCATCCATGAAGGAGAATACTTTGAACTTTGCTGTGCTGTCAACCAGCATGTCAATGTGTGGTAAAGGAAAGTCGTCCTTTGGACTTGCCTTGTTCAGATCTCTGTAATCAACACACATTCTGACCCTTCCATCCTTTTTGGGAACGGGTACGATGTTGGCTAACCATTGAGGATATTCAGATGTAGCGAGGAAACCCGCGCGATCTGTTTCTGTACCTCCTCCTTGATTTTGATGGCCATGTCCGGGTGAGTACGTCTCAACCTTTGCTTTACTGGCGGACATTCCGATCTCAACGGTAAGTGATGTTCCACGATGCTGGTATCCAACCCTGGCATATCCTGATAGGACCAGGCGAATACATCGGGGAATTCTTTGAGAAGCTTTATCAAACCCTCTCTGGCAGTTGGACTGAGCAATGCTCCGATCCTGATTTCTTTTCTCTCTTTTTCTGAACCCAAGTTTACCATTTCCAACGGCTCTTTGTGAGGTTCAATGGACATTTCCTCTTGTCTGAGTAGTCGGGAGATCTCTTCTGGAATTTCGTCGTCATTTTCTTCTTCAGCCTCGAATACCGGGAACTCAAAGTTGGGAGAAGGCATCGGATCGTATGTTTCAACGGGGTATAAAACAAGCAATATGCATGACGTGATGATTCGTGTTTAGAAGAGATAGAGAAAATGCAAGTGTGTGCAGTGTTTTGATTTTACTGCTTATTTTTATTATTGAATGTTTTTTAGGATTACCATTTTCTGAAAAAGCAAAAAGAGAAAACAGCAATTAATGCGGAAATTACAGAACGACGTTATTTTATTAATGAACAAGTCGAATCTCGAAACTACAGCCCTATAAAACAAAACTTTGTCGCTTCGGGCAAAGCGAAGAGGGAAATTTACAAAAAGCGAGCCCTATCAAAACATCCGTTTCACCTGGGCAGGGTGAAAGGTTAAAGATGGCAATTTCTTTGACTGATGAACGACCTTCGGAATCTCGACGGCAACCCATTGGCGGCGAACTCCTCGGTGAATCACAAAGTCTGGCACCTTCCTTGATTTGTCTTCAGAAATAATGCTGATTTCTGGTGGAGCAGGATCATTGGAATCTGTCTCCCAGGCAGAATTGTCATAGGAGGATTCCTCTGTTGTATTTTGCATAGCATTGGTGCTCTCAGTTGTATCTCCCCATCCAGTTGACTGGATATCTTCGAGCCTGATACGAGAGCTTTCGGGAGCAGTGTACTTGA
Organism: Lathyrus tuberosus; assembly: GCA_022829125.1. Lineage (NCBI taxonomy): Eukaryota > Viridiplantae > Streptophyta > Magnoliopsida > Fabales > Fabaceae > Lathyrus > Lathyrus tuberosus. The sequence continues at coordinate 9,907,878 of JALAZF010000206.1, read as the reverse complement.
CCATAAAGTCGTATTTTCCACTTGGTTGTCCCAGAGTGTCCCAAACTTTTTTGGAACTGGAGAAATCATCCCTCTCGATGACGTTGACCTCGGGAAACGCATAATTGATGAATTCTAGTCCTGCAAACGTTGCGAATTCATCTTCATGTTGAGTAGTTTCTGAATGACCTGAGTGTTGATCCCATGACATGGTGGGGACACAGGTATTCTGTTCAATGATGCTCAGCTGAGTTTCATTACTCGGCTAACTTTCTTGCCCCAAGTTTCCTGGGTAAGGCTGCCACATTGGCAGGCCATCCATCGGGCCATAGTAATTGTGGTCAAAGTTGTCTTTCATCAGAGTGTCTTCCTCTAATGAATTTGGCGGAGCACGGCATCCTTCCGGATCATAATCTCTGTAGACCATTTCGACATCTGATCTTGGTATAAATCTCGGACTTTCTGTAGGAAAGCAAAAATGCATAGGCACCTCTTCCTGAGACATATAGCCGTCCTTGTTAAGATAGGACTTCCATTCTTCATCTGTGTCAGAGGGATCTTCCTCATTGATAGCATGAACTGTCTGAGACACTGGGTGAAGAAAACCTCCACTGTGGAAGAAGTTTTGAAGGGGATGAAGACCTTCATCGTTGGCAACTGTCTGGGTACAGGTTACAGAAAAACCAAGACCCTTCTTTGTTTTATTGTCAATGGGAATGACAAGCCGTCCCCATCCTGTTGTATGAAGAAATTAAAGTTCCTTCTTTGGACTGATTGTCCTTGCTCACCGACAGTGCTTGGAACTGAGTTCCAATAACCTCCTCGGGTTCCACACAAGTAGATGATGATAAGTTACTCACAAGCAAGGCTTGTTCCCCACAAACCGTGACAAGTTGATCGTTCTTGACGAACTTTAGCTTTTGGTGGAGGGTTGAAGTAACCGTTCTAGCCTGATGTATCCAAGGTCTTCCTAATAAACAACTGTATGTTGCCCGGATGTCCATGACCTGGAAAGTGATTTGGAAAGTGTGAGGACCAATAGTTATGGGAAGATCCACTTCGCCAATAACTGTTTTTCTGGATCTGTCGAATGCTTTGACGACGACCTCGCTGACTCTCATCGGAGGGCCCTTAAATGATAATTGCATCAAAGTGGACTTCGGCATAACATTCAGGGCTGACCCTGTGTCTACCAGTACGCTGGCTAAAGCATCGCCCTGGCAGTTAACTGTAATATTGAGCGCCATGTTATGACGACGACCCTCTTCAGGTAATTCCTCATCACTAAATCCCAAATTGTTGTAGGAAGTGATGTTAGAGACAATACTATCGAATTGTCTGATTGTTACATCCTGTTCCACAAAGGCTTGCTCCAAGACCTTCTGTAGAGCCTTTCTGTGTGCTTCTGAACTGAGTAACAGCGATAATACTGAGATCTTTGAAGGAGTCTGTAACAGTTGATCAACAATGTTGTATTCACTCCTTTGGATGAGCTTTAGCATCTCATCTTTGTCTTTTGAAAAGTCGGGATTACTAGATTGACCGACTGGTGGATCGGGAGCTTCTGTCTGAAGTTCCTTTTCTTTGTTGGATTCTCCAACTCCTCAGTTGAAGATTCGACCGCTCCGTGTTACTCGACTGATATCTGCAATATTCACGACGGAGGGTAATGGAATTTCCTTTCCATTTTCAACTGTTGTTGCACCGCACTTATAAGGGATAGCCTTAGCTGATTCATACGGTAGTGGCCCCAGTAGATAAATGACTATGGGAACCTTCTGATTTTTCTGACTGTCATAAGTAACCTTGATCCGTTCCCGGTTAGGAACTTTAGATTCGTCAAGTAGAGGGATGATGGCAAAAACATCCCTGGTGCTGTGATGACCAGAGATCGTGACAACATCCTCGACTTGATCGGCAAGGTAGTTCGGCGACCAAATGATGGGTGCCGAACCTGGATATGGACGAATTTCTCCGTGATCGACCTGACCCCGGAAAGCTGCTCTCACAAGGTAACACCCTTGGTTACTTTCCGAACAGACGCTACAACTGTCATAGTTGTGTGGTGGCATCTGGCCACGCCCGCTTTGAATACAATGTAACCTCACTAGGTTATCTTCCATTGATCGGACATCCTGACTTTGACGACGAGTAGGATTCCTGTGATTGATACTAATTTGCTGAGTATCTTCGTCCATATAGATTGGCATCCACCAATGATTTAACAAGTGCTGAAGTGCCTCCTGGACAAGGGTACAACCTCGATCGTTTTCGCAACCCGCTTTACAGCTTTGGTAATCATGTGATATTAAGAATCTGAGTCGGACCTGCTCAGCATGTAACTCTACCAGGTTGGTATTCATTACGCGGATGTCAAAGATCTGAACCATGTTGATTTGATAGGAGTTCCTATCATGGTAGTCTTGGATCCATCCAAGATCCATCTGACGCTGGAGGGCCTCTTGTATGAAAGAGCATCCCTGTTTGTTTACCGAGCAAATCAGACAGGAACTGTAATCGTGCCGCGGCAGATTATGATACTGACTTTGCCTTGAGTGCATCGCCACCAAGTTGACATTCATCGCACGGATGTCGTGGTTTTGAATGACGTTGGAATTCGTGTAGACCATGTTAACTCCACGAACTCGGTGCTCTTGGATCCATCCGAGATCCATTTGTTCCTGTAGAGCTGCTTGCACTACAGAACATCCCTGGTTGTCTTTAGAGCAGATATCACACTGGTGATAATTATGAGGTGGCACATGGCCATATCCACTCTGTCTAAAATACAGCTTGACCAGATTGGTCCCCAATAAGAGTACATCGTGAATTTGATAGACATTGTTAGTCTCTTTCTCAATCAGATTGACTGCAGCTTTCTCATGTTGAGGCAGCGGGTTCATGAGAACATTAGGATTCGTATCTTTGAAAGATAAGAGCCCGCTCCTAACAAGCTTTTGCACGTCGGATTTGAAATTGAGAGAAGTCTCAATGTTATGCCCTGAACCTCCTTGATGATAAAGGCATATTTGATCCACCTTAAACCAGAAAGGCAGATTTTCCGGTACTGTAAGAGGAGACTTAGTTTGGATGTGCCCCTTAGCCAGCAGTAACGGAAACAGCTCTGCGTACGTTACGGGTATAGGATCAAATCCTGGTGGCCGTGTTGTACGGTTGTTGTTATATGGAGGACGAGCCTGCTGAAGAGGCTGTTGTGTCCTTTGTTGGTCAGGTTGGCTCTGCGCAATCTGAGGTTGATAGATAGGAACAGGCGCGGGGCCGATAGTAGGAGTAACAGCTGCTACTGGCTGATAACGTCGCCTTTGCTTTCCGAGAGAGATATTCCCAATATCTTGCTCTTTTTTCTTAGGGAGAGTACTACCGTATTTTTTAGTACTGCTCGTTGATCCAGTGTCTTTCACCAAACGTCCTTCTCGGACGGCTTCCTCAAGACGTACACCCATGCCGACCATTTCGGTGAAATCACTGGGCGCACTGGCAATCATTCGGTCATAGTAAAATGAGCTTAAGGTCTTTAAGAAGATTTTTGTCATCTCTTTTTCCTCAAGAGGTGGACAAATTTGAGCGGCAATTTCACGCCACCTTTGAGCATACTCCTTAAAGGTTTCTTTGTCCTTTTGCGACATTGATCTAAGTTGATCTCTGTCGGGTGCCATGTCTAAATTGTACTTGTATTGTTGGACGAAGGCAGTACCAAGATCTCTGAATGTACTGATCGTAGTACGGTTTAAACCCATGTACCATTTGAGTGCGGCAACGGTTACACTATCCTGGAAGTAGTGAATCAGCAGGTCCTGATTCTCCGTCTGAGCTGACATTTGCCGAGCGTACATCACCAGATGGCTCTGAGGGCAAGAGTTACCCTTGTATTTTTCAAAGTCGGACACTTGGAACTTGTGCGGGACTTTCACATTTGGGACCAAGCAGAGGTCTGCGGCGTCCTTTCCAAATAGATCCTGACCGCGAATGGCTAGCAGCTCTTTCTGCATTTCCAAGAACTGCTCCTGGAATTCATCCATTCTGTCAAACATAGTTTCCTTCTTACCAGAAGGTGTCTGTGGAATCTGTCCTTCCGGGACAGTGTGCACCACAGGGGGTGGTACCGTGACTACGGTAGTAAGTCTTGGCGCCTCCCGAAGTTTGTAACCTTCAGGAGTCTTGAGTATGCCCCTGGCATCTTCGCTTTCCCAAAGTTTGTAACCTTCAGGCCCAGCGGCTTCTGTTGCGATTCCCAGATCTTCAGTGATCGGCGGAACATATCCTTCCGGGATATAGTTAACAGGCATGCCCCAAGGACGATCTTTCGGCATCTGATACCTAGGAACATACTTTTCTATGATAGGCGTTGAGGTGATCTCTGATATCATAGTTCTTTGTAGCTGAGCTTCTGCCATGGCTTGCATGTCGTTACGAAGCTTTCTCATATCCTCTCTCAGAGCGTCGATCTCTTCTTTCAACTCTCTGTTTTCTTCCTCAAGATCATCCATCCTTTTCTGACGATTAGCACGAGTATTATATGAATGAGACAGTTTGACTCTAGAATCGAGACACAAACGTAAGATTCGTAGGGAAGAAAAATACGCGATGTGAGAATGATGAATGCAATGATTATATTAATTATTTTTAGGTTTAATCAAAATAAACTTCGACAATTAGATTGCAAATATCAAACAGTGGGGAAACCCCTTTTTATTGAATTCCAGAGGATTACAGAAATGGAAATACAGTAGATTACAAAGTGCAGAAACAGAAACCTAAACTAATGGGTCCCGAGTCCTCTTCTTTGACCGGGGCGCTTGGGCCGTTGTCGGGTTGTCATTCCTTTGCCAGGTGAAAGGAGCGAGCAAATTCCTTTGGTCATCTTGATTCTCTATAGCATGCTGCTCCAAATTTTCAATCAGAGCATCTTTCTCTTTTAGTAGTTGTTGTATTTGGATACACTCTACGTTGAGGGTGCGGTACTTGTTCTTCCAAGACCTTCTTTCCTTTTGAACTTTGTTGAGAGTAACCTGAAGCTTTTCAGTCTCCGTCATGAAGTACATGACAGATCTCCTTGGTGGAAGAATTCCGTAATGAGGATAAGGCATCTTTAGCTTGAGAGCTCTAGTTTGTACCCAATGGAGATAAGGCTCCACCGAGACACAGTCCGGTTTTCCCAGAGACTCTCGTCCTATCTTATGAACATGTTTCCAAGCTTGCACTATTTCCATCTTTAGTGCTCTGTCGTTTTCTCCTTCTTTGAAGAAAAGACCTTCCAGATGAACATCCAGTGGGATGTGTCTCATCAGGTATCCAAATTGACGAAGAACTAATATCGGATGATTGTTGATTCCTCCTTTAGTTCCTATGAGGGGTACGCTGGGGAAGTATCCACAACGGTCAATGATTCTGATTCCCTCATAAATCCTACTACACCAATCTATATCAGAGTTGGTAAGAGACATGATCTTCTGCGACCAACGTAAGACACTCTTGCAATCCCAAAAAGCAGCAAACTTGGGCAAGTGTGAGATAAACCATTTATAAAGCAGAGGTACACAGCATGTGATCTCCCCTCCGCTGTACAAATTTCCCAAGTGTACAGAATGATACGCATCTGCGAGCAAAGTCGGCACAGGGTTTCCAATGAGAAAAACCTTAATAGCGTTGATATCGACGAAGTTATTGATGTTGGGAAACAAAAATAACCCGTAGGTGAGTAAGACAAAGATGCTTTCAAAAGCAGTCCTGTTCCCTATACTAGCGAAGTACAGAGCTTTCTTTGTCAAGAACTGGGCTGGTAAACCTTGGATGCCACCCTTAGTGGTCATGTGAGTCCTGACCTCAGACTCGTCCAAATGAATTGCTATTGCAATAGTCTGATTCTTTGGAATTTCTTCCAGTCCAAAAAATGGAGCTCGATCAGTGATATGTAAATCAGTCAGATGAGAATACTCCTCCAGTGTTGGTGCAAGCTGGTAATCCGGGAATGTGAAACAGTGATACACCGGGTCGTAGAACTGAATGAGCGCGTCCATGATCCATTAATCACATGGACTCTTAACAGTGGTAGCAAACCACCGTGCTTGGCTCTGAAAGCCTCTGGGTTAACGATCATCCTTGCTAACTTTCTCAAATCCCCTAGTTTTGGAACCTTGAAGGTATACTGATGAGTTCTCCTTCTACCGAAATCCATTAATGCAATCCTCTTCTCTGATATTTGCAATCACAGTCTTAGTTTAATTTGAAAAACAGAGAGACTAGAAGAGAAAGTTTTTTGAATGTTTTAATGTTTTATTAAATGAATGCATGAATGCAGCACACAAAAACATAGAAAAAACATGGGGTCAAAGGGTCGTTGTCATGAAGTCAAGGCTCTACCCATCCCCAAAGGTTTATACTAGGGTGATTTTTGTACCTGTACTCATTATCATCAGCTCCTCCCAGGAAGGCAGACAACAAGCGGATCGCCAGCGAGTTGTGTGCAATCTTAGAGTAAGTGCTATTCACCGAGAATAGATCACCAGCCTCAAATGAGGGTAGTATCACGTAACAGCTATTTCCGATAGCTTCTTCACTACGAAAGGGTTTGGCTTTTCTAGGTGTATACTCATTCTCACCACATGCAGCATCACACGCATTCCCATTAGCAGAAAAATAAACACGTATAGCAATTAGGAAAAGCAGTATATATATTTGTCTTAAACATCCTAGACCTAACGAAACTAAGGATCCTAAGTTCCTGACAGAAAATGGGTTCCCCGGCGGAAGCCCCAATCTGTGGTATTCACACAAGTGAAGAGAAAAAAAAGAAAAAGAAAGACGAAAAACAAAGAGAATGGCCCCACAGTGGGCGCCACTTTTCTGTAGCGAGTGATTTTGGACGCGGTTCTTAAGCGCTGGTCGCTCTCTGCGGTTTGAGCTTTGAACTACAGGTCGATTCATTTTTTATCCTATTGTGAGCTGAATAAGGAAGGGAAATAGATGTCTCCAATTAACCCTGCTTGCATACTGAGTTTAAACAGCGGTCTGTTAGGTTACGGATGCTATCAATGTGGGGGGCCTTTGTACTGGTTATTTGTGTTTTCGCCAATACTGTTTTCTTTCTTTCTAGGACTTTCTAGCGGGGAATAAGGATTAGGATGTTAGGACTGATGTTTTTGAAATACTGCTTTTGATTGATGGAGATATGGGATTTGGGTTTTTTTGTTGATTGCGCTCGCCAAGATCTTTTCTTTCGATCTTATGCCTACGTATTCCCGTTTACCGAAACAGGGAAATCAGAGCGTTCGTAGTTCCTCCTATTCTATGGGAGGAAATGGGGGTTTTTGGTGTCTTGTTCAAAGCCCAAGACGTGAAGCGAAAGGTAATTTGTATCTTGATCAAAGCCCAAGATGTGAAGCTGAAAGGTCTATTTGTGTCTTGTTCAAAGCCCAAGACGTGAAGCTGAAAGACCTCGACTTTAGAGAGAATTTGTCATCTCTAAAGAGGGGGAAGGAGAATTACTTTAACTGGGATACGCGGATCCGAGCAATGCCATAATTTCCGAAGAAAGGGTTTTAACCTGAAGGAGAAGACTTTAACTCAGTGTAGAGCAATGACATCTTTCCTTAGGAATTTCTCATGCTAAAAGAGGGACAGTGGCATGGATATAGATGATCCAGAGGCTTGCCGCTTACAGCGATTAGATGAAGGGAAAAGAGTTGTTGATGTTTGTGTACTGTGAACGAGGCACAACTTTGATGCTAAAAGGTTAATTGGATTAACCAGTGGTTTTCTTATACAAAGCCTAAGAGGAGGCTAATTTCCTCTAGGAAAATCATTATACAAAGCCTAAGGGGAGGCTATTTTGTGTCTCGTACAAAGCCCGAGAAAGAGGCTAAAAGGGTTCGACCCAGTGGGGCATATCGTTATACAAAGCCTAAGAGGAGCCTAGCAAAGAGTTGACTCAGTTGGAGAATCTTTTATACTCAGTAAGAGAGTGTTTTTGTATCTCGTACAAAGCCCGAGAGAGAGGCGAAAAGGTTGTTTTGACTCCACTGGGGAGAATTTTGGTATCTCGTACGAAGCCCGAGATGGAGGCTATTGTAACTGTTTCAGTTGAGTGACAGATCCAATTTACTGATTTTAAAAGAGAAAATCAGTTCTTATATGAGTAACACTGTACCCAGGTGGCTTGATTTGAGGATCGGGGTTGTTTCCTTTTGGGGAAACTGGAAATCCAAAGGGTATTGAGACTGTCCGAGTCTGCGGGTTTCCTTCCTATTTAACGAAGGGTGCTTGAGAATGTCTTTGAGACTCAAGGAAGTTAGACTGTCCGTGTCTAGAGTTTTATCTTTTGTACTATGTTGTGGGAAACAGTAGTAGACTCTATGAAAGGACTGTTCTATGAGGATAACTAGGTTCTATTCCTATACCTCTAGGAGGTCGTCGGGACAATTTGTACGAAGCCCAAGAGGAGGCTGGAAACTTTTAAGAAGCCGACGGGTCCTTGTACGAAGCCCAAGAGGAGGCTATCATTCCCGGAGGAAGAGATCATTATACGAAGCCTAAGCGGAGGCTGTGAATACTTCTAAGAAGCCGTAGTGTCCTTGAATAATGCATAAGAGGAGGCCGATGCTTTTAAGAAGCCCGTGGGTCTATCATCTCCTTTCCATTAGGAGAGATAACTCTTTTAAAGATAAAAACCACTGGTAAACGTGCGAGGTTTACTATCCAGAGACTTTTATCTTTTAAAGAGGGTTCCTTAGTTAAGGTCCAAGATTATGACCATAGTGGGTACCCAAATCCCGAGACATTCAAGGCAAGTTATCCACAAGGAATAGATCAAGTCAGGAATGTTCGAGAATTGGGAAGAAACTCAAAGATGCCATTCATGGAGAATACATTCATCTTGGGGAGTAGAGCTTCTTGACGATTCCTAAGGAGGACAGCCGAAGAGAAGACTGTATCTGGTGCTCCTATTGGGGATCTAGGCGTCTATTTCTACGAATAAATGAAACGGCGTCACCTAGTTCTAGACGTAGCAGCCGGGGAAACTCAAAATATCTATACTATTATTTCACAGTAGATATGAGTTTATGAAAGGAGACTTACAGTGAGCAGCCCCACAATACAGTTATATACATATGAAAGCGGCAAATGAAAGCGGGTAAACACTTACTCGGTTGTAGAGCTTCCATGCTGTTTGGTTAGTTGTTCAACAAAGAAAAATTGAAAACAACAGTATATTCAAAATCAAAGGAGAAAGTGCTTTGAAAAAGAAAGATTTGGGGCTTACAGCTCAAGGAGAGGCCCAGGGTTTTATCAGTGAGCGCACTATTTGAATTTGTACAGAGGGACTTATACAAGTGACTGGGGCCCAAAATGGTTTTCTGTACAAAGGGATGGGTCTTACACTCTCTCAAGAGGCCCAAAAAGGTTTAAAGAAAAGAGTGGGGCTTATAACACGAGGGTAGGCCCAGATGATTTTTCGTTTAAAAATGGCGATCGCGCCGAGGTTTTCTTTTAACGCAGAGGGACTTATACAATAAATGAGGCCCAAAATGTTTTGGTTAAAAGGGGGATTGGGTCTTACACTCTAATAGAGGCCCAAAGTGTTTTGAATGGGTCTTATAGCTCAAGGAGAGGCCCAGATGGTTTTTATTTTTAAACGGGCGACGATCGCGCCGTTTACATGTACAGAGGGACTTATACAATGGATGAGGCCCAAAAGGTTTTTGTACAAGGGGGGATGGGTCTTACACTCTCTCAAGAGGCCTAAAAAGTTTTGAAAATGATTTATGAGGGTTGAATTAATCCAAAACCCTAATTTGTTTTTCAAAATGTATTTAATTGAATAAAAATTCAATTAAAATGATCAAAAATTGTTTAACACATGGAAAACAAATTGTGATTTTGGATTAATGCTTCAAAAATTAAGTATTGACCTACAAAATAATTAGAAAGCATTAAAAGTTGCAAAATCAATGTAGAAAAAATATTTAAAATGCCAAAAACAATCAAAATATTAATTCTTTACAAAAATATCAATTATATGAAATAAATAATATTTTTGGGATTTTTTGATAAAATAAAATATTTTAACATTTTTGTGAATTATTAAAAAAAGAATCAACTCAAAATCATTAAAACTCAGAGAGAAATTAATTTTTGAATCAATTAAATAAAATCACAAAATTCAAATATTTGAATTTCTGAAAATGGCGCCCAAAACAACACCAAGAACACGCGCGTTTTTCAGTTTGCCCAGATTTGCATTTTCTATCCAATCTCCATGAATACGTAATCATATCATGCAATCCACATATCATTATACTCGTCTCAACCTCACGATCATGTCTATGTACTTTAATTTCATTTAAATTAAACATACAACAAGAAATCACGAAGAAACCTCAAGAACCCTAATTTCTGCATGAAGGCTAGGATTTTTGATACACGATTCAAACAATGCAATTAATTGAGGGAAAACATTCCATGCATGATTATGAACATATGGCCAAATTATTGTGCGAGGAAATATGCATAGATTGAGAGATGACCAAGTATGTGCTTACCTCCAAGCCGTGACAGCAAGTGCAAAGTGATTTTTGATTTGGAGGTGTTACAGATGAGTGGTGATGATCTGAACAGCTTCCCTACACCCTATGGATTGTGTTTGGATGGTTGGACTTGATTGAAATTTGCTGGATCATTTTGTGGTACCTCAGCTGCACTTTGGTTAAAACCTTGAGCAACCAGCTGGTGATTTAATGAAATTGATGTTTCAGAAGTTATGTGAGTGTTTGATGAGCTCATATGTGATGTATGTGAGGTGTGTGATTGATTGGTTTGTGCAGAATTGCTCTCAAACTCAAAACCCGATAGCTACCTTGCTAAGAAAGGCATTTTTGCCAAGAGAAAGAGATTTTGAGGAAAGCATCTGTTAGATGGCTTTGGTGTACTCAAACTGACCACAATTTAGCTCTATTTATAGTAGAGCAAGTTTGTTTTACGAGGAATAGTGCATGGCAGCTGGTAAGTAGGTTTGGCTAATGTTGGCAAATGAAAATCCAAGTCTCCTCTAGCCATTGACTAGAGGTTAGGGCACAGAGCTTTGGTCCCCTTGGTCTTGGATAAGTCTTGACTGATTTCAGATGAGAATGGCTCAGTCCATGCCACCTTGATAGTTCCATTGAATGCCTCATTCCAAATTTGAAGTCTTGTCCCTATTTTGGCCATTCTAGGTTCAACATGCTATTTCTTGTTCCATGGACTTTGGAGGCTTGGCTCAGTGATTGTCCCCTTTAGATTCAATCCTCTGAGGTGTCCAAGTGGATTGGAGCAATTGAATTTGGCTGATTTTGGCAAATCGACCAAAGATGCAAATTCTACCTTGCCTTGACAGATTTCAGCAAGGCAACTTGGCAATGTTGTATCTCATGGTGTAGGTTGAATTTGGCAATGTTCTTGGCCATTTTGGAAAGCTCTTACATGATACAACAACTGTTTGAACAAGTTTGGTTTTGATCTCTTTTGATTCCAAGTGAAAAATCCCCCTACATTTGGCAAAAAGTGAGGCAGAATCTGACTTAGTGAAAATTTCACTAAGTGTTGGAAAAAGTGACATTTTCACTTTTCATCCACTTTGATCACTCCATAACTCAAAATCCTTAATGAATTGGATTGACTTGTAGTTGAAGTTTTTGTAGGTGAGAATGAGGGATACAAATCCATCTTTGGATGAGAAAAAATGGCCTTGTGGTTTAGGAGTTATGGTCCTCCAAAGTTGGTACCCTTGCCACTTTATTTTTAACTTAGAAAAATTTCTAAGTTTTATGGTTACCCCTTTTACAAGTTATCTCACTTTTCTTGATTTTTCTTGATGAATGATGATTCAAATCATACAGTAACATAATTTTAGGGTTAAAAATCCATTTTGGTGAAAAATCTCAAAAAGTCAAAGTTGACTTTTGTGCACAGTTGACTTTGTATCAGATGAATTCCAAACTGTGCAATTCTTCAGGAAATCATGTCCTTGACCTAAATCAAACTTGATGGACATGTTCCATGGGTGTCATAGGGTATATTCAATCATGTATTAGGGTTTGGGAGCATGTCCTGGTCAAAAGTCAAAGTTACAGTTGACTTTTCCCTTAAAACCCTAATTGTGGTGCAGATGAAAATGAGACTTGTTGCTCAAGCTTCTTGGATCAATCCATTGTTCCAAATGGATTAATATGGTATATTAGAGACCCTCAAATCATCTCTTGAGGTCTTGGCTCATGGTTTGTCCCAAAAGTCAACTTAGGGGTGAATTAGGTTAAGAAACCCTAATTCCTGATTTTTGATGAATGCATCCCCTGAGGCAAAATTGACTTGATGCATGGGTTCATGAGGTTCCATGAAGTATATTAGGTTATGTTTTGGATCATTGCCTTGTTCCCAGATGAAAATTTCCATCTGGAGGCCCTGGTCGACCAAAACCCTAATTTGGTGATACTATCGATCTTGAGACTTGATCCACCTAGAAGGGAGCAGCCTTGTGCTTAATCCTTGAAGTGGGAGTCCTTTTTGATCCATTGTGGATGTTTGAGAGATTATACAAGTTGAAGATCATGTCATTTCTTGATTGATCCTTTGTCTAAGCACTCAGAGAGGGCTTGAAACCCTAATTTTGATTGTATTGGATGCTCACCCATCTTTGGGGAGACTGATGAAGCATGATGGTTTATCCATATTGTGATGATGATTTTCACAATGATGGGAAATCTAAGTGGTCAAAATTTGGGGTATTACACCTGTGTCTACCAGTACGCTGGCTAAAGCATCGTCCTGGCAGTTAACTGTAATGTTGAGCGCCATGTTATGACGGCGACCCTCTTCGGTTAATTCCTCATCACTCAATCCCAAATTATTGCAGGAAGTGATGTTAGAGATAATGCTATCGAACTGTCTGATTGTTACATCCTGTTCCACAAAGGCTTGCTCCAAGACTTTCTGTAGAGCCTCCCTGTGGGCTTCTGAACTGAGTAACAGTGATAATACCGAGATCTTTGAAGGAGTCTGTAACAGCTGATCCACAATGTTATATTCACTCCTTTGGATGAGCTTCAGCATCTCATCATTATTTTTTGAAAGGTCGGGATTACTGGATTAACCGACTGATGGATCGGGAGCTTCTGTCTGAAGTTCCTTTTCCTTGTTAGGTTCTCCAACTCCTCGGTTGAAGATTCGACCACTCCGTGTTACACGACTGATGTCTGCAATATTCACGGCGGAGGGTAATGGAATTTCCTTTCCATTTTCAATTGTCGTTGCACCGTATTTGTAAGGGATAGCCTTAGTTGATTCATACGGTAGTGGTCCCGGTAGATAGATGACTATGGGAACCTTCTGATTTTTCTGACCATCATAAGTAATCTCGATCCGTTCCCGGTTGGGAGCTCTAGATTCGTCAAGTAGAGGGATGATGGCAAAAACATCCCTGGTCTGGTGACGACCAGAGATTGTGACAACATCCTCGACTTGATTGGCAAGGTAGTTCGGCGTCCAGTTGATGGGTCCAGAACCCGGATATGGGCGAATCTCTCCACGATCCACCTGACCCTGAAGAGCTGCTCTCCCAAGGTAACACCCTTGGTTACTTTACGAACAGACACTACAACGTTCATAGTTGTGTGGTGGCACCTGGCCACGCCCACTTTGAATACAATGTAACCTCACTAGGTTAGGTTCCACAGATCGGACATCCTGACGTTGACGTCGAGTAGGATTCCTGTTATTGATACTAATCTGCTGAGTATCTTCATCCATATAGATTGGCATCCACCAGTGATTTAATAAGTGCTGAAGTGCCTCCTGGACAAGGGTACAACCTCGATCGTTTTTGTAACCTGCTTTACAGCTTTGATAGTCGTGTGATATTAAGAATCTGAGTCGGACCTGCTCAACATGTAACTCTACCAGGTTGGTATTCATCACGCGAATATCGAAGATCTGAACCATGTTGATCTGAAAAGGGTTCCTATCATGGTAGTCTTGGATCCATCCAAGATCCATCTGACGCTGGAGGGCCTCTTGTATGAAAGAGCATCCCTGTTTGTTTACCGAGCAAGTCAGACAGGAACTGTAATCGTGTCGTGGCAGATTATGATACTGGCTTTGCCTTGAGTGCATCGCCACCAAGTTGACATTCATTGCACAGATGTCGTGGTTCTGAATGACATTGGAGTTCGTATAGACCATGTTAACTCCACGAACTCGGTGCTCTTGGATCCATCCGAGATCCATCTGTTCCTGTAGAGCTGTTTGCACCACAGAACACCCTTGATTATTTTTAGAGCAGACATCACACTGGTGATAATTATGAGGTGGCACATGGCCGTACCCACTCTGTCTACAATGCATCTTGACCAAATTGGTTTTCAACAAGAGTACATCGTGAATTTGATAAACGTTGTTAGACTCTTCCTCTATCAAATTGACTGCAGCTTTCTCATATTGAGGCAGCGGATTTGTGAGAACATTGGGATTCGTATCTTTGAAAGATAAGAGCCCGCTCCTAACAAGCTTTTGCACGTCGGATTTGAAATTGAGACAGTTTTCTATGTTATGCCCTGATCCTCCTTGATGATAATGGCATGTTTGATCCACCTTAAACCAAAAAGGCAGATTTTCCGGTACTGTAAGAGGAGACTTAGTCTAGATGTGCCCCTTAGCCAGTAGTAACGGAAATAGTTCTGCGTACAACATGGGTATAGGATCAAACCCTGATGGTCGTGTTGTACGGTTGTTGTTATATGGAGGACGAGCCTGCTGAAGAGGCTGTTGTGTCCTTTGCTGATTAGGTTGGCTCTGCCCAACCTGAGGTTGATACGTAGGAATAAACACAGGGCTGATAGCAGGAATTACAGCTGCTACTGGTTGATAACGTCGACTTTGCTTTCCGAGAGAGATATTCCCAATATCCTTCTCTTTTTTCTTAGGGAGAGCACTACCGTATCGTTTTGTACTGCTTGATGGTCCAGCGTCTTTTGCCAAACGTCCTTCTCGGACGGCTTCCTCAAGAAGAACTCCCATGCCTACCATCTCGGTGAAATCACTGGGTGCACTGGCAACCATTCTGTCATAGTAAAATGAGCTTAAGGTCTTTAAGAAGATCTTTGTCATCTCTTTTTCCTCAAGAGGTGGACAAATCTGAGTGGCAATTTCGCGCCATCTCTGATCTCTGTCTGGTGCCATCTCCAAATTGTATTTGTATTGTTGGACGAAGGCAGTACCAAGATCTCTGAATGTGCTAATCGTAGCACGGTTTAAACCCATGTACCATTTGAGTGCGGTACCGGTTAAACTATCCTGAAAGTAATAAATCAATAGGTCCTGATTCTCCGTCTGAGCTGACATTCGCCGAGCGTACATCACCAGATGGTTTTGAGGGAAAAAGTTACCCTTGTACTTTTCAAAGTCGGGCACTTGAAATTTTTGCGGAACTTTCATATTGGGGACCAGAAAAAGGTCTGCGGCGTCCTTTCCAAATAGATCCTGGCCGTGAATGGCTTGCAGTTCCTTCTGCATTTCCAAGAAATGTTCCTGGAATTCATCCATTCTATCGAACATAGTTTCCTTCTTATCATAAGGGATCGGTGGAATCTGTCCTTCCGGGACAGTGTGCACCACAGGGGGTGGTACCGTGACTACGGCAGTGAATCTTGGCGTTACCCGAAGTTTTTAACCTTCAGGAGTCTTCAGTATGCCCCTGGCATCTTCGCTTTCCCGAAGTTTGTAACCTTCAGGCCCTGCGGCTTCTGTTATGATTCCCTGATCTTCAGTGATCGGCGGAACATATCCTTCCGGGATATAGTTAACAGGCATGCCCCAGGGACGATCTTTCGGCATCTGATACCTTGGATCAAACTTCTCCACTATGGGCACTGAGGTGATCTCTGAGATCACAGTCCTTTGTAGCTGAGCTTCTGCCATGGCTTGCATGTCGTTACGAAGCTTTCTCATATCCTCTCTCAGAGCGTCGGTCTCTTCTTTCAACTCTCTGTTCTCTTCCTCAAGATCATCCATCTTTTTCTGACGATTGGCCCGAGTATTATATGAATGAGACAGTTTGACTCTAGAGCCGAAACACAAACGTGAGATTCGTAGGTAAGAAGAATACGCGATGTGAGAATGATGAATGCAATGATTATATTAATTATTTTTTTGGTTTAATCAAAATAAACTTCGACAATTAGATTGCAAATATCAAACATTGGGGAAACCCCTTTTTATTGAAATTCAAAGGATTGCGAAAACGAAAATACAGTAGATTACAAAGTGCAGAAACAGAAACCTAAGCTAATGGGTCCCGAGAGAACTCGGGTGCTGATTCTGGTATCTTCCTTTCCTTTGAACGGGGCTCTTGAGCCGTTGTCGGGTTGTCATTCCTTTGCCAGGTGAAAGGAGCGAGCAAATTCCTTTGGTCATCCTGATTTTCTACAGTATGTTGCTCAAAATCTCGATCAGAGCATCCTTATCTTTCAGCAGTTGCTGTATTTTGATGCACTCCATGTTGAGGGTACGGTACTTGTTCTTCCAAGACCTCTTCTCCCGTTGAACTTTGTTGAGAGTAACCTAAAGCTTTTCAGTTTCCGTCATGAAGTACATGACAGATTCCCTTGGCAGAAGAATTCCGTAACAAGGATAAGGCATATTTAGCTTGAGAGCTCTAGTTTGTACCCAGTGGAGATAAGGCTCCACCGAGACACAGTCCGGTTTTCCTAGAGACTCTCGTCCTTTCTTATGAACATGTTTCCAAGCGTGCACTATTTCCGTCTTTAGTGCTCTGTCACTTTCTCCTTCCTTGAAGAAAAGACCTTCCAGATGAACATTCCGGGGAACATGTCTCATCGGGTATCCAAACTGATGGCGAACCAATATCGGATGATAGTTGATTCCTCCCTTAGTTCCTATAAGGGGTGCGTTGGGGAAGTTTCCACAACGGTCAACGATCCTGATTCCATCATAGATCCTATTACACCAATCTATGTCAGAGTTGGTGAGAGACATGATCTTCTACGACCAGCGCAAGACACTCTTGTGATCCCAAAAAGCAGCAGACTTAGGCAAATGAGAGATAAACCATTTATAAAGCAGAGGTACGCAGCATGTGATCTCCCCTCCACTGTACAAATTCCCTAAGTGTACAGAATGATATGCATCTGCGAGCAAAGTCGGCACAGGGTTCCCAATGAGAAAAACCTTAATGGAGTTGATGTCGACGAAGTTATTAATGTTGGGCAACAGAAATAACCCCTAGGTGAGTAAAACAAAGATGCTCTCGAAAGCAGTCACGTTCCCGATACTGGCGAAGTACAGGGCTTTCTTTGTCAAGAACTGAGCTGGCAAACCTTGTATGCCACCCTTAGTGGTCATGTGAGTCCTGACCTCAGACTCGTCCAAATGAATTGCTCTTGCAATGGTCTGATTCTTTGGAATTTCCTCCAGTCCAGAAAATGGAGCTCGATCAGTGATATGTAAATTGATTAGATGAGAATATTCCTCCAGCGTTAGTGCTAGCTGGTAATACGGGAATGTAAAGCAGTGATAAACCGGATCGTAGAATTGAACGAGCGCGTCCATGATTCCCTCAATCACATGGACCCTTAACAGAGGGAGCAGACCTCCGTAATTGGCTCTGAAAGCCTCTTGGTTTGTGATCATTCTCGCCAAACCTCTTAAATCCTCTAGTTTTGGAATCCTGAAGGTGTACTTATGAGTTCTCCTTCTACCGAAATCCATTAGCGCAATCCTTTTCTCTGATATTTGCAATCACAGTCTTAGTTTAATTTGAAAAATAGAGAGACTAGAAGAGAAATTTTTTGAATGTTTTAATGTTTTTTTTAAATGAAGCATGAATGCAGCACACAAAAACATAGAAAAAACATGGGGTCAAAGGGTCGTTGTCATGAAGTCAAGGCTCTACCCATCCCCAAAGGTTTATACTAGGGTGATTTTTGTACCTGTACTCAAAATCATCAGCTCCTCCCAAGATAACAAACAGCAAGCAGATCGCCAGCGAGCTGTATGAAATCTTAGAGTAAATTCTATTCGCCGAGAATAGATCATCAGCCTCAAATGAGGGTAGTATCGCGTGATAACTATTTCCAATAGTTTCCGCACTACAAAAGGGTTGGCTCCTCAGCTTCTCAGATGTCACAATCGGCCCATTGCCTATGAGAGGGAATGGGTTGCATTGGGAAGCCTCCACTGAGGTTGATGGTCGACCTCGTCGCCATCACTTATCTTAAGTGTATACTCAATCTTTCCACATGCGGCATCACACGCATTCCCATTAGCAAAAAAATAAACACATTTATCAATTAGGAAAAGCAGTATATATATTTGTCCTAATGTCCTAGACCTTTTAAAAAGCTATGAATCTTATGTTCCTGACAGAAAATGGGTTCCCCGGTGGAAGTCCCAATCTGTGGTTAGAAGAGCCCCTACGGTGGGCGCCACTTTTAAAGTTTCCACCTAAGAGATGGGAAGAGAACAAGATCTCGCTACAAATGTGAGATAGATCCTAATGACAGGTCCCTAGCAGAGTCGCCATTTTTTCTATAGCGAGCGGTTTTGGACATGGCTGCGAAGCACTACCGCTCTTTGGTATCTACAGCTCAATTCATTTTTTATCCTATTAAAGCTGATGAAGGAAGGGAAATAGATGTCTCAAATTAACCCTGCTTGCAAACTGAGGTTAAACAGTCAAAACTATTGGTTTACAGATGCTACAAAGATTCGGGGTCTCTATTGGGTGTATTTTTTTAAAAGTGGTGTTCGGTCGATTGGTGGGAGGTTAGGACGGATGTGTTGAAGTATGGGATTTTAGGTTTTTGTTTAGTGTGCTCGCTAAGATCTTTTCTTTCAATCTTATGCCTACGTATTCCCATTTACCGAAACAGGGAAATCAGAGCGTTCGTAGTTCCTCCTATTCTATGGGAGGAAATGGTTGTTTTGGTGTCTTGTTCAAAGCCCAAGACGTGAAGCGAAAGGTAGTTTGTATCTTGTTCAATGCCCAAGATGTGAAGCTGAAAGGTCTCAACTTTAGAGAGAATTTGTCATCTCTAAAGAGGGGCTTGTTTGTCATAACCGTTTATAAGGGAGAATTACTTTAACCGGGATATGTGAATCCGGCAATGCCATAATTTCCTTTATAGGGGATTTCCAACCTAAAGGAGAAGACTTTAACTCAGTGTAGAGCAATGCTATCTTTCCTTAGGAATTTCTCATGCTAAAAGAGGGACAGTGGCATGGATGTAGATGATCTAGAGGCTTGCCGCTTACAGCAATTAGATGAAGGGGAAGGAGTTGTTGATGTTTGTGTACTGTGAACGAGGCACAACTTTTGATGCTAAAAGGTTGATTGGACCAACCAGTGGTTTTCTTATACAAAGCCTAAGAGGAGGCTTATGTGTCTCGTACAAAGCCCGAGAGAGAGAGGCAAAAAGGTTTTGACTCAATGAGGGAATCTTTTGGTATCTCGTATAAAGCCCGAGATGGAGGCTATTTGACTCAACAAGAGAGTTTTTGTATCTCGTACAAAGCCCGAGATGGAGGCGAAAGGGGTGATTGACTCAACGAGGGAGTCTCTGGTATCTCGTACGAAGCCCGAGATGGAGGCTAAAATTGTTAGCTCCGCTGGGGAGAATCATTGTACAAAACCCAAGAGGAGGCTATGGTTACTGTTTTAGTTGAGTGACAGGTCCAGTATGCTGATTTAAAGAGAAAATCAGTTCTTATATGAGTAATGTTTGCACTCAGGGATTTTGATTCGAGGATCAGGGATATTTCCGGTTCTTTAAGGAAGTGGGAAATCCAAAGGGTATTGAGGTTGTCCGAGTCCACGGGGTTCCTTCCTATTTTTGAAGGGGTCACTTGAGAATGTCTTTGAGACTCAAGGATGTTAGACTGTCCGTGTCTAGAGTTTCATCTTTTGTACTATGCTTTGAGAAACAGTAGTAGACTCTTGGAAAGGACTGTTCTATGAAGATGACTAAGTTCTGTTCCTATACCTCTAGGAGATCGTCGGGACAATTTGTACGAAGCCCAAGAGGAGGCTGGAAACTTTTAAGAAGCCGAGTGGTCCTTGTATGAATCCCAAGAGAAGGCTATCATTCCCGGAGGAAGAATCATTATACGAAGCCTAAGAGGAGGCTGTGAATACTTCTAAGAAGCCGACGGGTCCTTGTACAACGCCCAAGAGGAGGCGGGGATGCTTTTAGGAAGCCGATGGGTCCCCAAACCCCGAGAAATTCAAGACAGGCTATTCACGAGGAATAGATCAAGCCTGGAAAGTTTGAGAATTTGGAAGAAACTCAAGAGATGCCATTCACGGAGAAAAGATCATCTCTGGGGAATAGAGTTTCTTGACAAGTGCTTTTAAGAAGCCTGTGGGTCCCCAAACCACGAGAAATTCAAGACAGACCATTCACGAGGAATAGATCAAGCCAGGAAAGTTCGAGAATTTGGAAGAAACACAAGAGATGCAATTCACGGAGAAGAGATTATCTCTGGGGAGTAGAGTTTCTTTGACAACTTCTACGAGTGACAGTCTATGAAAGGGTTCACCGAGAATGCTGCCTTTCATATCTCCATATTGTTTAACCCCAAGAGGAGGGAAAACTGTGTCTGGTAATCCTATGGGGATCTAGTTTTGACTATTTAAGAGTGGTCAACGGGCTTAATGCTAGACGTAGTTGCCGGGGAAACTCTAAATATCTATACTATTATTACACAGTTGATATGAGTTTATGAAAGAAGACTTACAGCGAAAAAGCCCCACAATACAGTTATATGTATATGAAAGCCGTAAATGAAAACATATAAACACTTACTCGGTTGTAGAGCTTCCATGCTGTTTGGTTAGTTGTTCAACAAAAAAAGATTGAAAACAACAGTATATTCAAAATCAAAGGAGAAAGTGCTTTGAAAAAGAAAGATTTGGGGCTCACAGCTCAAGGAGAGGCCCAGGGTTTTATCAGTGAGCGCACTGTTTGAATTTGTACAGAGGGACTTATACAAGTGACTGTGGCCCAAAAAATTGTTTTCTGTACAAAGGGATTTGGGTCCTACACTCTCTCAAGAGGCCCAAAAAGTTTTAAAGAAAAAGAGTGGGGCTTATAACACGAGGGTAGGCCCAGATGATTTTTCGTTTAAAATGGCGATCGCGCCGAGATTTTCTTTTAACGCAAAGGGGCTTATACAATATCTGAGGCCCAAAGTTGTTTTTGGTTAAAAAGGGGTTGGGTCTTACACTCTAATAGAGGCCCAAAAGTTATGAATGGGTCTTATAGCTCAAGGAGAGACCCAGATGGTTTATCTTTAAACTGGCGACGATCGTGCCGAATTTAAAAATGTAAAGAGGGACTTATACAATAAGTGAGGCCCGAAATATTTCTGTACAAGTGGGTTGAGTCTTACACTCTAATAGAGGCCCAAAAAGTGTTTGAAAATGATTTGTGAGGGTTGAATTAATCAAAAACCGTAATTTATTTCCAAAATGTATTTTAATTGAATAAAAATTCAATTAAAATGATCAAAAATTGTTTAACATGTGGGAAACAAATTATGATCTTGGATTAATGCTTCAAAAATCAAGTATTAACCTACAAAATAATTAGAAGTCATTAATCTTTACAAAATCAAGAGGAAAAAAATATTTTAAATGTCAAAAATAATTAAAATATTAATTATTTGCAGTAATATCAATTATATGAAATAAATAATATTTTTGGGATTTTTTGGGAAAATAAAATATTTTAACATTTTTGTGAATTATTAAAAAAAGAATCAACTCAAAATCATTAAAACTCAGAGAGAAATTAATTTTTGAATCAATTAAATAAAAATCACAAAATTCAAATATTCAAATGTTGGAAAATGGCGCTAAGAACAAGGGCAAGAACACGCACGTGTTCTGAGTTTCCTAGATTTGCATTTTCTATCCAATCTCACTGAATACTTAATCATATCATGCAATCCACATACCAATCAACTCGTTTCAACCTCACGATCATGTCTATGACAATTAATTTCATTTAAATTAAACATAAAACAAGAAATCATGAACAATCCTCAAGAACCCTAGATTCTGCATGAAGGCTGGGATTTTTGATACACAATTCAAACAATGCAATTAATTAAGGGGAAACATTCCATGCATGATTATGAACATATGGCCAAATTATTGTGCAGCAAAAATTGCATGGATCATAGAGTTAGAAGAGCTCATGCTTACCACTTGCATCTGGTGATCGTGATTTGTGTTGGAGGTGTTACAGATGAGTTGTGATGATCTGAACAGCTTCCCTACACCCTATGGAGTGTGTTTGAATGCTTGGACTTGATTGAAGTTGGCTGGATCACTTCATGGCATCTCAACTGCAACTTGGTTAAAACCTTGAGCAATTGACTGGTGATTCTGAGAAATCAGTGTTCTAGTTGTTGTTTAAGTGTTTGACCAGCTCATATGTGATGTATATGAGGTGTGTGTGTGTGTGATTGGTTTGATTGGAAAATCTCTCAAACTCAAAACCCGATAGTGACTTGCCTTAGAAGGAAAAATTGGAGTGAAAGAAGAGATTTTGAGGAAAGCGTCTGTTTGATGGCTTTGGTGTACTCAAACTGATCACAATTGAGCTCTATTTATAGTAGAGAAAGTTTGTTTTGCAAGGAATAGTGAATGGCAACTGCTGAGTAGGTTTGGCCAATGTTGGCAAATGAAAATCCAAGTCTCTTCTAGCCATTGACTAGAGGTTAGGGCATAGGTTGCTGGTTCCCTTGGTCTTGGATAAGTCTTGACTGAATTAAGTTGCTAAGAGCTCAGTCCATGCCACCTTGATGCTTCCATTGAATGCTCCAATCCAAAATTGGAGTCTTGTCCCTATGTTGGCAATTCTAGGTTCACCATGCTATTTCTTGTTCCAAAGACTTTGGAGGCTTGGATCAGTGATTGTTCCCTTTAGATTCAATCCTCAGAAGTGTCCAAAGTGATGACAAGGCTTGGAATTGGCTGATTTTGGCAAATCGACCAAAAGTGCAAAAATCTGCCTTGCCTTGGCAGATTTCAGCAAGGCATCTTGCCAATGTCATATCTCATAGCTCAAATTGAATTTGGTAATGTTCTTGGCCATTTTGGAAAGCCCTTACATGATACAACAACTGTTTGAACATGTTTGGTTTTGATCTCTTTTGAATCCAAGTGAAAAATCCCCCTACATTTGGAAAAAAGTAAAGGCAGATTCTGAATTTAGTGAAATTTTCACCAAGTGTTGGAACAAAGTGACTTTTCTTGATTTTGATCACTCCATAACTCAAAATCCATGATGAATTTGGAAATAGGTCAGTATGAAGCTTTTGTAGAGGGAAATATGATCTACAAATCAAGCTTTGAATGGGGAACAATGGCCTTGTGGTTTAGGAGTTATGGTCCTCCAAAGTTGGCACATTAGTGTCACTTTTTCCATAACTTAGAAATTTTTCTAAGTTTTTATGGTTACCCCTTTTACAAGTTATCCCACTTTCTTTGATTTTTCTGGATGAATGATGATTTAAATCATACATTAACATCATTTTAGGGTTAAAAATCCATTTTGGTGAAAAATCTCAAAAAGTCAAAGTTGACTTTTGTGCACAGTTGACTTTTTATAAGATGAATTCCAAACTGTGCAATTCTTCAGGAAATCATGTCCTTGACCTAAATCAAACTTGATGGACATGTTCCATGGGTGTCATAGGGTATATTGAATCATGGCTTAGGGTTTGGGAGCATGTCCTGGTCAAAAGTAAAAGTTACAGTTGACTTTCCTCGCGAAACCCTAATTGTGGTGCAGATGAAATTGAGACTTGTTGCTCAAGCTTCTTGGATTAATCCATTGTTGCAAATGGATCAATATAGTATATTAAAGACCCTCAAATCCTCTCTTGAGGTCTTGGCTCATGATTTGTCCCAAAAGTCAACTTAGGGGTGAATTAGGTCAAGAAACCCTAATTCCTGATTTTTGATGTATGCATCCCCTGAGATCAAATTGACTTGATGATTGGGTCCATGAGGTTCCATGGAGTATATTAGGTTATGTTTTGGATCATTGGCTTGTGCCCAGATGAAAAATTTCCATCTGGAGGTCCTGGTCGACCAAAACCCTAATTTGGTGACACTGTCGATCTTGAGACTTGATCCACCTAGAAGGGAGCAGCCTTGTGCTTAATCCTTGAAGTGGGAGTCCTTTTGATCCATTGTGGATATTCTAGAGGCTAGACAAGTTGAAGATCAAGTCATTCCTTGATTGATACTTTGTCTAAGGCTCTGAGAGGACTTAAAACCCTAGTTTTGATTGTAGTGAATGCTCAACAACCCTTGAGGCATTTGATGAGGCATGATGGTTCATCCATATTGTGATGATGATTTGCACAATGATGGGAAATCTTAGTGGTCAAAATTTGGGGTATGACACACTCTACAAAAGCTTCAAACATAACTCATTCCAATTCCTCATGGATTTTGAGTTATGGAATGATCAAAATCACCAAAAGTGAAAATGTCACTTTTTTCCAACACTTAGTGAAAGTTTCACTAAGTCAGAATCTGCCTTCACTTTTTTCCAAATGTAGGGGCATTTTTCACTTGGATCCAAAAAGTATCAAAACCAATTATGATCAAACAGTTGTTGTATCATATGAGAGCTTTCCAAAATGGCCAAGAACTCCATCAAATTCCACTTGAGCCATGAGATATGACAATGCCAATATGCCTTGCTGCAAACTGTCATGGCAAGGCAGATTTTGGAGTTTTGCTCGATTTTCTCAAATTTTGCAAAGGGCAAGCAACTCTATCCATCTGAACACCTCAAGGGGGACTAAGGAGGAACCAACTCTGATCCCAAGCCTCCCAAGTCTTTGGAACCAAAAGTAGCATGCCAAACCTAGAAATGCCTAAAAGAGGGACAAGACTCCAATTTTGTTTTGGAGCATTCAATGGAAGCACCAAGGCGGCATGGACTGAGCCATTTCCAACTGAATTCAGTCAAGACTTATCCAAGACCAAGGGGACCAGTAGCCTGTGCCCTAACCTCTAGTCAATGGCTAGAGGAGACTTGGATTCTTATTTTTCAACATTGGCCAAACCTATGCAGCAGTTGCCATTCACTATTCCTTGCAAAACAAACTTGTTCTACTATAAATAGAGCTCATTTGTGATCAGTTTGAGTACACCAAAGCCATCTAACACATGCTTTCCTCAAAATCTCCTTCTCACTTCCAATTTTGCCTTCTAATGCAAGTCACTATCGGGTTTTGAGTTTGAGAGCTATTCCAATCAAACCAATCACACACACCTCATAAACATCATATAGAAGTGATCCAAACACTCACATAACATCTGGAACATCAAAATCAAAAAATCACCAGCCAACTGCTCAAGCCTTTGACATATTTGCAGTTGAGGTGCCAAATCAAGTTCCAGCTCAATTCAATTCACTCCAAGCACCCAGACACTCTCCATAGCACCTAGGGAAGTTGTCCATAACCTTGGAACCAAGCTGTAACACCTCTAACACAAAACACGATCACCAGCTGCAAGAGGTAAGCATGAGCTCTTCTAGCTTTATGATCCATGCATTTTTTGCTGCACAATAATTTGGCCATATGTTCATAATCATGCATGGAGTGTTTTCCCTCAATCAATTGCATTGTTTGATTCGTGTATGGAATTTCTGAACCTTCATGCAAATTTTAGGGTTCTTGAGGTTTCTCTTTGATTTCTTATTCCATGTTTAAAATAAATGAAATTAAAGACCATAGACATGATCGTGAGGTTAAAACGAGTAGATTGATATGTAGATTGCATGATATAATCAAGTATTCAGTGAGATTGGATAGAAAACGCAAATCTGCAGAAACAGAGGGTGGCGCGTGTTCTTGCCCTTGTTCTTGGCGCCTTTTTTGAAAATTTGAATATTTGAATTTTGTGATTTTATTTAATTGATTCAAAAATTAATTTCTCTCTGAGTTTTAATGATTTTGAGTTGATTCTTTTTTTAATAATTCACAAAAATGTTAAAATATTTTATTTTCCCAAAAAATCCCAAAAATATTATTTATTTCATATACTTGATATTTTTGTAAAGAATTAATATTTTAATTGTTTTTGACATTTAAAATATTTTCTCTTTCTTGATTTTTCAAATTTTAGTGATTTCCAATCATTTTGTGGATGAAAACCTGATTTTTGAAACATTAATCCAAGATCACAATTTGTTTTCGACATGTTTAACAATTTTGATCATTTTAATTGAATTTTTATTCAATTAAAAAACATTTTGGGAACAAATTAGGGTTTTTGATTAATTCAACCCTCATCAAACTTTTTTAAACACTTTGGGCCTCTAATAGAGTGTAAGACCCAATCCCCTTTTAACCAAAACAATTTTGGGCCTCAGATACTGTATAAGTCCCTCTACGTTAAAAGAAAACCTCGGCGCGATCGCCAGTTGAAAAATCAAACCCTTGGGCCTACCTCGTGTTATAAGCCTCATTCTTTAAAAGTCATTGGGCCTCTAATAGAGTGTAAGACCCAATCCCTCTTAGAAACCAAAATAATTTGGGCCTCAGTGTATTGTATAAGTCCCGATACCACCAAAAAGTTCGACGCGATCGTCGCCTTTTAAAACAAAACTTTTGGGCCTCTCCTTGAGCTGTGAGCCCCACCACTTGTACAAAAATAAAACTTTGGGCCTCTTGAGAGAGTATAAGACCCACCCTTTTGTACAGAAAACCTTTTTGGGCCTCAGTCACTTGTATAAGTCCCTGTACAATTTCAAAACAACAGTGCAATCACTGATAAAATCTTGGGCCTCTCCTTGAGCTGTAAGCCCCAAACAAGCTTTTCAAAGCACTTTCTCCTTTGATTTTGAATATAATATTGTTATCAAAGCTTTCTTTGTTGAACAAACTAACCAAACAGCATGAAAGCTCTACAACCGAGTAAGTGTTTACCCGCTTCCATATATATATAATTGTATTGTGGGGCTGCTCACTGTAAGTCTTCTTTCACAAACTTTTATATACTTGTCAAATATCCACTGTGTAATACTAGTATAGTTATTTAGAGTTTTCCCCGACAACTACGTCTAGCACTAGGTAAAGCCCTGTTGGTCACTCTTAAATACAAACAAAACTAGATCCATAGGATTACCAGACACAGTCTTCCCTCCTCTCGGGGTTAAACAATATGGAGACGTGAAAGGAAGCATTCTCGGTGAAACCTTTCTCAGACTTTCACTCTTAGAAATCGTCAAAGAAACTCTAACTCCCCAAAGATGATCTTTTCCCCGTGAATGGCATCTCTTGAGTTTCTTCCAAATTCTCGGACATTCCTGGCTTGATTTATTCTCGATGAATGGCATGTCTTGAACATCTCGGGGTTTGGGGAGCCACAAACTTCTTAAAAGCATCCCCTCCTCCTCTTGGGCGTTGTACAAGGACCCTTCAGCTTCTTAAAAGCTCTCATGCCATCTCTTGGGCTTAGTACAAGGACCCAGAGACCTCTACAGGTATAGGAACAGAACCTAGTCGTCAATTTGCTAGAGATGTCTTTCCGAGTCAAGTGTCAGACCTGTTAATGGATTGACCTTCATCCCTTAACATACCAGCCTTCTCTAGGGCATCATACAAAGATCATTCACTATCCTAGAATCGACATCTCAAAACACCCGTAGACTTGGACAGTCTCAATACCCTTTGGATTTCCCATTTCCTTAAAGAGCAGGAAATAACCCTGATCCTCTGACGAATCTCAAAGCACCACAATACTTTTAATCAGTCCCTTTATAAGAACTGATTTTCTCTTTATCCAACATATTGGACCTGTCACTAAACTGAAACAGTCACCAGCATAATAGCCTCCTCTTGGGCTTTGTACAATGATTCTCCCCAGTGGAGCCAACCTTTTAGCCTCCATCTCGGGCTTCGTATGAGATACAAAGACTCTCTTGTTGAGTTAACCACTTTTAGCCTCCATCTCGGGCTTTGTACGAGATACAAAAAACACTATCTTGTTGAGTATAAAAGACTCTCTTGATTGAGTCAAACATTTTAGCCTCCATCTTGGGCTTAGTACGAGATAAAAATCACTCTCTTGTTGAGTATAAAAGACTCTCTTGCTGAGTCAAACATTTTCAGCCTCCATCTCGGGCTTCGTACGAGGTACAAAGACTCTCTTGTTGAGTCAAACACCTTTAGCCTCCGTATTGGGCTTCGTACAAGACACATACAAAAGCACTTTCTTGTTGAGTCAACCCTTTTAGCCTCTCTCTCTCTCGGGCTTCGTACGAGACACATAAAAACACCCTCTTGTTGGGCAAATAGCCCCCTCTTAGGCTTTGTATAAGAAAACCCCGGTTTAGTCAATCAACCTTTTAGCATCAAAATCTGTGCCTTGCTCACAGTATACAAACATCAATAACTCCTTTTCCTCCATCTAAATAGCTGTAAGCGGCAAGCCTCTGGATTATTTACATCCATACCACTGTCCCTCTTTTAGCATGAGAAATTCCTAAGGAAAGATAGCATTGCTCTAAACTGAGTTAAAGTCTTCTCCTTCAGCTTAAAAATCCCCTATAAAGGAAAATTATGGAATTGCTGGATTCACATATCCCAGTTAAAGTAATTCTCCTTTATAATCAGTCACCCAACATTTATGACAAACAGACCACCCTTTAGAGATGACAAATTCTCTCTAAAGTCAAACCCCTTCAGCTTCACATCTTGGGCTTCAAACAAGATATAAATAGACCCTTCAGTTTCACATCTTGGGCTTTGAACAAGATACAAGCCACCTTTAGCTTCAAGTATTGGGCTTTGAACAAGACACCAAAACAACCTTTTTTTTCCTCCCATAGAATAGGAGGAACTACGATCGCTCTGATTTCCTTGTTTCGTTAAACAGGAATACGTAGGCATAAGATTGAAAAATCTTAGCGAGCACACTAATCAAACCCTAAATCCCGTACCTTCATACATCAATCGAAAAGCATCAGTCTTAACATCCTCACAAATAGTCCCATCATTTCGTTCTTAACAAAATAAGCAGAGAGAGGCCCACAATCTAAACCGCATCTGTAAACCAACAGTCATCTGTTTAAACTCAGTATACAAGCAGGGTTAATTGGAGACATCTATTTCCCTTCCTTCATTAGCTTTAATAGGATAAAAAATGAATCGACCTGTAGTACCCCAGAGCGACAGTGCTTAAGAACCACGTCTAAAATCGCTCCCTACACCTTCGTTCAACAATATAAGTATAACCTGGACATGGTACAGGACAGAGATTAGCTTAGAGCCATGTCGCAGAAGGATAAGGAAATCTTCAAGGAGTATGCTCAGAGATGGCGTGAAATTGTCGCCCAGATTTGTCCACCTCTTGAGGAAAAAGAGATGAAAAAAATCTTCTTGAAAACCTTGAGCTCATTTTACTACGACAAAATGGTCGCCAGTGCGCCCAGCGACTTCACCGAGATGGTAGGCATGGGAGTTCGTCTTTAGGAAGCAGTCCGAGAAGGACGTCTGGTTAAAGATGTCGGGTCATCAAGTAGTACAAAACGATACGGTAGTGCTCTCCCTAAGAAAAAAGAGCAAGATATTGGTAATATCTCTCTCGGAAAGCAAAGGCGACGGTACCAACAAGTAGCAGTGGTAACTCCTGCTATTAACCCTGCGCCTGTACCTACGTATCAACCTCAGGTTGCTCAGAGCCAACCTAATCAACAACAATAGCAACAAAAGACACAACAGCCTCTTCAACAGGCTCGTCCTCCGTACAACAACAACCGTGCAACACGACCACCAGAGTTTGACCCTATATCGATGTTGTATGCAGAACTGTTTCCATTATTACTGGTCAAGGGGCATGTCCAAACCAGGTCTCCTCTTGCAATCCCGGAGAATCCGCCTTTTTGGTTCAAAGCGGATCAGACTTTCCCTAACCATCAAGGAGGACCGGGGCATAACATAGAGAACTGTCTCAGTTTCAAATCTAATGTGCAAAAGCTTGTTAGGAGCGGGCTCTTATCCTTCAAGGATACGAATCCAACTGTTCTCACAAACCCGCTGCCTCAACACGAGAAAGCTGCGGTAAATTTGATAGAGGGAGAGTCTAACCACAACTATCAAATTCATGATGTACTCTTATTGAGGGCCAACTTGGTCAAGATGCATTGTAGACAGAGCGAATACGGCCATGTGCCACCTCACAATTATCACCAGTGTGATATCTGCTCCAAAAATAATCAAGGATGTTCTGTGGTGCAATCAGCTCTACAAGAACAATTGGATCTTGGATGGATCCAAGAGCACCGAATTCGTGATGTCAACATAACTTACTCGAATTCCAACATCATCCAGAATCACGACATCCGTGCGATGAATATCAACTTGGTGGAGATGCACTCAAGGAAAAGCCAACATCATAATCTGCCACGGCACGATTACGATTCCTGTCTGACTTGCTCGGTAAACGATCAGGGATGCTCTTTTGTACAAGAGGCCCTCCAGCGCCAGATGGATCTTGGATGGATTCAGGATTACCGCGATAGAAATCATTATCAAGTGAATATAGTTCAAATCTTTGATATTTGTTAGATGAATACCAGCTTGGTGGAGTTACATGCTAAGCATGTCCGGCTCGGTCTTTTGACTTCGCATAATTATCAGAACTGTAAGGGATGTCGTGAGAGCGACTAAGGATGCACTCTCGTTCAAAGAACTTTGCAGCACTTGTTAAACCACTGGTGGCTTCCGATCTATTTAGACGAAGACACACAACAAGTCAGCATGATTAATGGGAACCCTGCTAGGCATCAAAGTCAGGATGTACGATCAATGGAGACAGACCTAGTAAGGGTACATTGCATACAAAGGGGACGTGGCCAGGTACCACCACACAACTATGAGCGCTGTAGAGTTTTCTCTGAAGATAATCAAGGATGTTACCTCGTGCGAGAAGCCCTTCAGAGTCAATTGGACCACAAAGAGATTCGACTGTGTCCAAGTTCTGGATCAATCAATTTGATGCCAGACTATTTCACTGATCAAAACAAGGACATTGTCGTAACCTCTGATCATGAGAGGACCAAAGATGTTTGTATCATCATCCCTTTACTTGACGAATTGAAAGTTCCTAACCAGGAACTGATTAAAATTACTTACAATGGTCAGAAGAATCAGAAGGCTTCTGTAGTTATCTATCTACCGGGACCGTTACCGTATGAATCAACTAAGGCTATCCCTTAAAAATATGGTGCAACAACAATTGAGAATCGAAAGTAAATTAAATTACCCTCCGTCGTGAATATTGCAGACATCATTCGAGTAACACGGAGTGGTCGAATCTTCAACCGAGGAGTTGGAGAACCTACCAGAGAAAAGGAACCTCAAACAGAAGTTTCTAATCAACCAGTCGGTCAGTCCAGTAATCCCGGCCTTTCAAAGAATAACGATGAGATACTGAAGCTCATCTAGAGGAGTGAATACAACATTGTTGATTAGCTGTTGCAAACTCTTTCAAAAATCTCAGTGCTATCACTTTTACTCAGTTCCGAAGCTCACAGGGAAGCTCTACAGAAAGTCTTAGAGCAGACCTTTGTGGAACAAGATGTGTCAATAAGACAATTTGACAGCATCATCTCCAACATCACTTCCTACAACAACTTGGGGTTTAGTGATGAGGAATTGCCAGAAGAAGGCAAAAGTCACAACATGGCGCTCAATATTATAGTCAAGTGCCAGAGCGATGCATTAGCCAGCGTACTGGTAGATACCGGATCGGCTCTGAATGTTATGCCGAAATCTACTCTAATGCAACTAACATTCAAAGGATCTCCGATGAGAGGCAGTGAGGTCATCGTCAAAGCATTTCACGGGTCCCGGAAAATAGTTATCGACGAAGTCGACCTTCCCATAACTATTGGTCCTCACACTTTCCTAGTCACTTTCCAGGTCATGGACATCCGAGCAACATACAGTTGTTTGTTGGGAAGACCTTGGATACATGAGGCTGGGGCAGTCACTTCGACACTTCACTAGAAGCTGAAGTTCATCAAGAACGACCAACTAGTCACAGTCTGCGGAGAGCAAGCCTTGATCGTGAGTAACCTATCGTCGTCCACTTGTGTAGAACCAGAAGAGGTTATTGGAATCTAGTTCCAAGCACTTTCGGTGAGCAATGACAATCAATCAGAAGGAGGAGCGTTGATTTCCTCGTATAAAGATGCTCTCGAAGCGATCAGAAGTAACAATACCAAAGAATGGGGACAGCTTGTCATTCCTATTGATAATAAGAAAAAGAAGGGTCTTGATTTTTCTTCAACCTGTACCTAGGCAGCTACTAACGATGAAAGTCTTCATCCCCTTCAAAACTTCTTCCGCGGTGGAGGTTTCCTTCACCCGGTGTCTCAAGAAGTACATACAATCAACGAAGGAGATTCCTCCGATACAGATGAAGAATGGAAGTCCTATCTTAACGAGGACGGTTATATGTCTCAGGAAGAGGTGCCTACACCATTTTGCTTTCCGGCACAAAGTCCGAGATTTATACCGAGGTCAGATGTCAAGATGATATACGGAGATTGTGATCTGGAAGGATGCCGTGCTCCACCAAACTCATTAGAGGAGGACACTCTGATGAATGACAACTTTGACCACCACTACTATGGCCCAATGGATGGCCTTCCTATCTGGCACCCGTACCCAGGAGACTCAGGACAAAAGAGTCAGCCGAACTATGCATATCAGCTGAGCTTCATTGAAAAGAATACCTGCGTCCCCACCATATCATGGGATCATTACTCAGGGCATTCAGAAAATATCCAGTACAACGATGAATTTGCAAAGATTGCAGGATAAGAGTTCCTTAACTATGCTTTTCCCGAGGTCAACGTCATCGAGAGAGATGACTCCTCTAGTTCCAAAGAAGTGTGGGACACCTTGGGACAACCAAGTGGGAAATTCGACTTCTTGGTCAAGTACACCGCTCCGGAAAGCTCTAGTATCAGGCTCGAAGACATCCAGCCAACTGGATGGGGAGATCTGCCTGAGAGTGCAAACACTGCGCAAGATACAACAGAAGAGTTTGTCTACGACAATTCTGCCTGGGAGACAGACTCCAATGATCCTGCTCCACCAGAAATCAGCGTTATTTCGGAAGACAAGCCGATAAAGGAGGTGCCAGACTTTGTGATTCACCGAGGAGTTCGCCGCCAATGGGTTGCTGTCAACGTTCTGAAAGTTGTTCATAAGTCAAAATTGCTTGTTTTAAACCCCGTTGAAACATACGATCTGATGCGTTCTCCCAACTTTGAATTCTCGGTATTTGAGGCTGAAGAAGAAAATAACGAAGAAATTCCAGAAGAGATTTCCTGATTACTCAGACAAGAGGAAAGGTCCATCGAACCTCACAAAGAGCCGTTGGAAACGGTCAACTTGGGTTCAGAAGAAAAGAGAAAAGAAGTCAAGATTGGGGCACTGCTCAGTCCGACTGTCAAAGAAAGTTTGATAAAGCTTCTCAAAGAATTTCTCGATGTATTCGCTTGGTCCTATTAGGATATGCCAGGGTTGGATACCAGCATCGTGGAACATCATCTACCGTTAAGATCAGAATGTCCGCCGGTAAAACAAAGGCTGAGACGGACTCACCCAGACATGGCCATCAAAATCAAAGAGGAAGTACAAAAACAGATTGACGCGAGTTTCCTCGCCACATCAGAATATCCTCAATGGTTAGCCAACATAGTACCAGTTTCGAAAAAGGACGAAAAAGTCAGAATGTGTATATACTACAGGGATCTGAATAAAGCAAGTCCAAAGGATGACTTTCCCTTACCGCACATAGACATGCTGGTAGACAGTACAGCAAAGTTCAAAGTTTTCTCCTTCATGGATGGATTCTCGGGCTATAATCAGATCAAAATGGCACCGAAAGACATGGAGAAAACTTCGTTCATCACCCCATGGGGTACCTTTTGTTACAAGGTAATGTCGTTCAGTCTGAAGAACGCCGGGGAAACCTATCAAAGGGCCATGACTACTCTGTTTCATGACATGATACACAAAGAAATAGAAGTGTATGTCGATGATATGATCGCCAAATCTAAAATAGAAGAGGAGCATGTGACCCACCTGTCAAAACTATTTGAGCATCTAAGAAAGTACAAACTCCACTTGATTCCTAATACGTGCATATTCGGTGTCTGTTCATGGAAACTTTTAGGGTTCATCGTCAGCCAGAAAGGAATTGAGGTTGATCCTGACAAGGTCAAGGCCATTCAAGAAATGCCTTCTCCAAATACTGAGAAACAAGTCCAAGGATTTTTGGGATGTTTGAATTACATTTCCAGATTTATATTCCTCATGACCGCAACATGTGCGCCGATTTTCAAATTACTAAAAAAAAATCAGGATTGCGTTTGGATAGAAGATTGCCAAACCGCCTTCGACAGTATCAAGGATTACCTGTTGAACCCACCAATTCTATCACCTCCAGTGGAAGGAAGACCACTGATCATATACCTAACAGTCTTAGAAGACTCAATGGGTTATGTACTTGGCCAACAAGACGAAACAAAAAGAAAAGAGACTGTCATCTACTATCTGAGCAAGAAATTTACCGACTGTGAAACTCGGTACACTATGTTTGAGAAAACTTGATGTGCTCTGGCTTGGGCAGCTAAACGTTTTCGCCAGTATATGATTCGTCACACTACTTGGTTAATCTCTGAAATGGATCCAATCAAGTATGTCTTTGAAAAGCCTACTCTCACGGGAAGGATAACCCGTTGGCAGATGTTGTTGTCAGAATACGACATCGAGTACCACGCTCAAAAAGCCGTCAAAGGAAGTGTTTTAGCTGATCATTTGGCTCATCAACCGATTGACGATCAGGAATCAGTCGGATTTGACTTCCCAGATGAAGACGTTATGTACTTGAAAATGAAAGATTGCGATGAACCGCTACCCAGTGAACAGCCGGAACCAGGTTCCCAGTGGGGACTAATCTTTGACGGAGCTGTCAATTATTATGGAAACGGAATTGGGGAAATCATCATAACACCTCAGGGTACCCACATTCCTTTCACCATCAGACTGACATTCAAGTGTACAAACAACGAGGCCGAATACGAAGCTTGCATCATGGGTCTCGAAGAAGCGATCGACTTAAGGATCAAGAACTTGGATGTATATGGCGACTCAGCCTTAGTTATCAATCAAATCAAAGGAGATTGGAACACATACCAATCAGGATTGATTCCTTACAAAGACTACGCAAGAAGGTTGTTACCATTCTTTAACAGAATCGAGTTTCACCATATCCCTCGTGAAGAGAATCACATGGATGATGCATTAGCCACTCTCTCTTCCATGATTAGTGTAGGTCAATGGAATGACATACCTAAGATCAACATAATGCGCCTGGAACGGCCTGCTCACATCTTCACAATTGAAGCAGTCATCGATGACAAACCTTGGTATCACGATATCAAATGATTCCTTAAAAAATAAGAGTATCCACCTGGGGCATCCAGAAAGGATAGAAAGACCCTCAGAAGGCTGGCAGGCAGCTTCTTCCTGTGCGGTGATACACTCTATAAGAGAAATTTCGACATGGTCTTGCTCCGATGCGTAGACAGACCAGAAGCAAACATGCTGATAAAAAAATTCACGAAGGATCCTTTGGCACTCATGCCAACGGATACGCAATGGCGAGAAAAATTCTAAGAGCAGGGTACTACTGGTTGACCATGGAATCCGATTGCTACAAGTACATGAGGAGATGTCACAAGTGTCAGATATACTCAGACAAGATCCATGTACCGCCAACACATCTCAAAGTTCTCTCTTCCTCATGGCCTTTATCCATATGGGGAATCAACATGATTGGCATGATTGAACCTAAGGCTTCGAACAAACATCTGTTCATTCTGGTAGCCAATGACTACTTCACCAAATGGGTTGAAGCAGTGTCATAGACCAATGTAACCCGACAAGTGGTGGTCTGATTTATAAAAAACAATATCATTTGCAGTTATGGTGTTCCAAGCCAGATCATTACTGATAATAGATCAAACTTGAATAATAAGATGATGAAAGAGTTGTGCGCTGGGTTCAAGATCGAACACCATAACTCATCTCCCTACCGACCCAAGATGAATGGAGCGGTAGAAGCAGCTAACAAGAACATCAAGAGGATCGTTCAAAAGATGGTTGTAACCTACAAAGACTGGCACGAAATGCTACCTTTTGCTCTTCACGGTTATCGTAC
Source organism: Lathyrus tuberosus (assembly GCA_022829125.1). Classification (NCBI taxonomy): domain Eukaryota; kingdom Viridiplantae; phylum Streptophyta; class Magnoliopsida; order Fabales; family Fabaceae; genus Lathyrus; species Lathyrus tuberosus. Next base: position 9,871,559 of record JALAZF010000206.1, on the reverse strand, counting down.
ATCTGTCCGCACTTCAACAGGGGCAACCCCTTTCTCTCTAGTATATGGCATGGAGGCAGTGCTTCCCATAGAAGTAGAGATCCCATCAATCTGGGTATTGATGGAAGCTAAGCTAATAGAGGCCGAATGGTGTCAGAGTCGACACGACGAACTAAATCTAATCAAAGAAAAGCGAATAATGGCTCTATGCCATGGTCAGTTGTATCAACAGAGAATGAAGAAGGCGTTTGACAAAAAGGCCCGACCTTGCGTCTTCAGGAAAGGAGACCTCGTGCTCAAAAAGATCCAATCATTTCTCACAGATTCCCGGGGCAAATGGACCCCAAATTATGACGGCCCCTACGTGGTCAAGAAAGCCTTCTCAGGCGGCGCCTTGAGACTCGCAACCATGGACGGAGAGGAATTTGCCTACCCCACGAATGTTGATGTAGTCAAGAAATACTTCGCCTAAATAAATAAATAAAAAACGTCTCGGTGGATTGAAAACCTGAAAGGGCGGTCCAGGAAAAAATTAGAGACATAATTAAAAATCATCCTAGTGGATTGGAGATATCAAAGTATAATCCAGGAAAAAGATAGGGATAATGGCAAGTAACTCCGTCTGATCAGTTCAACTCAGCAGCAGTGATGTCATCCATTAGAGAAAACTCCAGTCAAGGTCATCTTCGACAGAAGCTCAGGATGTCCCGAATTCAAAGTTGGTAGAAGGATAATGGTTGTTATGTTTCAATGTAGCCCTGTTCCCTTAAAATTACCATTTTCTAAACTTTGTAAATACTCTATTGGATCACGCGTTTGGCTGATCTCCATCCTATCAATAAAATTTGAGCCCTAGTGCTTTTGTTTGCAATTCTTATGTTGTTTTAGCTTTATGGAATGATACATTTTAACATGATCAATGATTCTTGAAATAAAACAAAAATGAATTTAATTGTCAAACTTTTTCTGCTTTTAAAATAAAGATGACAATTTCTTTTGACTGTTGAACATCGAAAGAACATCGATCGCTTCTCCAGAAGTAATCGAGCTTCAAAGTGTAGAATTAAAGTACTCCTTCTAAAACCATTATACCTGAATGAAGGATCAGCTATGTCAGATGCGAATGTTCCGTCCGACGCCCCCGGAAGAGTTCTTATCTCCTAAGCCCGACCAACAGTTTTCCCCGCAGGGACCATCTCTCTCCTAAGCAAGGCAGAATTGCTACTCTTGAACAAATGTTACTTTGCATCCCCCGCAGTGGTCGAGTATCCAGTCGTGTTCATCCACTAGTCCGTATGTCGCATCAGTTTTGTCAGCATAAGCATACATACATCATGTATTATTGATTTACATTCATATTCATATTGCACCACTATCACTCCAGTTGGTCTTGTCCCCAAGTGATAAAAGTCCTCTTGCCAATTGAGTTATCAGTTCTTTCCACGTCAGGAAGTGAATCATCTAAGCAATCTCTCTCCAGTTTATCTCTAGATTAGAGACGGTCTTCGACCACTTTGATATCTTGAACCTCTGAAAAACAAGAAGACCCTCGACAAACGTCACTCTTCTCCATTGAAGATGATATCTTTACTTTCCTGGATTAAGGAAAATCCCAGAGAGAGCCTCGCAACTAAAGACTCTCAGCAACACAGTGGTTCTTCTCTCCAGAAAATCAATGTTAATGAAGTCATCAGCACCTCAAAATTGGGGTACATTATATGGGATTTCTTCGAGAAGGTCTCGAAGAAAAGTATGATGTAGTATCCCCAAGCAGGAAGCAGTCTCGAGAGACTCGTTTTCCCCAGTAGAGTCAACAAATGGCGTCTCCAACAGAGAAGTTTGTACACCTCTACAACTCAGACGAATGGGTTCCCCCAGCAAGTATGACATCAAAACTTTTTCCATCAAATGGCATCTCTCCAGGAAAATTCGGGGAGAAGTTTGAGGAAGAACAGCTACGAATAGCATCCCTTGTCAAGACAGCTTATTGACAAAAGAAACTGAGACTAGTTCCTTGGTAGGAAACCAGGATCGAGGGGAAGTTTACATCAGAAACTGAGACCAGTTCCTTGGTAGGAAACCAGGATCGAGGGGAAGTTTACATCAGAAACTAAGACCAGTTCCTTGGTAGGAAATGATAAGTGCAAAATGTACCTATTTGTGTATATATGTTTTATTGCACTTATCAATGCTTTTCGGTAAATATCATACGAATAAACCCCGCTTTGTTTGTAAATGCGTATAGTTTACGTTTTCGTGTGTATAGTGCGTTATCGTGTAAATATCATTGAGTTTAATTGATTTTTATTTATTTTTGAAGGTGTTCCAGCAATGGGATCTTGCCATTGTTGTATAGATCATTGAATAAGCTTTCCAGCGCTTCAAACCGTGCGTCAAACGGAGTTACGGTTCAAAAGTTACGAATAAAACAGTGCAGAAAATTCTGCAGACTGGTGTGCTGCGCCCCTGCAGCGCCGGGCGGTGCAGCGCCGGGCGGTCAAGAGGCCCAGCAGTGTCACGCTACTGGAAATTGCAAATATTAAACCGCCTTGAAGCGCCGGGCGAAGCCAGAACGCCGCCGGGCGGTGCTGCGCGTGCTGAAACTCCATTAAAGCCCCAAAAACTCATTTTTTTGGTTATGGGTTTGATATTTTTAGTTCCAAATCCATCCAATAGCATTTTTTGAGTGGAATTAGGCTAGAAAACACATTGGAGCATGCATTGGGATGATTCGGAGTCGAATCCTTCATCAATCGGAGCTGACAACTCAAGAGATGTTTGGTTTTTCTCCATTTCTTCTCTATGTTTTTCTCTTTTTGTTGGGTGTTTGTATATTTACTATGAACATATGTATATTTGTTGATCATAATATTGTATAAAGCTTGCTTTACAAATCATTATCGATGTCTTCCTTGATCTTTTTGCATTTATGTTTGGATTTGTGTTGTGTTAGAGATAAACTTCACAAATCTTGATTAGGGATGGATATCTATTGTCTAGATGCTAGAGATAGATTTAGATGATAATCTTTATGGTGTCGGAACTTAAATGCCTTCCGTGTTTCGAGGCTTCGTGCGCGAGAGTGACGAAGAGAGTGATACGGTTGCTTCTCAACTCAGTGTGCCAGAGATGGACACTGTTGTGAGCGATATTGGATGATTTTGACGAGTATTGCAGGTTGAGTATACTTGGTCGGTAAATTTATGTTTGTGACGAGTGGAATATATACATGCTTGATAGGTTTCTTCTCTTCAAAGAATGTATACTTTTTATGTTTTTATTTACTTTCCCGCATTTACCTTAAAACCATTTTTACTCAAACTCATTAACATTGATATTGTCGAACGGCAGTTCAAGAACCGATCTCTGTGGACACGATAAATTCCCGGAAAAATACTTCCAAATCTTTTTGTTGCTTGCCGCTATACCGCACCAACAAAATGATGGTGCCGTCCCCGGCAACGGCGCCATTTTGTTGGTGCGGTATAGCGGCAAGCAACAAAAAGATTTGGAAGTATTTTTCCGGGAATTTATCGTGTCCACAGAGATCGGTTCTTGAACTGCCGTTCGACAATATCAATGTTAATGAGTTTGAGTAAAAATGGTTTTAAGGTAAATGCGGGAAAGTAAATAAAAACATAAAAAGTATACATTCTTTGAAGAGAAGAAACCTATCAAGCATGTATATATTCCACTCGTCACAAACATAAATTTACCGACCAAGTATACTCCACCTGCAATACTCGTCAAAATCATCCAATATCGCTCACAACAGTGTCCATCTCTGGCACACTGAGTTGAGAAGCAACCGTATCACTCTCTTCGTCACTCTCGCGCACGAAGCCTCGAAACACGGAAGGCATTTAAGTTTCGACACCATAAAGATTATCATCTAAATCTATCTCTAGCATCTAGACAATAGATATCCATCCCTAATCAAGATTTGTGAAGTTTATCTCTAACACAACACAAATCCAAACATAAATGCAAAAAGATCAAGGAAGACATCGATAATGATTTGTAAAGCAAGCTTTATACAATATTATGATCAACAAATATACATATGTTCATAGTAAATATACAAACACCCAACAAAAAGAGAAAAACATAGAGAAGAAATGGAGAAAAACCAAACATCTCTTGAGTTGTCGGCTCCGATTGATGAAGGATTCGACTCCGGATCATCCCAATGCATGCTCCAATGTGTTTTCTAGCCTAATTCCACTCAAAAAATGCTATTGGATGGATTTGGAACTAAAAATATCAAACCCATAACCAAAAAAATGAGTTTTTGGGGCTTTAATGGAGTATCAGCACGCGCAGCACCGCCCGGCGGCGTTCTGGCTTCGCCCGGCGCTTCAAGGAGGTTTAATATTTGCAATTTCCAGTAGCGTGACACTGCTGGGCCTCTTGACCGCCCGGCGCTGCACCACCCGGCGCTGCAGGGGCGCAGCACACCAGTCTGCAGAATTTTCTGCACTGTTTTATTCGTAACTTTTGAACCGTAACTCCGTTTGACGCACGGTTTGAAGCGCTGGAAAGCTTATTCAATGCTCTATGCAAAAATGGCAAGATCCCATTGCTGGAACACCTTCAAAAATAAATAAAAATCAATTAAACTCAATGATATTTACACGATAACGCACTATACACACGAAAACGTAAACTATACGCATTTACAAACAAAGCGGGGTTTATTCGTATGATATTTACCGAAAAGCATTGATAAGTGCAATAAAACATATATACACAAATAGGTACATTTTGCACTTATCAGGAAACCAGGATCGAGAGGAAGTTTATTTCAAAAGAAAACTGAGACCTGTTCCTTGGCTGAAGACCAGGATCGAGGGGAAGTTTAACTTTTCTAAGCATCATTGCTTAGCGAAAGAAGATGGATGAGAAAGCTTTCGTTCATAACCACCATCAAAATTTTGCGTATTCCGATATTTAATCCTCTTGCACCCCGAATGCCCGAATACCTTCGCCATTCACACCTTCGGGTCCAAGAAGATTAAATAGGGGCATCTGTCATACCCCAAATTTTGACCACTAATATTTCCCATCATTGTGCCAATCCTCATCACAAAATGGAGATACTTTCATGTCTCATCAATATCCTCAGAGATGTTTGAGCATTCACCACAATCAAGAATTAGGGTTTCAAGCCCTCTCAAAGCACTTAGACAAAGGATCAATCAAGGAATGACATGATCTTCAAATTTTCTAACATCTCAAACCTCCATAAAGGATCAAGAGGACTCCCACATCAAGAATCAAGCACAAGGTTGTAGCATTCCAAGTGGATCAAGCCTCATGATCGCCAATGTCACCAAATTAGGGTTTTGGTCGACTGAGGCCTCCAGATGGGATTTTTCCTCTGGGCATGAGCCATTGCTTCAAAGCACAACCCAAGATACTCCAAGGGATCTCATGGACCCAATCATCAAGTCAATTTAACCTCAGGGGACGCCCTCACCAAAAAAATCAGGAATTAGGGTTTCTTGACCTATTTCACCCCTAAGTTAACTTTTGGGACAAAACATGAGCCAAGGACTCAAGACATGATTGGAGGGTCTCTAATAAACCAAATTGATCCATTTTCAACAATGGATTGATCCAAGAAGCTTGGTTCACAAGTTTCAATTTCATCAGGACCACAATTAGGGTTCTGAGGTAAAAGTCAACTATACCTTTGACTGTTGACCAAGACATGCTCCCAAACCTCGGGACATGATTCAATACACCCTATAACACCTATGTAACATATACATCAAGTTTGATTTAGGGCAAGGACTTGATTTCATAGAGGATCGCACCGTTTGGAATTCATCTGGTAAAATGTCAACTGTGCATAAAAGTCAAAGTTTGACTTTTTGAGATTTTTCATAATTATGGTTCCTTAACCCTAAAATGATGTTAATGTGTGATTAGAATCATCATTCATCAAGAAAAATCTAAGAAAGTGGGATAACTTGTAAAAGGGGTAACCATAAAAACTTAGAATTTTTTCTAAGTTATGAAATAAAGTGGCTAGGGTGCCAACTTCCAAGGATCATAACTTGAGATCCAAGCAATCATTTTGGTTGATCCAAAGATGGATTTGTAGCCCTCATGGCATACTTCAAAAGTGTCAACTACACCCCATTCCAAATCTTCATGGATTTTAAGTTATGGAGTGATCAAAATGGCTGAAAACATGAAATGTCACTTTTCTAAGTCAGAATCTGTCTTGCTTTTTTTTCAAAATGTAGGAGGATTTTTCACTTGGATCCAAAAAGTTTAAAGACAAACTATGTTCACATATATGTTGTATCACATAAGGGCTTTCCAAAATGTCCAAGAGCTTCATCAAACTCCATCTGAGCTAGGAGTTATGACAGCTGCAACATGCCTTGCTGCAAACTGTCTTGGCAAGGCAGAATTGTGGATGAAGGCATGATTTGCTCAAATTGTGCAATTCCAAGCATGCTTATCCATCTGAACACCTCAAGGGGGAACAACCAAGGGACAAGCACTGATTCATCAGCCTCCTAAGTCCAAGATTCCCAAAGTAGCATGCCAAACCCTAAAAAGCTTAAAAGAGGCCAAGACTCCAATTTTGTCTCCAAGTATTCAATGGATGCACCAAGGTGGCATGAACTGAGCCATTTCCAACTGAATGAGTCAAGGATAAGCTCTGAACTAAAGAACCTTAGGCTTGTGCTCATTGACTAGAGGATACTTAAGATTCCAAAGTGATGCAATTGGACAATGAGCTGCTGCAGTTGCCATTCACTATTGCTTGCAAAACAAACTTGCTCTACTATAAATAGAACTCATTTGTGCTCATTTTGAGTACACCAAAGCACTACAACACTTGCTTTCCTCAAAATCTCTTTATCTAGACCAAAATGCCTTCTTTTGCAAGGTAACTCTGAGTTTTTGAGTTAGAGAGCATTTCCATCACAGCTCATGATCTAAACACATCCAATATGTCATACCTAAGCTGTCCAAACTCTCATAAGTGACCTGTAAAACTAAAATCACAAAGTCCCCTCTCAAAACCTCAAAATTGGACTTCTTTGCATTTTTCAAGCCATGTCCTGATTCAGTAACTTCCAAAACCAGATAAAGCCTTAAACATACTCCAAATATCATCCTTGGACTATCCTAAATTGTTCTCCACATCTGGAACATCATTTGAGAGAGTTGCTATATTGGCCACTTTTGCCCCTTTTGTAAGAAAGAGCTCAAACTTGTTCCTGAGGATTCCAGTTGATTCCAACCATTCTAAAAGCTTCCAAGGGATCATTTGAGGGTGTCCAAAGCATCAAATTGTTTCTGGAACAAAGCACTTGACAGATTTCCCAAAAAGCTCCTAAAGAGGTAAGCATCACAACTTGAACTCTTTGGAATATGCATTGCTTTGAGGTCCACTGATCATGCACATCTCATACATGTTATATGTGTTGTGTTTGAACCAATTCATCATGTAATTCATGCCAGTAACAAGAGATAGTATAGAAAATGCAATTATAGGCCTATTTCAAGAACACTATCGGGTTTTGAAATAGGAGCCACATCTGAAAAAACCACCACCACCATTGGACTCCTTGTGAAATTCTAGGCAGGATAGACCTAAATTTTGTCCCAATCCATGGAAAAATGAGAAAGTTACAAGCTTCATGTTTTTTGCCAAAATCTTGCCTTGCCTTGCCTTGGCCAGGCCAAAAACAAGGCATGCCTCATATATCCATGGGGTGGTTTTGATACACGGATGTATCACCACCCCAGTGGTAGGAGGCGTGCACTGCACACAAGAGGTCTGGGGTTCGAATCCCCCTCGCCCCAGATCCTCTTTGTTACCATTTTTCTACTTTTTATCATTTTTCATATTATTTCTAAATTATTTGAAAAATTAATAACTCTCTCAATTTTAATCATTTTTGGTTGATTCTTTTTCTGAAAAATCACAAAAATGTTGAAATATTTTATTCCACAAAAAAAATAGAATTATATTAATTATTTAATATAATTGATATTTTTGTAAATAAATTCATTTTTATTGTTTTTAAACCTTTAAAAAAATGAATATTCTCCTTGAAAAATTAAGACCAAATGAGTTTTAATTCATCTTGTGGTTAAATATCATTTTTCAAACCTTAACCAAAAATCACAAGTTGTTTATTCAAACTTATTTGGTATCATTATCATTTTAATTAATTTTCTTTGAATAATTACTTTAAAAAATGATGAAATTAGGGTTTTGTTGATTTTCACCCTAGCAAACTTTTTCAAAACACTTTTGGGCCTCTTGGTAGAGTGTAAGACCCATCCCTTTGTAAATAAACAATTTTGGGCCTCAGTGTATTGTACAAGTCCCGACACCGTCATTTTCAAACAAACAATTGGGCCTGCTCTCGAGTTGTAAGTCCCATTTCTTTTCTTTAAAGCACTTTTGGGCCTCTTGGTAGAGTGTAAGACCCACCCCTTTGTACAGAAAACCTTTTTGGGCCTCAGTCACTTGTATAAGTCCCTGTACAAATTCAAAACAACAGTACAATCATTGTTAAAACTTGGGCCTCTCCTTGAGTTGTTAGCCCCGATCTCTATTCAAAATACTTTCTCCTTTGATTTTGAATCCAAATGTATAGGTGCTATCAAAACTTTCTTTAATTTCTTTGAACAACTAATAAAACAGCATGGAAGCTCTACAACGGGTAAGTGTTTATCCGCTTTCTTTTATCTGCTTTCATATAAATAAACTGTATTGTGGGGCTGCTTCACTGTAAGTCTTCTTTCACACCTTTTAAATACTCGTCATATATCAACTATATATGTACTAGTATATTTATTTAGAGTTTTCCCCGACAACTACGTCTAGAACTAGGTAAAGCCATGTTGGTCACTCTTAAATACAAACAAAACTAGATCCCCATAGGATTCCAGATACAGCCTTCCTTTCTCTTGGGGTTAAACAATAAGGAAAAAAGAGAAAGGCAGTATTCTCGGTGAACCTTTTCTCAGACTATCACCCTCAGAAATCGTCAAAGAAACTCTACTCCCCAGAGATGATCTTTTCTCCGTGAATGGCATCTCTTGAGTTTCTTCCAAACCCTCGAACTTTCCTGGAATGATCTCTTCTCTGTGAATTGCATTTCTTGAACTTCTCTTGGTTTGGGGACCCACAGGCTTCCTAAAAGCATCCCCTCCTCCTCTTGGGCATTGTACAAGGACCCTTCGGCTTCTTAGAAGTTCTCATGCCTTCTCTTGGGCTTAATACAAGGACCCTAACGACCTCTTAAAGGTATAAGACAGAACTTAGTCATCCTTTGCTAGAGCAGTCTTTCCAGTGTCAAACCTCAGGCCACTTTAGGGTTTATTCTCATCCCTTAAGGCCCTTGCCCTCTTTTGGGCATCTTACAAAAGATAAAACTCTTCGACACCCGTAGACTTGGGCAGTCTAAACCCCCCCCCCCCCCCCTTGAGTCTCAAAGACATTCTCAAGTTTCTTTCAAACATAGGAAAAAACACCGATCACTCTGGATGAATCTCCAGCAGAAACCCGGACTCTCTCATGAGAGTTCTCCACACTTGGACCTGCCTAGGGATCTCAATAATCCCCAACAGTAAGATAGCCTCCTCTTAGGCTTTGTATAATGATCTTTCCTCAACACAGTAAGCCTCCTCTTGGGCTTTGTACAATAATCCTCCCCCAACGGAGCTACCCTTTTCAGACTCTCTTGTTGAGTCAATCACTTTTCGGACTCTCTTGTTGAGTCAATCAGTTTTTCAGACTCTCTTGTTGAGTTAATCACCTTTCCGCACTCTCTGGTTGAGAATAAAAGACTCTCTTGTTGGGTCAATCTCCTTTTAGCCTCCATCTCGGGCTTCGTACGAGACAGCAAAGCACTCTCTGGTTGAGTATAAAAGACTCTCTTGTTGGGTCAATCTCCTTTTAGCCTCCATCTCGGGCTTCGTACAAGACAGCAAATCACTCTTTTGTTGAGTATAAAAGACTCTCTTGTTGAGTCAATCAACTTTCAGACTCTCTTGTTGGGTCAATCACCTTTGCAAGACTCTCTTGTTGAGTCAACTCTTTTAGCCTCCGTCTTGGGCTTTGTACAAGACATATAAAAGCACTCTCTTGTTGAGACAAACTCATTTCAGCCTCCGTCTTGGGCTTTGTACAAGACACATATAAACCTCCCCAACGAAGTCAAAAATCCCTTTTAGCCCCAATCTTGGGATTTGTACAAGACAGAAAAAAAACATTTTCCCCAGAAAAGTCAAACTGTTAGCCTTCTCTTAGGCTTTATATAATGATATCCCCAAAGAGTCAGTCCCTTTTTGCCTCAATCTTGGGCCTTGTACAAGACATATACACTCTCTCGTTGAGTAGGTCTTATCCAGCCTCCTCTTAGGCTTTGTATAAAGAAATTCCCTAGCCAAATCAATCAACCTCTTAGCATCAAACTGGTGCTCTGATCAAGGCATACGAAAATCAATAAATCCTCTTTAGAGATAACAAATTATCTCTCAGCCAAAACCCTTTAGCTTCATATCTTGGGCTTTGAACAAGATACAAATCACCTTTAGCTTCATGTCTTGGGCTTTGAACAAGACTCCAAAATATCATTTTCCTCCCTTAGAATAGGAGGAACTACGATTGCTCTGATTTCCCTGTTTCGTTTAAACGGGAATACGTAGGCATAAGATTGCAAAATCTTAGCGAGCATACCAATCAAAAACCCCAGGTCCTGTACCTTCACATCAATCAAAACCTAGGTCCAATACCTTACCCAAAACATAAACAAAACTCACTCTCCCTGTCACACTTTCCCAAGAAACTTTCCCAACCCATCAGCAGATAAACACTATCAATTACAAAGCAAAACCTAAAAGCTAACATCCTGTGGATAACCACATATAGGATGGGTAATTGACAACTACCCGTTGTATAACCTGACCCCGGATCCCCCAATCTCTTTTAAAGCATTTGTTCAGTTAAACATTCGCGTGCAAGGTTAGTTTTAGATGCCTTCCCTTTCCCTTCCAGCTTCATGGGATAAATAAGAAATCAGAAAGTAGCACCCTTTCTCCTCGAGGAGGAAAACCCAAACTTCAGCGATAAGGTGGTCGCGTCACCGACAAAAATCGCTCGCTACAGGTGTGTCCCCTCTTACGCGTAATACTCCCCCCGTTACGCGTATTGCCAGAAAACACTCAAAACTCAGATTTCGCATCTGAACAAAAAACTTCCCATTCCAGCACCTTCGAGCTTCCAAAATCAGACCCAAAACAGTTTCGATTCATCACAGATCTACGTCTTTATCCTACTTCATTGTTTTCATCAATTTCTTTCTAATTATTAAGTACTAATTCGTTAAACCCACCTTCACTTTTAGATCTGGTTTCGCTCACATATTCATCACAACACAATAATCATTCACACGAATTTCACAGAAATTTCAGCAACTCGTACAAATTCATGACTGAAATTAAACACATACAGATTCACGTAATATCATTACAAAGTTCATCACAGATCAGCCACAAAAATTCTTCAAAAATACAGAACACATAACTACATCTACCTTAAACCCATATCAGACATATTAACCCAGATTACCCCGCATACCTCAAATTTTCTAGCAAAAGATTCTCCTCTTGGGGTTCTACGGTTGATTCTCTCGTTCTTTGTGCCCTAGCCTCATTTCCTCAGTTTCTCTTCAATTCTTACGGTTGCACAAAATTACTCTCCTAATTTCCACTTTTCCTTTTTGTTAAACCTACCTCTTGGACCCTAATTATGATTTACCCATATTATCCCCACTAACCCTTCTCAATATTACCGTTTTATCCTTAATGGTCCTCTTAATTATTTTAAATAATAAAGATAATAATAATCTAATTAATAATAATAATAATAATTTAATTATTGAAATTATACTATTATTATTACTAATAAAATAATCTTAATTAATTACTAATTCTAAATGTCTCAAAATTCCCTTAACCCAATGCTACCCCACCACACCACACAAAGTTACCATGTGTCATAATATTCACCATAATTCACCAAAACACCGAATAAATATAATAAATCAATTAGCTAAATATTATAATTATTTTGGGGTGTTACAACTCTCCCCCACTTAAAGAATTTTCGCCCTCGAAAATTACCTGAAGGAAACAGAGTCGGATACGACTCCCTCATCTGATCTTCACGCTCCCAAGTCCAACTTTCTTCAGCTGGTCCACCCCATAACACCTTCACCAAGGCTATGTCTTTACCCCTCAGTTGCTTCATTTCACGACCATCAATCCGCACAGGTAATGCTTCAACCGTCAGGTTATCCTTCACCTGCACATCATCCATCTGAATCACATGTGATGGGTCCGGAACGTACTTTCTCAACCGAGACACGTGGAACACATCATGTAAATTCGTAAGTGACGGCGGTAAAGCAATCTGATAGGCTACCCCTCCTATCCTCTGCAAGATTTGATATGGACCAACAAAACGTGGAGTCATCTTAATCTTCTCAGTCGTCTCTTGCATAATTTCAGGTCCGAGTACAGCATTCTCGCCTGACTCATACCAACACAAGGGAGTTCTACATCTTCTCCTATACAAAGCTTCATACAACGCCATCCTAATACTAGCATGAAAGCTGTTGTTGTATATGAACTCAATCAATGGCAAATGGCTATCCCAAGATCCTCTGTGATCCAACACACAAGCCCTCAGCAATTCCTCCAAGGATTGGATAGTCCTCTTCATCTGTCCGTCCGTCTGCAGATGATATGCTGAACTCATCCTCAACTTAGTACCCAAAGCATCTTGTAAAATCTTCCAGAACCTCGATATAAATCTCGGGTCTCTATCCGACACAATACTCGAAGGTATCCCATGCAACTTCACAATCTCCTCAATGTACATCTCGGCTAACTTCTGCATAGAATGATTAATCTTCATCAGCAAGAAATGAGCCAATTTAGTTAATCTATCTACAATCACCCAAATAGAATCATTTCCCTTTGCAGTACTCGGCAACCCCAACACGAAGTCCATGAAAATACTATCCCATTTCCACTCTGGGATATTCAATGGTTGCATCATACCTAAAGGCTTCTGATGCTTAATTTTCGACTTCTGACAAGTCAAACACGCATAAACAAACTACGCAATATCCTTCTTCATACCTGGCCACCAAAACAACTTCTACAGATCCTGGTACATCTTCGTAGCACCGGGATGAATACTCAATCTACTTCGATGTCCCTCTTCGAGAATGCTTTTCTTAATATCTGGAACATCTGGGACACACACCCTGTCTCTGAATCTCATCACACCACTCTTATCAATCCAGAATTCACCTCTGTTACCTTGGTTGATCAATGTCAACTGGTCAACCAACTTCAAGTCAGATTGTTGTCCCACTCTATTCTCTTCTAGAATACCACTAGTCAACTTCAACATCCTCAACCTCACACTGTCAGGAGTCTCTTCACATACCAAACCCAAATCTCAGAATTGCTCAATTAATTCCAACTCTTTCACTATAAGAATCGACATATGCAATGACTTCCTGCTCAATGCATCAGCCACTACATTTGCTTTACTAGGATGGTAATTCAAATCAAGTTCATAATCCTTCAACAATTCCAACCACCTTCTCTCCCTCATATTCAGCTCTTTCTGAACAAACAAGTACTTCAAGCTCTTATGATCACTGAACACTTCGAATTTAGAGCAAAACAGGTAATGTCTCCAAATTTTCAATGCAAATACCACACTGCCAACGCCAAGTCATTGGTAGGGTAATTCACTTCATGAACCCTCAACTTCTTAGAAGCACAAGCAACAACTTGACCATTCTGCATCAACACCCCACCAAGACCCGTCTTCGACGCATCATAATACACTACAAAAGATTCATTCGAATTAGGAAAAATCAACACTGGAGCGGTCGCCAACCTCTTCTTCAATTCCATAAAACTCTCTTCACAAGCTACATCCCACACAAAAGCTTGCCCCTTTCGGCGGTAATATCCTGCCAATCCAAGGAAACTTCGTATCTCAGAAGCAGACTTCGGAGTCTCCCACTGTAACATAACATCAATCTTAGAAGGATCCATAGCAATCCCACCACTTGAAATCACATGGCCAAGAAAACTCACTTCCTTCAACCAAAACTCACACTTTGACAGTTTATGCATACAACTTCTTCTCCTTCAACACTTGCAACACAGTCCTCAAATGCTCAGAATGCTCTTCTTCATAATTAGAGTATATCAAAATATCATCAATGAAAACCACAACAAACTGATCCAAATACTCATGAAAAATCTGATTCATATACTCCATGAACACACCTGGTGCATTGGACACTCCAAACGGCATCATTGTGTATTCATAGTGACCATACCTCATCCTGAAAGCTATCTTCGGAATATCATCAGGCTTAACATGAATCTGATGGTAACCCGACCTTAAATCAATCTTGCTAAACACACAGGCGCCTGCTAACTGATCCATCAAATCGTCGATTCTCAGAAGTGGATATTTATTCTTGATAGTCACTTTATTTAACTGCTGATAATCAACACATAACCTCATACTTCCATCATTCTTCTTCACTAACAGCAGAGGAGCACCCAACGGAGAAACACTCGGTCGGACAAACCTCTTCTCAAGTAATTCTTCCATTCGTTTCTTGAATTCACTTAACTCAGAAGCGGAAATCCGGTAAGAAGCCATTGACACTGGACTCATACATGGTATCAAGTCCACTGCAAACTCCACTTCACATTCTGGAGGCAAATCACTTATGTCGTCTAGAAACACATCTGGAAATTCACAAACAACAGGTAATTTGACACTCGCAGCTTCACGATCAACCTGCAACGATGCAAACATTGCAAACACCAAGGCTTCATCTTCCAGAAGTTCGTCTACTTGATTAGCATACAAGAACATCAACTCTCCATTATCACCAAACTCAGGAAACTCTACGGTCTTATTATAACAATTGATATGAACATGGTCGAACTCTAACCAGTTCATTCCAAGGATCACATCGATTTGGTGCAAGGATAAACACACCAAATCAATCACAAAACTCTTCCCAAAAATCATCAAAGGACATCTCAAACACACAAAAATAGTAGTAACAGAACCATTAGCTGGAGTTTCTATTACCATATTACCATTCATATCACACAATTTCAAACCTAATCTAGTAGCACAGTCAAACGGAATAAACGAATGGGTAGCACCAGTATCAGCGACCAACTCAACATTATTAATAAAACAAGTACCTCGAATCAAGTAATCCTTCTCTGGAACTTCTGAACCACTCAAAGCAAACACTCTGCCACTGGTCTGAGCCGCAGTAGCAATCTTCTTCGGTTTCTGACACTGGGTACTGATGTGACCCTTCTCACCACAATTTAATCAGGTTGGACCATCATCCTTGCAATCAGTAGCTCTGTGGCCCTTCTTACCACATCTGTTGAACCTCAAGACACTATTGGTGAAAACTTCAGCACGGTGACCTTGCTCGCCACACGTGTAACTCTTCCCAGAAGCGGGAGCTACTCCCCCACTTGTCTTCTTCCCATCTGGAGCCTTCTGCTTCCCTTTGTCAGCTGTAGTCGTATAAAGCTTCCCTCTATACTGCCCCTTCTCTTTCTTCTCACTAAGATGCTTGTAGTTAGCAGATCGAGCTCGGTTATCCTCATCATAGATCCTACTCTTATCCACTAACTCAGCATACCTGCGAATTTATTGGTACCCAATACCCTGCTTGATTTACGGCCTCATCCCATTCTCGAACTTGAGACGCTTGGACACCTCAGCATCAACACGGTTGTAGTGAGGACAGAACTTCACCAGCACCTCGAACTTTGCAGCATACTCTGCCACAGTCATGTTGCCTTATTTCAGCTCAAGGAATTCCACCTCTCTCTCGCCACGAGCATCCTCTGGAAAATACTTTCCCAATAATTCCAGTTTGAACACAGCCCAGGTTATCACAGTACCAACGTCTTCCAGTCTCTGGCGGGTGTTATCCCACCAATCCTCAGCTTCTTCTGACAATATGTGAGTTCCAAATTGCACCTGTTGAATGTTAGTACATCCCATCATCCGGAAGATCTTCTCAATCACCTTCAGCCACTTCTGTGCATTCTCTGGATCATGAGTACCCACAAAAGTCGGTGAATTATTCCTCTGGAATTTCCCTAAAGCACGAAACTCGTCCAGAGCTCCACCATTCTAATAGTTCTGAGCCATTACTTGAGCAAGTGACTCCAACACATCAGCGAGAGCACGATCATTTCTTCCAGCAATCCTGCATACCACCAACAAGGTTAGAAGAAATAAAACATCGACATTGTACACACACTCGTCGACTGACAGGGGACTGACATCATGTAAAACCTGGTCGGACAGACCGACCTGCTCTGATACCACTAATGTAACACCCTTTTCTACCCCACAAACAACACGAATAAATACCACTATTTTATCAGAGTACAGTCCCAAAAAGGGCATCATATTTCGTCACATAACATCAAATAACCACCTGCTCCGTAACACGGGTTTTACCATCACGAATTTATTTAAACATCACGCAGTGGAAATCAAAATTTAAAAACAATTTTTATAATCCAAAACTTCTTAAAACAAAACATCATAAAACATCCTCATGCCACAAATAAAAGAACGTAAATCGTTTGACTCAAACGTCCCGACTCGATGTTACATATCAAAGCAAGACCCTCTAATAGATGAAGAAATCAAAATACTTCGAACGCTAAATCTTCGAGCACCAAGAAAGCTAAGCCTGATCACCTGCACGTTACCCAAGTGGAGGCAACATTCAAACAGGCAGGGTGAGTAATCACGAATCAATATATAAGAAATAAGCAAGGATAAAGTATAAACACAAACATCATCAAATCATTCACAAACATCATTAATACATCAACTACATCAATAGAATGCAATGTCAAACAATATGAAAATGCAACACCATAGACTCATGCATATGGTACCAATTCGTCATAATTGATGGACACAGGGCCATCACCCTCCAAAGAGCCCCACCAATAGGATCGATTCTACACAAGAACCAGAGCACGTCACAAAACACTTGAATCCACACAATGGGATTGAAGCGACCAAATGGACCGGAGTCCTAACTATGCCATGAATGCATGATGCAAATCGTCATAATAATAATCATCATAAAATTGTCATAATTGCATCATCATCTATGAATCATCATCAAACATCATTATACAACACCAATTCGCACTCATCACGATTTGTCACTATTCCTCACAATTCGCCATGCCATCATTATTACGTTAATGTTTTTCCCGATTTCATCCCACTCACCCTCATTACTAGTTTACTCATGTTTTATTACCTCATCATAGCCTTACGTTTCAGGGAAACTGCATCACAAGCGAAAACGGGACAGAAATCACAAAAACGGACAAAACTACCAATTACCCTGCCCATACGCGTATGGTCATGCCCCATACGCATATACCTTACTTCCTTGCCCACTGGCCTGCGTATCATATGCGTAGGGCCACCTTCCCAGGACTCTTTTACGCGTACCACCATCCCTGTTACGCGTATCACCAGAGAGGTTTCCCTCTCAAAATCCCCTTCAATGTCCCATTACGCGTAATGGCTAGTCCATACACGTATTGCTCAGTTCCCAAGAATTCCCAACGCGTAATGGCCTCCCATACGCGTACCCCCATTCATTCCCAGCTTCCCATACGCGTAATGGCTCCCATATGCGTATGGTCCTACTTTCCCTACGCGTACACTACGCGTATTGGTAGAAGGTCGTGCTGGCCCTAGGAACGGGTGCGTATGCTACGCGTATCACCCTGGGTGTGTCCCCTCTTACGCGTAATACTCCCCCCGTTACGCGTATTGCCAGAAAACACTCAAAACTCAGATTTCGTATCTGAACAAAAAACTTCCCATTCCAGCACTTTCGATCTTCCAAAATCAGACCCAAAATAGTTTTGATTCATCACAAATCTACGTCTTTATCCTACTTAATTATTTTCATCAATTTCTTTCTAATTATTAAGTCCTAATTCGTTAAACCCACCTTCAATTCAAATCTGGTTTCACTCATATATTCATCACAACACAATAATCATTCACACGAATTTCACAGAAATTTCAGCAACTCGTACAAATTCATGACAGAAATCAAACGAATACAGATTCACGTAATATCATTACAAAGTTCATCACAAATCAGCCACAAAAATTCGTCAAAAATACAGAACACATAACTACTTCTACCTTAAACCCATATCAGACATATTAACCCGGATTACCCCCCATACCTCGAATTTTCCAGTAAAAGATTCTCCTTTGGGATTCTACGGTTGATTCTCTCGTTCTCTGTGCCCTAACCTCCTTTCCTCAGTTTCTATTCACTTGTTACGGTTGCACAAAATAACTCTACTAATTTCCAGTTTTCCTTTTTGTTAAATCTACCTCTTGGACCCTAATTATGATTTACCCATATTATCCCCACTAACCCTTCTCAATATTACCGTCTTATCCTTAATGGTCCTCTTAATTATTTTAAATAATAAAGATAATAATAATCTAAATAATAATAATAATAATAATTTAATTGTTCAGATTATACTATTATTATTACTAATAAAATAATCTTAATTAATTACTAATTCTAAATGCCTCAAAATTCCCTTAACCCAATGCTAACCCACCCCACCACACAAAATCACCATGCGTCATAATATTCGCCAGAATTCACCAAAACACCGAATAATCATAATAAATCAATTAGATAAATATTATAATTATTTTGGGGTGTTACAACCAACTGTCCCTATTTTCGGGGAGAAATAACTGTTTCCCGAAGAATAGGTAACTGCCAGAAACTAGCGTTGGGACGGGCAGAGGTGCCCGAAACTAGCCGTTGTCACCGGCAAAGACGCAGTTCCTGGCACGGGCGTCGTGACTGTTTCTGTATGGTGGAGCCATCCATGACGGGCATGTATTATCGAGGAGGAACAGGTGACCTTCGGGGTCATCCGACCATATTTGCCCGGTAGGAGGTAGAAATGTAAATGCTACCCCCAATTGGATGGACTTAGGCAATTGGGCCGTTCTGGGAGCAGAAGTGGATTGGGTCATGCCTAGTCATTGGTCCAGTCCGGAATAGTATTAAAAATTCAAAAGTTTTAATCAATTAACTCTAAGGTTTAATCAATTAGGAGACACTAATTTCATATTCATGGACCTTTTGGGTCTGAAAGTAGACTTTGGACCACGTTTCTTTTTCCTTCCCCCCTTTCGGTTTCTGACCCCTTTTTGTTGTTTAAAATAAAACTTGAACAAAAATAAAATGAATGGATTAATGAAATAATTTAGCACATGTTATAAAAATATCTCGAGTCTTTCGTTTATTCTTTAACAGGAGACTTTCCTAAACATTTAAAAGATTTTTTTTTTTATATTCTTGTAATCAACTTTACATCTTATTTATTATAGATTTTTTTTAATCTTTTGATGATAAAAGACATTTTTATTTCTTTATTAATGATAGACTCTTTAAAGAATTCAAACAATTCTTCATACACATGCTTTGACAACCTTTTCTAATTCGTCGTTTAGAACTTGATGGTGCAAAGCATTTCTGCAAAAACACATCAAATTTTAACTTTTGGCACCCGAACCTTTTTGGGTTCATTTTATGTTAGTGGATTTAAGGTGGATCATGTTATTAGAAGTGGAGTTATCAAACCACATCAAATCATGAACTTTGTTAAAACACTACCACAACAATTGCATTTGAAAATAATGCGATTTATTTTCTTTTTAGCAAGGTAAATATTCTTGAAGGACTTAGCATTACTGTCATGCTGATAATCTAGACCAACTTTTTTGTAAGTACTTCTTGATTTGATAGAATCATGTCAAGATTATATATTCCTTTAGTTAACATACTTAGAGTTAAATGAATGCAAGTTTTGGGTTAATAAGTTTCTGACAGAAATATTTATTTATATTTATGTATTAATGTAAACAAGTTGTTGATATTTAGAAAATCTGTTCAGAATGTAATTCCTTGTGTCGAACCAGTTGTAGCTCGACAAAAATAAGGATGTGTCGAAATTAGACTAGGGTAGTGTGTGTCGAGTAGGGTTAGATGTCAAAGTGTCGAACCAGGTTACTTGACACAGGATTTCGACTTAGACCAAAATCAAAATTTTGGGCTTTTGTAATTTTGGGCTTTACCTTAAGGAGCAAGGTAGCTCAATTATAAATAGAGGGAGTAACCCCTATTTTGAGTAAGAAGAATAGAGAATAATATTGTAACACACAACAGAAAGTGCATTTGCACAATTAAATAATATTTTATCTCAGTTTGAGAGCAGAGAGTTACTCTACAGAAACCATTCTCCTCTTCCCTTATTTTGTTAAACCCTAATCTTCTTTCTTATTCAGTTTTCTTTCTTTCTTCTTCCATTAACAATTGCTGCGCAGAATCATTCTTGCAACCAAGGTGTGATTGTTTCACTTGAGTGAAGAGTGAAGAACAAGGGATTTTGAGCAGGTTGATTGAATCTTGTTCATAAAGATTAATTCTGAATTCTCAAAGTTTTGAGTTAATTCCAACATCTGGTATCTAGAGCACTGGATGAGCGATTCGTGGGAAGAAAATCACGATGGCAATGGATCATCCAAACGGGCATTTTCTGACGAGTCTTTCGATTCTCAAGAACAATAATTATGAGAATTGGTGCAAGCATATGAAGATGGTTTTCTGTTATCAAGATATTTTAGATCTTGTGAAGGAATGAGTAACACCGTTTGCAGAAAATGTGACGGATTAAGAAAAGGCTTCATACAAAGAATTGAAGAAGAAAGATTGTAAAGCTCTCTTTATAATTCATCAATGTGTTGATCTGAATAACTTTGAAAATGTTAGTATTGTAGAATCAGTGAAAGAAGCATGGGAAATTATGGAGAAATCGTTTGTAGGCACAAAAAAGGTGAAAGATGTGAGGTTACAAACTCACAAAAGGACGTATGAATTGCTTCTGATGGAAGAAAGTGTAAGCATAACTGATTTCTTCACTAGGGTTAATAAATTGGTGATTCAAATCAAAGTATGTAGAGAAGTGTTGACATCAAGATCAGTTGTTGCAAAGATCTTAAAGTCATTGGCTCCAAAATTCGACCACGTGGTAGTACCCATAGAAGAGTCGAAAGATTTATCAACATTGACAAAGGAAGAACTTTAAGGGACTCTTGAATCTCATGAACAAAGGATGGATGAAAGAGCTGTAGGAAAGTCGAAGAGTGACGTGGCTTTGCAGGCGAAATCAGTAAAAGAAAAGAAAGGCAAAGGAAGCTGGAATGGCAACAAAGGCAGAGAAGGCTACAACAATTCGACTGGTCGAAATCAGCAAGAAGGAAACTGGTCGAATCAGAGAAAACCTTGGAACCAAGGCAACCAAAGAGGTGGTGCTGCAGGTAGAGGAAGAGGTGGTGGTCGAAAACCTGACAAAAGTTACATTCAGTGTTACAATTGTCAGAAGTATGGTCATTATTTTAGTGATTGTCCTGAAAAGGAGAAGAATAAAAAACTGATGCAAAGCTGGCAAAACATTAAAAAGGAGAGATGTTGCTAATGGTTACAACAAGAGATGAAGAAAGATTCCAGGACCAATGGTACTTGGACTCAGGATGCTCATCACACGTGACTGGTAGGAAAGATTGGTTGCGACGACCATATCTTATCCTTTCTTTTACGGGTTTAATTCGATATTTTCCCCTTCCCTCGATGGGAATAAATAAAGATCGGTGGTGACTCTATAAAATCCATCCCGCGAGCGTGTGATTGCGCTTCGCGAGGTCGTTCTCATTTTTTAGGTACGACACTTAACTTTGTGTGTTTACTTAGATTATTTGTTAACTTTGTTCGATCTTCAGCCGTCATGCTTAATGCGGGAAATATGAATATAATTCACATAGTATTGATCACACTTGTTAATCGATACTATAATCAAATAGGAATTGATTCCACTTATGGAATTGGTAATATAAAAGTCGATGATAAGTCTGAAAGTACCGAACCTGTATATTAACATGTTAATCATAATTGTAATCATTTTCTTTATTTTAAATTGTTTGAAAACTTAAAACCCTCTTTTTTTCGCTTCTTTCCTTTGGTTAAATTAACTTAGAGTCCTTGCGATATGACTCAAGTGTCGCTTCCTTATTCTACACTTTATTTACTCATTTTTTACCCATGTGCGACAGCAGATCACCCCTCAAGTGAAGACTTAGTGTTTATGATCACCGTAAGCTTAAACTTTCAACATCTCAGATGATGGTAACTATCATTTAAATATATCAAGTTTATAAAGAATACTCAAGGCTCTTATGTGATGCTAAAATAAAAGATAATGAAATCAAGACATGAATCTTCAGGGTGTAAAAGAAAGGAAGTGTGAAAGCTCGCTTGATCGTATCCGTTTGAGTGATTATTATATTGTAAAGACACAAGGGCATTTCAAGAAGTATTATGACTAAAATTGCACATACTAAAACATTGAGAAGTATCTCTCTTTTCAATTAAAGTATTGTGAAAGTAGAGTCGTGCCCATCTTCCAAACCTTCATATGCTTTCTTTCAACATAACCATTTGGTGCGATATGTGTGGACATGTTAATCTATGTACAATGCCTACCTCATTCAAGTATTTATTTTAAATCCTTAATTCACCACCAAAGTCAAACTGTACAACTTTAATGTTAGTTTTTAATTGAGTATGTACATAGGCAAGAAATAATTTAAATGCATGCATTGCATCAGCATTAAGTTTAAGGAAGTAAATTCAAGTTTAATTTGTGCAAGCATCAACAAATGCAGTATAATATTGATATCCACATTTGAGGAACACTTTTAACACTCTAAAAATTTACATTTCCTAACCTATAGTGCCAAAGTGACATTTCATCTTATGTAGTGCAAGTAGTTATACCATAATTATAAATAGATGTACAATTATTAAGTGCAAGTGAAACTAAGCCATATGAACTTAAGGATGCAAATTAGGTTTGTGGAAAGCAATAAAAGTCAATGAAACAAAAATTCCTTTAAGAAAAACTTGTTTATGAACCATATATTTTATCAGGCATGTTGTGAAAAATGATGCCTGAAAATAAAAGTATAACCGGGTTCTTTATCGACAAGAAACACACAAGGGTTAGGGTCAACGGAAAAAACAATAAGAGCACATAGAAATTGGTTATAACTGATATTCTTTACTTTCTCTTTGAATCATATTACAAGTACTCAAGAATAACAAATAACCCTCTCACGCTAATTAGGATTTGTCACACTTATGATGAGAGACTAGTATGCTATTTATAATAATTCCTAACATACTAAACTAATGGGCTTTTTAACAACTACCCATTACAAGCAAACTAAGGGTGCAAGCTAACTTAAACAATTGGACATATAAAACAAGCCCAATTCGATAACTACATACTAGAACACATTTCGACTACAGCATGTAAGTCTTCTATAACGATATGTGAGCAAAATTCGAAGGCATGCTAAACCTCTACCGACAATACTAGAGTTTTATCCAATATCTCACAAATCTCCACCTTGGAACAAACTTTATATCAACAAGAAACAAACTAGCTTTCTTCATGCAGCTTTATCAACTGCATATAGTGGAAAAACTTGCAACTGGGTAATGCCTTGGTGATCATATCAGCAACATTATGATCTGTCGAAACCTTCAGCACTTGGACTTCTCCACGCTTGATTACCCCTCTGACGAAATGCAACCTCACATCGATGTGCTTGGTTCTCTCATGATAGGCTGAATTCGTTGACAGGTGTATTGCACTTTGACTATCACATTTAACAATCATAACTCGACCTTGATGTTTCAACTCCTTTGCAAAACCTTCAAGCCACAATGCTTCCTTCACAGCTTCAGTGAAGGAAATATATTCCGCTTCAGTGGTGGATAAGGCAACAACCTTCTGAAGTATTGCTTTCCAACTGATTGTTGTCCCAAACATAGTGAACACATATCCAAAAATAGATTTTCTAGAATCCATACAACCTGCATAATCAGAGTCGACATATGCTTCGATTGCTGCCAAAATGCTTCCTTCAATGCTTGTCAGTGAGTCTTTCCAGGATTCGCCATGAAGTGGATCCTAAGGTACATAAATGGGTCTCTGAACAGAGTCCTAATTTATGGTGGAGCCTTGGGTGAAGATAGTAAAGCAGTAATCGAAGGATATGCCGACTCTGATTATGTAGGTTGTATGGATTCTAGAAAATATATTTCTGGATATGTGTTCACTATGTTTAGGACAACAATTAGTTGGAAAGCAACACTTCAGAAGGTTGTTGCCTTATCCACCACTGAAGCGGAATATATTGCCCTCACTGAAGCTGTGAAGGAAGCAATGTGGCTTGAAGGTTTTGGAAAGGAGCAGAAACTTCAAGGTCGAGTTATCACTGTTAAATGTGATAGTCAAAGTACAATACATCTGTCAAAGAATTCAGCCTATCATGAGTGAACCAAGCACATCGATGTGAGGTTGAATTTCGTCAGATGGGTAATCGAGCGTGGAGAAGTCCAAGTGCTGAAGGTTTCGACAGATCATAATGTTGCTAATATGATCACCAAGACGTTGCCCACTTGCAAGTTTTTCCACTATATGCAGTTGATAAAGCTGCACGAAGAAAGCTAGTTTGTTTCTTGATGTTATAGAGTTTGTTCCAACATGGAGATTTGTGAGATATTGGATCGAACTCTAGTATTGTCGACAAAGGTTTAGCATGACATCGAAGTCTGCTCACATGCTGTTGTCGAAGACCTACATGTTGTAGTCGAAATGTGTTCTAGTATGTAGTTTTCGAATTGGGCCTGGTTGTTATGTCTAATTGTTTAAGTTATCTTGTACCCTAAGTTAGCTTGTAATGATTAATTGTTAAAAAGCCCATTAGTTTAGTATGTTAGGTTTTATTATAAATAGCAAACTAGTCTCTCATCTTAAGTGTGGTGTGACAAATCCTAAATAGTGTGAGAGGGTTATTTGTTATTCTTGAGTACTTGTAATCTGTTTTATAGAGAAAGTAAAGAATAATAGTTATAAGTAATCCTTGTTGTTCTTCTTGATTTTCCGTTAACCTTAACCCTTGTGTGTTTCTTGATCATAAAGAAGCTGTTTATACTTTGTTTCAAGACATCGTTTTTCACAACAATTTTTGTGGTTTTGTTTTGTTGAGAATGTTATATGTTGGTGTTGCCGTAGTTGTTGTATTGTTGTTGTGACTTAGAAATGTTTTGTTTTTAAAATGTGACTTAATAAAGTTTTTGTACTTAACAAAGTTTAATTCAAGATGCATGATTTTACAAGCATTTGATTTAATTTTCAGAATGTATTATAGATCATAGTTGGATGAAAGCTAATAGATTAAGTCCGATGTATGATAAAGAAGTTCTTGAATTTCTTGAATGTACAGAAAGAAAACTTCCTAACAACAATGGAATTTTTTATTGTCTTTGTGTTATATGCGTGAATATCAAAAATTTTAAAAAGAAAGTAATATTGAATCACTTATGTTGTAATGGAATTAGTGAACATTATACATTATGGGCATGGCATGGTGAAGTAGATAACGACCGAATGAATTATGAACTAAAAAATATGATTCGTTATATTGGATAAGATTCTTTTAGGAAAGCCCATATGTATGATACTTTATGTAGTGACAAGGATTAGGCTTAATATAAGGGGTGCACAAATTTTAAAATATTGTCTGTGTTGTTAAAATTGTTTAATCTGAAGGCAAAAAGTGGGTGGGCAGATAAAAGTTTCACATAATTGCTTGAATTGCTGAAAGAAATTCTTCTAGAAGGTAACAAGTTGTTGGAGTGTTGTTATGAGGCCGATAAGATATTATGTCTAATGGGTTTGGATTACATCAAAATACATACATGACATAATGATTGCATATTATAAAGGAAAGAGTATGTAAAATTGAATCAATGTCCAAATTGTGGGGAGTCGCGCTACAAGATGAAGGACATCAGTGGTGATGTCAATGACAATGTAAGCAAAAAGTGTCCTCATGCCAAAGTGTTATGATACCTGCCAATCATTTCAAGGTTCAAGAGATTGTTTTATGATGTTAATGACACAAAAAATATTAGATGACATGTAGATGAAAAAAAATGTGATGGAAAAATTCTCCATGTAGATGACTCTTTGCAATGGAAGAAACATTAGGCCTGGAGTTGGCACTGATGGAATGGACCCCTTTGGTAATATGAGTATTAACCATACTTTGTGGCATGTTCTTCTTATGATTTACATCCTATATTCATGGTTATGCATGAAGCACAAATATATGTTGTTATCTATGATGATTTCGGGGCCAAGACAACATGGAAACAACATAGATGTTTATCTAAGTCCATTGATTGAAGATTTAATAGTTTTGTGTGAGGAAGGCATTGAAGTTAATGATGTGTATTCATGTGAAAACTTTAAGATGTGTGCCATGTTATTTTTCACAATCAATGACTATCTTAGACATGGTAGTTTGTACGGATACAACGTTAAGGGACATAAAGCATGTCTTATATGTGAATCTAATACATGCTCCTACCAACTTAAGTATGGAAAAAATATTGTTTACCTTGGGCATCAAAACTTTCTAAAATCCAATCATCCATATTATAGATTGCAGAAGACTTTTAATGGAGAACATGAGTTTGATATCACTCTTAAGCCCTTAACTGGGGAGGAAGTTTGTAAACAACAACAACACATTGATGTTGTCTTTGGAAACAACCAAAAAGGTGCTGTTGAAAAAAATATATGGAAAAAAGAGGCCGGTTTTCTTTGACCTTCCATATTGGTATAACCTCGATGTAATACATTTTCTTGATGTGATGTATGTAGAGGAAAATGTGTGTGATAATTTGATTGGAATACTTCTAAACATTTAAGGCAAGATAAAATATGATAAGAACTCCCATCTAGATATGGTGGTGATGGGTATACGACAAGAGTTGGCTCTAGAAGAATTAGGAAAAAGAACATATTTTCCCCTGGCCTATCACACTTTATCTAGAAAAGAAAAAAAAATATGAGTGTTTGTATGGTATCAAAATTCTCAAAGGATATTCATCAAATATCAAGAAACTTGTATCAATGAAAGATCCTAAGTTAATTGGCTTAAAATCTCATGATTATCATATTTTGATGCAACAACTTTTATTAGTGGCTATCTATGGCATCTTGTCGAAAAATGTAAGAGTAACTATAACAAGAATGTGCTTATTCTTTAATACTATATATAATTTAGTATTTGATCCAAAAAACTAGATGAGTTGGAAGAAGAGACTGCAATAATTTTGTATCAATTAGAGATGTATTTCCCTCCATCATTTTTTAACATTATGGTTCACTTAATTATTCATCTAGTTAAGGAAATCAAATTTTATGGTCCAATTTATTTAAGGTTGATATATTTAATAGAGAGATATATGAAGGTCTTCAAAGGGTATACGAAGAATCATCATCATTTAGAAGCTTTAGTCGTTGAAAGGTACATCACAGAAGAATATGTAGAGTTATTTTGAAATAATTTGTCAAAAGTAGCCTCTATATGAATTCTTAAATCTCGTCATGATAGAAGACAAGAAGGCAGAGGCAGTCAATGTTTAAATGTTAAGTCAATGACTCATGATGTAGTTCTTCAAGCACACTTGTATATATTGAATATTGTTGATGAATTTGAGTGTTACTTGATGAAGTTCAACCTTACTTATCAAGGAAAAATTCCCCCAGATGAATGACAAGTGGTTGTTGAAAGAGCATAACAAGAGTTTCATAAATTGATTTAATGAAAGGATTTCTAATGATAAGAGTACATCTGAAACAATTAAACAAATGTCATACATGCCTAAATTTAATATAGTCTCCTGGACTGCATACGACATTGGTAAAATTTTCTTTTATACAAAATCAAAGGATGACAGTAGTACAATACAAAATAGTGGGATTATGGTAAAGGCATAATCCCTCGTACTTCTATAGTTTTAAAGATAAAAATCATATAATTGCATATAGACCGTGTCTTTGGGGCCATTTAGGAGATTCAGAAGAATGATTATATTGTATTCAAAGTTCCTTTATTTAAATGCAAGGGGATTGACAGTAACACTAGTGTACAACCTGATGAGTTAGGACTCACACAGGTTGACTTTTGCAAGACAACTTTTATGAACAAACCATTCACCATGGCATCCTAAGCAAAACAAGTGTTTTATGCCATTGACCATTCTGACAATAGATGGTCAATTGTTCAATAAGAAAAACACATTCCACATAGTTATAAAAATCAAGCTTTAAATCTTGATATTCTTGAAACCTTTTTCTTTCGCAACACATGTACCTACTTCATATGAAGAAGTTGATTTAGATGATGTGCATGCTATTCGTTATGATCATGAAAAAGGCATATGGAAAAAACTAACAAGTTATTTCTTTATTGTTTATTCATAATTTATTGTTTGTTATAATTTCTAAGTGTTATACTAACAAGTATTATTATTTCAAATTATAGGTGTTTAGAGACAATACACCAAAAGACGTTGAGTCACGTTGGGCATTTTGCTTTCTTCAACATAATGAATCAAGTGCACAATATTTGTGTATGTTGGTTGTTTACTTGTTTGATGTAATGATGTATAAAATGTATGTTATTTTGGTGCTATTTTAGGTTTGATGTAATAATAGATATTTTTTTTCTACATAATAGTTGTCATTTTGATTTTGGCTCACAAATATATTGTTGTGTTTTATATATTTGTTTTGATTCACAAAAACACAAATTATAATAACGAGAATTATGTAAAACCAAAAAATATATTTTAAAAAAACAACATATTTCACTACAGTTGGTTCTTCTAGCCATGGGGAAGCCTATTCATCACCTCGATTATACAAAATAACCGTGATGTAAAGGTAGTGATATGCACCATTTAAAAAACAACAAAATTGTGTTGTTGGGTATCAAACCCATGGCTTTTCCACTTTGCACTATAGTTGATTATATCAAGTGCGGTGAAAAGTGATGCAAATCTAATTTATTACCATGATTAATAGCCTTTGGTGAAAAGTAACGCACTTACTCCCCCCGTCTCACAAAAAACGTCTTATTTACACTTTTTTCATGTCTCAAAATAAATGTCTGTTTAGAATATCAATACAACATTTATTATTTTTTTTCACTACTATACCCCTATTCATTAACTTTTGCGTTTTTCAACTATTTTACTAACTATATTTAATAAGGGTATTTTAGTAAATGATACCAATTTTATCATTAAAATCAACACATCTAATTATTTTTTTAAGAACCGCGCATAGCTCAAATAAGACATTTATTATGAGACGGAGGGAGTACTATTACACTTTTCATTATCACGAATTATCAATTGTGGTGAAATCATTATTCCAACCATGCTGCTAGATAGTTTTTTAGTAGTGTTTTCTTTTATAATGTATTTAAAGAATTATAAAATTTTAATTTTGTATGTATTTAAAAAATTAAATGTTTAGATTTGACAAAATTTTTCATAAATTTTTTAATTAATTAATTAATTTATTTATAAAGTCAAACCATTTAAAAGTTCTTTAAGATTATCATTCAAACAATAATATTTATATATAAGAATTTGGATCACCATTTAAAATTACATCACTTAAAAAAATTATTCAATTCAAACACATCCCTAGTTTTTATGTTAGGTTGCCCAATCATCACAAATTAAAATTATCCACATTGATATAAGCAAAGTTAATTATAAATATACACCAAAAGTTTTATTAAAAACAGCAAAAGAATTATGACAATGATTGATAAAACCGACAAATGTAAACTTGTTTTCTTATACTTTAAGAACATGTAAGATGGAGAAAAGACATGCACTTGGCAACATACATACATACTATAAAGAATTGACCCCAAATGTTCCCAACGACACCTAAGGGCTCACATGGGGAAGAGCCAATAAATTTCAATAGGAACCTTTGTATGGATCAACTATCTTATTCAAGATATATATATTTAAGTTTTGATGATATATATTTAATTATTTGTGGTTCAATTTGGACACGTAGAGTGGATTAGAGGTATATGGTTTTAGAAAATTGAAGATTAAATGGTCCATTTTAGCTGCCTTCTTCGACCAGGCATGTGAGAGGCCTAATTACGTATATTGTATAGTTATATGTACCATTCAAGTACGATCATATCATATGACTGAAATTAGTGATAATAATGTATAGTTTCATAATAATTTTCATATAATATGATTTTCAAGATATATCATTTAATGCCGGACTACGTTCCAATAAAATCATCCAACTCGGGCGGCTCAATTCAAAATATCTTCACAAGTGGAATGTGTTGTAAAATTAATAGAATAATTAAAATGATTTTAAAAGAATTATTTAGAGTTTAGTTATATTGAAAAAATTTGATGTATGAGATAACGAACAATAACAACCATGCAAGTGGCCTCAATCAATAAAAATTAATAATACATTAAAGAAAAATTGTTTACCCAAGTCGGACGAGAGAAAATTTGTTATCTAATTCGATCAAATCGATCTATGTCGGGGAGAGAACAGCCATTTAATTTAGTGTACCTCAAAAATTGTTGCAAGAAATAACAGTGAGTTAAAAAAAATAACATTTAGAGTTTATAAGAACAAACTTTATTTTATACCAAGTGTTTCTTAATATAAGAATCACATAAACTTAAAGTGTGTAAAGTGTTTACCAGTCCCTTTGATAACCCCAAAAAAAACTCCCAAATCCCTAGAATATAATTCTAATTTTTTTCACTCTTTGCTTTTCACTAGGATTTCTATCTATCTTACGCAACATGTGTCTAACAAATGAGAGAAAACCATATTTATAAGTAACAAAACATTAACGGGTCCAAATATGATCCATTAACAAACAGATCTGCGAACACGCTCGAAAATCTGTTAGTACCGAAATATGTCTTTTTGCCTTCTCTTTTCGCACTTGAGATTTTAAGGCATAAAACAACGATTTTCCACTTTTACTTTAAACTGATGGCGATGTCAATTTAACCACGAACCACCTTGTTGCTCTCTCCAAAGCTTGAATCACTCTTCAATAAAGTTAATCAAGTTTAATCAATACTTGAACCTTGATCTTGACAATGATTTGGTGAGCATATCAGTTGGATTCTCTTCTTAGGAAAAAATTTGAACTTGAATCTCCTTTGACTCTATCATGTCCCTGATAAAGTGTAAACAGATGTTAATGTGTTTTGTCCTCTCATGATAAACTTCATGATTGGCTAGGTGAATGACACGTTGACTGTCATAATTTATCTTCACACATTCTTGAGTAATCCCTAACTCCCTAATCATGTCGTTTAGCCAAATGGCTTCCTTGACCCCTTCAACAAGGGTAATATATTATGCTTTAGTAGTAGATAACACGGGCACTGATTGTTGATTTTCCTTCCAGCTTATAAATGTCTCAAACAACGGAAACACAAAACCTAATAGGGATTTTCTAGTGTCCACATTACCTGTATAGTCTGAATCTAAAAAAACCTCTAAAGCGCCTTCCTCTTGAGTTGACCTTGTGTAATTTAAACCACCTTTTAGCGAACCATTCAGATACCTCAACACCCACTCCAAAGCTTCCTAATGAACTTGGCCAGAATTTGCCTCAAACTGACTTACAATGATGACTGTATATGTTAAGTTCGGTCTACCAAAAACGATACCATCCATAATGTTTCTTACCCCACTTGCATTGGGAGTGGTCTCCATTATATTCTTCTCCTTTTCCGTTTAAGGACATTGTTTAACCGAAAGCTTCGTGTGATAACCTAAAGGAGTGTTAACGATTTTAGCATCTTGCATTCTAAATCGCTTAACCACTTTCTTCAAGTAACTAGATTGAGATAAGAATGATTCAGTCTTCTTGTGGCATCTCATGATATCCATACCCACAATCATTTTAGCTTCACCAAGATCTTTCATCTCAAATTCATTATTCAAGATCTCATTGAGCTTACCAATCCCATTTTTACTTGAGTTTTCCATCAAAATATCATAAATATATAGGACATAAATAATGACTTTATCGTTAATCCTCAATATGTATACACAACTATCATAATTACTTCTTAAAAAACCATGTTTAAGAAGAAATTCATCAAATTTTCTTCAACAAACATACCTTAGCTTTATCTTCTACAAAACCTTTAGGTTGTTCCATCTAGATTGTCTCTTCAAGGTCTCCTTATAAGAAATCTATATTGGCGTCCATATGTTTCAACTCGAGATTATATTGATTTACAATTGTCATAAGTATCCTTATAGAATAATATTTTATCACAGGTGAAAATATTTCATTGCAATCAATCCCTTCAACCTGAGTGAAACCCTTCATTACAAGTGTTACCTTAAACCTTGGTTCGTCAATTCCTGGAATACCCTCCTTCTTCTTGAAAATCCATTTTCATACAACCACCCTTTGTTTTTTAAGTAGTTTCACAAGCTCTTAAGTATGGTTCTTCATTAATGAATTCATGTCATCATTTATCGCTATCAACCATATTTTACTATCTTTACTTTTGCATGGTTGCCTAAAGGTGTTTGTTTATAATCTTGCAACCCTTCGTCCACATTCAAAACATGATAAATAAGATCATCATAAATGTACCTTTGAGGTGGTAGAATCTCCCTCCTAACTCTATCACGAGCCAACTGATAATTAGGAGACGATGTATGTTGCCCTTCAATAGTATTGGAAACGGGAGTCTTAACTACCTCCTCATGTTTAGTGTCATTAGTAGGAACCTCCATCTCAAACTAAGTGTTTTCCACCATAGTTTATGATTCTTTAACCTTCATGTCTTTTCAGTTTATCCCCATACATGTTGATCCACTGTCGCGCACGGATCAAAAATGAGTATTTTTGAAAAAAATATAATAATGGTAATGACAACTCGAGTATCGTATCGCAAGGATTCTTGTATTATTTCAACTAACTAAAGAAAGGTTTATGGGGTTTTAGGTTTCGATTTATATAACAAGAGAAAAAGTGATTAAAATAAGTGATTATTAAATAAGATTAAACGGCTAATCTTAGTGATCTGGGTTCTGACATATCCTCGGCTATTATAACACTAATCCCTAAGCGGCTTCGATCCTATTCGATTATGATATCAATTAGACAAGCGTTTATCAAAATCAAATGAATTATGTTCCTGTTTACCGAATTAAGCAAACGATTAAGAATATGACGAGTTAACGAATTAAGCAAACGATAACACGCAATTAAATTTAGGAACATGTATACAATCAAATTTAATCAATTCAATCATATGAACAATAATCGAATTAAGCAAACGATTGCAATTAAATTAAGCAAATGACTTCATAGAAAAGAATTGAATAGAAATCGAATTAAATTGGTATTAGAATAACCTCAAAGCGATGGAACCCGTAAGCAGCAGGATTTGCCTTCGGGAATTAGTTATCCATTACAACGGTAAAAATCAAAGTAAAATTGTGAAAAGAAGGTAATGATGAATAGTGCACGGCTGCTACTAGGTATAGGGAAGCACACAAAATCCAGTTCTAACACAACTCGGTCAAAAAACATAAAAAACCCGGCCCAAAACTAAATATTCCTAAAGGCAGAATTCGGGTCCTGACTTCAACGATTTATTCGAGCCTGCTACACTCCGAATAAGCTTCTACATAAATCATGAAAGTTGTAGCTCTTTGTCTAAGCTTTCCAACGATTGGTAGAACGTTCAAATCTGATTCTCGAAGCTCCAGTTATGATCCGAATAGTGGACAGATATCAAAAAACCGCTAAAGCTAAAAATAAGTTGCGAAAATAGATTAACGACAAACAAAGACTTAATTATAAAAACATAATGAAACACTAAAATAAACTAAACAAACTAAGGAAATGCCTAAGTACAAATATAAGAGAATGTGCATTAAAATTCACTAATCAAGTTCCCTCACACTTGAACTTTTGCACTCCGAGCAAAATAGTATCAAGACTCATGAAAAACAATAGCATCCGGAAAATCATTCTAGGCCACAAACTCTTCTTCGGTCAAGATTGTATCGATAGGTATTAATTTTGCACACTATGGATATCGTAAGAACACAAATCCGCAATTGTGCGGTTATAAACCTCCCTCCTATACAAATCAATCTGAATCATGTTATTATGCTTAAGCCTAACTTACTCATCCTCCTTTTTGCTCTCTTTCATTCTAATGCAATCACATTAAGCCCGTTATCTATTCATACACATGGTAAATAAGTCTGTTAGTGACTATGATCCATATTTTATCAATAATTCAAAATTAACCACTTTACAACAACAACATTTTTTTTTCTTTTTTTTTTGAAGGTTTCACAACCGTTAGCCTAAGTGACCGGGTGAGGGTCACCTAACTTAAAAGGTGGATTCCTATTTAGATTTCTTATTAAGCACGAGATCATTCACTTATTTGCATCAGCTTAATCACTTAGTGTAGGATTTTTAGATGGTGTTGACTGTTAGATAAACTACTTAATAGTTATTAAAGGATGAAAACTCAAGGTTATGTCATAACAAGTATTTAAATCAGTTTCCATATTCGAGAGACTTAAGGTGTTAAAACGGTATCAATCTTATGAATTTTTCCCAAGTCTCCACAATCTAACCTCAAATTAATCTATAGCCTGAAAATTTAAAAAGATGCATTGTGTTTCTAAGTAAAAAAAATATTCTTTTTAATTTAAGAATAAAACCCAAAACAAAAGAAAATTTAAAATAAAACAAATAAAAAAAAATAAAGCAATGGTTCCCTCCCCCACACTTAAAACATGCATTGTCCTCAATGAAAGGACATAACTATTAAACAAGAGTGAGAGAATGGAAAGAACACACCCGAGTAGTCAAGGTGGATAGGTGATCGCATAAGCAGCATTTCCTAAAGAGAGGTCTTCTACAGGGTCCTCTTCCAAAGTGGAGATGTCATAAAGTAACTTTGGGTAGCATCCATCGACCTTGAAATTTTTATTAGTGCCTTCGCCTTTTATTCCAGGATCAAAGAAGAATCTTTGATAAGTAAAAGTGTCGAATGGGCACAAGAAAATGATCTTCTTTTCCACAACATTAGAGATTAAAGGATTAAGGGGTTGCCTCACTGCTTTTCTTCCATCTTCAATCGAGGTCCATCCAATTCCCTTCTTATGTTTCTTCAAAACCTGCAAAAACTTATTTTCTTGATCGAAATCAAGGATAGAAGAAATTATAACTGGAATATTTTCATGCATCTCTAAATAAGCATATTTCAGATTATTATGAAGTGGTTTAAGCTCTAACGGAGGAGATTGTTCAATGGATGGCGAGGTTGGGGCAGCCGTGATGTCAAGAGCTTTAGCTGCATAAACAACTTCATCTATAACTTCATCTGCATGAAAAACATCACCCTGCAAGGCAACATTAATCTCAGCACAAACAGAGCAAAGGTTAGTATCAGTGCAATAATCACATGAGTAACTATCATCAAAATCAGACAATGATGGAAAATCAGCTGAAAACTGTGAGAGTTGGGTCAAACTCATGATGTGTCAAAGGAGAGCTTTCATGTGTTTTTGACAGGAGGCAAGCATGCAGTCGAAGCTTGCTCACATGCTGATGCCTGATTGTTACATATTGTAGTCAAAGTATGTTCTAATATGTACTGTCAAATTATTCTGTCGAATTGGGCCTTGTGTTAAGGATCCAATTATTTAGGTTTCTTGGGCTGCAAGTTACCTTGTTAGTCTATAAATAGGCTAGTACACTCAGTTTGTTGAGTGTGGCAAATTGTGATATTCACTTGTAATTATTTGTGACTTTAATGAGAAAGTGAATAGTAAAGAGAATTTTATTTGCCCAATCCTTGTTGTTCCTTCGTGTTATCTTCTTCTTCTTCTTGTTTTCTTTTCCGTTAACCCTTGTTTGGTTCTTGATCATCAAGAAACCATTATTACTTGTTACAAAGACATCGTTTTTCACAACAAATTGGTGCGGTGAGAGTGGAGAAGATGTCTTCAACAAAGTATGAGATTGAAAAGTTCACCGGAGTGAACGACTTCGGTCTGTGGCGCTTGAAGATGAAAGCCCTACTGGTGCAGCAGGGTTGTTTGGAAGCGTTGAAGGGACATGCAGCCATGGATGCTGCGTTGACGGAAAGAGAAAAAATGGCAATGATCGAGAAAGCACACAATGCAATATTGTTGAGCCTTGGTGATAAGTTTCTCTGGCAGGTATCAAAGAAGACTACGACGTCAGGATTATGGGTGAAACTTGAAAGTTTGTATATGACCAAATCTCTGGTGAATCGTCTCTACCTAAAGCAAGCTTTGTATTCTTTCAAGATGAGTGAAGACAAAGCTTTGGCTGAGCAGTTGGATATGTTCAACAAGCTGATTCTTGATCTTGAAAATATTGATGTGATGATCGATGATGAATATCAAGCATTGTTATTATTGTGTACTTTGCCAAGAACGCATGCTCACTTCAAAGAAACACTCTTGTATGGAAGAGAGTTCCTGACCTTTGAAGAAGTTCAAGCAGCCTTGTATTCAAAGGATTTGAACGAAAGAAAGGAACAGAAACCTTCATCAGTTGGCGAAGGGTTGTCCGTGAAAGGAAGATCGTCAAAGAAAGATGGTAGGTTTGACAAGAACAAAGAAAAGGCTCAACAGAAGCCTTATGGTGGTGATATGTCTAGTATCAAATGTTATCATTGTAAGAAGGAGGGTCACACAAGAATGGTGTGCCCAGAGCGTCTGAAGAATCATGGAGGTAAGGACAATGGGAATGCAGCTATTGTGCAAGATGGTTATGAATCATCCGATGTCCTTGTGGTTTCGAGCATCAACTCTTGCGAAGAGTGGTTTATGGATTCCGGATGTACTTGGCATATGACTCCAAACAAGAATGTGTTTGAAGATTTGTGTGATCAAGATGGTGGATCAGTGCTGCTGGGGAACAATAAAGCTTGCAAAATTGCAGGTAATGGATCTGTTAGATTCAAGCTCCATGATGAGTCAATAAAGCTATTGACTGGGGTTAGGTATGTACCTGATCTTAAGAGGAATTTAATTTCTCTTGGTGAATTCGACAGAAAGGGATATGTTTTCAAAGGAGAGCAAGGTATCCTGAAAGTCATGAAAAGGTCGAAGGAAGTCTTGAGAGGCGTGAAAAACCAAGGCTTGTATACCCTTGAGGTTGAGGTTGTAAGTGGTTCGACAAATGTTGTATCCATGAAACCTATGTCGAAGACAGAATTATGGCACATGAGATTGGGCCATGTCTGCAAAAGAGGCCTGGTCGAATTGGGGAAGCAGAACCTGCTAGGAGGTGACAAAGTCGAAAAGATGGAGTTTTGTGAATCTTGTGTATTTGGTAAATCCTGTAGGGCGAAGTTTAACAAAGGCAAGCAAAGAACACATGGATCCCTTGATTACATTCATGCTGATCTTTGAGGGCCTGCAAGGAATCCTTCACACTCAGGTGCAAGATATTTTCTATCCATCGTTGATGACTATTCCAGAAAGCTACGGGTATTCATTCAGAAGACGAAGGATGAAACTTTTGAGAATTTCAAAAGTTGGAAGGTTCTGGTCAAAACTCAAACTGGCAGAAAGGTTAAGAGGTTAAGAACCGACAATGGCCTTGAATTCTGCAACGAAGTCTTCGACAGTTACTGTGTTGAGTCTGGGATTGCAAGGCATAAGACTGTAGCAGGTACTCCTCAACAAAATAGCTTAGCTGAGATATTCAATCGAACAATGCTTGAAAGGGTTAGATGCATGTTGGTTAGTGCTAGATTGAAGAAGGTGTTTTGGGAAGAGGCTGTTTCGACAACAACTTATCTGATAAATAGATGCCCCTCGACTGCGCTGGGAATGAAGACACCTGAAGAAGTTTGGTCGGGTCATCCACCAGATCTCGACAAACTAAGAGTATTTGGTTGTTTAGCCTATGCTTACATTAGGCAAGACAAGGTCGAACCTAGAGCTCTGAGATGCATGTTCCTTGGATATTTTGAGGGAGTAAAGGGTTATAGGCTGTGGTGCCTAGAACCAGGTCACAGAAGATGTATCACAAGTCGTGATGTAGTTTTCAATGAAGTCAAAATGGCGTTCAAGAAAACTGGTGATGTTAGTCGAAGTGCAGAAATCTCTGAAGAGGAGCTGGAACAGGTAGAGATGCCTGTTGAGGTGGAGCATAGTGATGCTGAAGTGCATAGCCCTGATGAAGTCGAAGAGCAAGATGTTGAAGAGGCTGAAGAAACTGTCGATGACTACCTACTAGCAAGAGATAGGTCGAGAAGAGTCATCAAGCCACCTCAGAGACTTGGTTATGCAGATCTTATAGCTTTTGCCTTAATCTTTGTAAGTGAGGTACTTGACGAAGAACCTAGAGATTACAAGGAAGCTATAAGGAGTCGAGACAAGACTGAATGGCGAAAAGCCATGAATGATGAGATGAAATCTCTTCATGATAATAACACTTGGGAGCTGATTGAGAAACCTGCAGGAGCAAGGTTAGTCAGTTGTAAGTGGATTTTCAAGGTCAAGGAAGGAATCGAAGGAGTGATGTCGAAGCGCTTTAAGGCGAGGTTGGTTGCTAGGGGGTTCACTCAGAAAGAAGGAGTCGACTTCAATGATGTGTTCTCACCTGTTGTAAAGCATAGATCCATTCGAATGTTGTTGGCCATGGTGGCAAAGTTCGACTTGGAACTTGAGCAAATGGATGTGAAAACGGCATTTCTGTATGGTGATCTAGATGAAACGATCCTGATGCGTCAACCTAAAGGGTATGCAGAAAAGGGAAAAGAAGATTATGTGTGCAAGCTGAATAGGTCTTTGTATGGTCTGAAACAATCTCCTCGACAGTGGAAAAGGAGATTCGACAAGTTTATGACACGCATTGGTTTCACTAGAAGTCAGTTCGATCACTGTGTTTACTTCAGATTTTGACCTGGAAGCTCACTTGTTATGTTGCTACTGTATGTGGATGATATCCTCATAGCTAGCAACAGTGTTGAGGATGTAACGAAGGTGAAGGCTGAACTCAGTAAGGAGTTCGAAATGAAGGATTTGGGAGTTGCAGCCAGGATTCTTGGGATTGACATCCGGAGAGATAGAAAGCAGTCGAAGTTGTGCTTATCTCAAGAGACTTACCTACGGAAGCTTCTCGACAAGTTTGGTATGTCGAATTCAAAGCCTGTTGTGACACCTATAAATCCTCAGTTTAAGCTTAATACTACTCAAAGTCCGAGTACTGAAGCTGAAAGAATCTATATGAATAGCATTCCATATTCTAGTGTAGTGGGTTCTTTGATGTATGCTATGGTCTATACGAGGCAAAGCATAGCATATGGAGTGAGCCTTGTGAGCAGGTATATGGCCAATCCTGGAAAGGCGCACTGGCAAGCTGTAAAGTGGATTCTCAGGTACATAAATGGGTCTCTGAAAAGAGTCTTGATTTATGGTGGAGCCTGTGATGGTGATAGCATAGGTGAAATCGAAGTATTTGTTGACTCTGATTATGCAGGTTGTATGGATTCCAGAAAGTCTATTTCTGGATATGTTTTCATAATGTTTGGCACGACAATCAGTTGGAAAGCGACGCTTTAGAAGGTTGTTGCCTTATCAACCACTGAAGCTGAATATATTGCCCTCACTGAAGCCGTGAAAGAAGCATTGTGGCTTGAAGGTTTTGCAAAGGAGATGAAACTTCAAGGTCGAAGTATCACTATTAAATGTGATAGTCAAAGTGCAATACACCTGTCGAAGAATTCAGCCTATCATGAGCGAACTAAGCACATCGATGTGAGGCTGCACTTCGTCAGAGAGATAATCGAGCATGGTGAAGTCCAGGTGCTGAAGGTTTCGACTGAAGACAATGTTGCTGATATGATCACCAAGACGTTGCCAAGTTGTAAGTTCTTCCACTGTATGCAGTTGATAAAGTTGCATGATGAAAGCTAGTTGATTCCCTTGTTGCTGAGTTAGATCCAAGGTGGAGATTTGTGAGAGTTGGGTCGAACTCATGTTGTGTCGAAGGAGAGCTTTCATGTGTTTTTGACAGGAGGCAAGCATGCAGTCGAAGCTTGTTCACATGCTGATGCCTGATTGTTACATATTGTAGTCAAAGTCTGTTCTAATATGTACTGTCGAATTGGGCCTTATGTTAAGGATCCAATTGTTTAGGTTTCTTGGGCTGCAAGTTACCTTGTTAGTCTATAAATAGGCTAGTACACTCAGTTTGTTGAGTGTGGCAAATTGTGATATTCACTTGTAATTATTTGTGACTTTAATGAGAAAGTGAATAGTAAACAGAATTTTTTTTGCCCAATCCTTGTTGTTCCTTCGTGTTATCTTCTTCTTCTTCTTGTTTTCTTTTCCGTTAACCCTTGTTTGGTTCTTGATCATCAAGAAACCATTATTACTTGTTACAAAGACATCGTTTTTCATAACAAAAACAAATCAGAATAGGCTTCATCAGCAATTTCAGAAGGTAACTCTTTTGGATTCACTACTATTTGGGAAGGTAGTTTGTTTGATTCTTGAGTTTGCTTCACAGCATTCACTAAAGTGGCAAGCTGTCCAATCTGTGACTGCAAAGCCTAAATACTAGAATCTGTTTGTTGCTGAAATTGGAGATCATTTATAGCCATTTGCTTGACAAGGTCCTCTAGTGAAGGCCAGGAAGGTGTAGAGCACACAATTTGGAATTCCTTCAGATGCTTATTCGGATCCTCACCTGCAAGACCATTAAATCTTGGCAACAAGTGTATTAAGCCAGAATTACATTCGAAAGGTACAGTAACAACAGGATATTCAATACATAAATCATTATAATTCATATCGTGGGCATCAAGTTCTCTAAGAGTTCTTTGGTTAGCCATATTAAGTTTAATAGAAAAAAAATCAACAAAGAATGAGAAAATACATAACTAATTCAGTAATGCAGTAACAATTAGGAAAATGCCAACAATGTCCCTATTAAGAAAAAGAATGGAAAAATAGAAAAGCGGTTAAAATAAAATCTAAAAATTATAAAAATATGACTAAAAATCAAATCAAATCTGAATAAAAATCTACAAAAATTTTTGGATTTTTTTTAAAATATGAAAATAGAAAATAAATGAAATAAAATAGAAAAATAAGGAATTTGCGATTTTTAGGGACAAATTCGTTTAGAATTTTATTCTAAATGAGTATTGTTCAGAGATTCTTTTTCTGATTTTCTGGAAAAAATTCGGAGCGAATCGAAACAGTAGTTTCCAAACTTACCTGACAGGCTGGAATGCTCACCACTATACTGCACCCCTGAAAACCAACAAGGAAAAACAAAAAAAAAAACAAAAAACAAGAAACAAAAAAATATAACAAAACTCTAAACTAAAATTCTAAAATTGGCTAACATCAACAAGAATCCCCGGTAACGGCGCCTGATCCACTGTCGTGCACAGATCAAAAACGAGTATTTTTGAAAAAAATATAGTAACGGTAACGACAACTCGAGTATCGTATCGCAAGGATTCTTGTATTATTTCAACTAACTAAAGAAAGTTTTATGGGGTTTTAAGTTTCGATTTAAAAAACAAGAGAAAAAATGATTAAAATAAGTGATTATTAAATAAGCTAAAACAACTAATCCTTCTGATCCGGGTTCCGACTTATCCTCGGGTATTATAACACCAATCCCTAAGCGGCTTCGATCCTATTCGATTATGATATCAATTAGACAAGCGTTTATCAAAATCAAATGAATTATGTTCCTATTTACCGAATTAAGCAAACGGTTAAGAATATGATGAGTTAACGAATTAAGCAAACGATAACACGCAATTAAATTTAGGAACATGCATACAATCGAATTTAATCAATTCTATCCTATGAACAGCAATCGAATTAAGCAAACGATTGCAATCAAATTAAGCAAATGACTTCATAGAAAAGAATTGAACAGAAATCGAATTAAATTGGTATTAGAATAACCTTAAAGCGATGGAACCCATAAGCAGTAGGATTTGCCTTCGGGAATGAGTTATCCATTACAACCGTAAAAAGCAAAGTAAAATTGTGAAAAGAAGGTAATGATGAACAGTGCGCGTCTGCTACTAGTTATAGGGAAGCACACAAAATCCGGTTCTAACCCAACTGGGTCGGAAAAAAAATCCGACCAAAAACTAAATATTCCTAAAGGCGGAATTTGGGTCCTGACTTCAACGAGTTATTCGAGCTGGCTATACTCTAAATAAGCTTCTGCGTAAAACATGAAAGTTGTAGCTCTTTGTCTCAGCTTTCCAACGATTGGTAGAACATGCAAATCCGATTCTCGAAGCTCCAATTATGATCCGAATAGTAGACAGGTATCAAATAACTGCTAAAGCTGAAAATAAATTGCGAAAATAGATTAACGGAAAACAAAAACTTAATTATAAAAACATAATAAAACACTAAAATAAACGAAACAAACTAAAGAAATGCCTAAGTACAAACATAATAGAATGTGCATTAAAATGCACTGATCACGTGTCTCATCAAAAGTAACTCCCTATTTAAGATAAATTTTGATCCTCCAGGATCTATTTTCCACAGTTTATAACCCTCCACCCCTTCAGGATAACTAATGAACACACATTTTATAACCCTAGCATCAAGTTTATCTTTTTTGATATGAGAAAATGACAAAGCTTCAAAAATCTTCAAATTTAAGTAGTCTATCGGTTTCCCACTCCAAACTTCCATATGTGTCTTGTAGTTTATTCCCATGGATGAACATCTCTTAATCAAGTAAGTTATTGTAGCAACAACTTCACCCTAGAAACTATTTCATAACGCAACTCCCAGTGATATATGTTGGACAAGTGACTTCAAGCACAAAGGAGGTGGGGGTGAATTATGATATTTAAAATTTGTGACTACTTTTATTCTTTTCTCGATTAAGATCGTGTTAGTAGTTTCTTTGAGAATAAATGGCAGCACAAATAAAAGAAAATGATAAATAGTTGAAAATAAAGAGAGTAAAGGTTAGAGAGATTGTACCAGAGAGTTATTCAGGTTTGACCAAATGTTGGCCTAGT
The DNA here is from genome assembly GCA_022829125.1 of Lathyrus tuberosus. Lineage (NCBI taxonomy): Eukaryota > Viridiplantae > Streptophyta > Magnoliopsida > Fabales > Fabaceae > Lathyrus > Lathyrus tuberosus. The sequence goes on along the minus strand of JALAZF010000206.1, from coordinate 9,828,282 downwards.
CTTGTCCCCAAGAGATTCTGACTAAAACTTTGAGTATTTACAGGTAATGCCCACGAACCTTTTGTACAAGTTGATCTATACAATGGCTTATCCCCAATCAAACAAGAATTTTTTACCCAAGCTAAAATAACAATCAAAATAGATATTTTTCAAGCTAATCTCAAGAACCAAACATAGATTTTAAGACTAGTTAATCTCAAGAACCAAACTCTATTCTTCAAGAGAATCATACTTTTTGAAAGTAATAACAAGGGAACTTCACTCAAAAAATTTCTTCATCACAAGTAGTGTTCACTAAAAAGCACCTAGATAACTTTAAGTGAAGAAAAATGACCCTGGAGAGAGTGGGAGAAAAATAAAGATATAAATTCCAATGAAAATGTAAAACTTTGGGAATTGGTGTAAAATGAAGAGGTGATGACCCTCCTTTGTATAAGATAAGGAAAAACCAACTCCATGAGACAAATCAATTATCAAATTGATTAGCATAAATCTCTAATCGATTAGACAACTCACTTTTAATCGATTAGCTAGCCCAACATGGAAAGTTTGGATATGGAGTCATTTCGGTCATTAAGACGTTGTCCTAATAAATTGGTTAATCTTTTAAGCCTCTTCTAATTGATTATGTTAAGGTCTAATTAATTAGTTAGTTCAAAAACTCTTCCAAATAAATGTCTTAAGGTCCTAATTAGGGTGGCAATGAACCAAACCAACTCGAAAATAATTCGAAATTCGATTCGAAAATTAAATCGTTGAACTAGGTTCATGAACCAAATGAGCTGAATATGAGCTAAAAACTAAGTTCGTTAACTAAATGATCTGAACTTGAACTATACATAGTTCGACTCGATAGGTTCATGAGTCAATTCGATTATATATGAGATAGATTATATTGTCTTTAAGAGCAGGTTTAAAGATTTGTTGTAAATCTTAGTCTCATATTTTCTTTTAATCTAACGATTTTAATTGATAATTTATATTCTCAAGTGAATAAAATATTTCTACGAATAATTATACAAATAAAATTAACATCGTATAAATTCCAATCTTATAACTTTTATTTTATTTCTATATTTTTTATTTAAAAAATATTAATTTAAAATGTCAAATATATATATAAAAAATAGACTTTAAAAAATTACTTTTAAGTCTATGAAACAAGCGAGTTGAACCTAACAAGATAAACCTAATGAGTTGAACCGAGATATTCGTGAACTTCTAACAAGTCGAATTTGACCTGAAAAAAAAGTTCGTGATGAACTCGAACTCGAACTCGAACTCGGCTAATTCTTAACGAGTCGAGTTTGAGCTGAAAAAAAAGTTCGTGATGAACTCGAACTTGAACTCGAACTCGGCTAATTCTTAACGAGTCGAACTGAGTTAAGGCGAGTTCGACTCGGCTCGACTCATTTCCAGCCCTAGTCCTAATTGATTGGCTAGTTCAAAAATATCTTCCAATCGATTGTTTTAAGGTCCTAATCGTTTGGTTTGTTAAAAAATGCTTCAAAAAGAAGGCTGGTAGTATTTTAATCACTTGGGTCAGGTTTGAAATTGTTTTTAATATATTTGATATATTAAAAAAGAAATTTCAAGTGTGTGTGTGATTTGCCTTAGTATCTTAGGAGTTACTTTCCCACTTTTACAAAACTTTGGTCACTCAGACAAGCACGAACATGCGAGCTTTCACACTTCCTCTCTTTTACAACTATGAGGCCTTCAATATTCTTTTCCAGATACATTGATCATATAAGTACTTCAATTAATTCTTGATTCTCCTACTATATGAGGCTTGAGATGCCCTTTAGTTTATTCACTGCCATCAGAGTTAGAAAACCATTACCACCGACTTTACCGACTTCAACAATCATTGGTTTTGTCGTCATCAAAACTTTATGAAGGTTATTATATTGGATCATCAACTCATACCTGCAAGCACATAGATCCACATTCTCTCCATTTTTGTTGATGACAACACATCTCTTAGGGAGGTGTTAAAAGTGAAGAATATAGATATATAATTAGAGTAATTAAACTCCCCCTTAATTAACCAAAGAGTATACTCTACTTCTCTTGAGAGTATACTTCTCCTCTTTGTCATAATCAAAAAGTTAAAAAGTAATCAAAGCACATAGATCCCATGTATAAGGAATAAATTACCTTATAGTTATGGACATGACAAGTCTAGAGTAAGGAGTAAGAAATAGGATCTAAGATTTTATTTCTCTCCACGGAAGGTAATATCCAACTTTGAGAACAACATGTAGGTAAGCTTTTAAGAACTTCTTCCCCTTGATTCTTTCTCGAACAGAACTTACAAGTATCTGAAGCTTTCTATACCGAGAGGGAATTCTATTTTCTTCTTCTTTCTTTATCAGATTCTTTCCAATGGATAATCATTTCGTACTAGGAAATATTTTGGACTACTTCTTTTTATACTTCTTGAGCCTTAGATTAATATTGAACTCTAGGCATGTTGTATTTGGCATCTCTTTGCTTTAAAAGAACTTGAAACTCAACCATAGGTTAGTAGAAAATAAATTTTAATTAATTAAGCAATTAATAAATAACTCACTAGAGAATAAATTAGCGTTTTTCTGATTTTTCAATATCTATTAAGTGTACTACCTCAAAATCTCATGGTAACTTGAGAAACTTCCCCTTTCGAGGAAGCAACAAGCCACAGTCAATTTTCCTTCTCTACGAATCATTTAATACAAGAGTTGGTCAACAATTAGAACTGATAATTCCATTACAAATTTTATCATCTTAACTTTTTAATAGGTTCTGTGATCGGAACCATTGAATGAACCCGTTATCGATAGACACTGTCCTAATCGATTAGTTAATCATTTGGGCCTTTTCTAATCAATTAGATTAAAGTCCAATCGATTAGTTAGTTCAAGAATTCTTCCAATCAATTATCTTAATGTCCTAATCGATTGTCTAGTTCAAAAATATCTTCCAATCGATTGTTTTAAGGTCCAAATCAATTGGTTAGTTCAAAAATGCTTCAAAAATAAGGTTGACAGTATCTTAATCTCGTAGCTCAAGTTTCAATTTTTAAAATATATTTGATAGATTAAAAAAAGAGGTTTCAAGTGTGTGTCTGTGTGTGTGTGTGTGTGTGTGTGTGTGTGTGTTGCCTTATTAGCTTAGGAGTTATTTTCCCACTTTTACAAAACTCTGGTCAATCAGACAGACACGACCAGGTGAGCTTTCACATTTCCTCTCTTTCATAACTTTGAGGCCTTTGAGATTCTTTTCTAGATAGATGGATCATATAAGTACTTCAATAAAGTCTTGACTCTCCTACTATATGAGGTTTGAGATGTCCTTAAGTTTTTTCACCATCGCCAGAGAGTTAGAAAACCATTACCACCGACTTTCCCGACTTCAATGGTCATTGGAATTGTCGTCATCAAAGCTTTAGGAAGGTTATCAGGTTGGATCATCAACTTCATACCTGCAAGCATATATATCCACAATATACACCTTCCTCTCTCAATAATGGTCCATGCATTATGCCAAGCCATTTTGTTTAGGTCTTCCAACAACGGTTCAATGACTCTTAATACCATGTTTCTTGCAAAAATAATTAAATTGCTCAGAAACAAACTCCATGCCATTGTTAATTTTTAATACATTCAGTTTAGTTTTCAATTAATTTTTTATAAGAATATATCATTCATTACACTTTTCAAAGGTGTTACTTTTACTTTTCAGAATGTAGACTCGTACTCTTCTAGATAAATCATCGATAATATATAGGAAATAGGATCCACCCCCGCGAGTTGTCACATTTGTCGGACCCCATAGATCTGAGTGAACATACTCAAAAGATCTACTAAAATTATGCATACCACTCCTAAACTTCACCATGTGTTGTTTTCCTATAATGCAATTATCAAAAACTCTAATTTATTTAATTTCTCACTCCCTATCAAACCTGTTTTTAGCAAGTTTAACTAGATCACTTTCACTGGCATTCCCTAATCTCAAATGCCAGAATATAAACTTATTAAGAAAGTCTTGCTTAGCTACTGATGCATGCTCAATAACAGTGAACCACCTAAAATATACAACCCACATATTTTGGACCCTTTAGCCATTATTAACGCACCATGCAAAATTTTAACACCCCAAGTTTAACACCCCTTTAGCGACTTCCCTTAATACTTTATATTTAAGGCACAAGATAATTACACTTCTGACCTTATCCACCATATATGTCTTCTCATCTTATGTATGACTTGCAGACATCAATGTCTCTCCCTTCAATGTTTCTACACACCTTTGTTGAATTAGTATTGGTTGCATCTTCACCTTCCACAATTCAAAGTTGATGTCTCTGGGAAGCTTCTCGATGTACCATTTGAAAACCATGGTACTCACTTGTAAACTTAATTCATTTTCTCCATGGTGGACACCGCTTGTCGTGAAATTGATAGAATAATTAAAAACACTTCAGAAGAATTATTCAGAGTTCAATCACAACCACACAAATGGTCTCATGGAATACAAATTATAATAGACGAGAACACAAGAAAATTTGTTTGCCTAGTTCGATCAAGATTATCTACGTATGTGGGAGAGAGCAACTCACAAATTCACAATACTTCAAAAGTCGTTACAATAGGTTGCAATGAGTTGCAAAAAAATAGCCTTTGGAGTTTTCAAGAACAAATCTTATTTTCTATCCATCTGTTTCACAATCTCTCTAACTCTCAATATGAGAATCATACAAACCTAAGGTGCTTAAAGTGTTTACCAATCTCTTTGATAACTCCAAAATGTTGGAATTAACCCAAAAACCTTTTGAGAATTCCTATTTAATCTTGATCTCAAGATGGTTAACAATCACACGTAATGGCAACTAAAATAAAAATTGAGAAAGAAAGAAAGAAAGAGAAAAAAGAAATAGTAGCGCTGGAGAAGAAGATGAAAAACTGCAGAATTCTTTCTGCCCACAAACTGTGGAAACTTTCAATATTCACTTGCAACTACAAACTGTGAATTATCAAACTTGATTATTACAATGATAAGGGTTCTTCCCTATCTATATATTTAGGTTAACTTGCATCTCAAGCTAAAGCCCAAACTATAAAAGCCCAAAAATATCTAATCTAATCTTTCTAAATCAAATCTGATCTTTCTAAATCAAATCTAATCTTTCTAAAATAATGAATTACATATTTAACACACCACCTAATTCATTGTGTCTAAACTGTCTATATTCATCATGGCTCTTAGTCTTTTGAAAACTTCGACCTGCACTCCCTTTGTCATGATATCTGCAATCGGATTCTCAGTTCTGCAGTGTTCCAAGTTCATCTTCCCTTCTGCTACCTGCTCTCAAAGATAATGGAACCTCAATTCGACGTGCTTGCTTCGACCATGTGCTATTGGATTCTTCGCCAAGTTGATAGTTGACATGCTGTCGATCTTCATGGTAATTGCTCCATGACTCTTTCGTGTAATCTCTTCGACCAGGTTCACTATCCACGTTGCTTGACATACACAAAGAGAAGCATCTATGTACTCTGCTTCGTATGATGACAATGCCACTACTGGCTCCTTTCTCGAACTCCAAGCAACTGGTGCACCACCCATCATAAACACATAGCTTGTTGTGGATTTTCTATCCTCAGCATCACTACACCAACTAGAGTCGGTGTATCCCACTAACTTGCATTCTTTTCCTTCATCAGCTGCAGGAAACAAAATGTTGTAATCGAGAGTCCCTTTTAAATACCTCAGTATCCTCTTCGTTGCTGCTAGGTGTGATACCTTTGGCTTCTGCGTGAATCTACTTACCATACCCACACTGTATGCTAAGTCATGCCTTGTGTAATAAAGGTATCTAAGTGACCCAATAAGTCTTCTGTATTGGGTAAGGTCAACATCATATTCATCTGAATCTTTCGACAGTTGCAATCTGGTCTCAGCTGGAGTCGAAGTTGGGTTGTAATCTTGCATCTCAAATATCTTGAGTATTTCGCCTGCATATCTTCTTTGGTGCATCATCCAAACTCTACTAGTCTTGTAGAGTTCGATGCCAAGGAAATATGAGAGATTTCCCAAGCCTGGCATTTCAAACTCCTCACTTAGGTCATGTTTGAAATCTTCGATCTCCTTCTTGCAACTTCCTGTTATCAACAGGGCATCGACATAGAGACATAGTATAAGCAATTCACTATTGCTTCTCCTTACATATACTTCATGCTCAGTCGTACACTTCATAAATTCTTTCTCCCTTAAGAAGATGTCGATTTTATTATTTCAAGTCCATACAGGGCTTTATGTAGCCTGTACACCTTTCTTTCTTTGCCTCATTTCACATACCCAGCTGGTTGTGCGACATAAACTTGTTCGTCTAAGGGGCCATTAAGGAATGCACATTTCACGTCTATCTGACATGTGTGCCAATTATTCATGTTTGCTAGACCAACAACCAACATGATTGTTTCGATTCTAGCAACAGGTGCAAACACTTCGTTGAAGTCGATTCCTTCCTTCTGAAGAAATCCTTTCGCCACAAGTCTCGCCTTGTGTCAATTTACTTCTCCTCTAGGATTCACCTTCACCTTGTAAACCCACTTCACATCAATTGCCTTCTTGCCTTAATGAAATTCGACAAGTGACCAAGTGTTTTTTACTTCGATGGACTCTAACACTTCATTCATTGTTTTTACCTACTTCGAATCTTTCAACGCCTCAGCTGCATTGACTGGTTTGACATCTGCGTAGAAATCATAGTGTACCAGCTCACCCTATTCATCAACCACATCATCTGATGTAATTACACATTCTTGCAACCTTGCAGGTGTTAGGTGAAAATTTTACCTTAAAATGAACTATTTTTCTTGGCACTTTTTCTACTCAATTCTCATGTTTCCATTGATTTTACTCATGATAGTTGTTGTTCTTCTAACCTTGAGAATATACCTTTGGTGCTTGTAATATGTGTGCTATTGTGCAGGAAAAGCCACTAAATGATCAAAGTTGTAAGACACAAGAATTGATGTAAGCTGCCAAAGAACAGAGGAAAACATCAGCAAGTTTGCTTTGCGAACTTGCCAGCGAAGGTTCGCTTTGCGAACTCTGGCGAGGTCCCAGCGAATGGTCCCAGAATTATGGCAGTAGAAAAAGGCACTAAAGTTCGCTTTGCAAACTTGAAGGCGAGTGTTCACTTTGCGAATAATCCTTCGCATTGCGAACTCATGAAGAAATTATGTGGCGGTTTAACTATTCAGAGGAACCTCAAATGCCATTTTTTACCATTCGCTGTGCGAGTAAAAGGTCCGCTTTGCGAACTGTGAAATTCCTGAATGTATTATAAATAGAATTTTCACACTTTTGGAGATTATTATTAGAATTTTAGATAGAGATAACTTGTAAATTAAAGATCAGAACTTTGTATCTTTTCATTTCAAGGGAAAGAAGGTAAGAGCTTTGATTTCTTGTTGGGAAAGGATGTAATCCTTTGATACCTTATGTATTTCATCTAATTTATGTTTGTGAACTAGTTTTGATTCTCTATTGTTTGTTATCTTTGATTGCTTATTTGTTGGTCTTGACAAAACCTATTTCAAATCCGTGATCTTAGATTTTCATCTATCATTGAGCAAGCCTTAAACATGGGTTTGTGATTTGATATTCATTTGCATCTCAGTTTTTTAGCATTGTGTTGATTGTTAGTTTGAATAGCTTCTAGTAATTAATGCAATAAGAGACCGCGATATTGCTTGACGAACGGTATCGTGAGGGTGCGTAAGAATAGTGATGAAGAACGATATTCACATTCATTTGGCAAATTAGTTGAATGCATGTAAAAAGGGTTAAACGTGTGTACGTATTTTGATCATTGGCTTTGTATATGAATTACTCATTGGTTTGATATTGATGTTATAGTAATATTTGTTGAGTCTTGAGGTCAAAAACGGATATAGGCTTAGCATTCATGTAAGCTTTAAATGCTCTGTATTGATTGGTGATGTGCGAGAGCAATCATTGATCGGTATAAAATCACTATCACATGCGGGGACCGAGAGGATATGTATGTCGTGAGTGATGCATGATGATATTAGGCGAATGTTTGATTTATGTATAAATTGGTCAGAAGAATGCATGTGTTATCAATTGATGAGATCCAATTCTAACAAGGCTCCGTTTATAATTCAGTCTTTACTTTATATTTTCCGTCTTTACATTTTCTGCATTTAATTTTGGTTCCTCTTGTTAAACCAAAAATTTTGAACCATAAGCTTAGAAACATAGATACCGTCGAACGACATTCTTTCCCTCGCACTGATCCCTGTGGATACGACAAAACTGGGTTACTTAAATTAATTTTCGATTGCTGCTTTACCGCTTCAACAAAATGGCATCGTTGCCGGGGATCGGTGTTTAGATATTGAATCGCATTGCGATAGTTTCTATATTTTGAGCTTTGTGCATTTGTTTATATTGTATGTATTTGTGTTCTTTTATGTTTTCTCTAGTGTGATCAGGAATGATGAGAACTCCTTCTAGATTGGTTTCTATTTGTATAAAAGTATTCAATGAAGCTTTGACCGAGTCTGGATGGTGAGATTTGAATGTTTACGAGGTAAATCGTACTGCTTTATAGAATGTTAGAATGATTTAAGAATTTTGTTCTTTGTGCAAATGTGTATTTGTGTTTCATGTTGCAACTTTTTTGAATGCTTGTTTCACTTAGGTCCAAAAGCCACAAATTGTGAGAAACCTCCATTGTTTACTAAATGCTTGGATGACTGATAACTTTGTTTAATTTGTTTGATTCATGCTTTATCTTTTGATTATTGTGATTTTGTGGAAGCATTAGAAATGATCAAGGCATTTGTTTATATTGAGCACAACCGTATCCGAAAGTACCTTACCCGTGAGTAGTGAGAATTCGTTAACCCCTTTGAGCCTAAAACAGTTAAGATCTCATTTTAGTGATGAACTTGGTTTATGTACATAATTTGAAAGTGTAATTCATCATTGAATTTTGTGAGGTTCTAAAAATTTCTTCTTGAACCTTTGAACATTGCTTTAATTTGATTTCCTTGCCATAAAAAGCAATGAGAATTCACTTGAGGTTTGGTTGAATTCAAGTTGGGGAGAATGAAAAAGAAGAATGGTAGGTTGCTAAAACTTTTGAAAAATTTCAAGCAAAATATGAATGTGAAAAACAAAAGAAAAAAATGATTGTTTGAATGAGAAAAATGGAGAATGAAATAATTATGCATAAGGAAGTTTGTGAAGGTTTGTGATAAAGGAATGAAAATGGTGAATGAAGTTGTGATGTGTAAATACCATGTATAGTGAATGTTTCTTTTTGCATCGGCAATTTCGATTCAATGGCCTTTAGAAATGTCCCTTTGTTGTGTACCCGACCAAGTTACAACCTTTGAAGCCCTTAGTGATCTTTTTGCTTCCATGTTTACATTTTTTATTGTTAGATGTTGTATGAATTGAGTTGCTATTAGCATTGTTTGTCAGGTGAGTGAAATTTCCTCGTGGTTGCAAACGCGTTAATTTCTTCATTCTTATTCTGAAGAGGAGTGTTAGAGTGATTCAAGTATGAAAATTTAGTTGTTCTTTGAACCATTCCATGACATTTGTTTAAGAACTTAATGCTTTGTCGTTGTTCGATTCTATTGAGTGGTTAACGTTGCTTGTGTGCATTTTCATCTTTTCTTGGTTGAATCTTATGCTTGAGCAAATCCTCTTGTTTTAATGAGGGGCATACTTTGCTTGAGGACAAGCAAACATCTAGTTGGGGAGAGTTGTTAGGTACATATTTTACATTAAAATGAACTATTTTTCTTGGCACTTTTTCTACTCAATTCTCATGTTTCCATTGATTTTACTCATGATTGTTGTTGTTCTTCTAACTTTGAGAATATACCTTTGGTACTTGTAATATGTGTGTTATTGTGCACGAAAAGGCACTAAATGATCAAAGTTGTAAGACACAAGAATTGATGCAAGCTGCCAAAGAACAGAGGAAAACATCAGCAAGTTCGCTTTGCAAACTTGCCAGTGAAGGTTCACTTTGCGAACTCTGGCGAGGTCCCAACGAATGATCCCAGAATTATGGTAGTAGAAAAAGGCACTAAAGTTCGCTTTGCAAACTTGAAGGCGAGTGTTCGCTTTGCGAATAATCCTTCGCATTGCGAACTCATGAAGAAATTCTGTGGCGGTTTAACTATTCAGAGGCACCTCAGGAGCCATTTTTTACCATTCGCTGTGCAAGTAAAAGGTTCGCTTTGAGAACTGTGAAATTCCTGAATGTATTATAAATAGAATTTTCACACTTTTGAAGATTATTATTAGAATTTTAGATAGAGATAACTTGTAAATTAAAGATCAGAACTTTGTATCTTTTCATTTCAAGGGAAGGAAGGTAAGAGCTTTGATTTCTTGTTGGGAAAGGATGTAATCTTTTGATACCTTATGTATTTCATCTAATTTATGTTTGTGAACTAGTTTTGATTCTCTATTGTTTGTCTTTGATTGCTTATTTGTTGGTCTTGACAAAACCTATTTCAAATCCGTGATCTTAGATTTTCATCTATCATTGAGCAAGCTTTTGACATGGGTTTGTGATTTGATATTCATTTGCATCTCAACTTTTTAGCATTGTGTTTATTGTCAGTTTGAATAGTTTCTAGTAATAAATGCAATAAGAGACCGCGATATTGCTTGACAAACGGTATCGTGAGGGTGAGTGAGAATAGTGATGAAGAACGATATTCACATTCATTTGGAAAATTAGTTGAATGCATGTAAAAAGGGTTAAACGTGTGTACGTATTTTGATCATTGACTTTGTATATGAATTACTCATTGGTTTGATATTGATGTTATAGTAATATTTGTTGAGTCTTGAGGTCAAAAACGGATATAGGCTTAGCATTCATGTAAGCTTTAAATGCTCTGTATTGATTGGTGATGTGCGAGAGCAATCATTGATCGGCATAAAATCACTATCACATGCGGGGACCGAGAGGATATGTATGTCGTGAGTGATGCATGATGATATTAGGAGAATGTTTGATTTATGTATAAATTGGTCAGAAGAATGCATGTGTTATCAATTGATGAGATCCAATTCTAACAAGGCTCCGTTTATAATTCAGTCTTTACTTTATATTTTCCGTCTTTACATTTTCTGCATTTAATTTTGGTTCCTCTTGTTAAACCAAAAATTTTGAACCATAAGCTTAGAAACATAGATACCGTCGAACGACATTCTTTCCCTCGCACTGATCCCTGTGGATACGACAAAACTGGGTTACTTAAATTAATTTTCGATTGCTGCTTTACCGCTTCAACAGCAGGCATGTGTCTTGTTCGTCGAGGTCTGCTTGGGCCTGCTTCATCTCTGACTTGTTCCTATTGAACTTCTCTTTCGACTTCAGTGGCTAGCTCTTTTCAAGAGATTCTCACTGAATCCTTCTTGGATTTCTCAGTCCAATCCCATTCTTTAAGCTCATCTATAATCACGTCCATACTGATCACTACCTGCTTATTCACTGGGTCATACAACTTGTAACCTCCAGTCGAATGATATTATATCAAGATCATCTGATTCGACTTGTCATCAAGCTTTTTTCTCAACTGATCTGGCACATGTCTATGTGCTATAGATCCAAACACCTTCAAGTGTTTGAGACTAGGCTTGACTCTAGACCAACATTCTTCTGGCGTGATTCCTTCAAGCTTCTTCGTTGGACATCTATTTAATATGTATGTTGCTATCGAAACTGCTTCTCCCCATAATTCCTTGGGTACATGCTTTCCATTCAACATACTTATCACCATGTTCATGATGGTTTTGTTCTTTTTTCTACAATTACATTTTGCTGTGGAGTGTAGAGTGGCACCACCTCATGTACAATCCCTTCTTTTTCACATAATGCATCGAAATCTTTCGACACATACTCTCCACCACCATCATTCCTCAAAATTTTCAGCTTTTGACCACTCTATCTTTCGACCATAGATTTGAGTCTGGCAAATACCTCGATCACATCACTTTTCTTCTTGATGAGGTAAGTCCGTAACTTTCGACTGTAATCATCTATGAACGTGACAAAGTATATATTGCCACCAATTGAATCCACCTGGATAGGACCACATACATCAGAGTATATAACTTCTAGAATTTCCTTTAACTTCCTTCCTGCATCCTTGTTGAAGCTATTCTTGTGTTGTTTCGAATGAACGCACTCTTCACAAACTTCACTTGGAATGTCGATTTTTGGTAATCCTGAAATAATATTTCTTCTCTTTAGCTCTCTGATGTCATTGAAGTTGAGATGGCCTAGTCGAAAATGCCATAACCACTCATCTCTGCTGGCTGCAGTTGCTAGGCACTTGTGCTCCATCACATTAAGTTCAATCTTGAAGACATTGGAGCCTTCAAGATCAACCTACCACCTACATCAAGAACTCTCATCTTCTTGTCTTCGATTGACACCTTGTAGTTCTTTTTGACTAACTACCCTATACTGAGTAAATTGCTCTTCATGCCTGGTATGTACAACATATTGGAAATTATTGACCTCTTACCATCTTTCCTCATAATCAGAACATCACTAACACCTCCAGCTGCTAGAGTGTTGTCATTTGCAAAATTCATCGTGTTCTTCGACGAGGGCTTCCTGTTGACAAACCAATCTTTCCTTCCAGTCATGTGTGATGAGCATCCTGAGTCCAAGTACCACTGGTCCTGGAATCTCTCTTCGTCTCTTGTTGTGACCATCAGTGTAACACCCCAAATTTAGTAAGAATATTTATTTAATTTATTTAAATATAATATTCATGATTTTTAGTGAATTTTGGTGGTTTGTGCTGATGTTGGTATTTTGTGGAGCTTTGGTTATTTATTTAAATAATAGTATATAATATGGAATATATTGTATTATTATTTATTTAAATAATATTAGAAGGATTAAGGGTAAATTGGACTTTTAAGGAGGAGTTAGTAAGGGTAGTATTGGGAAAGCCCATTTTTGAAGCCCATGGGTTAGGTTTAACAAAAAGGAGAATGTGAGAGGAATATGATTCATTTTGTTAGGCCGTGAAAAGAAGGGAGAAGGCCAGAGCTCTGAGGAAAGAGGGAAAAGCCTAGGATTCGAGAAGGTTTCCAAGAACTCAAGAAAGAAAGCTTGGAATCGACAATCTAAGGTATGGGGAGTATTGTCTTTCATTGTTTTCAATATAGAAATTCGATGTGTTTAAAGCTGATTTTTGAAGTTTATGTGGGTTTGTGGATTTATGAGTAAATTGATGATTTAGGTGTTGTTTTTGTGGATTGATGATGAATATTGAAGGGCTAGATTGAATCGGATAAAAGTAAGCCTTCGAGGCTAATTTCTGTTGATGTTGTTTTGACCTTGTAGGGAAAGGATTTATGAGAATTATGAGGGTATTTGGGTTTGTGAAGGTTTGTGTGATTTTGAGGTTTAGGATAGGGTAATAAATCGGCCTAATAGTCGTAGGTTTTGTGCCTTGGTTGCCATAATGCCTTAGGAATGTTTTGGGGATGTTTTTGGGGTAAATGAGGTTGAACCCGTAAGGTTTTTGGGGTCTGATATGCTACTGATGCGTAGCAGCGATTGCAGAAAATTGCGACCTCGTAAAGCGAAGGAATTCTTCGCAAAGCGAATGTTTGCCCCAGACTCGCTGGGCGAATAGCGCAGCGAATGCGCGATGACGCTGTTTGGTGATACTGGGATGAAATTTTAATTATGATTTTTAGTTCGCACAGCGAACTTTCCAGTGAATAACTTCGCTAGGCGAATAGAGGTAGCGAGGGAGACAGAATGGGATTCCTCTGGTTTTTATGTGGGATTTTGGGGTTCGCTAGGCGAACACCCCAGCGAACAAGTTCGCAAAGTGAACGTTCCAGCGAATGGCTGCTGTTTGCGAAATTAGTTTGTGATTCCTGTGTTGTCTTGATGTTTTGAGCTGTGATTATTTTGATGAATTACCATGATTATATTAATGATTGTGAGATGATGATTTCATGATGTTTTGAGGAATAAATGATGATAGGATTAACATGAGATTTTGATGAATGATGATGCACGTAATGACTTTTACTGATGATGATAATGACGTTGTGTATCATGCATTCGTAGCATTTCAGACTTCGGTCTATGGTGGCTTCAATCCCATTGTGTGGATGTGAGGTAATTTTGACGTGCTCTGGTTCTTGTGTATAATCGATCCTATTGACGGGGATCTTTTGAGGGTGATGGTCCAGTGTCCATCGACTTTGACGAATTGGTACCACATGCATAAGTCTTGTTGTGCATTGCATTTATTTGGCATTGATGTGATTCGTGATATCATGATTTTTGATGTTTTCCTTTGTGATGACCCTGATGATGTTGTATATGATAATGACGCCATTTTATGCATATCTTGTTTTTATTGATTATAATGAATTGTGATTACTCACCCTGCCTGTTTGAATGTTGCCCCCACGTAGATAACATGCAGATGATCAGGCTTAGCTGTGGATGCCTTCGAGGACTTTTGGAGTTTATTTTGCTTTTGGTCGATGTAGAGGGTCTTGCTCTGATATTGTAACATTGGGTTGGGTCGTTGAGTCGAACCATGTTGAGTTGTTATTTTGTTGTTATTATTATGGTTTTGATTAGAAACCCTTTTAATCTTGGATTATTGTGGTTATGGTGGTTCCGCTGCTAATTTGATGGCTTTTGAATATTTTGAGGAAAACCCGTGTTTACGGAGCAAATGTTTTATTTTGAGTTTATTGAGAAAATGTGCACCCTTCTGAGGTGATTCTTACTCTGACAATTTATGTATTTTGCCGTGTGTATTTGTGGGGTAGAAAAGGGTGTTACAATCTGCAACATCTCTTCTTCTTCATGTTTCGCAAGCTTTGCATCAGTTTCTTGATTCTTCTTCCTTTCTGGACAATCACTAAAATAGTGACCATACTTCTGACAATTAAAACACTGAATGTGACTTTTATCAAGCTTTCGAACACCACCTCTTCCTCTACCTGCAACACCATCTCTTTGGTTGCCTTGGTTCCAGGGTTTTCTTTGGTTCGACCAGTTTCTTTCATTCTAATTTCGATCAGTCGAATTGTTGTAGCCTCATCTACCTTTGTTGCCATTCCAGCTTCCTTTGCCTTTCCTTTCCTTTCTTGACTGCGCCTGCAAAGCCATATCACTCTTCGACTTTCTTGCAGCTTTTTCAGCCATCCTTTGTTCATGAGACTCAAGCGTCACTTGAAGCTCTTCCTTCGTCAATACTGACAAGTCTTTCGACTATTTTATGGCTACTACCACGTGGTCGAACTTTAGAGCCAATGACCTCAAGATCTTTGCAACAACTGATCTTGATGTCAACACATCACCACATACCTTGATTTGATTCACCAGCTTTGTAACTCTGGTGAAGAAATCTGTTATAATTTCATTGTCTTCCATCTGAAGCAACTCATAGGTTCTCTTGTGAGTTTGTAACCTCACCTCTTTCACCTTCTCTGCGCCTCCAAATGACTTTTCAAGAATCTCTCACGCTTCCTTCGTTGACTCTACATCACTAGCCTTTTCAAAGTTATCTGGATCGACACACTGATGGATTATAAAGAGAGCTTTATAATCTTTCTTCTTCAACTCTTTGTGTGCAACTTTTTCTTGATCCGTCGCGTTCTCTGCAAGCGGTGCTACTCCTTCCTTCATAAGATCCCAAAGATCTTGATAACAGAAAACCACCTTGATCTGCTTGCAGCAATTCTCGTAATTGTCTTTCTTGAGAATCAAAAGGCTCGCCGAAAAGTGCCCGTTTGAATGATTCATCACTATCACAGTTTTCTTCCTCGAATCGCAACCGGAGCTCTAGATACCAGATGTTGGAATTAACCCAAAAACCTTTTGAGAATTCCTATTCAATATTGATCTCGAGATTGTTAACAATCACACGCAATGGCAACGAAAAGAAAAATTGAGAAAGAAAGAAAGAAAGAGAAAAGAGAAATAGTAGCGTTGGAGAAGAAGATGGAAAAGTGCAGAATTCTTTCTGCCCACAAACTATGGAAACTTTCAATATTCACTTGCAACTGCAAACTGTGAATTATCAAACTTGATTATTACAATGATAAGGGTTCCTCTCTATTTATAGATTTAGGTTAACTTGCATCTCAAGCTAAAGCGTAAACTATAAAAGCCCAAAAATATCTAATCTAATATATCTAAATCAAATCTGATCTTTCTAAATCAAATTTAATCTTTCTAAAACAATGAATTACATATTTAACACAAAAGGCTATCAAATCCCTAGAGTATAATTCTGAAAAATTTTACCATTTGCTTCTCATTTGGATTTCTACCTTATGCAACTTGTATCTAACAAATGAGCATATTTATAACTAGCAAATATTTACCGTCCAAGATATGACCCATTAAAATAGATTCACGAACAAACCCGAAAATTTATCAGTATCAAAATGTCTTTTTTTCCTTCTCTTTTCTCATTTGAGATTTTAAAGTATATTACAACAGAACGCGAATATATCCACCTTCGCCAAAATAGTTTGTCTATCCATCATCAATCGTCAAACTCAATCGAACGGTCTCTTGAGTCTTAGGTTGGGTAAATGATAGAGGTTTTAAGCGCCGGTTTATAGGCTTCGGCATGCATCGCTACAACTATTATTCATTCTCTCTTCTCTACATCTGCTCAATCGCATGGTAAACTTGTTGTACCGTATCATAAAAACTCTTCATTTTTGTATCACGTATTTCTTGTTTCACTCCGAATATAAATAATGTTGTTTAAGAATGTCTATGTCACATATTGATTACAAGGAAAGGTGTGTTGTGACAGAAATATATAAATATATAATACAAGTTTCTGTGGTCGCAAATATGGATAGAGGATGGCTAACGACATATATAAAATCAATTTTGTATCCTTAATAATTGGAATATTCAGTTTGCTTTAAACCTAGAGTCTCAATCATAACTCAAATATTTGTTTTTCTTAAATTTGTAAAATGAAAAGGAAAAAGATATTTCAATGTAAACATTCATGGGAAAAGAAAATAGATTAGATTCTTTTTTCTGAGGCGATAAACTAAAAATACTTTATTTTGATAAGTCTTAGTCACTTAATATGTCATGTTGTATATCACATGGTTATCTTTTCAATTGTCTTTTGTTGGTTTTTCTTAGATGTAACATCTGATTAATGTCATTAGAATTATTTCAGTCAAAGTTGAACAACCCATTAGCACAAAGATGGATGGATTTCACCCTCCCACTTTTTATAAATAAATAAATAAATTTAATGCATATGCGCTATATTAATATAGGTTGTTTGTTTTAATGTAAAAAAATAAACGTTTTTTAATTGATTTTAATTTTTTAAAAATATCTAAAATAACATTTTAATAATAATTATTTAAACTAGTTTTTTTATTTGAATTTTTTATTTTAAAAAATTACATTTTTTTAGAACAAAACTATGTAATATTATAAAAATCAATTTAAAAAAAATGATATTTATTTAACTTTCTAATGATGATATTGATAATGAATTTTAATAAGGGTTTGAAGGAAAAATTAATGACGTGAAGATGTGAAGAAAGTATTTTATCCTTGTACGATGATAAAAAAAATTGATCGTCGAGAATTATTTTATTCGAGTTAAAAAAGTTTAAAAGAAAAGTCATGAAAAACGATAGAAAAAATAGAAAGCTACGAAGAATGAATTATTTGAGAAAACTAACTTGAGTTAGTGGTGCTTATAATGTCAAACATTTGAGGTTAATAAATTGAGAGAGTAAACTAAGTAAAAGCACAAACCAAATTGACGTTTATAAATTTTATTTATATGTAGGAGTTATCTATCATATCAAACTAATACTAATTATGATAAAATATGTCACATAAACCTTTATCTTCTTATAAGTTAGTTAGAACTTTGAATTCCGTCATAAAAGATGACGTTTAAAGTGATTAAGACATTATAAAAGTCTTAATTATATGCCAACTATTTTGGGTTGTCTAAGGAAGAAGATTCAATTTTAAGGTCAATTCGAAAAGATTCAATGTAGCATATAAACATGTAAGACCCCATTAAAAGACTAGACACTTAATCCTAGCTATTAGCACATCATTTATCGTTAAATTCGATCAGATTACTCCCGCTTTACACGACAAGGTGGACGAAAGCGCTTTTAACCGTCGGCAATATATAAGCCTTACCACACATCATTTATATGTATGATCTCATTTTCACTCTCAAACTACATCTCTTTGACTTTACTGGTTTGGACGTTGGAGGACTAACCTTGCAGATCCTCTCAGCTCCGTCGTACCTGAAGCTTTCTCCACCGTACCAGAAGATCTCGTTCTACAAACACCTCCTTTTTCTCATTCCACCATGGAGCAATATCGTCGTATGTGAGAATGACTATTGATTCCCTAAAATTCATGTGAAAACCATCACATTTTCCCCGTTCATCTGCTTCAAACAATCTTCTTTGTACTCTAGCATTCAGCCTATTTTATGCAAACCATGACTACATTGAAGTCCAATTAAGTAGTCGTCCAATGTAATATTGTCGACATTGTTACGATGGTTAACACTTCCGATTCAGCGAGAAAGTTTCCCTCTCCTCCAACAATAGAAGACAATCCAGCCCTAGTAACTCCTTCTTCTGTTCCAACTCTTTAGAATCAATTTCCTCTGATTATCGGCCATAGCATATTTCAGGTCCTTCTAAATTTTTAGTCTTCTCAACTGGTTTTACAATGTCAAACCTCGAAACAACCTCTTGAAGGTGAGAAAAGTACACAAGAAGGGGGAGGGTTGAATTGTGTTTTTCCTTTTCTTAGTTTGCATCTGACCAGAGTTCAGAATCTAAACTGGTGTTCACATTCTGGTTAATTCTTAGCAGCAGAATGTTAATAGAAGCAAATAAATAATAGCAGAAGACACAAAGATTTATACTAGTTCCTCCCAAATTGAGAGTAGTTCAGTCCCTTTGCTTCACAAGAGATTTTCACTATAATCAAATCATGATTACAATCGCTTATGCATTCTGCATAAGACTTTTACAAATGCTCAGAACCAAGGTCCAAGACTTCTGCTCAAGCTCCTCACTCGAGACTTCCTGCTCAGGTTCCACGAACCCAAGACTTCCTTGCTCAAGCCCTCAGCCTAAGACTTCTGCTGCAAGTCCCATGAAACGAGTCTCCCTACTTGAACCCCTCTGGTCAAAACTTACTGCTCCAATTCCATGTACCGAGCTCTCCTACTCAAGCCACAATGGCTCAACACTTTCTGCTCTAGGTGCCATGAAACGAGCCTCCCTGCTTAATCCATTAGATACTAGACTTACTGCTCCAAATTTCATGCACTGAGCTAACCTTGCTCAATCAATCTACTTGATTAAGACTTTCACTATTCAAACACATAGCAAGAGACTTACGTGGCTCAAGCATCTTGGCTCGAGACTTCCTTGCTTATATCCCAATAATACAAGACTTCTGCTCAATCAATCCACTTGATTAAGACTTTCACAGCTCAAACACATAGCAAGAGACTTACGTGGCTCAAGCATCTTGGCTCGAGACTTCCTTGCTTGTATCCCAATGACACAAGACTTTTATCTAAACTGCTGCACAAGCTCAGCAGAATAGAGAACAAGGTGCACATGATACAAGTATCAGAGGTATGGGAAATCACCATAACAAAGACTTAAAGCACTTAAGATTTCTAAGATATTCAATGTGTAAGAAATCTTAAGGCTTTTACAATTACAACCTACATCAGAAAAATCTGCATATACAATGAGTTGATAATTGATGATCTTGTTACTCATTCTTCTGGTTGATCCTTGTAAAAGATTCCGTTTGAACCTTTAACCATATTTATAGCCTTTTCAGAAACTAGCCGTTGAAGAGGTAACTTGATCAAGAGTCTTTGTTGTTACTCCATAGTACAAGATCCGTTGAAGATAGATACACCAGAAGATCTAATCCAATGTATAACATGTTTAACCTTTGAGTCTTCAAGAGTTTCTGTACTATTAGAGTCGTTGAGAGTAGATATCCGTAAAGCATCTCAGCCTTTCTTAAGCCTTACAATCTGTAGACTCTAGCTGACAAACTGATTTAACAATACAGCTTGCTTTCTGCAGTACAGACAACTTCAGCTTTAGCACCACTGCTGAATGGTACCAGAAGCCAATTTTCATTCACTAAGTGTAGAGACAATGATGTTGCTTCTTCTGATGCTGAGACCTTCAACTTCAATGTCTACGTCAGACATCACTTAGCAAGTGTTCTTCAAATTCTGCCACTAGAAGCTAGCAATTCAGCAACTCTCAAAGTGTGCTTAATGTAACACATATTCTGACTATAATATTTACAAATATTAGAACCTGCATACATGTAACACACATCAAATAAACTATTGTTCTTTCAATACTTTGTTATCATTAAAACCCAAGTAAGATATGTCATGAACAAATCCTGTTCTAACAATCTCCCCCTTTTTGATGATGACAAACACAAGTATTTAAAGGACAATGTTGGGCAGTTATAATTTTCTCTGCAACATTAGGGTATGAGGTTTGTAAGCTCCCCCTGAGTCTGATAGTCCAAAGCTGAGTTCTGTAGACATCATACTAGGTACTACTTTCAAGAAAAAGTAATTTAGTTTCTTAGTAACATCAGAGTCTGAGGTTTCTATGCTCCCCCTGAATCAAACAGTTCAAAGGATGAGGTTTGTAACCTCCCCCTTAGTTCCATATTTAAGAAAACCAAAAATAAAATTTTAACTTCCTTTGGGAACATCGGAATACGAGGTTAGTAAGCTTCTTCTGAGTCTGATAGGCTAAGGTCGAGGTTTGTAAGTCCTCCTTAGTTCTATGTACAAGAAAGTTAAAATGTGTCGCTCAGGCAAGATAACCATAAAAATAGAAAATATAAATAACAAAATTATAAATGACCAATATGTACAACTGAATAGGTACTCAATGGGTTCAATTTTTAAATTAAATATTTACCATTATTTCTCCCCCTTTTGTCACATAAAAAAGAAATAAAAAGAGAAAAAGAAAAGAATTACATTCATAAATGCATGACAGACCATCATTACAAGATCAGTTTCCAAGAAATGAAAAACGATCAAGTAACATGGGGTCATTAAGGATTGTATAATGCATGCTTTAAATTTTTAGTGGTCGTTACTGTTCTAAGAATCAAGCAAGAATTAAATCAATCGTTTGAGTTACTCAGAAGTCATTATAAAAGCAATCCAAACCTAGTTCATTTTCATAAATATCCACCAGAGTCATGGAATCTCTGAGAGCTCTACAAGACAAGATGCCCATAACGTACAAAAACGAGTTGTTTTTGAGACGTCCATAACTTGGCATGTGCCCTCTGCAAAGCTCGCTTCTGAAGAGGCAACGTCAGCAGCTCCAACACACTCTACAGGGGTAGGTTCATTAGAAGTTGTGATGAAGGCCAGAAGGAAGATAATGAAGAGGTCAAAGAGAAGAAGGCGGTCCAACAAGATGTTTTACCGTCCAATCTCAGAGGTAGGCGAGGAAGAAGCTGATGAGGATGAGATAGACATAGATTATGACAACTGTTATCATCATAAGACTCAGGATGACTTAGATAGAGATCTATACTAAGCATTAACAATTCCTTATGAATTAATGTTTTGTAATCCTTCTGCTTCAATTAATGAAAAAGTATTTTTTGACTAAATTTTGTTTATTGCATGCAAATACTTTCAATAACTTCCCTTAGATTTTCTAAAAAACATTAATGAATTAAAAATGACACCAGAAACAATAGTTAAACTAGTTAACTATAATATTGATAGTTGTTAAAGAATCTTTAATAGTTCATACTGTTAGATAACATTTCCAAGATTTATTATTTAAGACATTGATTAGACTTAATTAATATTAAAACAACAGATATTTAGAACAATGTATGTAACATGTCTATATAAGGACTCATAGCAAACTTAATCTCATAATCACTTAATCCTCAAAACACCAAGATGTATAAACAGAAATAAATATGGGTTCCAAAGAGAGATTTCAGAAAGACATCCATACTAAATGTAACAACTCAAGCAACAAGAGGCAAAGCAGCAGCTGAAGGATCTACTAGAAAGCAGATAACTTCAGAGGCTCTCACCTCTTCAATATCCTTTGTGAAGACACACAGAAGAAGAAGATCTTATGGGTTCAGTCGCAGAAATCAAATGAGAAATGAGGCTTTGGAGTTTGCTTGGAAAGAATGGTAAGATTACCTAGATAGTCTAAACATGTCAGATGATACTAGGGAATACCTTAGGATCAATCCAACAGACTAGAATGTCTAAATAATTTGTATTCCTTCCATTTTATTAATGATAAAAGTTGCACACATTGAGTTCTTACTCCCATTACTTTTAATTCCTTTGAACAACCATAAATAAATATATTCAACAGTTAAACTGCGCAAAAGCATGAACAAACTTTGAATTAATAATAAGATTTCTTAATACAAAGGTTCTAATAATTACAAGGCATAACAATGCAGAAATCTAACATCAGAATCTTTCATAGATAACTTCAAACTTGTCTCTCCAAATTTTAGATAAATCAGCCTTTGAACTTATGATAACTCCCTGCTGAACAAGTAATTCTGAAAGAACTCGTCCAAAAGGAATGAATAAAATCTTTCACTACTACGGAAAACCCATTTAACAACGGTTGGGAAAGATGTATAATCACACGGGCGCATGTGTTGTTATGTAGAGTGCCGTTCTAAAATGATACTTACTATGACGGATCATTAACCGTTGTAATAACCTGGAAACAGCGTGCCCTATCACAATGGTTTTGTAAACGAACCATTGTGATAAATATAATGGTCCTTGGTTCGATTCCCAGCTGCGCCGTTTTGATATTATTTTTTCTGGACAGCGCGCGAGATATTATAATGGTTATGATGTATAACCGTTGTTATATATTCTGTAGGATTAACAAATATCATCCTGCTTTTATATATAATCCCATTTTTTAACCTATATTATTGTTCATTATATCACAGCAGAAAATACAACCCACATTTGTGATAAAGTTTTCATTCAAGTACTTTTAATAAGAATTGTGTGCCATATCAAAGACAACAAAATGTTTCACAAGTGCAAGTTTCAAATTTAATACATCTAAAGCTCCTGAATATTGAAGACAACAAAGACACTTTTAAGTTTAAATTATCAAATCTAAATGCCCTAGCTGACATAAAGTTACTCCAACTATACAGTGCTACGTCATCATCATCTGAATCGGCCGTAGCTGTCCTCATTCTCTTTCTTCTTGATCTCCTATTCTTCTCCTGGTTCGTATTCCTTGCAAGGAGACCGCCTGTTAGGTATGTACAGCTTGTTCAGACTGGACAACTTGTTGGACCTCTACAACCTCTACGACTTGGACAACTTCTTGGACATCTACTACATCTTTAACTTGGAGAGGTTGTTGAACATCTACAATTTGTTGGACCTGGACTGCATTGTTGGAACTCATTTTGATTATTCCTTTTCAATGATGCAGCTTGTGTGATGGTAAGAAGAGGAATAACCTATTTATAATGATTTCTCTGATTCTTCATCTTCTCTCTACATTGAAAATATAATCGTTTTAGTTTAAAGTCATTATTATTTCTTTAATTCAAAAACCATTGCTGGTTATTGAAAGTCATTATTATA
Source organism: Lathyrus tuberosus (assembly GCA_022829125.1). NCBI lineage: Eukaryota > Viridiplantae > Streptophyta > Magnoliopsida > Fabales > Fabaceae > Lathyrus > Lathyrus tuberosus. Next base: position 9,804,493 of record JALAZF010000206.1, on the reverse strand, counting down.
TTCTTATTTAAGACGGGACATTGGAAATCAAAACATTAAATAAACTAATATAGGACCTAATATTATTTACATAAGAAGTGGTAATGTGTGTTTAAGGAATAATGGGCCCTAATATGCCACACCATGATGTTCTTATAAATTTTTTTTATGTATAAAACATTATTAAAATAACCTGACACAAAACATTAAATAATGATGATATAAAAACATTCATTGATGATGCATGTACATGGTTACGATGACAAAACTTAGATTAGAAGTTTTAGTACACAAACATCAAACTGGACCAGATTATGAATAAATTAAGTTTAAAGTAGAAGAAAATAGAACTGACATGCTTATTTCCCGGACTGCTACCCAAAAAAGACGCACGGTCTGCTTTGATGTCATTGTTCCATTCAATCCCTGAATAGCTTCATCAGCATTCTTTCTCTTACAGTAACAACTGAAGGCATTAAAACATAGCGTATATGGCAAGTGAGGCATAAATAACACACTACTGATGATATTGGCAATACAACAAATGTTACCTAACACTAACTTGAACATCATACCTACCAGATTTCTTGCAAAACTTTGCAGAACCCTGTTCTATATACCTGTAACTTCCACAAGAGAAATCAAAATTCTATCTATTATAACCAACAAATGTTATATCATAGCCAATGAAATCAGATTACCATGGTATGTATTACGAATTGGTAACTTATACCAAAGTACAACCCAGCAGACAATCATAACCTAAAGCATATGAAACATGTACTCTCATACTGACTTAAGCATATACAACATAAACAAAGAAAAAAAGAATGAAGATGTTAAGAATATCGTACTTCGAAGCTGAGAATCTTATGCACGTAAGGAATGAATATGTTGAAGAGTACCGTACTTCGAAGCTAAGGAATCAAATGAAGGAAGAGGGTGAATATTTGAGCATATACAACATAAACCAAGATAAAAGGAATGAAGATGTTGAATAGTACCGTACTGAGAAAGATGAAGATTTGAGCTTCAAATGAATGGATACGAAGAGAGTAAAGATTCCGCCACCGCTGTCGTCTCTGGCTCGCTTGTTCGCCTAGGGCGTCTTATGAAAGAAATACAGAATAAATTTTGTTTTAATTTATCAGTAAACCCTTAAATCTCGGTTGTGTAACGTAACCATAGTGGAAATGTAAGTCCTCTAACAACGGTTGACTTTCTTCACCGTTGTAAAATCATTTACAATTTATTTTTTAAATAATGGACTTAAGTGACACAAGTGTAAAACAACCGTTGTTTAAACTAACCGTTGTAAAATCATTTACATTTTCTTTTTTAAATAATGGACTTAAGTGACACAAGAGTATAACAACTATTGTTTAAACTAACCGTTGTAAAATCATTTACATTTTAATTTTTAAATAAAGGACTTAAGTGACACACGCTTAATGTACTCTAAAAAATGGAAAAAGTGAAATTGTTGAGAATCAAAGCTTGCTACACGTCCTTTATTACTACGGTTTTTATAGACAACCGTCATTAAATAACTGTATATTAATCCAGCTACTCACTGGGCGCGAAAATTTTAATATATTACAACGGTGTATATGAATCCGTTGTAAACCTGGCGTTGTTGTTTGCACGTTTTGTAGTAGTGTTTCCCTTGTGAAAGGAAGAAAGAGTCTTCTTGAAATAGTCAAACATAACTTGAGGAAGATCAATCTGCAAGTTTGAATTGAGAAGCAGAAATAGATCTTTTTCAATAAGGACTACGAGGTCTAAATCCTTATCTTTAGGAAGTAAGTTTGAATTCAGAAGCTGATTCCAAACCACTGCATCAGAACGAAGATTTGAGGCAGCTGATGTATTAGATGGATCTACAAAGATACGCCAAGTTGGAAGATAGTGTTTCTAAACAAGAGTTCCTGGGATTTCTCCAATCTCCTCACAATTGATCACATTAGCAATCTCCTTAAAGGTTACTGTTATAGAAACACCAGTTACTTTAGAAAAAATAGCACACTCATAATTCAGCTCAACAATAGAAGCATTAATCCAAAACTCTTTGACAAGATCTAGATAAGTGAAACCACAGAGCATCTCAAAGTATCCATTCCATCCTTGTTCAGACACAGTCTTCCAGAAGTTAAAGCCTAACATAAGCAACTCATCAAAATCTACAAATTTTTCATTGATGACAACCAGTTGATTCAAAGAAGAATTAACTAGGAAACTCATCTCAAGTTTGACTTGATCAACACACAACCAAAGAGAAAATAAAAAAAGAAAAGAACTGAACAAGACTCCTAAAGGAATAAGAATCTTGTCAGAAGAAGGACAAAATGATGTTTCACAAGACAGGGGATAGTGACAATAAGTATTCAAAAAGAAATCATCATTACCCAAAGGTTCTTATCCAGCAGATTTCATGAATCCACTAGATGAATTTCACCTTTATGAAAATTTAAGTATTATAAAAAGTTTTTTTTAAAAAAAAACCTTTTATTTAAACTAATTTATCATAAGTAAAGAATCCTCTTTTGAATCTCAGAATCTGACAATTTCCAAAAGTTATCATCCATCAGAGTCTAGTAGAACTAGACTGAGAAAGAGATATATCTTTTGTCAATCATTAGTCTCCAAGATTCTATTCAGAACCAACATATCCTCCTGAAACAAGAGTCATGAGTGATAGGTGAATATTGAATTGTTTCTTTTGACAGCTAACAAACAATAGTAACATCACACAAAGTGAGGAAACTGTTTCCATAAATATGATCATCATCTAGCTTAATGAAATACTCAGTATAGATAAATACAACATATTTTCTTCTTAAAGATTTATGAAGATCCTTTTTCAAAAGAGCCTCTCTAAAAATATAACAGAAACTTTGTATTTACACCTACACAAATATCTCATTGAATCAGGACATAAGCTAGAAAAGAACAAGCATACCCTTTTTTTGTTATTTTCTCGGTCAGACACGTATCAGTATTTAGACTTGACCATAGAGTCTGAACATCGTTTTGAGTGGATTCTGATTCAATGGCTGTTAAACCAATGACTCCGCTTTGAGTGGATTCTGATTCAATGGATATTAAACCAATGATTCTTTAATATCTACAGCAAATACATTTAAATAATGACACTCATATTTCTATGAGACCATGCATAAATGTTCAGACAAGTTTTCCTTCGCCTTATGCCACATTTTGATAGTAATACCATGATTCATTCTAGAGTATCAATCTAGAATAAATCATAATAAGAACAAGATCTTGTTCTTGGCAGAATCATTAATTTCATTGTCTTGACTCAAAACTTTGAGATCTTTGATAAGCAACGAACCAGATGATGTTAGCTATCAGAGAATAACATAAAATAAATTAAAGCACCATGATCTATCTGCCTACAGAACACAAAGAAAAATTGAAAGTTTCTTATAGACTGTCCTTTAATACAAATTCCATGATGACCCTCAATCAAAGAGCAATGAAGGCTCTCATGATATCACTTTAAAGAGCAGACTCCTTATTATCAAATACTGAAGCAAGATAGATTTGGCATAATCTCTTTCTCTTTAATACTTGATTTTTATTTCAGGACTCAGATGCTTCTTCAGAAGCAGTAATGACTGGCAGAGCCAGATTACTCTTTTATTTGAATCCTGCACTAATGTCATCTTCAAAAGAATATGCAGTGAAGATTAACTGACATTAGGTTCCGGTAGTGTTTCTCCTTGCTTTTAGATCTGGGAGATCAGTTGAAATACAAGTATTTCAGAAGCTTCTGAAGTTACTCTTCTATCAACAGATGTTACAACCCATCTAGCTGGTTAAAAAGTACTTCTGACAAGAAATATAAATCCCTCATTATCAGACATTTCAAAGAACCAAACTTTAGGAAATGTGATTTGTTGGATAGCTTTTCATCATCTAATTTCATTTCTTTTCTTTGAATATTTGCAAGACAAACCAACAGAGCACAATAAATTCAAGTTGTATAACTTCTTGAATAACTGTGACCTCAGGTTTAAATCTAAACCAATCTTCTCAGAATTTTCTTGAAGGATTAGATGAAGTGTAACTAGACAAGCTTCAAACCCGATTCTCACAAATCTAAGCACAAGAATTCAAAGATAGTCCGAGCATTAGACATATCAATGATGTTGACATACTCAGAAGTGAGATAGAGTCCCTACTAGAATGCAACTACCTCTGAAGATACTCAATAAATTTCTTCTGAGTTGGTGATAGAGACTTTTAAACAGATCATCTCTACACCATCAATTTCTATAGTAATACATTTTTCAAGGATATTCTATAGACCTTCAGAAACCTCTTTTATCAAAACCAATGAGTTAAAAATATGTTTTGTTTTTCCATCATTTAAATTCAGTGGAATCACCCTTTGAAAATGGTAGGAAAAACAGTATAATATTTTTCATGAACAAATCTTGTTCTAACACCTCCACCCCAACGACTCAATAAGATCGATCCAACTCGAGCGATCAAATCTAGAATGTTTTCATAAGTAGAACACAAATAGGTAGATTCTTTCCAAAAGCCATGTATCAGATCTGGTCCGTATGCTCATCAACCGCTGTCAAATTCAATCGAACAATCTCCTGCATCTTACATTCGGCCATTTGAAAAAGATTTTAACCGCCCTTGATATATAGACTTCATCATACGCCAGTACAAGTATTATTCATTCATTCTTATTTCTATATATCTTTGCAACCTCACTGATTTAAACATTAAAGTACTAATCTTGACGCTTTACCCCAACATAAGTTCATACTACTATATCATAAAAATTCTTGTTCTTCTCCGAAATACAAATAAGATTGTATAAGAATGTCTCATTCACATATTGATTACTAGGAAAGTTGTTTGTTGTGACAGAAATATACAAAGATATAATACCCGGATGCCATGGTTCCAAACTTGGATAGAGTATGACTAAGGATAACATATAATGTGAATTTGTATCCTTAATTAATAATTGGAAATATTAGTTTGCTTTAAACCTTGTCTCAATCATAACTCGAATATTTGTTTTTCTTAAATTTGTAAAATGCAAAGGAAAAAAATATTCCAATGTAAACATACATGGAAAAGAAAATAGATTAGATTATTTTCTAACGAAAAAAACTAAAAATTTAAAGATTTTTTTTTTTAAATAAGTCTTAGTCACTATCTATGCCATGTGGTATATCACATGGTTATCTTTTCAATTGTATTTTGCTGTTTTTTTCCTAAATGTAACATCTGATTAATGTCATTAGACATATTTCAGTCAAAATTGAACTCACCAACACAAGATGGATTTCACACTGTCACTTTTTTATAGAGATTTAATTTATGGTCGAGGATTATTTCATTCTAATTTAAGAACTTCAAAAAGAAAAGTCAAGGAGAACGAAAAAGTAAATGGTTAAATATTATTGTAATTCTATTAAATATTTTATATTTTATTTATTTTTAGGCCCTCAATAAATTTTTTTAAAAAAATGATTCTTCTAAAATATTTCATTCACCTTTTTGTTCTCTCCTACAACTTAGCGACGATTTTTACAATTTAGCGATAGAATTAGTGACACTTTATTACTTAGCAATTGAATTAACAGTGGTTTTAGTAGGAGGGATCAAAAGTGTGGATGGAAATTTTTAAGAAGATCATTCTTCGAAGAAAATTTTTTATTGGACTAGAAGTGAAATATTATATCTTTAGGAAGATCACAAACATATTTAACCCAAAAATAAAAACTAAAATACAGGACGAAAGGAAAGTTGTGAAGAATGGGTTATTTGAGAAAATTGACCCGAGTTAGTGTGGCTTATAATTCAAACATTTGAGAAGGTTAATAAACGGAGAGAATTACTTAACTAAAAACACAAACCAAATTGATGTCTATAAATTCTTTTTATTTTATTTTTGTCAAGTAGTCTCGTGGTTGGAACTCACTATTTAAAGGTAAACAAGTAGAATATTGCGGGTTCAAACTTTCACTTCTACATCTGATGTCTCTGCCCAACTATCAACTGTGTTGCTTTAATCGAACTAAATTCTATTTACTTCTAGGAGTTATCTTTCATATCAAACTAATACTAATTAAGATAAAATATGTCTCATAAACCTATATCTTATAAGTTAGTTAGAACTTTGAATTCTTCTTAAAAGATGACGTTTAAGTTGGACATTACAATAGTTTTAATTACATGCGAGCTGTTTTGGAACTGTTATGGGCCGGTTAAATGTATAAAGAAGAAGACTCAACAGTGAGACCCAATCAATAAGACCCAGCTTAGCAGACAGAGGAACATGTAACACCACGTCAAAAGGCTGATCTCAGCTACTAGTACACCATTCACTGTTAAATCTGATTAGACGACTCCCCACATTACCCAACGGGGTAGACGAAACCGCTTTTCACCTCCGTTCATATATAAGAACTATCACACACCATTTATAGGTACTATCTCATTCTCACTCTCAAAATACATCTCTCTGAATTCATTGATTTGGATGTTGAAGTGTTAACCTTGCAGGTCCTCTCCGCTCTGACGTACCCGAAGCTTTCGCCATCGTACCTGATGATCTCATTTTCCTAACACTTCCCTTTTCTATTTCCATCATCGAACACTGACTTCATTTTAGGGAACAACAACTGATTCTCTCGATTTCCCTTGAAATTAATTATGTCTTCACCACTAACCTGCTTCAACTGGTTTTCTTTCTACTCTATTATTCAGCTAATTTTATGCAAACTATAGTAACATCGAAGTCCAATCGACTAGTCCCCCAACGTAATGTCTCCGCCATTGCTACGAAGTTTAACATTCTTGATTCAACGACGAGAGAGACTCCCGTCCTACAATAGAAAATGATGATCCAATCCTTAAACTTTCTCCTTCGGTTCCAGCTTCTTAGAATCTAGTTCCTCCAATTATCTGACATAACACACTCTAAGTTCTTATGACTTTTTAGTCTTTTCAACATTTTCTACAAGGTCAAACCTACCAACATACATGAATACAAAAGATAAGAAAGTGTTGTTGGGAGATGCTCACACCACTATAAAGACTTTGATTTTGAAGGATGTCATGCATGTCCTTGAGATTAGAAAAAATCTTGTTTCTTAGTTTCTTCTGAATAAGGAAAGGTTTAGTCACTTTATTGGAGTATATTTATACACCATTATTAAGAATGAAAGTGAATTGCTTGATATGTTAAAGACTTTTGTGAATAAAATTGAAAATCAATTTAGTAAGAAAATTAAGAGGTTTCGTAGTGATATGGAAAATTGAGTATGATTCTAGTTTGTTTAATGAATTTTATAAAAAAAATGGAATTTTACATGAAACCATTGCATCATATTCTTCTGAAATGAATAGTAAAGCATAAAGAAAGAATAAAACTCTTACTAAAACTATGCTAGTATGTTGAATTCTGGTGCTACATCCCATTAATGTGGGGGTATTTTACTAACTATTTGCTATGTTCTAAATAGAGGTACCAAGTCTAAAAATAAGCTCTCTAATTATGAGATATTGAAGAAAAAACAACCAACCCTATCTTATTTTAGAACTTGAGGCTGTTTGGCTTATGTTAGAATTTTGGATCCGAAATGAGTTGAACATGCTAGTAGAGCTTATGAATGTGTACTCATGGGTATGCAGTAAATAATAATGCATATAGGTTTTATGACCTAAATGCTAAAGTCATCATAAATAAAATGATGTTGAATTCTATGATGATAAATATCCTTTCAAATCGAGAAATCGCATGGGCACTTAATTTAATCATATTCTTATGATAACAAGCACTAAAAACAACAATGAAGTAGAAACAAAACTTCGCCGAATTAAGAGAGTAAAAGTTTCTAAAGATTATGGGATCGATTATGTGGCCCATTATTACTGGGAATTTCGACCAATGGAAAAAACCAGCAAATAAGGGCAGTTTAGAAAGAGGTTTTTGGTTCGACCATACTTTTGGACTTAGAGAAAATTTGGTTGTTGAAAGAAGCATCTTGAAACCAATGTACTTCGATGAAGTAGGTCTTACTACAACAGCAAATTGGTCGAGAGAGCGGTTATGTGGGCGCCTCATGTCACATTCAAATGTTTGATAACTGCTTTAGTTCCTTTTCTAAAGAGACACATGGAGGAAGATTGAAGGCGAATCACATGCAGGAATGCATATGGTGAACATTAGGAATAGGAACGTTGAGGGTAGTTATTTTGCACTTGTATATATAGTAGTTCATTACGTTGAATTAGGGGAGTTCATTGTATTACGAGCGAATGGTTGAGAGAATGTAAAAGCAAATGAATCACCATGTTTTAATTTTAATGCAAAGCTTTTTAATTTGTTCAATTTGCTTATTCATGTTCTTCATTTTCAATTTCCTTCAAGCCTTTAGTTTCATTCAATATTTCAAGCATTTTCGCTCCTAGTGTATTTTCTTCTTGCAATAGTCGAAGTCATTTCATAGTCTTACACTAAATATTATCCTTCAACCAAGTCGAAGACAATCATTTTAGATACAAGAAAATCCATAACAAAAGATTATTTGGCACTATGTCCTAGGATTCACTGGTTGATCCTGCAAGTAACCCGTATTTTTGGAGACCAGCGGTTGTTTAGCATTTTTCAGCGTAAGCACCTATATAGTAAAAGAATATCCAACAAATCTTCAAGAAGTATTATCATCTCTTGAAGCCTATTTTTGTCATGAAGCTATTAATGATGAGATAAATTTTCTAGAATCTAACATGACATGAAACCTAGTAGACTTTCCTATTGCTTGCAAACCAATCAGTTGTAAAGGGGTTTTGAAAAAGAAACTAAAACCCGTTGTAACAAATTATAAGTACAAGGCTCACCTTGTAGCCAAAGGTTTTTGCCAAAAAGAAAATATAGAATTCTTCGATACTTTTTCTCACTAGAATTACATCCATTAGGGTACTAATTCCAATTTCTTCTATTTATAACTTAATAATACACCAAATGGTTTTTACAATAGGTTTTTTTAAATAGTGATTTAAAGAAGAAATCTATACGGACCAATCAGAAGGATTTGTGATTCATGGGAAAGAAAACTATGTATATAAGTTAGATAAGTCTCTATAAGAAATGACACGAAAAGTTTGATTACATAATAATATCAAATGGGTACAAAGTGAACGAAAGTGATAAACATATTTATTACAAATATGAAAAATAGAATTTGCACCATCATATGTTTCTATGTAGACGACTTACTCATATCATAATCAAACATCTAGGCCGTTAATTATGTGAAATCATTGGTATGCAACAACTTTGATATTAAAGACCTCAGTGAAGCAAGTGTAATTCTTAATATCATGATCACTAGATTCAAACAAATAAGTTATTTGGACCACTCTCACTATATGGATATGTTCTTAAAGAAATATAACTACTTTGATTGTAAACCTTCTTGCACATTATATGATCAAAGTGTTAAATTGATTTAGAACATTGATGTCAGTGTTAAACAAACTAAAAATGTGAGCATCATTGACAGTCTTAGGTATACCACTGATTGTACTAGACCTGAAATTGTATATGTCATAGGATTATTGTGTAGATTTACTAGTAGACTGATTAATGAGCATTGGCAATCCATTGGGAGTTATGAGATACCTAAAAAGGATCATGGAACTTGGTCTATATTATCTGAAATTTATTGGTATATAGTTGAAGGATACAACGATGCAGATTGGAACAGATTATGACATGATTCCAAAGAAACTAGGGGTTATATATTTAATATACTTGGAGAAGTTATATCTTGGAAATCAAAGAAAAATAACTATCTTGGCTCAGTACCTGGTGGAGTCTAAAATGATAGCATTAGCAACTGCCAGGGAAGAAGAAAGTTGGTTAAAATGTTTGCTATATGAGATCTCTTTGTGGGAAAAACCTATTCCAGCTGTATTGAATCAGTGCGAAAGTATCGTGACTATTTCGAAAATTGAGAATCATTATTATAATAGTAAGAGACGTCAAATAAGAATAAAGTACAACATTGTTAAAGACTATATCTCTAAAGGAGTTGTAAGAGTGGATCATGCACGCACTGATGAAAATTTAGCATATCCTTTGAAGAAAGGATTAACTAGAGAGAAAATCCATAATACATCCAAGAAGATGGAGCTAATGCCTACATATAAGAAGATGTTGCATTTGTATTGATTATTGTTGAGGTGTTGTTGGATGAGATGTGGTTGCATATGATGTTAATGATAATTAAGATGTTTTTGCATATGATGTTAATGATAATTGATAAGTGGTTGCGTATGATGTAATGATAATTGAGATGTGGTTGCATATGATATAATGATAATTGAGATGTTGTCGTGTATGATGTTGATGATGAATTGGTGTGAGAATGTAGTATGTTGTTGTGCATGATTGTGTAGATGTTGTACTATATTCTTCATTCTATACCGTTTATTAATGAAATTAATTATCACCCCTTCTATTTGAATGTTGCCTTTACATGGGCATCGTGCAGATACTCAGGAGTAGCATTGTTGAAGTAAGTAGAAGCCAGCTCATGGAGTCGCTTCTTAGTGTATCTTTTAATTAGAATTTTCTTGTTCTGATTATGTAACATCAGGTTGGGAACGCTTGTTTATCTTCTTATGTCATGTTTATATTGACGTATTATAACTGATGTGGTTGTTGAGCTGATTTATACAAATCTTTTTGTTATGTTTTGAAAGTTGAAATTATTATGTTAATTGATTTGATAATGATTCCGCTGCGTTGATACTTTAAAATGGAAGTGAGCATACGATGACAGATTTAATGTCAATTGATGTAACCTATGTTACGGGGCAGGATTTGTTTTTTATGTGTGTGTCACCCTTGTGGTTGTGATTTTTAATTGAATTATGTGATAATTGTATGTGGGTTTAGAAGGGTGTTACATTAGTGGTATCAAATAAGTTCGGTTCGTCTGACCATGTTGTTTAATTATGTTTGTTCCTGGGTATACGACATGTTTGAATAAATATAAATCCTAGTGTGCACTTTCCAATCACTTCTCTTTTATTTTTGTGTTATTTATTTTCCATCCTTAAATCTCGGATTCATCTCTCTTATTAAAATTAATCGTTTAAAATTAATCATTTTCATAAAAACATTTCAAAAACCATTTATCCCAATTCATTCCCTCTCGTGTTTGAAGTCATTTGATCAACAAATGGCATTAAAGTCTAACTTATGTTATAAGACTAATCGTTTTAGGGGAAATAATAACTTCAAAAAATTCTTTTAAAATAGAGCTTTCTATGAACAAACCTCCAATGTTAGATCGCAAAACGTATATGTACTTGCTAAAAAACATACAGTGATGGTAATCTTGTGTTTATAGGGTTGTCTGTAGTGTTTAAGGTATTTGGACAATACATATGGATAGCTCACACGGAGTGGTGAAAATCTATATGTATGTGTGTTTTAAGGGAAAATTGAAGCTTTCTTCTAACTCTGAGAATGATGTAAATACAAAGGCTTCTTGGGTTTGGGTTAGAGAGCCAGATAGTGGCTAGCCCTAGCTCCATGACCAGAAAAATGGTCAAAGGGAGAATTATTCTCCATAAAATTGTAGCGCGAGTTTTTGCATGGTTGCAAAGCACTATCGCTTTGGGGTACTACAGTTCAATTCATTTTTTATCCTATTGAAGCTTATGAAGGAAGGAAAATAAATGTCTCCAATTAACCCTGCTTGCATACTGAGTTTGAACAGATGACTGTTGGTTTACAGATGCTATAAAGATTGTGGGTCTCTCTTAGGTTATTTTGTTAAAAAAACAGTGTCTGGGCTATTGGTAGGATGTTAGGACTGATGCTTTTTTATTGATGTATGAAGGGACGGGATTTTGGATTTTTTATTAGTATGCTCGTTAATATTTTTCCAATCTTATGCCTACGTATTCCCATTTAACGAAACAGGGAAATCAGAGCGATCATAGTTCCTCCTATTCTATGGGAGGAAAAGGGTTGTTTTGGTGTCTTGTTCAAAGCCCAAGACGTGAAGCTAAATGTGGTTTGTATCTTGTTCAAAGCCCAAGATGTGAAGCTGAAGGGTCTATTTGTATCTTGTTCGAAGCCCAAGATGTGAAGCTAAAGGGGTTTGACTTTAGAGAGAATTTGTCATCTCTAAAGGGGGATATTTGGTCTGTTTGTCACTACTGTTGGGTAATTGATTATAAAGGAGAATTACTTTAACTGGAATATGTGAATCCAGCAATGCCATAATTTCCTTTATAGGGGATTTTTAACCTGAAGGAGAAGACTTTTAACTCAGTTGAGAGTAATGCCATCTTTCCTTAGGAATTTCTCATGCTAAAAGAGGGACAATGGCGTGGATGTAAATAATCCAGAGGCTTGCCGCTTACAGCAATTAGATGAAGAAAAAGGAGTTGTCGATGTTTGTATACTGTGAACGAGGCACAAATTTTGATGCTAAAGGGTTGATTGACTCAATCGGGGTTTTCTTATACAAAGCCTAAGAGGAGGCTATTGACCTAACAAAAGGGTGTTTTTATGTGTCTCGTACGAAGCCCGAGAGAGAGAGACTAAAAGGGGTTGACTCAACATGAGAGTGCTAACAAGTGACTGACTCAACAAGAGAGTGTTTTTATATGTGTCTTGTACGAAGCCCAAGACGGAGGCTAAAAAGGTTTTGACTCCACATGAGGGTCTTTTATACTCAACAAGAAAGTGGTTTTGTATCTCATACAAAGCCCGAGATAGAGGCTGAGAGGGAAGTGACTCAACAAGAGAGTCTTTTATACTCAACAAGAGAGTGATTTAGTATCTCGTATGAAGCCTGAGGTGGAGGCTAAAAGTGGGTTTACTCAACAAGAGAGTCTTTTATCCTCAACAAGAGAGTGATTTGGTATCTCGTACGAAGCCCGAGGTGAATGATAAAAGGGATTGACTCAACAAGAGAGTCTGAAAAGGTTAGCTCTGCCGGGGAGAATCATTTGTACAAAGCCCAAGAGGAGGCTACTGTGCTGGTGACTGTTTCAGTTCAGTGACAGGTCTAGTATGTTGGATAAAGAGAAAATCAGTTCTTATGAAGATTAAAGGTAAGGTTGTGCTTTAGGATTGATCAGAGGATCAGGGTTATTTCCTGTTCTTTAAGGAAACGGAAAATCCAAAGGGTATTGAGACTGTCCAAGTCTACTGGTGTATTGGAGAAACTGATTCTCGGATAGTGAGTGATCTTTGTATAATGCCCAAGAGAAGGCTGGTATGTTAATGGATGAAGTTCAACCCATTAACAGGTCTAACACTTGACTCAGAAAGACAGCTCTAGCAAATTGATGACTAGGTTCTGTTCCTATACCTGTAGAGGTCTCTGGGTCCTTGTACTAAGCCCAAGAGAAGACATGAGAGCTTTTAAGAAGCCGAAGGGTCCTTGTACAACGCCCAAAAGGAGGCGGGAATGCTTTTAAGAAGCCTGTGGGTCCCCAAACCCCGAGAAGTTCAAGACATGCCATTCACTGAGAATAGATCAAGCCAGGAAAGTTCGAGAATTTAGAAGAAACTCAAGAGATGCCATTCACGGAGAAAAGGTTATCTCTAGGGAGTTAGAGTTTCTTTGACGATTTCTAAGGGTGACAGTCTGAGAAAGGGTTCACTGAGAATGCTGCCTTTCACGTCTCCATATTGTTTAACCCCAAGAGGAGGGAAGACTGTGTCTGGTAATCCTATGGGGATCTAGTTTTGTTTGTATTTAAGAGTGACCAACCGGGCTTTACCTAGTGCTAGACGTAGTTGCCGGGGAAAACTCTAAATAACTATACTAGTATTATGCAGTGGATATTTGACAAGTATATAAAAGTTTGTGAAAGAAGACTTACAGTGAGCAGTCCCACAATACAGTTATATATATGAAAGCGGATAAAGAAAGCGGGTAAACACTTACTCGGTTGTAGAGCTTCCATGTTGTTTTGTTAGTTTGTTCAACAAAGAAAGCTTTGATAATAATATTATATTCAAAATCAAAGGAGAAACTGCTTTGAAAAGATTGTTGGGGCTTACAGCCCAAGGATTTATCAGTGATTGCACTGTTGTTTTGTACAGGGACTTATACAAGTGACTGAGGCCCAAAAAGGTTTTCTGTACAAAGGGATGGGTCTTACACTCTCTCAAGAGACCCAAAGGTGTTTAAATAAAATGAATGAGGCTTATAACACGAGGGTAGGCCCAGATGATCTGTTTTTTGAATTGGTGATCGCGCCGAGATTTCTTTACCGTACTGGGTTTTATACAATGCATTGAGGCCCAAAAAAGTTTTGGTTAAAAGGGGGTTGGGTCTTACACTCTATTAGAGGCCCAAAGATGATTTTAAAAGAAAAGATGGGGCTTACAACTCAAGGAGAGGCCCAAGGGTTTTGTTTGAAAAATGACGATCGCGCCGAGATTTCTTTAACGTATTGGGACTTATACAATGCACTGAGGCCTAAAAAAGTTTTTATTTACATGGGATGGGTCTTACACTCTCTCAAGAGGCCCAAAGTGTTTGAAAAAGTTTTTGTGAATTATTAAAAAAAGAACCAACTCAAAATCATTAAAACTCAGAGAGAAATTAATTTTTGAATCAATTAAATAAAATCACAAAATTCAAATGTTCAAAAATGGCGCCAAGAACATGGCAAGAACACGCGCCACCCTCTATTTCTGCAGATTTGCATTTTCTATCCAATCTCACTGAATACTTGATGATATAATGCAATCTACATATCAATCTACTCGTTTTTACCTCACGATCATGTCTATGGTCTTTAATTTCATTTATTTTAAACATGGAATAAGAAATCAAAGAGAAACCTCAAGAACCTTAAAATTTGCATGAAGGTTCAGAAATTCCATACATGATTCCAACAAAGCAATTGATTGAGGGAAAATACTCTATGCATGATTATGAACATATGGCCAAATTATTATGCAGCAAAAAATGCATGGATCATAGAGTTAGAAGAGCTCATGCTTACCTCTTGCAGCTGGTGATCGTGTTTTGTGTTAGAGGTGTTACAGCTTGGTTCCAAGGATATGGACGGCTTCCCTAGATGCTATGGAGTGTGTCTGGATGCTTGGAGTGGATTGAAATGATCTGGAACTTGAGATGGCACCCCCAACTGCAAATCTGTCAAGAACTTGAGCAATTGGCTAGTGATTTTGTGATTTTGGTTGTCCAGATGTTGTGTGAGTGTTTGGATCACTTCTATATGATGTTTATGAGATGTGTTTGTGATTAGTTTGATTGGAATATCTCTCAAACTCAAAACCCGATAGTGACTTGCTTTGGAAGGAAATTTTGGAGTGAAAGAAGAGATTTTGAGGAAAGCATCTGTTAGATGGCTTTGGTGTACTCAAAGTGATCACAAATGAGCTCTATTTATAGTAGAGCAAGTTTGTTTTGTAAGGAATAGTGAATGGCAACTGCTGCATAGGTTTGGCCAATGTTGATCAATGAGAATCCAAGTCTCCTCTAGCCATTGACTAGAGGTTAGGGCACAGGCTGTTGGTTCCCTTGGTCTTGGATAAGTCTTGACCAAATTCAGTTGGAAATGGCTCAGTCCATGCCACCTTGGTGCATCCATTGAATGCTCCAAAACAAAATTGGAGTCTTGTCCCCTCCTTAGGGATTTCTAGGTTTGGCACGCTATTTTTAGTTCCAAGGACTTGGGAGGCTTGGGATCAGAGTTGGTTCCTCCTTGGTCTCCCCTTGAGGTGTTCAGATGGATAAGTGTGTTTGTCATTTGCACAAATTTGGCAAATCGAGCAAAATGCACAAATCTGCCTTGCTTTGACAGTTTTCAGCAAGGCATGTTGCCATTGTTATATCTCATGGCTCAAGTGGAATTTGATGGGGTTCTTGGCCATTTTGGAAAGCCCTCATATGATACAACAACTGTTTGATCATAATCGGTTTTGATACTTTTTGGATCCAAGTGAAAAATGCCCCTACATTTGGAAAAAAGTGAAGGCAGATTCTGACTTAGTGAAAATCTCACTTGTGAGGGAAGATTCTCTCTATGTACTTTATTTTTAATGATGACAAAACCTTCATGATTAGAACATAGTGGTTTATATGAAAAACTCAAGTAGTTAAGTATTGCACATATGTTTGATTATGATTAGAAATGATCTAGGTTCATTAAAGATGTCCCAACACCTTAGGAATCTCAAAATCCTGATTTTTGCATGTTTCTAGGGCAGGCGTCGACTCATCACCCTGCATAGGTCGACCTATGCAGTCTGCGTTTGATAGAATTGAAAACTGGGAGGTATGCGTCGACGCACTCCCTGTTCCGGTCGACGCACAACATGCATTTTTGCATAGTTGTGTGCGCGGGCTTGAACAGGTCGCCTATACCTTCTGTATAGGTCGACCGCTCGCTGATTCCTACCAATTTTCTCACTTGTATTTTCATCTTAAAATTCTGTTATTTCCATATTATTACAAAGCATGATATATATATCTAGTTAGTTCATTTTTTTAACATAGAATAAGAAACGTGAAAGATTTTTATGCCATTTCTCTCATCAATTTCATCTTCTTCCTTGAGCATTCAAACAACTACACATAACCAATTTTTGTTTGTTGTGTTCATTGATTTGAAGTGATAAGGTTCAGATTTCAGGAAGTGTTATCTTCATTTCTGAGTTGAGATTTGTGTTAGGTGTTTCTTGAATAAAACCTTAGGGTTTTCTCCTCCAAGAATCTAAGAGATTTTGGGGGTTTTTGCACAAGCCGATTTGTTCTACAAGGATTCAGCTGGGCGAAGGTAACTGAAGAGATCGGTTTAGTAGCTGTAATCAGAGGATCGTAGAAGAGTGGTTTGGGTTCGAATCTTTGGTAGATTGCAATTGATCGAGTGAAGGTAATCGAAGAACGGTGTTTTCTTTCGGTTTAGTAGCGCGGGACGATAATTGAATCAACCATATTCGAAGCACTTGATTCATCTTGAATCAAGGGAAGAGAAGGCTCTACATCAACAATTTGAAGACGTTCGAAGATTTGTTTGTTCAGAAGTTTTCTCTTGTATAAACTCTCAATTACAACGATAACATATATATCTCAATTCCATGTTCGGAATTGGGGGCAGATGTACCCATAGCGAGGACGATTGGGGAACTGCCTAATCAAATCGCGTTCGTTCTCTTTCTCCTTTAACTCTTTACATTTTTTTGCATTGTTTGAATTTGCCAAGTTTTCAAGTTGTCTAAATTTCTGAGGTGTCGTAATCTAAAGCTGAAAAATCGTTTTGGTTAAAGTGATACAATTCGTTGAATTGTTTCTAAGAGCAGCTTGAAATTACTAACCATAGAAATTTTGCACTTAGTGTGTGTGTACACACCAAGTGTTTGATAATTTGTCGCAAAACAAATTCAAACACCGTTAGTGTTTTATTGTTTGCCTCATTGGTTTGGATTATACATAAACACGCTATAATTTGTTGATTGCATTTGATCAGATTAATAGAACTGAATTTTTCTCTTCCATACTCTTTCGCAATATATATTCGCGCATATCCGATCCTTTTGGTAGTAGGTTCGTTGTAGACTTTTAATCCAGTGGCAGCTTCCATTTAACCAATTTTTTTTAAAACAGAACTTTGTAGTCTGTTTGCGTGTAAACCTTGAAGGATCTATTCAACCCCCCTTCTAGATCCATAGCCATAGTCTAACAAGTGGTATCACGAGCTCCGGTTCATTCTGGTGCTTCGGTAAAACTTCTTGGATCATGGCGAACGAACTGAAGGGGGCTTATAATAGAGCTCCAGTTTTTACAGGTGAAAACTACAGCTACTGGAAGGATTGTATGCGCGTTCATATTAACTCCTTAGATCGGAAGGTTTGGAACGTTATTTTAAACGGTCTCATGGCAATCACTATGACTAACGCGGAAGGCATTGTTGTTCCTAAACCCGAAGACCAATGGACTGAGGAGGACGAGAAAAAGTACAGTTATGATTGGAAGGCTCGTAATATGATCATTTCCTCTTTGGGAGTTGATGAGTATTATCGAGTCTCCCATTGTGAAACAACCAAAGCTATGTGGGATGCCTTACAAGTAGCCCACGAAGGCACTAATGACGTTAAATTGGCTCGTATTAATACTCTAACGCAAGAGTTTGATTTGTTTTACATGAAGCAAGGGGAAACCATTGCGGATATGCAAAAACAATTCACTCACATTATCAACAAATTGCATGTCCTTGGTAAACCAATTCCAAATGAGGTTTCTACTAATAAAATTCTGAGGTGTCTTAGCAGGGAATGGCAACCAAAGGTTACCGCTATCAAGGAGGCCAATGATTTTGCTACATTAGACCTCACAACACTCTTTGGTAAACTCGATGAGCATGAGCAAGTGCTCATTAGCTTGGATAAGTATGAAAAGAGTATAAAGAAAGAGAAGGCAAAAGATACAGAAAAGAAGTCGATAACTCTTAAGGCTTCTTGTTCAAAGTCCACACATCAAGAGCAAAGTGATGATGAAGCCAAAGATGACAAGGATGAAGAATCCGGTGATGATATGAGCTTATTTGTGAAGAGATACAATAGATACATTCGCAAGAATGATATTCAGCACTCGGACAGAAATCTTGTCAAGTTCCGGAGGCAATCTAGAAGTGAAGGACATAAAAATGGCAAAGTAAAGGGGACGTGCTACAATTGTGGAAAATTCGGGCACTACAAGCCGGATTTTCCATCCCTAAAGAAAGACAAAGATAAGGACAAAGACAAGAGTCGCTCAAACAAAAAGTCCAACAAGTCTCGACGAGCATACATCGCTTGGGAAGGCGATAGCGAGTCGGAGAAAGATGACTCATCAAGTGACGAAAGTGAATCCGTCAACCTTTGTCTCATGGCACGTCACAACAAAGGAAAAGAGGTAAAACACTCTAAATATGAAAACTGCCAAAATATGTCTCATGCTGAATTGAAAAGAGCTTTTGACACATTACACCACGAAGCTAAGGAAGCATTTCAACGCTTAGCTTCGAATTAAAAGATTTTTTCCTATTTGGAGAAAAAGGTTTCCGATTCCCAAAAGGAATTGGAAGATCTCAAAAACTCTATGGTGAATGTATCAAAAACGAATATCGATAAGGATGAATATACATGGTTTGACCTTGGGGGTTGTGGTACTTGTCACATTTGGCAAGGAGAGGTGAGAACCCTCAAAGCCAAGTTAGACAAGGCTCTCAAGCCTAAGATTACGTTTGCTATTGATCGATCACATTATCGTGAAACAATGAATAATCCGTATAAAAAATACACGTATGTGATTCGAGATAGTGATAGAAAAGGTAAACTCCAAACAAATCGTGATTGCTTATATTGTTGTAAGCCCGGTCATACTATTGCTAAGTGCCGCTTTCGGAGATATCTTGTTCCAAAGGGCATTTATCAATGGCTGCCCAAGGGCAATATTGGTTTCACTTACCATAAAGGACCCAATGAGAATTGGGTACCTACTCTCCCTTGATTATTTTTGTAGGTACAAAGTCTTGAGACCACTAAAAGAAGATGGGTTCAGATAGTGGCTGCTCAAGACATATGACCGGAGACATATCTCTTTTCATCGACTTTGTGGCGAAGAAAAAGGGGTTTGTCACTTATGGAGATAACAACAAGGGACAGATTCTCGGTAAAGGTAGTATAGGTAATCCCTCATCTACTACTATCTCTGATGTACTTCTTGTGGAGGGCCTTAGACACAACCTTTTAAGCATTAGTCAACTATGCGACAAAAATTATAAAGTCTCTTTTTCAAAGGATTGTTGCGTAGTTGAAGATTGCGACAAGAAGAATGTGTTTAAGGGCTTGAGGGTGAATAACGTCTATATGCTAGACTTAAACGAGGTATCATTGGATGGAGACAAGTGTTTAGTCACTATGAATGAAGATTCATGGTTGTGGCATAGACGCTTGGCTCATATCAATTTTGATTTGCTTAATAAAATTGTCTCTAAAGACCTAGTCATCGGTTTGCCCAAAATTAAATTTACAAAGGATCATCTTTGCGATGCATGCCAAATGGGGAAGCAAACAAGGATCTCTTTTAAATCTAAAAACATTGTTTCAACTATGAGACCTCTTGAGCTCCTCCATATGGATCTCTTTGGACCATCTAGGGTTAAAAGCCTAGGTGGTAACTACTATGGGTTTGTTATAGTCGATGATTTTTCTAGGTTTTGCTGGACAATTTTCTTGGCAAATAAGAGTGATACTTTTTTAGCCTTTGAACGATTTGCTAAGTTATCTCAAAACAAGTTAAACACAAACATTGGTTCAATCAGAAGTGATCATGGGGGCGAGTTTGAAAATCATTTATTTGAAGCATTTTGTGATTCCAATGGAATTGATCATAATTTTTCCGCACCACGTACTCCTCAACAAAATGGGGTAGTGGAACATAAAAATAGAGTTTTGGAAGAAATTGGAAGGACTATGATCAATGATAGTGGATTACCAAAGTACTTTTGGGCAGACGCCATAAGTACGGCTTATTACGTTTTGAATAGGGTGCTCATTCGGCCTATTCTAAACAAGACACCGTATGAGCTTTTAAAAGGGAGTAAGCCAAACATCTCTCACCTTCATGTATTTGGTTGCAAATGCTTTATGTTGAATAACGGAAAAGAGACTCTCGGCAAATTTGATGCCAAGGCTGATGAGGGTATTTTTCTTGGATACTCTCAGTCAAGTAAAGCTTATAGAATCTAAAATAAAAGGTTGCGTGTAGTTGAAGAGTCAGTTCATGTTACTTTTGACGAGTCTTATCCGAGAAATGTCAGAGAAGGTAGTTCTTTTCATGGTGCAGGTGTACCCACTGAAGACATAATCAAGGACACTGATAAGGGAATTGATCAGCCTGAAGCAGTGCGTATTGAGGAGGAAAAGGATCACCAACCAGTGAAAAGTGAGGATGATCATCATGCTAAGGAAGATGAACTTCCTCCAGCTTGGAAGTCTTCTAAAGACCACCCAATTGACAACATTCTCGGTGATATTTCTAAGGGAGTAACTACTCGCTCTAAACTTAGTAACTTTTGTTATTACTCTGCTTTTGTTTCCCAAGTTGAACCCTAAAAACTCTAAGGAAGCGTTACTCGATGAGCATTGGTATCTATCAATGCAAGATGAACTAAATCAATTCGGGAGAAATGAGGTTTGGGACCTTGTCCCTCCTCCGCGAGATCATCGAGTAATAGGAACCAGATGGGTGTTTAGGAATAAACTTGATGAAAATGGAGTAATAACGCGTAACAAAGCTAGGCTTGTAGCGCAAGGCTATAACCAAGAGGAAGGAATCGACTATGAGGAAACTTATGCGCCGGTTGCTCGACTCGAGGCCATACGTCTTCTACTTGCCTACGCTTGTACAAAGAACTTTAAACTATTCCAAATGGATGTCAAAAGTGCATTCCTTAACGGATATATAAATGAAGAGGTTTATGTAGCCCAACCTCCAGGTTTTGAATCACACGAATATCCTGATCATGTCTATAAACTTAAGCGAGCTTTGTACGGACTTAAACAAGCCCCTAGGGCTTGGTATGAATGTCTAAGCAAATTTCTACTTGATCAAGGGTATTCAAGAGGAAAGGTTGACACGACCCTCTTTATTAAACGTCAAGGAAAACACTTAATTTTGGTACAAATTTATGTTAACGATATTATATTTGGGTCTACTAACATGACCTTGGTCAAGGAGTTTTCTAGCTTGATGCAGGGGGAGTTTGAGATGAGCATGATGGGGGAACTTAACTATTTCCTCGGATTGCAAATCAAACAACTTGAAGAGGGCACATTCGTGAGTCAAACGAAATATTGTCTTGAGTTACTAAAACGTTTTGATATGCTGAACTGCAAAGCTATAGATACTCTTATGCCTACAAGTGTTAATCTTGATCGTGATGAAAAAGGTAAGGATGTTGAAGTAAAGAGGTATCGAGGTATGATAGGGTCTCTTCTTTATCTTACCGCATCATGTCCCGATATAATGTTTAGTGTATGCATGTGTGCGAGGTATCAAGCACATCCAAAGGAATCCCACCTAAAAGTTGTTAAACGCATACTTAGGTATCTCTCTGGTACCCCAAAGTATGGTCTGTGGTATTCAAAAGGTAGTGCTTATTCCTTAGTTGGCTATTCCGATTCCGACTTTGCCGGGTGCAAGTTGGATAGGAAAAGTACTAGTGGCATATGTCATCTTTTCGCAAATTCCTTGGTGAGTTGGCATAGCAAGAAACATGTTTCTGTTGCTTTGTCAACTGCCGAGGCTGAATACGTTGCCGCAGGTAGTTGTTGTGCTCAAGTCCTATGGCTTAAACAATAATTGCTTGATTTTAATTTAAAGCTTGAGCGTATTCCAATTTTGTGCGATAACACTAGTGCAATAAATCTAACTAAGAACCCTGTATTACATTCACGCACCAAACATATCGAAATACGTCATCACTTCCTTAGGGATCATGTTGAGAAAGGTGATGTGATTTTTGAGCATGTTGATTCAAAAAATCAACTTGCTAACATTTTCACAAAACCTTTAGCCACTGAGCCTTTCTTTCATATCCGTAGGGAACTTGGCATTCTCGACATTTCGGATCGTGTTTGATCTTATTATAAAGTGTCATGACCTTACCTTATCTATATGTACATCTATACTTGTGTCACTAACAATTTCAAAAGCTATTACCACATGTGTAAGGTCTTGCATCATCAAAAACGATCAAGGTAATATCGTTCTCTTTCATTAGATATTAAGTGTACCATAATTGAGTGATATTGTTGTTGTTTATTGCCTATAGTATGCTCACTTTCTTCATTTGTATGTTTGGTGTGCATGTTAACTTTCTATTTAGACAACACTACAGTTTAAATGTTACAAAATTTAATTTTTTCAGCAAATTCATATTTTGCGTCGACTCATACAGTCTGTAGGTCGACCCATGGTTGATGCAGTATTTCACTAGTAAGCGCAGGTCTGAACAGGTCGACTAAGTAGGTCGACGCATAGCTGTGACTTTTAAAATTACACATTTTTCTTCAGTATGCGTCGACGCATAAGGGTCTTAGGTCGACCGTTCGCTCGCCTTCTGCTATAAATGTTTTTTTTTGTTTTTTTTGCTGATAAAACATTCTAGGTTTTCTTTGCATCATTACTTCATTGTATCATCTCCTCCTCTTCCCTAATCCTATCTCCACAAAAAACCCTAAATTCATAAATTTCACCCACAACGCTTGGGCTCCACAACTATCTTGGGAAGTTCTTCATTACTCATCCTCGTTCAACATCAAGCATCAAATGGCTACACGGAGAGTCGCCCGCAAAAGGGTCTCAAGAGAAACCCCTATTCAAGCCAGTACTTCTCAACATCCACAAAATTCGCCGGTAACTCTTCCCTCTCTACTTTCTCCTGAAAATCTTGACTTGTTTAAGAGTATGAAGAAAAGAATTGTGATTAAACAATATGTGTATTATCGGCTTACGGTTCAATGCATGCACTTGGACGAAATCATAGAGTTATTAGATTTTCAGAATTTAAATGGTTTTTTGGAATGTGATGTCAAATATAATGAGGACTTGGTAAGGATTTTCTATACGGGTCTCGTTGGAAAATTTGATGATTTCATGTTCAACTGCAACCTAGGAAATAAGGTTCTTACTGTCCAAAACATCACATGGAAAGATTTATTCAATTTGTCTGTAGCTAATGAGAGCCCTGTACAGCACATAACTGATACTGTGCATGTAAATGGTTATGAGTATAAGAAGGCTTTAAATTCTATGCTCAGGAGACCATACACTGATGAAGTTGTGGCAAGTAATCTCTTCCCTAAGGCAGTAACAACAGGAAAACTGGCTCCTATCCCTAGAATTCTACAGTGGATTGTTGCTCATATTCTTAGTCCCAAGCAGGGCGGTTATTCTAGGATAGATCAACCTGAGATTCAGTTAATCTACATTCTGATGAATAAGATAAAAATCAGTTGGCCTTATTACGTTTCAAGTAGGATGTATGCTCTTCGCCATTCCGGTAGAGGGACTGCACTTGGGTATGCATCCGTGATTCAGAAGTTTTTCAATAATGCTACAATAGTTGTTCCTGGTATTGTCTATAAGTCCATCACTTCAAATCAAGAGTTCTATCAGAAAACTATGACTATGATGGGCCATATGTGGGATGCTGTAGAGAGAAAATATAAGTATATTGTGAAAGCCAACACGGCTGTTCTGGAAGATTCTAGTGAAGAAGATGACGAAGACGAAGAAGAAGAAAGGGAAAATAAAGGAGAGAATGAACAGAATGATGATGACATGAATCCAAATGACAATGCTCAATGGCACCAAATGAATACGGGGGCTGATGCTAATACTGCATGGATGTATCAAGGATCTGAAGAAAATCAAGGATGGAAATCTCCAATGGAAACTGAGGTTGACCAAGGATGGGGTCAATGGCAATTTAATTGTTGGACCAATCTTGGTTCCAATTATAGGCCACCAACACAAGAGCTGAATTACCAAGAGTCATATTACACTCCTCCTTCACCTCCATGTCCTCAAAACAATGAAGACATTCTTGAACTTATGAGGACGATGCAACTTGATCAACAGCGGTTTGCCACAGCTCAAGAAGAACGGTTCAAGTCTTTGCAAGAAGAAGTTCATACTCATGCCAACAACTTTGAATCTTTTGCCACTAAGGCAATGGAAAGATTGAACACAATGGCCGAAACTTCTGCAAATCAGCACCGGGCTCTTACCAATAGCTTCAACATTCTGAATCGTATAGTGTTGGAGATGACCGAGCAGTTGGATGTGCAACCTCCACCACCTCATCATCCTCAACCGTTTCGCGGCAGAGGCCATTCATTTAGGGGGAGGAGGCCATGAGAAACAGCACTGCATCTTGCATCATGTCATTTTGCTTTTCACTTGCTATCTCATGTTTTGTTTATGATTCAAATTGGCTTTAGCCTGTTATGTTTTTTGTTTTTGTGACAGTGTTTCAGTTTTAACTATGGGCTGTTATGTTGCATGTTTTGGATATCCGTTAACTTGTTTTTATTTTCATATGTGAATGCGTGTTAATGCTTATCGTTGTAATTTGTTAAAAACATGTCCTTTCAGTTGATATTTTCTAGTCATGCTATTCTCTCTCTCTCTTTTTGATGTTGTCAAAGGGGGAGAACATTGGAAAGAATAACAGGTATTGAGATAATCAAACTAGTGGATGCATAAAGTCAGGGGGAGGATACCATCTCACATCGAGTGTTTTGCCATCATCAAAAATGGGGAGTATGTGAGGGAAGATTCTCTCTATGTACTTTATTTTTAATGATGACAAAACCTTCATGATTAGAACATAGTGGTTTATATGAAAAACTCAAGTAGTTAAGTATTGCACATATGTTTGATTATGATTAGAAATGATCTAGGTTCATTAAAGATGTCCCAACACCTTAGGAATCTCAAAATCCTGATTTTTGCATGTTTCTAGGGCAGGCGTCGACTCATCACCCTGCATAGGTCGACCTATGCAGTCTGCGTTTGATAGAATTGAAAACTGGGAGGTATGCGTCGACGCACTCCCTGTTCCGGTCGACGCACAGCATGCATTTTTGCGTAGTTGTGTGCGCGGGCTTAAACAGGTCGCCTATACCTTCTGTATAGGTCGACCGCTCGCTGATTCCTACCAATTTTCTCACTTGTATTTTCATCTTAAAATTCTGTTATTTCCATATTATTACAAAGCATGATATATATATCTAGTTAGTTCATTTTTTTAACATAGAATAAGAAACGTGAAAGATTTTTATGCCATTTCTCTCATCAATTTCATCTTCTTCCTTGAGCATTCAAACAACTACACATAACCAATTTTTGTTTGTTGTGTTCATTGATTTGAAGTGATAAGGTTCAGATTTCAGGAAGTGTTATCTTCATTTCTGAGTTGAGATTTGTGGTAGGTGTTTCTTGAATAAAACCTTAGGGTTTTCTCCTCCAAGAATCTAAGAGATTTTGGGGGTTTTTACACAAGCCGATTTGTTCTACAAGGATTCAGCTGGGCGAAGGTAACTGAAGAGATCGGTTTACTAGCTGTAATCAGAGGATCGTAGAAGAGTGGTTTGGGTTCAAATCTTTGGTAGATTGCAATTGATCGAGTGAAGGTAATCGAAGAATGGTGTTTTCTTTCGGTTTAGTAGCGCGGGACGATAATTGAATCAACCATATTCGAAGCACTTGATTCATCTTGAATCAAGGGAAGAGAAGGCTCTACATCAACAATTCGAAGACGTTCGAAGATTTGTTTGTTCAGAAGTTTTCTCTTGTATAAACTCTCAATTACAACGATAATATATATATATATCTCAATTCCATGTTCAGAATTGGGGGCAGATGTACCCATAGCAAGGACGATTGGGGAACTGCCTAATCAAATCGCATTCGTTCTCTTCTCCTTTAACTCTTTACATTTTTTTGCATTGTTTGAATTTGCCAAGTTTTCAAGTTGTCTAAATTTCTGAGGTGTCGTAATCTAAAGCTGAAAAATCGTTTTGGTTAAAGTGATACAATTCGTTGAATTGTTTCTAAGAGCAGCTTGAAATTACTAACCATAGAAATTCTGCACTTATTGTGTGTGTACACACCAAGTGTTTGATAATTTGTCGCAAAGCAAATTCAAACACTGTTAATGTTTCATTGTTTGCCTCATTGGTTTGGATTATACATAAACACGCTATAATTTATTGATTGTGTTTGATCAGATTAATAGAACTGAATTTTTCTCTTCCATACTCTTTCGCAATATATATTCGCGCATATCCGATCCTTTTGGTAGTAGGTTCGTTGTAGACTTTTAATCCAGTGTCAGCTTCCATTTAACCAATTTTTTTTAAAACAGAACTTTGTAGTCCGTTTGCATGTAAAACTCGAAGGATCTATTCAACCCCCCTTCTAGATCCATAGCCATAGTCTAACATCACTAAGTGTTGGAAAAAAGTGACATTTTCTCTTTTTGTGATTTTGATCATTCCATAACTTAAAATCCATGAGGAATTGGAATGAGTTATGTTTGAAGCTTTTGTAGAGGGCCACGAGAGCTACAAATCCAGTATTGAATGGGGAAAAATGGCCTTGTGGTTTAGGAGTTATGATCCTCCAAAGTTGGTAACCTAGCCACTTTGTTCCATAACTTAGAAAAATTTCTAAGTTTTTATGGTTACCCCTTTTACAAGTTATCCCACTTTTCATGATTTTTTTTATGAATGATGATTCCTACCACACATTAACATCATTTTAGGGTTAAGGAACCATAATTCTGAAAAATCTCAAAAAGTCAAAGTTTGACTTTTGTGCACAGTTGACTTTTTGTCAGATGAATTCCAAACTGTGCGATACTCTATGAAATCAAGTCCTTGACCTAAATCAAACTTGATGGATTGATTTCATAGGTGTTATAGGGTGTATTGAATCATGTCCCAAAGTTTGGGAGCATGTCCTGGTCAAAAGTCAAAGGTGCAGTTGACTTTTTCCTCAAAACCCTAATTGTAGTTCTGATGAATTTGAAACTTGCTGCTCAAGCTTCTTGGATCAATCCATTGTTGCAAATGGATCAATGTGATTTATTAGAGACCCTCAAATCATGTCTTGAGGTCTTGGCTCATGTTTTGTCCCAAAAGTCAACTTAGGGGTGAATTAGGTCAAGAAACCCTAATTCCTGATCTTTTGTGAATGCATCCCCTGAGGTTAAATTGACTTGATGATTGGGTTCATGATGTCCCTTGGAACATCATAGGTTATGCTTTGAAGCATTGGCTCATGCCCAGAGGAAAATTTCCATCTGGAGGCCCCGGTCGACCAAAACCCTAATTTGGTGACACTGGCGATCTTGAGGCTTAATCCACCCAGAATGTTGCAGCCTTGTGCTTGATTCTTGAAGTGGGAGTCCTATTGATCCTTTGTGGATGTTTGAGAGGTTTAGACAAGTTGAAGATCATGTCATTCCTTGATTCATCCTTTGTCTAAAGCTCTGAGAGGGCTTGAAACCCTAATTTTGATTGTAGTGGATGCTCACCCATCTTTGGGGAGACTAATGAGGTATGATGGCCCATCTATATTGTGATGATGATTTGCACAATGATGGGAAATCTTAGTGGTCAAAATTTGGGGTATGACAGATGCCTCTATTTAATCTTCTTGGACCCGAAGGTGTGAATGACGAAGGTATTCGGGCATTCGGGGTGCAAGAGGATTAAATATCAGAATACCCACAATTTTGATGGTGGTTATGAATGGTAGTTCACGCATCCTTCTTCTTTTGCTAAGCAATGATGCTTAGAAAAGGTAAAAACTTCCCCTCGATCCTGGTCTTCAGCCAAGGAACTAGTCTTAGTTTCTGAAATAAACTTCCCTTCGATCCTGGTTTCCTACCAAGGAACTGGTCTTAGTTTCTGAAATAAACTTCCCCTCGATCCTAGTTTCCTACCAAGGAACTGGTCTCAGTTTCTGATATAAACTTCCCCTCGATCCTGGTTTCCTACCAAGGAACTGGTCTTAGTTTCTGATATAAACTTCCCCTCGATCCTGGTTTCCTACCAAGGAACTGGTCTTAGTTTCTTATATAAACTTCCCCTCGATCCTGGTTTCCTACCAAGGAACTGGTCTTAGTTTCTTTTGTCAATAAGCTTTCTTGACAAGAGACGCTATTCGCAGCAGTTTTCCTCAAACTTCTCGCCGAATTTTCCTGGGGAGATGCCATTTGATGGAAAAAGTTTCGATGTCAGACTTGCTGGGGACCCCATCCATTTGAGCTATAGAGGTACACAAACTTCTCTGTTTGGAGACGCCATTTGGCGACTCTATCAGGGAAAACGAGTCTCTTGAGAGGCTGCTTCCGCTTGGGGATATTACATCATACTTTTCTTAAGGTCTTCTCGGAGAAATGCCATATGATGTACCCTAATTTTGAGGTGCCGATGACTTTGTTAACATTGACTTTCTGGAGAGAAGAACCAATGTACTGCTGAGAGTCTTCGGTTAAGAGGCTTCCTCTGGGAATTTTCCTTAATCTGGGAAAGCAAAGACGTCACCTTCAATGGCAAAGAGTGCCGTTTATTGAATGTTTTCTTGTCTTTTCAGAGGTTCAAGTTATCAAAGTGGTCGAAAACCCGCTACAATCCAGAAATAAACTGGAAGAGGGACTGTTTGGACGCAACGTTTCCTGACAAGGACAGAACTGACAACTCGATTGAGATGACTTTTATCACTAGGGGATAAGACCGACTAGAGTGATAGTGATGCAAGATGAATATAAATGTAAATAAATAATGCATGACGTATGTATGTTTATGCCAACAAAACTGACGCGACATACATACTAGTAGATAAACACGACTGGATACTCGGCCACAGCGGGAGATAAAAAGTATCGTTGGTTCATGATAGCAATTCTACCTTGCTTAGGAGAAATAGTCCCTACGGGGAGCTACGTTGACCGGGCTTAGGAGATGATAACTCGGCCAAGGATGTCAGATGGAGTATTCGCATCTGACATAACTGATCCTTCGTTCAGGCGCACTGGTTTAGAAGGAGTACTTTGATTTTACACTTTGAAGCTCGATTACTTCTGGCGAAGCAATCGATGTTCTTTTGATGTTCAACAGTCAAAAGAAATTGACATCTTTATTTTAAAAGCAGAAAAGTTTGACAAGTGAATTCATTTTTGTTTCGTTTCAAGAATCGTTGATCATATTAAAATGTCGTTCTGTAAAGCTAAAACAAATAAGAATTGCAAACAAAAGCACAAGGGCTCAAATTTTATTGATAGGATGGAAATCAGCCAAGCGCGTGATTCCATGGAGTATTTACAAAGTTAGAAAATGGAAATTTAAGGGAAAAGGGTTACATTGAAACATAACGACCGCTATCCTTCTACCAACTTTGAATTCGGGGCATCCTGAGCTTCTGTCGAAGATGACCGTGACTGGAGTTTTTCTGGCTGATGGTGTAACTGCTACTGAGGGACTTGCCCCTTTGTTGAACATAGTTACTTGCCATTATCCCTAAATTTTTCCTGGATTGTACTTAGAGATTTCCAATCCACCGGGATGATTTTTTTTTATTATGTCTCTAATTTTTGCCTGGACCGCCCTTTTGGGTTTTTAATCCACCGAGACGTTTTTTTAGTTTAAGCGAAGTATTTCTTGACTACATCCTCTATTGATACAACTGACCGTGGCATAGTGTCGTTATTCATTTCTCTTCGATCAGGTTGAGTTCGTCGTGTCGATTTTGACACCATTCAGCCTCTGTTAGCTTAGCTTCCATCAATACCCGGATTTATGGGATCTCTACTTCTATGGGGAGCACTGCTTCCATGCCATATACTAGAGAGAAAGGGGTTGCCCCTGTTGAAGTGCAGACAGATGTGCGATAACCGTGAAGAGCGAAGGGTAGCATCTCGTTCCAGTCTTTATAGGTTACAACTATCTTCTGAAGGATCTTTTTGATGTTCTTGTTAGCCGCTTCTACCGCTCCGTTCATCTTGGGTCGGTAGAAAGATGAGTTATGGTGTTCGATCTTGAACTCAGCACACAACTCCTTCATCATCTTATTTTTCAAGTTAGATCCATTATCAGTAATGATCTGGCTCAGAACACCATAACGACAGATGATATTGTTTTTGATAAATCGGACCACCACTTGTCGGGTAACATTAGCGTATGACGCTGCTTCGACCCACTTGGTGAAGTAATCAATGGCTACTAGGATGAACCGATGTCTGTTCGAAGCCTTGGGCTCAATCATGCTAATCATGTCGATTCCCCATATGGAAAAAGGCCATGGGGAAGACAGAACTTTGAGATGGGTAGGCGGTACATGGATTTTGTCTGAGTATATCTGACACTTGTGGCACCTCCTCATGTACTTGTAGCAATCGGATTCCATGGTCAACCAGTAGTACCCTGGTCTCAGAATTTTTCTCGCCATTGTGTGTCCGTTGGCATGAGTGCCAAAGGATCCTTCATGAATTTCTTTTATCAGCATGTCTGCTTTTGGTCTGTCTACGCATCGGAGCAAGACCATGTCAAAATTTCTCTTATAGAGTGTATCACCACTCAGGAAGAAACTGCCTGCCAGACTTCTGAGGGTTTTCCTGTCTTTCCTTAGTGCCCCAAGTGGGTACTCTTATTTCTGAAGGAAGCATTTGATATCGTGATACCAAGGTTTGTCATCTATGACTGCTTTGATCTCGAAGATGTAAGCGGGCCGTTCAAGGCGCATTATGTCGGTCTTAGGTAAGTCGGTCCATTAACCTACACTAATCATGGAAGAGAGTGTGGCTAATACATCAGCCACGTGGTTCTCATCATGAGGGATGTGATGAAACTCGATTATGTTGAAAAAAGGTAACAACCTTCTTGCATAATCTTTGTAAGGAATAAGTCCTGATTGGTAGGTGTTCCAATCTCCTTTGATCTGATTCATAACCAGGGCTGAGTCGCCGTATACATCCAAGTTCTTGATCCTTAAGTTGATCGCTTCTTCGAGACCCATAATACAAGCTTCGTATTCGGCCTCGTTGTTTGTGCACTTGAATGTAAGTCTGGCAATGAAAGGAATGTGGGTACCCTGAGGTGTTATGATAATTTGCCCCAACTCCGTTTCCGTAATGATTGACAGCTCCGTCAAAGATTAGTCCCCATTGGGAACCTGGTTCTGGCCCTTCACTGGGTAGTGGTTCATCGCAATCTTTCATTTTCAAATACATGACATCTTCGTTTGGGAAGTCAAACCCGATTGATTCCTGATCATCAATCGGTTGATGAGCCAAATGATCGGCTAAAATACTAACTTTAACAGCTTTCTGAGCGTGGTACTCGATGTCGTATTCTGATAACAACATCTGCCAACGAGCGATTCTTCCCGTGAGAGCAGGCTTTTCAAAGACGTACTTGATTGGATCTATTTCAGAGATCAACCAAGTAGTGTGACGAATCATGTACTGGCGAAGACGTTTGGCTGCCCAAGCCAAAGTGCAGCAATTTTTCTCAAGCATAGTGTACCGAGTCTCGCCGTCGGTGAATTTCTTGCTCAAATAGTAGATGGCAGACTCTTTTCTTTGTGTTTCGTCTTGTTGGCCAAGCACACAACCCATTGAGTCCTCTAGGACTGTGAGGTAAATGATCAGTGGTCTTCCTTCCACTGGAGGTGATAGAATTGGTGGGTTCAACAGGTATTCCTTAATACTGTTAAAGGCGGTTTGGCAATCTTTTGTCTAAACGCAGTCCTGATTTTTTTTGAGTAATTTGAAAATTGGTGCGCATGTCGCGGTCATGAGGAATATGAATCTAGAGATGTAGTTCAAACGTCCCAGGAATCCTCTGACTTGTTTTTCAATTTTCGGAGAAGGCATTTCTTGAATGGTCTTGACCTTGTCAGGATCAACCTCAATTCCTTTCTGGCTGACGATGAACCCTAAGAGTTTCCATGAACGGACACCGAATATGCATTTGTTGGGATTCAAGCGGAGTTTGTACTTTCTCAACCGCTCAAATAGTTTTGACAGGTGGGTCACATGCTCCTCTTCTGTTTTAGATTTTGCAATCATATCATCGACATATACCTCGATTTCTTTGTGTATCATGTCATGAAACAGAGTAGTCATGGCCCTTTGATAGGTTGCCCCAGCGTTTTTCAAACCGAACAGCATTACCTTGTAACAAAAGGTACCCCATGGGGTAATGAACGAAGTTTTCTCCATGTCTTTCGGCGCCATTTTGATTTGATTATAGCCCGAGAATCCATCCATGAAGGAGAAAACTTTGAACTTTGTTGTACTGTCTACCAGCATGTCAATGTGTGGTAAAGGAAAGTCGTCCTTTGGACTAGCCTGGTTTAGATCTCTATAATTGACACACATTCTAACTTTTCGTTCCTTTTTTGGAACGGGTACGATGTTGGCTAACCATTGAGGATATTCTGATGTGGCGAGGAAACCCGCGTCAATCTGTTTTTGTACCTCCTCTTTGATTTTGACGGCCATGTCCGGGTGAGTACGCCTCAACCTTTGCTTTACTGGCGGACATTCCAATTTTAATGGTAGATGATGTTCCACGATGCTGGCATCCAACCCTGGCATGTCCTGATAGAACCAAGCAAACACATCGGGAAATTCTCTGAGAAGCTTTGTCAAACTCTCTTTGGCAGTTGGACTGAGCAGTGCCCCAATCCTGATTTCTTTTCTCTCTTTTTCTGAACCCACGTTGATCGTTTCCAACAGCTCTTTGTGAGGTTCAATGGACCTTTCCTCTTGTCGGAGTAATCGGGAGATCTCTTCCAGAATTTCTTCTTCATTTTCTTCTTTAGCCTCAAATATCGGGAATTCAAAGTTGGGAGAAGGCATTGGATCGTATGTTTCAACGGGGTTTAAAACAAGAAATCTGCATGACGGTATGATTTGTTTTTAGAAGAGATAGAGAAAATGCAAGTGTGTGCAGTGTATTTTTTTTGAAAAACTGCTTATTTATTTTGAATTGTTTTTTAGGATTACCATTTTCTGACAAAAGCGAAAAGAGAAAATAGAAATTAATGCGGAGATCACAGAACGATGTTATTTTATTTATGAACAAGTCGATTCTTGAAACTACAACCCTATAAAACAAAACTCTGTGACTTTGGGAAAAGTGAAGAGGGAAATTTACAGAAAGTGAGCCCTATCAAAACATCCGTTTCACCTGGGCAGGGTGAAAGGTTAAGATAAAGACGATAATTACTTTGACTTATGAACGATCTTCGGAACATCGACTGCAACCCATTGGCGGAGAACTCCTCGGTGAATCAGAAAGTCTGGTAATTTCCTTGATTTGTCTTTAGAAATGACGCTGATTTCTGGCGGAGCAGTATCATTGGAATCTGTCTCCCAGGCAGAGTTGTCGTAGGAGGATTCCTTTGTTGTATTTTGCATAGCATCGTGCTCTCAGGTAAATCTCCCCATCCAGTTGGATGGATGTTTTCGAGCCTGATACGAGAGCTTTCGGGAGCGGTGTACTTGACCATGAAGTCAAATTTTCCACTTGGTTGTCCTAAGGTGTCCCACACATCTTTGGAACTGGAGGAGTCATCTCTCTCGATGACGTTGACCTCAGGAAAAGCATAGTTGATGAATTCTAGCCCTGTAAGCTTTGCCAATTCATCCTCGTACTGGATACTTTCTGAATGACCTGAGTGTTGATCCCATGACATGGTGGGGACGCAGGTATTCTGTTCAATGACGCTCGACTGATTTTCATTGTTCGGCTGATTTTCTTGCCCCAAGTCTCCTGGGTACGGCTGCCAGATAGGCAGGCCATCCATTGGGCCATAATAGTCGTGGTCAAATTTGTCCTTCATCAGAGTATCCTCTTCTAATGAGTTTTGTGGAGCACGGCATCCTTCAGGATCACAATCTCCGTATACCATTTCGACATCTGACCTCGGTATAAATCTCGGACTCTGTGCGGGATAGCAAAAGGGCGTAGGCACCTCTTCCTGAGATATATAACCGTCCTCGTTGAGATAGGACTTTCATTCCTCATCCGTATCGGAGGAATCTCCCTCGTTGATAGTATGGACTGTTTGAGGCACTGGGTGAAGGAAACCTCCACTATGGAAGAAGTCCTGAATGAGACGAAGACTTTCATCATTAGCAGTTGTCTGGGGGCAGGTTGCAGAAAAACCAAGACCCTTCTTTGTTTTATTATCAGTAGGAATGACATGTTGTCCCCATCCTTTTGCATTGTTATTCTCGATCACTTCAAGAGCATCTCTGTATGAGGAAATCGAGGTTCCTTTCTCTGATTGATTCTCATTGCTCACCGACAGTGCTTGGAACTGAGTTCCAACAACCTCCTCGGGTTCTACACAAGTAGATAATGACAAGTTGCTCACGAGCAAGGCTTGTTCTCCATAAATCGTGATAAGTTGATCGTTCTTGACGAACTTCAGTTTCTGGTGAAGTGTCGAAGTGATTGCCCCAGCCTGGTGTATCCAAGGTCTTCCTAACAAGCAACTGTATGTTGCCCGGATGTCCATGACCTGGAAAGTAATTAGGAAAGTGTGAGGACCGATAGTTATTGGAAGGTCAACTTCGCCGATAACTGATTTCCCAGACCCGTTAAATGCTTTGACGATAACCTTACTGCCCCTCATCGGGGTCCCTTTGAATGATAGTCGCATCAAAGTGGACTTCGGTATAACGTTGATGGTCGATCCTATGTCTACCAGTACGCTGGCTAAAGCATCGTCCTGGCAGTTAACTGTGATATTAAGCGCCATGTTGTGGCTTTTACCCCCTTCTGGCAAATCCTCATCACTGAATCCCAAGTTGTTGCAGGAAGTGATGTTAGAGATGATGCTATCGAACTGTCATATTGACACATCCTATTCCACAAAGGCCTACTCTAATACTTTCCGTAGAGCCTCTCTGTGGGCTTTGGAACAGAGTAAAAGTGATAGCACTGAGATCTTTGAAGGAGTTTGTAATAGCTGATCAACAATGTTGTATTCACTCCTTTGGATGAGCTTCAGCATCTCATCATTGTTTTTCGAAAGGTCGGGATTACTGGATTGATCGACTGGTGGATTGGGAGCTTCTGTCTGAAGTTCCTTTTCTTTGTTAGGTTCTCCAACTCCTCGGTTGAAGATTCGACCACTCTGTGTTACTCGACTGATGTCTGCAATATTCACGACGAAGGGTAATGGATTTTCCTTTCCATTCTCTATTATTGTTGCACCATATTTGTAAAGGATCACCTTAGTTGATTCATCAGTAATGGTCCCGGCAGATAGATAACTACATGAGCCTTCTGATTTTTCTGACTTTCGTAAGCAACTTCAATCAGTTCCTGGCTAAGAACCTTTGATTCGTCCAGTATAGGGATGATAGTACAAACATCCTTGTTCTGTTGATGATCATAGATTATGACAACGTCTCTGATTTGATCTGCGAAGTAGTCTGGCATCCAGTTGATTGGCTCGGGACTCGAACATGGGTGAATCTCTTTACGATCCAACTGACCTTGAAGGGCTGCCCGCACAAGGTAGCACCCTTGGTTATTCTCTGAGCAGACTCTACAACATTCATAGTTGTGTGGTGGCACCTGGCCACGCCCGCTTTGAATGCAATGCAACCTTACCAGGTTTATTTCCATAGATCAGACATCCTGACTTTGACGCCGAGTAGGGTTTCCATTAAGCACACTGATTTGTTGTGTGTCTTCATCCAGATAGATTGGAAGCCACCAGTGGTTTAATAAGTGTTCTAAAGTTCTCTGAATGAGAGCGCACCCTTGGTCACTCTCACAACATCCTTTACAGTTCTGGTAATCATGTGAAGTGAGAAAACCGAGTTGGACCTGTGTAGCGTGTAACTCCACCAAGCTGGTATTCATCAGACGAATATCAAAGATTTGAATCATGTTGATCTGGTAAGTATTTCTATCATGGTAGTCCTGGATCCATCCAAGATCCATCTGATGCTGGAGGGCCTCTTGTACAAAAGAGCATCCCTGTTTGTTTACGGAGCAAGTCAGACAGGAATTATAATCATTCTGCGACAGATTATGATACTGGCTTTGCCTTGAGTGCATTGTTGAATGCAGAATAGGGCAAGCAAGCAAAAATATGTATTTTCGAAAGAATTCCCTCCGGGATTTATGTCGTGTCCACAGAGATCGGTTCGAGGGAAAGAATGTCGTTCGACAATCTCTCGCGTTTATGATTTTGGTTTTAAATGGTTTCAAACAAGAAAATAGAAAAGTAAACATTAAAACATAAAACAAATTCATTCTTCAGCAAGACAAACTTATCCGGCATGCACATAATCGACTCCTCACAAACTTAAACTTACCGACCAGTTATACTCAACCTACAATACTCCTCAATATCACCCAGCATCGCTCACAACACAGGTTATGTCTAACGCAAAGTTGAGAGAACAACCGTGTTACCATTGCCGATACTTTCGTACGCTAGCTCAAGGCACGGAGGCATTAAGTTTCGACGCCTATTGAAGATTGTTAGCCCTAAATCTATCTCTAGAATCTAGAAACTAACATACAATCATCCCTAATCGAAGTTTGCGACGGTTATCTCTAACGCACCCCAAACCCCGCGCATAAAGCAAAAATTAGAGACAATTACCAATAAAGATTTGTAAAGCAAGTTTTATACAACGCCATGGGCGACAAATATACATGAGTTCATAGCAAATACATATACACAACCCAACAAAGAAGAAAGACATGAAGAAAATCAGAAATGAACTAAACACTTCACGGATTGTCGGAGCCGATCGATGAGAAATCCACCTAGGATCATCCGCATGCAAGCTTCCATGATGTTTTCTAAGCTAATCTACTGAAAAAATGAAGTTTGATGGAGTTGGAGCAAGAATCCCCAAAACCATCCCTAAAAATAATGACTGAAATAAACTATATACATTGCAAATTCTGCACATTTCGCAGTGCGAATGGCTCAAAAAATGGCACTTTAAGTGCCTCTGATTGCTAAACTGCCTTTGCTTTCCTTCGTTGGTTCGCAGTGCGAACGAATCATTCGCAATGCGAATGCTCGCTGACAGGTTCGCAGTGCGAACTTTGGCTTGTATTTACTCTGCCTCTTTCTGGCCTCCTTCGCTGTAGCCTTCGCTGGTCTTCGCAAAGCGAATGCTCGCTGCCAGTTCGCAGTGCGAACATGACAGAAAACCAGTCCTTATTTTTGCCACAACTTCTTCACCGAAACTCTGATTTACGCACGGTCGAAAGTGTTGGAAAGCTTATTTAATGTTCTTCAAGAATATGGCAAGATAGCCTTTATTAACTACCTACAAAATTGAGATAAAAATCAATTAAACTAAGTAATATTTAAACAATACGCAATATATACACTAAAATGTAAAGTAAACGTATTTATAAACAAAGTGGGGTTTATTTGAACCGATACAGAAAAAAAGTATCGATAAGTGCAACAAAACTTATATACAATAATAGGTACATTATGCACTTATCATGCATCGCCACCAAGTTGACATTCATTGCATGGATGTCGTGGTTCTGAATGATGTTGGAATTCGTATAGGTCATGTTGACTCCACGAACTCGATGCTCTTGGATCCATCTGAGATCCAATTATTCATGTAGGGCTGATCGCACCACATAATATCCCTAAATATTCTTAGAGCAGATATCACACTGGTGATAATTATGAGGTGGCACATGGCCATATCCGCTCTGTCTACAATGCATCTTGACCAAGTTGGCCCTTAACAAGAGTACATCATGAATTTGATAGGTGTTGTTAGACTCTCCCTCTATCAAATTGATTGTAGCTTTCTCGTGTTGAGGCAGCGGGTTTGTGAGAACATTCGAATTCGTATCTTTGAAAGATAAAACCCCGCTCTTAACAAGCTTTTGCACATCGGATTTGGAGCTAAGACAGTTTTCTATGTTATGCCCTGGTCCTCCTTGATGGTAAGGACAAATCTGATCTGTTTTGAACCAAAAAGGAAGTTTTTCCGGTACTATAAGAGGAGACTTAGTTTGGACATGCACCTTGACTAGTAATAATGGAAGCAGCTATGCGTACAACATGGGTATAGGGTCAAACCCTAGTGGCTGTGTAGTACGATTGTTGTTATACGAAGGATGAGTCTGCTGAAGAGACTGTTGTGTCCTTTGCTGAAGCTGTTGTTGATTAGGTTGGCTCTGAGCAACCTAAGGTTGATACGTAGGAACAGACGTGGGATTGATAGCATGAGTTACAGCTGCTACTGGTTGATATCATCGCTTTTGCTTTCCAAGAGAGATGTTCCCGATATCCTGCTTTTTTTTCTTAGGGAGAGCACTACCGTATCGTTTCGTACTACTTGATGATCCAGCGTCTTTTACTAAACGTCCTTCCTGGACTGCTTCCTCAAGACGAACCCCCATGCCCACCATCTCGGTGAAATCATTGGGCGCACTGGCGACCATTCTATCGTAGTAAAATGAGCTTAAGGTCTTTAAGAAGATCTTTGTCATCTCTTTTTCCTCAAGAGGTGGAGAAATCTGAGCGGCAATTTCACTCCATCTTTGAGCGTACTCCTTAAAGGTTTCCTTGTCCTTTTGTGACATCGATCTGAGTTTATCTCTGTCCAGTGCCATGTCCAAATTGTATTTATATTGTTGAACGAAAGCAGCGCCAAGATCTCTGAACGTGCCGATCGTAGCGCGGTTTAAACCCATGTAATGCAACGCCCCGGTTTTTGTTAGATTTATTTATTCGAGTCGATTTAATTATTTTTGTTTTTATATTATTTTATTCTTGGTTTTTATTTGGTAAATATGTTATGTGTATCGTTATTATGTTTTATCGCGTTTTGGGAACGTTTGCGAGGAATTGAGTGTAGGGGTATTTTGGTCATTTTGCTTGGTTAGATATTATTGTTTTTCATTAAATAGAAACATAGAGATTAGAAAGAGAAGAAAAACGAAAGATAAGAGAAAAAAGAGAGTGAGAAGAAGAAAAAGAGGAAAAACTTGGAGAGGAAGAAACCGATTCAACCGGCACTTCAAATCACGATTAATCGGGTAAGAGTGCGAAACTCGATTACTATATGCTTGTGTATGAATATGTATGTGTGTGTTTGAATGTTCTCTTGATTTTCCTAGTTTTTTTTCAATTCTAGGTTGAAATGAGAAAAATGAATAGAAATCGATGTTTTCACGGTCGGAAATCGATATAAACTGTGTTGAATGATCACACTATGCATATGAACATTTGTTGATACTTGTTATGCTGTTTGGAACTGATTTGTGATGGAAATGGTGATTTTGGGAAGGACTGTCGAAGGGTTATTTTTCTGGAAATCGCAGTGCGCGCTTAGCGCGCAGACGCCCGCTTAGCGCGGTCTGGAGAATTTGCAACCTCTCCAGGCAGTGAGGAGCGCGCTTAGCGCGGGGTGGAGCCCGCTTAGCGCGACCTAGAGAAAAAATAAAACTTGTTTTTTTCTAAAATCCATAACTTTTGATCCGTAACTCAGATCGAGACGTTCTTAGTACCGTTGAAAAGCTAAGGAGATGTTCTTTCTTATAAAAATGGTTTTGAGATTAGTGGCCGATTTAATTGGGTCGAGAATTTGGAAACGTGTCGTTTTGTCGACTTTTACCGTCGTAATTGTGTGCGATTGATGTGTTATCATGCGATATGTTTTTGATATATAACGTATAGCTTGTGTGCTATTATATGATGTGAATGCATGTGATGAATTGTTGTGATAATGGTTTGTGGCCTTATGGCAAATAAATGCATTGTTTTGGGTTTGATTTCAATGCATGATTATTGATGTTGAGATGGTTCACATGGTTATATATGTATATGCATTTGATTGTCATGAGTCATTGTATGCCAAGCATCATCATATGCATCTTGTGATGTCGTGTGCCCTTGTGGGGTGTGAGCGACAAAACGATTCCAGAGGGAATCTGCTGTAACGATCATGTGCCTTATACAAAGAGGACCTAAAGTGACGTTATAGACGATCGTGTGCCTTATACAAAGAGGACCTAAAGCGATCGGATCGTGTGCCTTATACAAAGAGGACCTAAAGTGATCCATAAACATCGTGTGCCTTATACAAAGAGGACCTAAAGCAACGGGGAACATCGTTTGCCCGACGGGGAGTTACACTAAGTAACAACCGATGATTCCAATAATTCCTGAGTGAATTAATGATGATGAGAATGATGGATGGAATGGTACCGCATGCATAGAGTCGTTGTGTCGGTCTCTGTGCATTTTCATAAATCATGAATGGGTTGATTATGTGTGGGAAATGGTGAATGAGATTGATGAGTTGATATATAAATATAGTGATAAATGTATTGAGCATGATTGATATGCCTTAGTGATGGATGCATGAATTATGAATTGTGTTGTTTTGTATTTGAATTATGGTATACGTTGTGGTGAGAATGTTTTTGCGTGCGTATTTCAAGTTATTACATAATTGTATGCAACTATATTATAATTGTGTTTCTCACCCTTCTGCTGTTTTGAATGCTCTATGAGGCATTGCAGATTAGATGTTGGAGGTCTTTTTGTGAAGATTATGTCTTCATTCTTTTGTCGGTCGGCTCTGATATGTGGCACCGGGTAGTCAGGGAGATCGTTATGTGATTATGTGTATATATATTTTTTTGGATTGTACATGTATGACTTTGTATATGACAGACAAACTTTTATGATTATATATGAGATTTCAGTTGCAGATTTTTCGCTTTTATTCTGTATCTGAATTGTGGGTGTTAGGAACTGAGTTCCTCTGTTTATGTGGCTACCTGATTGTTGCATATCTATATGAGCAGGTTGTTATATTTCATTACTTTGATGTGACGCTCCCGTCTATGCCATGAATGTTTTAATTATACTCTGATTATTTGTTATCGCTTTAAAAGTCTCGGGGTATAGAGGGGGGTGTTACATTAAGTGGTATCAGAGCCAGTCCATGTCGGTCATTTTGACCAAGTTATTTGTCGTGCGACAGTTGTGTTCTGGCTATTTGATTGTTTAACCATAGCTACTGTTATTGGATATAAACAGAATATGGCTGGTAGGAATGATGCTGCTCTTGCTGCTGCTATGTAAGCTATGGCTCAGGCTGTGTGGAATGCGCCTAATTCTGGGGGGAATGATGAGTTCAGGAAGAACAAACTGCCTGTCTTCAAAGGAAGACATGATCCTGATGCTGCTCAGATTTGGCTTAAGGAGATTGAAAGAATATTTCGAGTGATGGACTGTGCTGAGGAACAGAAGGTGAAACTGGGTACTCACATGTTGCAGGAGGAGGCTGATGATTGGTGGGTTAGTACGCGTCATGTGTGGGAAGCTACAGGTGAAGTTGTCAATTGGGCTTTGTTTAGTAGTGAGTTTTTTAGGAAGTATTTTCCTGAAGATGTTAGAGGAAAGAAGGAAATAGAGTTCTTGGAGTTGAAACAGGGTAACATGTCTGTTACTGATTACACTGCTAAGTTTGTGGAGCTTGTTCAGTTTTATCCACATTATGCTGAAGCAACTGCGGAGTTTTCCAAATGTGTGAAGTTTGAGAACGGGTTGCGTCCCGAGATCAAGCAGGCAATTGGTTATCAAAGAATTAGGAGGTTTTTAGATTTGGTGGATTGTTGTAGAATTTATGAGGAGGATAGCAAGGCTCGTTCTATTCATTATAAGAGTGTGAACGAAAGGAAAAGAAAGCAACCGTTTCGTGGTGGTCCTTATATGGCACCAGCTGACAAGGGAAAGCAAATGGCTAATTTTGCTAAAAGGCCAAGTGGGGGAGGTATGTATAATCCTCCGAGATGTTTTAGGTGTGGTGACTTAGGACATCGTCAGTTTGAATGTAGAAAGGATATGAGGAAGTGTTCCAATTGCAGAGGTATAGGACATGTAACAGCTGATTGCAAGAGGAATGGGGTGAAGTGTTTCAACTGTGGTGAATCTGGTCATATTAGTACGAGGTGTCCGAAACCAAAGCAAGCTCAAGCTGGAGGGAAAGTATTTGCATTGGCAGGAGCTCAGCCTACTAGTGCAGATTGTCAGATCAGAGGTACTTGTTTTATTAATAGTACGCCTTTAGTTGCTATTATTGATACCGGAGCGACTCATTCGTTTATTTCGTCTGAGTGTGTGCGGCGTTTGAATCTTTTATTGTCATCGTTGGGTGGAGAGATTGTTATCGATACTCCAGCATTGGGGTTAGTAACTACTTCTCTGGTTTGTTTAAGTTGTCCTTTGACCATTTATGGTAAGGATTTTGCTATGGATTTGGTGTGTCTGCCGTTGGAGGGTTTAGACGTAGTTCTGGGAATGAATTAGTTGCAGTTCAATCGAGTTCATATCGATTGTTATCATAAGTTGGTAATATTTCCTTCTCTTGAAGAAGACAAGGAATCGAGTTTCTTATCTACCAAAGAGTTGAAAAAAAATTTGGCGGATGAAGCTCAGTTGTTCTGGTTGTTTGCATCGTTGACTGTGGATAGTCAAGTTGCAATTGATGTGTTTCCAGTTGTGTGTGATTTTCCGAAGGTGTTTCCGGAGGATATTTCTGATGTGCCGCCAGAGAGAGAGGTGGAGTTTTCTATAGATCTAGTTCCTGGTACTAGACCTGTGTCTATGGCACCTTATCGTATGTCGGCATCTGAGTTGGTTGAGTTAACGAAGCAGTTGAATGAATTGTTAGAAAAGAGGTTTGTGAGGCCGAGTGTATCGCCTTGGGGTGTGCTAGTTTTATTGGTGAAGAAGGAAGATGGAAGTATGAGATTGTGTATTGATTATCACCAGCTGAATAAGGTGACGATTAAGAATAAGTATCCTCTTCCGAGAATTGATGATTTGATGGACCAGTTGGTAGGTGCGTGTGTGTTTAGTAAAATTGATTTGAGGTCAGGTTATTATCATATTAGAGTGAAGGAGGAAGATATTCATAAGATGGCTTTTAGGACACGATACGGACATTACGAATATTCCATGATGTCGTTCGGGGTTTCTAATGCGCCGGGAGTGTTTATGGAGTACATGAATCGCATATTCCATGAGCATTTGGATCAATTTGTTGTTGTGTTTATTGATTACATCTTGATTTATTATAAGTCTCGGGAGGAACATGCGGAGCGTTTGCGTATTGTATTGCAAATTTTGAAGGAAAAGAAACTTTATGCCAAGTTGTCCAAGTGTGAGTTCTGGTTGTCAGAAGTGAGTTTTCTTGGGCATGTGATTTCAGGTAATGGTATTGCTGTGGATC
Organism: Lathyrus tuberosus; assembly: GCA_022829125.1. Lineage (NCBI taxonomy): Eukaryota > Viridiplantae > Streptophyta > Magnoliopsida > Fabales > Fabaceae > Lathyrus > Lathyrus tuberosus. The sequence goes on along the minus strand of JALAZF010000206.1, from coordinate 9,760,612 downwards.
CATCCAAAGTAGATGCAGTTCTACAATGGGAGGCTCCTAGATCTGTTACTGAAATTAGAAGCTTTTTGGGTTTAGCTGGATATTATCGAAGATTCATTGAAGGCTTTTCCAAGTTAGCACTTCCTTGACCCAACTGACTTGTAAAGGTAAAGCGTTTATTTGGGATATTCAGTGTGAGGAAAGTTTTAGTGAGCTGAAGAGAAGATTGACTACATCTCTGATTTTGATCTTACCAAATCCTAGTGAACCGTTTGTGGTGTATTGCGATGCGTCTTTGAGTGGTTTAGGTGGAGTGTTGATGCAAGAAGGTAAGGTTGTTGCTTATGCTTCGAGACAATTGAGGGTTCATGAGAAGAATTATCCTACTCATGATTTGGAATTAGCTGCGGTGGTTTTTGTATTGAAAATTTGGAGGCATTATCTCTACGGTGCAAGATTCGAAGTCTTTAGTGATCATAAGAGTTTAAAACACTTGTTTGATCAGAAAGAGTTAAATATGAGGCAACGGAGATGGTTGGAATTTTTAAAGGACTACAATTTTAGCTGCATTACCATCCTGGTAAGGCTAATGTGGTAGCCGATGCGTTAAGCCGGAAATCTTTGCATATGTCTGCTTTGATGGTTAAAGAGTGGGAACTTTTGGAAGAATTTAGAGATTTGAGTTTGGTGTGTGAATTGACATCTGACAGCGTGAGGCTTGGTATGTTAAAGATCACTAATGATTTTCTGTTGACCGTTAGCGAGAAACAGAGGCTAGACGTGAAATTTGTTGATTTGATGATGGTTGGAGGTAAAGGTGTGAATGGTGACTTTAAAGTGGATGATTAGGGTGTTTTGAGATTCCGTGGTAGAATTTGTATTCCTGATGATTCGGAATTGAAAAAGATGATTTTAGAGGAAGGACACCGGAGTAGTTTGAGTATACATCCGGGAGCTAATAAGATGTATCAAGATTTAAAGAAGATCTTTTGGTGGTTTGGATTAAAGAGAGACGTGGCTCAGTTTTTTTATGCGTGTTTGATGTGTCAGAAGTCAAAGGTAGAACATCAGAAGCCTAGTGGATTATTGCAATCGTTGGATATTCCCGAGTGGAAATGGGACAGCATTTCTATGGATTTTGTGACAGGGTTTCCGAATACTCAGAGGGGACATAATGCCACTTGGGTGATTGTGGATAGGTTGACTAAATCGGCGCATTTCATTCCGATTGACATCAGTTTTTCTTTGGAAAGGTTGGCTGAGATTTATATCCATGTGATTGTGAGATTACATGGTGTTCCATTGTGTATTATTTCGGATCGAGATCCGAGGTTTACTTCCAGATTTTGGGAAAGTTTGTAAAAGGCATTAGGTTCCAAGTTGAGATTGAGTTCTGCTTATCATCCTCAGACGGATGGTCAGACCGAGAGAACTATTCAATCATTGGAAGATTTGCTGAGAGCTTGTGTTCTTGAGCAAGGTGGTGCTTGGGATAGTTATCTTTCGTTGGTTGAGTTCACGTATAACAATAGTTTCCATTCGAGTATTGGAATGCCACCTTTTGAAACGTTGTATGGAAGAAGATGTCGAACACCTTTGTGTTGGCATGAATCTGGTGAGAGTTCGGTGGTTGGACCGGAGTTAGTTCAACAAACTACGAAAAAGGTGAAACTTATTCTTGAGAAGATGAAGGCTTCTCAGAGTAGGCAGAAGAGTTATCATGATCGAAGGAGGAAAGCTCTTGAGTTTCGAGAAGGCGATCATGTATTTTTTAGAGTTACACCGGTGACGAGTGTTGGACGTGCATTGAAGTCGAAGAAGCTTACTTCTCGGTTTATTAGTCCTTATCAGATATCCGCGAGAGTGGGTGATGTGGCTTATCGGGTGGCGTTGCCACCGAATCTTTCAAATTTACATGATGTGTTCCATGTTTCACAATTTCGGAAGTATGTTCCGGATCCGTCGCATGTGATTCCGAGGGATGAGGTTGAGGTAAGGGAGAACCTTACGGTTGAGGCATTACCGATGAGGGTTTTGGATCGCGAGTTGAAGCGGTTAAGAGGCAAAGATATTTCGCTTGTGAAAGTAGCGTGGGGAGGCGCTGTTGAGGGCAATTTGACTTAGGAGTTGGAGAGTCGGATGCGGGAATCGTATCCAAAGTTGTTCGTCTCAGGTAATATTTTCGAGGACGAAAATTTCTAAGTGGGGGAGAGCTGTAACGCCCCGGTTTTTGTTAGACTTATTTAATCGAGTCGATTTAATTATTTTTGCTTTTATATTATTTTATTCTTGGTTTTTATTTGGTAAATATGTTATGTGTATCGTTATTATGTTTTATCGCGTTTTGGGAACGTTTGCGAGGAATTGAGTGTAGGGGTATTTTGGTCATTTTGCTTGGTTAGATATTATTGTTTTTCATTAAATAGAAACATAGAAATTAGAAAGAGAGGAAAAAAGAAAGAGAAGAGAAAAAAGAGAGTGAGAAGAAGAAAAAGAGAAAAAACTTGGAGAGGAAGAAACCGATTCAACCGACACTTCAAATCACGATTAATCGGGTAAGGGTGTGAAACTCGATTACTATATGCTTGGGTATGAATATGTATGTGTGTGTTTGAATGTTCTCTTACTTTTCCTAGTTTTTTTTCAATTCTAGGTTGAAATGTGAAAAATGAATAGAAATCGATGTTTTCACGGCCGAAAATCGATATAAACTATGTTGAATGATCACACTATGCATATGAACATTTGTTGATACTTGTTATGCTGTTTGGAACTGATTTGTGATGGAAATGGTGATTTTGAGAAGGACTGTCGAAGGGTTATTTTTCTGGAAATCGCAGTGCGCGCTTAGCGTGCAGACGCCCGCTTAGCGCGGTCTGGAGAATTTGCAACCTCTCCAGGCAGTGAGGAGCGCGCTTAGCGCGGGGTGGAGCCCGCTTAGCGCGACCTGGAGCAAAAATAAAACTTGTTTTATTCTAAAATCCATAACTTTTGATCCGTAACTCGGATCGAGACGTTCTTAGTACCGTTGAAAAGCTAAGGAGATGTTCTTTCTTATAAAAATGGTTTTGAGATTAGTGGCCGATTTAATTGGGTCGGGAATTTGGAAACGTGTCATTTTGTCGACTTTTACTGTCGTAATTGTGTGCAATTGGTGTGTTATCATGCGATATGTTTTTTTATATATAATGTATAGCTTGTGTGCTATTATATGATGTGAATGCATGTGATGAAATGTTGTGATGATGGTTTGTGGCCTTATGGCAAATAAATGCATTGTTTTGGGTTTGATTTCAATGCATGATTATTGATGTTGAGATGGTTCACATGTTTATATATGTATATGCATTTGATTGTCATGAGTCATTGTATACCAAGCATCATGATATGCATCTTCTGATGTCGTGTGCCCTTGTGGGGTGTGAGCGACAAAACGATTCCAGAGAGAATCTGCTGTAACGGTCGTGTGCCTTATATAAAGAGGACCTAAAGCAACGTTATAGACGATCGTGTGCCTTATACAAAGAGGACCTAAAGCGATCCATAAACGTCGTGTGGCTTATACAAAGAGGACCTCAAGCGACGGGGAACATCGTTTGCCCGACGGGGAGTTACACTAAGTAACAAGCGATGATTCCAATCATTCCTGAGTGAATTAATGATGATGAGAATGATGGATGGAATGGTACCGCATGCATAGAGTCGTTGTGTCGGTCTCTGTGCATTTTCATAAATCATGAATGGGTTGATTATGTGTGGGAAATGGTGAATGAGATTGATGAGTTGATATATAAATATAGTGATAAATGTATTGAGCATGATTGATATGCCTTAGTGATGGATGCATGAATTATGAATTGTGTTGTTTTGTATTTAAATTATGGTATACGTTGTGGTGAGAATGTTTTTGCGTGCGTATTTCTAGTTATTACATAATTGTATGCAACTATATTATAATTGTGTTTCTCACCCTTCTGCTGTTTTGAATGCTCAATGAGGCATTGCAGATTAGATGTCGGAGGTCTTTTTGTGAAGATTATGTCTTCATTCTTTTGTCGGTCGGCTCTGATATGTGGCACCGGGTAGTCGGGGAGATCGTTATGTGATTATGTGTATATATATTTTTTTGGATTGTACATGTATGACTCTGTATATGACAGACAAACTTTTATGATTATATATGAGATTTCAGTTGCAGATTTTCCGCTTTTATTCTGTATCTAAATTGTGGGTGTTAGGAACTGAGTTCCTCTGTTTATGTGGCTACCTGATTGTTGCATATCTATATGAGTAGGTTGTTATATTTCATTACTTTGATGTGACGCTTCCGTCTATGCCGTGAATGTTTTAATTATACTCTGATTATTTGTTATCGCTTTAAAAGTCTCAGGGTATAGAGGGGGGTGTTACAATGTACCATTTTAATGCGGCACCGGTTAAACTATCCTGAAAGCAATGAATTGGTAGCTCCTGGTTCTTAGTCTGAGCTGACATTCGCCGAGCGTACATCACCAAATGGCTCTGAGGGCAAGAGTTACCCTTGTACTTTTCAAAGTCGGGCACTTAGAACTTGTGTGGAACTTTCACATTGGGGACCAAGCAGAGGTCCGCGACGTCCTTTCCAAATAGATCCTGGCCACAAAGGGCCTGCAGTCGTTTCTGCATCTCCAGGAATTGTTCCTGGAACTCATTCATTCTGTCGAACATGTTGTCATTTCCACCAGAAGGTATCTGTGGAATCTGTCCTTCTGGGACAGTGTGTACCACGGGTGGTAGTATAGTCATTATGGCCGAGACCCTCGGTGCCTCCCGAAGTTTGTAACCTTCAGGAGTTGCTGCCATGCCCCTTACATCTTCGCTTTCTCGAAGTTTGTAACCTTTAGGCCCAGCGGTTCCTGCTGCGGTTCCCTGATCCTCAGTGATCGGCGGAACATATCCTTCTGGGATATAGTTGATAGGCATGCCCTAGGGACGATCTTTCGGCATTTTGTACCTAGGATCATACTTCTCCACTAAGGGCGTTGATGTGATCTCTGAGATCACAGTCCTTTGTTGTTGCATCTGAGCTTCTACTAGAGCTTGTATGTCGTTATGAAGCTTTCTCAAATCCTCTTTCAGAGTGTCAATCTCTTCTCTCAACTCTCTGTTCTCTTCCTCGAGATCATCCATCTTTATCTGACGATTGGCCCGAGTATTGTACAAATGAGACAGTTTGACTCAAGAATCGAGACGCTAACATGAGATTCGTAGGTAAGAAGAATGCGTTTATGAGAATAATGAATGCAATGATTATTAATTATTTTTGTTTATTCAAAGTAAACTTCGACAATTAGATTGCAAATATTAAACAGTGGGGAAACCCCGTTTTATTGAATTCAAAGGATTGTGGAAATGGAAATACAGTAGATTACAACGTGCTGGAAAAGGAAATCTAAACTAATGGATCCTGAGTCCTCTCTGAAGAGAGCTCAAGTGCTGGTTCGGGTGCTTTCCTTTTCTTTAACCGGGGCTCTTGGGTCGTTGTCGGGTTGTCATTCCTTTGCCAAGTGAAAGGAGCGAGCAAATTCCTTTGGTCATCTTGGTTTTCTACAGCATGCTGCTTTAAAATCTCAATCAAAGCATCTTTTTCTCTTAACAGTTGATGTATTTTCTTGCACTCCACATTGAGAATACGGTACTTGTTCCTCCAAGACCTCTTCTCCTGCTGAACTTTGCTGAGAGTAACTTGAAGTTTTTCCGTCTCAGACATGAAATAAAGGGAATTCTCCCTTAATGGAAGAACCTCCTGACAAGGGTAAGGCATCCTCAGCTTGAGAGCTCTAGTTTGTACCCAATGGAGATAAGGCTCCATCGAGACACAGTTTGGTTTTCCTAGAGACTCTCGCCCTTTCCTATGAACGTGTTTCCAAGCGTGCACTATTTCCGTCTTTAGTGCCCTGTCATTTTCTCCTTCCTTGAAGAAAAGACCTTCCAGATGAGCATTTCGCGGGACATGCCTCATCGGGTATCCAAATTGACAACAAACTAACACTGGATGATAGTTGATTCCCTCCTTAGTTCCTATAAGGGGTACATTTGGGAAATTTCCACAACGGTCAATAATCCTGATCCCGTCGTAGATTCAATTGTACCAATCGATATCAGAGTTGGTAAGAGACATGATTCTCTGCGACCAATGTAAAGTATTCTTTTGATCCCAAAATGCAGCAGACTTGGGCAAATGGGAAATGAACCATTTGTATAGCAGGGGTACACAGCATGTGATCATTCCTCCATTATACAAATTCCTTAAGTGTACCGAATGATACGCATCTGCGAGTAAGGTCGGTACGGGGTTTCCGATCAGGAAAATCTTAATGGCGTTGATATCTATAAAGTTATCGATGTTGGGAAACAAAAATAACTCGTAGGTGAGCAAAACAAATATGCTCTCGAAAGCGGCCACGTTCCCTATACTAGCAAAGTATAAAGCTTTCTTTATCAAGAATTGGGCTGGCAAACCCTGGATGCCACCCTTTGTGGTCATGTGAGTCCTGACTTCTGACTCGTCCAAATAAATTACTCTTGCAATGGTCTGATCCTTTGGAATTTCTTCCAGTCCAGAAAAGGGAGCTTGATCAGTAATATGTAAATCAGTCATGTGAGAATACTCCTTCAGTGTTGGTGCTAGTTGATAATCCGGGAATGTGAAACAGTGATAGACCGGATCATAGAACTGGATTAGCGTGGACAAGATTCCTATAATTACGTGGACCCTTAACAAGGACAGCAGTCCCCCATACTTGGCTCTGAAAGCCTCGTGGTTGGTTATCATCCTAGACTGATCTCTCAAATCCTCTAGTTTTGGAACCTTGAAGGTGTACTTATGAGTTTTCCTTCTACCGAAATCCATTAGCACAATCTCCTTTTTCTGACATTTGCAATCATTGTCTCAGTTTAATTTGAAAAAGAGAGACTAGAAGACAAATTTTCTTTTGTTTTAATGTTTTTTAATTGAATGTATGAATGCAGCACACTAAAACATAGAAAAAACATGGGGTCAAAGGGTCGGTGTCATGAAGTCAAGGCTCTACCCCCCCCCCCCCCCAAAGGTTTATACTGGTATTTTTTGTACCTGTCCGCAAAATCATTGACCCCTCTGGGATAACAACACCAAGCGGATCGCCAGCGAGCTGATGTATCCTAGAGTGATCTCAGATGAGGGTAGTATCGTGTGACAACTATTTTCGATAGCTTTCACACTACAAAATGGCTTAAGTCTACTAAAAACCTCAGCTTCTCAGATAACCCAGTCGATCACACTACTTTCAACAACCAGAGTCGTATAGGCAATGTATCTGCAAAGGGAGTCTTCACTGGGTTTGATGGTCGATCGGGGGCTCTTAACTGGAATTCACTCCCAGCAAGATTACCTGCATTGCCATCACCTATCTTAGGTGTATACTCAATCTTTCCACATGCGGCATCACACGCATTTCCATTAGCAGAAAAATAAACACAAATATCAATTAGGAAAAGCAATATATATATTTGTCTTAATCACCCTAGACCTCTAGTCTTATGATCCTATACAGACAATGACTCCCCAGCAGACCTGTCATTTCTGTGATGCGAATTAAGGGTTTCCTCCCTTGGGAAAGCAAGTAAGAATATCTCCCACTATGGTCGCCTTTCTGCTGTGGCATTTCTTTAAGGTTTCTACCTGAGAGATGGGAAGAGAAATGATAATTCCCCAGCAGAGTCGCCATTTTTTCTGTAGAATGAGTTTTTGCATGGTTGCGAAGCACTATCACTTTGGGGTACTACAGTTCGATTCATTTTTTATCCTATTGAAGCTTATAAAAGAAGGGAAATAGATGTCTCCAATTAACCCTGCTTGCATACTGAGTTTGAACAGATGACTGTTGGTTTACAGATGCTATAAAGATTGTGGGTCTCTCTTAGGTTATTTTGTTAAAAAAAATAGTGTCTGGGTTATTGGTAGGATGTTAGGACTGATGCTTTTTGATTGATGTATGAAGGGACGGGATTTTGGGTTTTTGATTAGTATGCTCGCTAAAATTTTTCCAATCTTATGCCTACGTATTCCCGTTTAACGAAATAGGGAAATCAGAGCGATCGTAGTTCCTCCTATTCTATGGGAGGAAAAAGGTTGTTTTGGTGTCTTGTTCAAAGCCCAAGACGTGAAGCTAAACGTGGTTTGTATCTTGTTCAAAGCCCAAGATGTGAAGCTGAAGGGTCTATTTGTATCTTGTTCGAAGCCCAAGATGTGACGCTAAAGGGGTTTGACTTTAGAGAGAATTTATCATCTCTAAAGGGGGATATTTGGCCTGTTTGTCATTACTATTGGGTGACTGATTATAAAGGAGAATTACTTTAACTGGGATATGTGAATCCAGCAATGTCATAATTTCCTTTATAGGGGATTTTTAACCTGAAGGAGAAGACTTTTAACTCAGTTTAGAGTAATGCCATCTTTCCTTAGGAATTTCTCATGCTAAAAGAGGGACAGTGGGGTGGATGTAAATAATCCAGAGGCTTGCCGCTTACAGCAATTAGATGAAGGAAAAGGAGTTGTCGATGTTTGTATACTGTGAACGAGGCACAGATTTTGATGCTAAAGGGTTGATTGACCCAATCGGGGTTTTCTTATACAAAGCCTAAGAGGAGGATATTGACCCAACAAGAGGGTATTTTTATGTGTCTCGTACGAAGCCCGAGAGAGAGGCTAAAAGGGGTTGACTCAACAAGAGAGTGTTAACAAGTGACTGACTCAACAAGAGAGTGTTTTTATATGTGTCTTGTACGAAGCCCAAGACGGAGGCTAAAAAGGTTTTGACTCCACATGAGGGTCTTTTATACACAACAAGAGAGTGGTTTTGTATCTCGTACGAAGCCCGAGATAGAGGCTGAGAGGGAAGTGACTCAATAAGAGAGTCTTTTATACTCAACAAGAGAGTGATTTGGTATCTCGTACGAAGCCCGAGGTGGAGGCTAAAAGTGGGTTGAATCAACAAGAGAGTCTTTTATACTCAACAAGAGAGTGATTTGGTATCTCGTACGAAGCTCGAGGTGGAGGCTAAAAGGGATTGACTCAACAAGAGAGTCTGAAAAGGTTAGCTTCGCCGGGGAGAATCATTTGTACAAAGCCCAAGAGGAGGCTACTGTGTTGGTGACGTTTCAGTTTAGTGACAGGCCCAGTATGTTGGATAAAGAGAAAATCAGTTATTATGAAGATTAAAGGTAAGGTTGTGCTTTGGGATTGATCAGAGGATCAGGGTTATTTCCTGTTCTTTAAGGAAACAGAAAATCCAAAAGGTATTGAGACTGTCCAAGTCTACTGGTATTTTTGAGAAATCGATTCTCGGATAGTGAGAGATCTTTGTATAATTCCCAAGAGAAGGCTGGTATGTTAAGGGATGAAGGTCAACCCATTAACAGGTCTGACACTTGACTCAGAAAGACAGCTCTAGCAAATTGATGACTAGGTTATGTTCCTATACCTGTAGAGGTCTCTGGGTCATTGTACTAAGCCCAAGAGAAGGCATGAGAGCTTTTAAGAAGCCGAAGGGTCCTTGTACAATGCCCAAGAGGAGGCGGGGATGCTTTTAAGAAGCCTGTGGGTCCCTAAACCCCGAGAAGTTCAAGACATGCCATTCACCGAGAATAGAGCAAGCCAGGAAAGTTCGAGAATTTGGAAGAAACTCAAGAGATGCCATTCACGGAGAAAAGATCATCTCTGGGGAGTTCGAGTTTCTTTGACGATTTCTAAGGGTGACAGTCTGAGAAAGGGTTCACTGAGAATGCTGCCTTTCACGTCTCCATATTGTTTAACCCCAAGAGGAGGGAAGACTGTGTCTGGTAATCCTATGGGGATCTAGTTTTGTTTGTATTTAATAGTGACCAATGGGGCTTTACCTAGTGCTAGACGTAGTAGCCGGGGAAAACTCTAAATAACTATACTAGTATTATGCAGTGGATATTTGACAAGTATATAAAAGTTTGTGAAAGAAGACTTACAGTGAGTAGCCCAACAATACAGTTATATATATGAAAGCGGATAAAGAAAACGAGTAAACACTTACTCGGTTATAGAGCTTTCATGCTGTTTTGTTAGTTTGTTCAACAAAGAAAGCTTTGATAACAATATTATATTCAAAATCAAAGGAGAAAGTGCTTTGAAAAGATTGTTGGGGCTTACAGCTCAAGGAGAGGCCCAAGGATTTATCAGTGATTGCACTGTTGTTTTGTACAGGGACTTATACAAGTGACTGAGGCCCAAAAAGGTTTTCTGTACAAAGGGATGGGTCTTACACTCTCTCAAGAGGCCCAAAGGTGTTTAAAGAAAAGGAATGAGGCTTATAACACGAGGGTAGGCCCAGATGATCTGTTTTTTGAATTGGCGATCGCGCCGAGATTTTTGTACCGTATTGGGTCTTATACAATGCATTGAGGCCCAAAAAAGTTTTGGTTAAAAGGGGGTTGGTTCTTACACTCTATTAGAGGCCCAAAGGTGATTTTAAAAGAAAAGATGGGGCTTAAAACTCAAGGAGAGACCCAAGGGTTTTGTTTGAAAAATGACGATTGCGCCGAGATTTCTTTAACGTATTGGGACTTATACAATGCACTGAGGCCCAAAAAAGTTTTTATTTACATGGGATGGGTGTTACACTCTCTCAAGAGGCCCAAAGTGTTTGAAAAAGATTTGATGAGGGTTGAATTGATCAAAACCTTAATTTGTTTTCAAAATATATTTTAATTGAATAAAAATTCAATTAAAATGATCAAAATTGTTAAACATGTGGAAAACAAATTGTGATCTTGGATTAATGTTTCAAAAATTATGTTTCTATTCACAAAATGATTGGAAATCACTAAACTTTGAAAAATCAAGAGGGAGAAAATATTTTAAATGTCAAAAAACAATTAAAATATTAATTCTTTACAAAAATATCAAGTATATGAAATAAATAATATTTTTGGGATTTTTGGGGAAAATAAAATATTTTAACATTTTTGTGAATTATTAAAAAAAGAACCAACTCAAAATCATTAAAACTCAGAGAGAAATTAATTTTTGAATCAATTAAATAAAATCACAAAATTCATATATTCAAATGTTCAAAAATGGCGCCAAGAACATGGCAAGAACACGCGCCACCCTCTGTTTCTGCAGATTTGCGTTTTCTATCCAATCTCACTGAATACTTGATGATACCATGCAATATATCAATCTACTCGTTTTTACCTCACGATCATGTCTATGGTCTTTAATTTCATTTATTTTAAACATGGAAAAAGAAATCAAAGAGAAACCTCAAGAACCCTAAAATTTGCATGAAGGTTCAAAAATTCCATACACGTTTCCAACTAAGCAATTGATTGAGGGAAAACACTCTATGCATGATTATGAACATATGGCCAAATTATTGTGCAGCAAAAAAATGCATGGATCATAGAGTTAGAAGAGCTCATGCTTACCTCTTGCAGCTGGTGATCGTGTTTTGTGTTAGAAGTGTTACAGCTTGGTTCCAAGGATATGGACAGCTTCCCTAGGTGCTACGGAGTGTGTCTGGATGCTTGAAGTGGATTGAAATGATTTGGAACTTGAGATGGTACCCCAACTGCAAATCTGTCAAGAACTTGAGCAATTGGCTAGTGATTTTGTGATTTTGGTGTTCCAGATGTTGTGTGAGTGTTTGGATCACTTCTATATGATGTTTGTGAGGTGTGCGTGTGTGATTGGTTTGATTAGAATAGTTCTCAAACTCAAAACCCGATAATGACTTGCTTTGGAAGGCAATTTTGGAGTGAAAGAAGAGATTTTGAGGAAAGCATCTGTTAGATGGCTTTGGTGTACTCAAACTGATCACAAATGTGCTATATCTATAGTAGAGCGAGTTTGTTTTGCAAGGAATAGTGAATGGCAACTGCTGCATAGGTTTGGCCAATGTTGATCAATGAGAATCCAAGTCTCCTCTAACCATTGACTAGAGGTTAGGGCACAGGCTGCTGGTTCCCTTGATCTTGGATAAGTCTTGACTGAATTCAGTTGGAAATGGCTCAGTCCATGCCACCTTGGTGCATCCATTGAATGCTTCAAAACAAAATTGGAGTCTTGTCCCCTCCTTAGGGATTTCTAGGTTTGGCATGCTATTTTTAGTTCAAGGACTTGGGAGGCTTGGGATCAGAGTTGGTTCCTCCTTGGTCTCCCCTTGAGATGTTCAGATGGATAAGTATGTTTGTCATTTGCACAAATTTGCCAAATCGAGCAAAATGCACAAATCTGCCTTGCTTTGACTGTTTTCAGCAAGGCATGTTGCCATTGTCATATCTCATGGCTCAAGTGGAATTTGATGGGGTTCTTGGCCATTTTGGAAAGCCCTCATATGATACAACAACTGTTTAATCATAATTGGTTTTGATACTTTTTGGATCCAAGTGAAAAATGCCCCTACATTTGGAAAAAAGTGAAGGCAGATTCTGACTTAGTGAAAATTTCACTAAGTGTTGGAAAAAAGTGACATTTTCACTTTTTGTGATTTTGATCATTCCATAACTTAAAATCCATGACGAATTGGAATGAGTTATGTTTGAAGCTTTTGTAGAGGGCCGTGAGAGCTATAAATCCAGTTTTGAATGGGGAAAAATGGCCTTGTAGTTTAAGAGTTATGATCCTCCAAAGTTGGTACCCTAGCCACTTTGTTCCATAACTTAGAAAAATTTCTAAGTTTTTATGGTTACCCCTTTTACAAGTTATCCCACTTTTATTGATTTTTCTTGATGAATGATGATTCCAACCACACATTAACATCATTTTAGGGTTAAGGAACCATAATTATGAAAAATCTCAAAAAGTCAAAGTTTGACTTTTGTGCACAGTTGACTTTTTGTCAGATGAATTCCAAACTGTGCGATACTCTATGAAATCAAGTCCTTGACCTAAATCAAACTTGATGGATTGATTTCATAGGTGTTATAGGGTGTATTGAATCATGTCCCAAAGTTTGGGAGCATGTCCTGGTCAAAAGTCAAAGGTGCAGATGACTTTTTCCTCAAAACCCTAATTGTGGTTCTGATGAATTTGAAACTTGCTGCTCAAGCTTCTTGGATCAATCCATTGTTGCAAATGGATCAATGTGATTTATTAGAAACCCTCAAATCATGTCTTGAGGTCTTGGCTCATGTTTTGTCCCAAAAGTCAACTTAGTGGTGAATTAGGTCAAGAAACCCTAATTCCTGATCTTTTGTGAATGCATCCCCTAAGGTTAAATTGACTTGATGATTGGGTTCATGATGTCCCTTGGAACATCATAGGTTATGCTTTGAAGCATTGGCTCATGCCTAGAGGAAAATATTCATCTAGAGGCCCCGGTCGACCAAAACCCTAATTTGGTGACACTGGCGATCTTGAGGCTTAATCCGTCCAGAATGTTGCAGCCTTGTGCTTGATTCTTGAAGTGGGAGTCCTCTTGATCCTTTGTGGATGTTTGAGAGGTTTAGACAAGTTGAAGATCATGTCATTCCTTGATTGATCCTTTGTCTAAAGCTCTGAGAGGGCTTGAAACCCTAATTTTGATTGTAGTGGATGCTCACCCATCTTTGGAGAGACTAATGAGGTATGATGGCCCATCCATATTGTGATAATGATTTGCACAATGATGGGAAATCTTAGTGGTCAAAATTTTGGGTATGACAATAATCATGGAGGAATTGTTTCCCTTATGGAATCTCTCCTTAGTTAGTTTTATAGGGTACGTCACCACCCACGTTTACTAAGAGAATAAGGGTTACTTCGGGCAGTCCATGATCAATAGGAATATATATCGCTAAATCTGGGCGGTCTTATTCTAATATCGAAAAGCATATGGCTTTACGATGGAGCCCCCCCCCCCCACCCCACCCACCGCCAGTATGTTTGGATTATCCCTATTCTTCACATAATCCTTTCTTAGGGCCTACTAAAATTATCTCGGTACACAGTCCCTCAAGCACGAGGCCTTTGGAGAGGGGAGAAGTGGTTTAATTCAAATTCCCTAAGATTTTAGGTATTTGTGGCAAGAACTTCTTCGGATGGACATTTGATTCTAATTACAGAGGCAACCCTTTTCGACCTAGACTTTAAGTTGAGTCCCTCAGGTGGGACTTTAATTGAGTCCCTTAGGTAAAACTTTAAGTTGAGTCCTTTAAATGAGACTTTAAGTTGAGTCCCTAGGGCAAGACTTTATGTCGAGTTCCTCAAGCGAGACTTTAAGTCGAGTCACTTAGGAGAGACTTTAATTCAAGTCCCCTAGGCGAGACTTCGTAAAGGCGAGTCTTTCCACTTCTAGGCCATTGCTTTTATACTATTTATTTACCACCCCATTATTGGGGCTCTGTAACATCGCCCTTTAGGATCTTACGTTCGGACCTTGTGGTGATTTGCCTTATTTCGATTGTATTTATTTATTTGTAAATTTTAATTATTTGTTAGGCATATTCCTTTGTGTTGCCCTGACTGAGTAGAGTTCCCTCATGTGCCCAACCTTGTGTGGGGGAATTTCCTCAAGTGGTGCTTGTGGAAAGGTTAATTTTACTTTGGCAAGGATCCTTTCGTCAAGGTCCAGCGGTTATACTGCCTCTTAGGGCAGTAATGATCCTATAGTGAAGGTCTAACATTCATATTTCCTCTTAGGATGAAAAAGATCCTTCAATGAAGGTCCATCGTTGATATTTCCTCTTATATCAGCAAGGATCCTTTACTGAAGGTCCAACGTTGATATTGATTGCATTTGAGGGTGGTAAAGATCCTTCAGTGAAGGGCTAACATTGATATTGCCTCTGAGGGCGCCAATGATCCTTCAGTGAGGATTCAACATTAGTAGTGCCTCTAAGGGTGGCAAGGATCTTTAAGTTACGTTGCAGTGATCATACTACCTCTTAAGGTAGCAAGGATTCTCTAATGAAGGTACAACATTGATATTGCCTCTGAGGACAACAAGGATCATTCAGTGAAGGTTCAACATTGATATTGCCTTTGAGGGTCGCAAGGATCCTTCAATGAAGATCTAACATTGGTATTTCCTCTAAGGGAGGAAAGGTTTCTTCAGTGAGGATCCAATATTAATATTTCCTTTAAGGGTGACAAGGACCCTTCAGTGAATTTCCAACAATCATAGTTCCTCTTAGGCATAAATGATCATTCAATGAAAGTCTAACATTAATATTTCCTATGAGGGGGTAAGGATCCTTCGGTGAAGGTCCAACATTGATATTTCCTTTGAGGGAGGCAAGGATCATTCAATAAAGGTTCAACATTGATATTGCCTCTAGGGAAGCAAGGATCCTTCAACGAAGGCCCATCGTCTTCAATTACATAAGGATTCCTCCAGCCTTTAATCTACAAGTTCAACAATCTATACAACTTAAAAAGAGAAGGGCACCTCATTAAGAACACTGCACATGCAAGGGAAAAGAGTTACACCCCATTATTCCAAGCAAAACTCAAAGATTCCTTAAATACATTATACAAACGACAAAGATAATTAGTAGCATCATTATTGTGTTTTCATTTTTTCCCTTTATTTTGTTCCTACTTTTGCTAGAATTTTTCTTATAATGCCAGTTTCTTATCTTTGAAGTTTAATTTTTTTCACCTCTTCTCAAATAAGAAATATGTTTATCCTATGTGATGTTTACTTGTTTATTTTCTTCTTATTTCTCTGCTTTTTAAATATATCAAATAGGGATAAGTATATCCTCAAGAGGAGTAAAGTATACTCTTTTTATCTTGGAGGGGAAGTTTACAACTCTAATCTTTTTCATCATAATATTTTTATTTTACCACTTCTCCAAGAGATGTCTTTTCATCATCAAAAAGTGGGAGAATATGGTTCTATGTCTTTTGCATGTAATCGTAGTTCTCATGTGATCATGTGTCTTAAATGTCTTTACTTGTTTTAGGATCATTAATTTGTAATAAGTGTAAGTAACTCTAAAAGTAATAAAAGTAATGCACATACACACTTAAACTATCTTACAAACTTAATTTATATTCATACTTTCTTAAAAATGATTCTAGCCTAAAGTTGATCAATTCGGAAGCTACCTAATCAATTAGGAAGAAAAAATTCACTCTCTAATCGATTAGAACATGTGTCTGATCGATTATGGAGTGAATTATTTTCCTGATCGATTAGGAAGTCTTTTAATCGATTAGATTCCTAACTTGGTTGTTTCTTTCCATTTTGAATTAAAATGAGAAGTAAAGACTTTTTGAAAGGCGTTTTTTGTTGTTTAGAAACGTGGCACACGTCACACACATTTGTGTTATTATGTGTAATATATGTATACAATGTGACATGTCAGACAATATATGGTTAGATAAGTGGTCTAACCTAAAATCTCAAAAGGTGACATAAGAATTGAAAAATTACACTAACATGTATCTAAAGTGTTGAGATTTTAAGTCTTTATAAGGATGCGAAGTTGGTTTGATTTGTGTGTTTATCCTCCATCTTTAATTGATACTGTTTATTTACATGATCACCCAAACCAATCATCTTCAAGAACTATGTATCATGTATATAACAATGATCATTTTTGAATTGGACTATACATGCTAAAGATTGACACAATTTAGACAGAAATATATGGTTTAGTCTAAACACTTGTGAATATAAGACATTTGTGATGTATAAAGTAGGGGAAATTGAACATTACCAACATAATGCATTTGAACCGAGTTACCATTTGACAAATAGGTTTTAATGGGTCTAATGCGATAAAATGACTAAAAAAATTGTGTAGAAGAACAAATGTGGTAATTTTCTCCTAAATCAAGAAGCCAACATTTTGGACTGTTACTTATAGAACAAGAAATGACGGTAGAAATACTTGATGAAGTTTGTTGATTTCATGAAAGACCACAATGAGTAGGAATAGATGTGGTAAGTTTATTAGAGCTTGAATCGATTTCATGACTAGCTGAAGGCATCAAATTTACTTGTTGAAGCAAGCATACAAGCTGGTCATATTTCTCGTGAGTAAGAAGGAACTAGTAAGATCTTGATGACTTGTGTCAAGCATGGCATTTGAAATTTGAAAATCATGTATTGTGTTTCTAGATGCATTATCAGATAATGTAGGTTTCTTTACTTGAGGATGTTCATGTTTCTGATGAAAAAACTTAACAATGTGGACATATGTATTACAATGAGTGCACTACCTTGAATTATTTTTGTCATAACCTCCAAGATTGAAACTTCTGCATCAAATAGCTCATTTTTGCATCATAATCATTTTCTAGAATATTGGATTCATCAATGACAAGTGTAAGAGTAAAATTGTTCTTGTTGTGAAAAACGATGCCTTGGAAACAAAAGTATAACCGGTTTCTTTATTGACAAGAAACACACAAGGGTTAGGGTTAACAGGAAAAACAATAAGAACACGAAGAAATTGGTTATAACTATTATTCTTTACTTTCTCTTTAAATCAGATTACAAGTACTCAAGAATAACAAATAACCCTCTCACTCTAATTAGGATTTTCCACACTTAAAATGAGAGACTAGTATGCTATTTATAATAAACCTAACATACTAAACTAATGAGTTTTTTAACAATTACCCATTACAAGCTAACTTAGGGTACAAGCTAACTTAAACAATTGAATATATCAAACAGACCCAATTCGACAACTACATACTAGAACACATTTCGATTACAGCATGTGGGTCTTCGACAATAGCATGTGATCAGACTTTAACGACATGTTAAACATCTGTCGACAATACTAGAGTTTGATCCAATATCTCACAGTTCTCTTCTTAAACAACTAACGAATATACTTTTATTATTAATAATAATGATTTCATCAACAATGCCATAATCTTTATAACCGAAAATTTCTCATTTAGACTAGTTAGAAACAGAATGACTTGATCCTTAAAAATGTAATTTCTTACCGATTTCATTGCTTCACACATGCAAGAGTGAGCACAAGTATATGATGGAGTTGACCGATATGAAGTTATTTTATTCCAAAGAGTTTTCATTTTAATGAAATACGATTAGTTTTTTTTTTTTTTTAATTTATCTTTGTTTGAGTTTATTAAGTTGGAATCTAAGTGTAAAAACACATGCATGATCTTAAAAATCCTTTTTTAACATCATTTCACACATCTATCGAATTTTTATGATTATACTTATCTTTTTTTGTTTGGCGTATAGGCATTTATAAAGTTGTATGCATTTTAAAATTTGGGAACCATGATTATCTGTTAATTGTGCCATCATCTATAGAATAATGAGAAGAAAAAATAAGTATCAAGACATCAACAATTATTGACCTGTTTTTTTTCTTTCAAAAATTATTGACTTGGTTTTAAAATAGCAAAGTCTACTATACCATAATGTATGTGGTACAAGTTGTACTACGATTAATTAAACTAGAAAATAATACTAATTTTTTAAGAAAGAACACCAACCATTACCTATAATCAATTCATCATTGACAACATCTAAGGATTAAGGGTGGCTACTTGGAATTCTATACTAACTAGATATATAACATTTGTTTAAAAAAGAACAATTGTTAAAATTTTTGTTTGAAAACATGGGTGTTATGTTTGGTGACAATCTTGGTGTGTTAGATAATGGATTTTTATTTTGCTCTTAAACTTTTGAATTCTTTAAATCTTGAGGAAAAGTTTTGGTAATTATTACTTGAACCAATTTATTTAATCCTGTGACGTAAGAGTGATATGAGAAACTTCATTTTTCAACTAACATTCCTAACAATATAACTCAAATAGCTTCCTAAGTTATTACCAACTCTTGTATTAGTTAGTGTTGTGTCTTCTTCTCAAAAGATTTGGTGTGTGTCCCTTCTAATGTTGAATGTAACTAACCTTGAAATTTGAATTGTACTACTTCTGTTTATTGGGTTAGCTGTTACGGTTATGATGGTGATTTGGTAGTAATCTTTTGTGGAAGATAGAATTAAATGGGCATGTTTTTCTAGGTTGGTTAACTAAACAAATACAAGTGGTTTGCTAGACTTAAACACAAAATTAGAAAGTTTTATTTTGTTTAGTTCTTTTGAACCATTAATTAATGGAAAGTTTGGACTAACAAATTGAAATTTGAGGTTCTAAACCAAACCACTTTTTCATCTATACTATATATAGAGATTTACGTGTAACTCATGATTCTTGCGTAACTTACGCATAGTGTATATGATATATTTCTGTTGTAATTATTGGATATGTAACTCTATACAGAAAAGGGGAGGTGAATTATAGAGGTCAAAATACGAATGTTTAAAATAAAATTATTTTCATTTTCAGAGTTTAAAAGATTTGAAGAGTAATTTTGTTTTAAAGTGAGATTCAAATCTGGGTGTTAAGGCTGCCCAAGCCCATGAAGAGAGTTGTTATAAAAAGACCTATCAAACCTACTTGTTGGTTAGAGAAGTTTAATTGAAGAGCTGCATTACTTGTGTTAGGGTTTGAGTCTTTGTGCGTCTGGTGTTATTTGTGAGTCATTCACTCATCTCTTTGATGTTTGAATTGGACTGTTTAATTGAGTTGTAATTTGTCCACTCTAAGCTTTTAAGCACGAGTGTTTGTTCTTGATTGAAGCTTTTAAGCAAGATCAAGGTATTGTGGTTGAAGTGTGTCTTCTTATTTTGTTATTTTCTGTTTTCATCACTGCTGTGATTGAGGCGTAGTGATTAAGTGAGTAGATTATCAACTTGTGTGTTGATTGTGGAGTCTATAAATTGATACTACTAATAGTGATTTTCCTCCCTGGCTTGGTAGCCCCCAGATGTAGGTTGTTAGACCGAACTGGGTAAATAATTCTCTGTGTGGTTTATTGTTTTGAAGTACTGTTACTGTTATTGTCTTGTTCATATAATAGATATTGATGTTGTGACATCTCACTTAACATCACATATATGATACCAGAATTTCAATTGGTATCAGAGCAGGTCATCCTGCTCTGCATCTGGGTGAGATCTAGGGCTGTTACTTTCTGGTGCAATGGACAAGCAGAGTGGTGGATTTGTGAATAGACCCCCTATTTTAGATGGATCAAATTATGACTATTGGAAACCTCACATGGTTGCTTTTTTGAAGTCTTTAGACAGCAGGGCTTGGAAGGTTGTTTTGACAGGTTGGAAACACCCTGTCATTGTGGGAAAAGATGGTGTGTCAAAGCTGAAACTTGAAGAGGAGTGGACCAAGGAAGAAGATGAACTTGCACTTGGGAATTCTAATGCCTTCAATGCCTTATTTAATGGTATAAACAAGAACATTTTCAGGCTGGTCAACACATGTTAAGTGGCTAAGAAGGCTTGGTATATTCTAAAAACAACTCATGAAGGAACCTCCAAGGTCAAGATGTCAAGACTTCAGCTGCTAACAACAAAGTTTGAAAGCTTGAAGATGAAAGATGAAGAGACCATTCATGACTTTCACATGAATATACTTGAACTGTCAAATGCTTCTAGTGCCCTAGGAGAAAGGATGTCTGATGAGAAGCTTGTGAGAAAAATTCTCAGATCTCTTCCCAAGAGATTTGATATGAAGGTGACTGCTATAGAGAAAGCTCAAGACATCAGCCAGATGAGGGTTGATGAATTGATTGGTTCACTTCAGAAATTTGAATTAGGATTGAATGACAGATCTGAAAAGAAGGTTAAAAGCATAGCCTTGGTGTCTAGTACAGAAGATGATGAGGATGAGTGTGGTCCTGAAACTCAGGAGGAGTTATCCAATGCCATTGTTCTGCTGGAAAGACAGTTTAATAAGGTGTGGAAAAGAATGGAAAGGAGGCACAAACCCTATGTCAAGAACATCACATCTGACATCAACAGGTCAGGTGATCAGAAGAAAACCAAAGCAGATGAGAAGACTAATAATGACAAAGGGATCCAATGCCATGGCTGTGAAGGTTTTGGTCACATCAGAGTTGAATGCCCTACATACCTTAAACAGAAAAACGGTTTGTCTGTCACTTGGTCTGATGAGGACACTGAAAATGAGGATGAATCTGCCAAGCATGTCAGAGCTATGACTGGAATATGTGATTCTGATGAAGATTCTAGTGATGGAGAGATTACCTATGAGGAACTAGCTGCATCATATAGAGAGCTATGTATCAGAAGTGAAGAAGTGTGTCAAGAAGGGGAGAAGCAAAAGGAACTCATAATCCAACTCAAGGCTGACAAGGCTAAACTGGAAAATGAAGTCAGTTTGCTGAAATGCAATCTTGATCAAATGTCCAAATCTCTCAGAATGTTGAACAATGGAACTGACACTTTGGATAAAATCCTTCAAGCTGGAAAACTGACTGGAGACATGACTGGGTTGGGATTTAAGGGTGAGAAGAAACCTTCTTTAGATGCTAGTTCTTCTGGTACTAAACAGAACCTGTCTCATCAGTGTAGCGAGTGATTTTTGGATGTGGTTGCGAAGCACGATCGCTCTGGTACTACAGCTCGATTCATTTTTTATCCTATTAAAGCTGATGAAGGAAGGGAAATAAATGTCTCCAATTAACCCTACTTGCATACTGAGATTAAACAGTCAAAACTGTTGGTTTACAGATGCTACAAAGATTCGGGGTTTCTCCTAGGTTATTTTGTTGACAAGGGGTGCTTTAGGCTATCGGATAGGATGTTAGGACGAATGTATGAGAGTATAGGATTTTGGGTTTTTGTTTAGTGTGCTCGCTAAGATTTTTTCTTTCAATCTTATGCTTACGTGTTCCCGTTTACCGAAACAGGGAAATCAGAGCGATCGTAGTTCCTCCTATTCTATGGGAGGAAATGGCTGTTTTGGTGTCCTGTTCAAAGCCTAAGACGTGAAGCGAAAGGTAGTTTGTATCTTGTTCAAAGCCCAAGATGTGAAGCTAAAAGTGTTGACCTTAGAGAGAATTTGTCATCTCTAAAGGGGTCTGTTTGTCACAACTGTTGGGTGACTGACTGTAAAGGAGGATTACTTTAACCGGGATTTGTGAATCCGACAATGCCATAATTTCCTTTATAGGGGATTTTAACCTGAAGGAGAAGACTTTAACTCAGTTTAGAGCAATGCCATCTTTCCTTAGGAATTTCTCATACTAAAAGAGGGACATTGGCATGGATGTAGATGATCCAGAGGCTTGCCGCTTACAGCGATTAGATGAAGGGGAAAGAGTTGTTGATGTTTGTGTACTGTGAACGAGGCACAACTTTGATGTTAAAAGGTTGATTGGGTCAACCAGTGGTTTTCTTATATAAATCCTAAGAGAAAGCTAATATGTGCCTCGTACAAAGCCCGAGAGAGAGAGGCTAAAAGGTTTTGACTCGACGATGGAGTCTTTTGGCATCTCATATAAAGCCCGAGATGGAGGCTATTTGACTTAACAAGAGAGTTTTTGTATCTCGTACAAAGCCCGAGATGGAGGCGAAAATTTGTTTGGCTCAAGAAGAACCTTTTTGTATCTCGTATAAAGCCCGAGATGGAGGCGAAAGGGTGATTGACTCAACGAGAGAGTCTCTTTATGTGTCTCGTACAAAGCCCGAGAGAGAGGCTAAACGTTGTTTGACTCCATTGGGGAGAATCATTGTACAAAGCCCAATATAGAGGCTATGGTTACTGTTTCAGTTGAGTGACAGGTCCAGTATGCTGATTTAAAGAGAAAATCAGTTCTTATATGAGCAACACTGTACGCGAGGATTTGATTCGAGGATCCGGGCTATTCCTGCTCTTTAAGGAATTGGGAAATCCGAAGGGTATTGAGAATGTCCGAGTCTACGGGTTTTCTTCCTATTTAATGAAGGGGTCACTTGAGAATGTCTGGAAAACTCAAGGAGATTAGACTGTCCGTGTCTAGAGTTTCATCTTTTGTACCATGCTTTGAGAAACAGTAGTAGACTCTAAAGGACTGTTCTATGCAGATGACTAATTTTTGTTCCTATACCTCTAGGAGGTCGTCGGGACAATTTGTACGAAGCCTAAGAGGAGGCTGGAAACTTTTAAGAAGGCGATCGGTCCTTGTACGAAGCCCAAGAGGAGGCTATCATTCCCGGAGGAAGAATCATTATACGAAGCCTAAGAGGAGGCTGTGAATACTTCTAAGAAGCCGGTGGGTCCTTGTACTAAGCCCAAGAGGAGGTGGGGTTGCTTTTAGGAAGCCTGTGGGTCCTTGTATGATGCCCAAGAGGAGGCCGATGCTTTTAAGAAGCCCGTGGGTCCCCAAACCCCGAGAAATTCAAGGCAAGCTATTCACAAGGAATAGATCAAGTCAGGAAAGTTCGAGAATTTGGAAGAAACTCAAAGATGCCATTCACGGAGAATACATTCATCTCTGGGAGTAGAGTTTCTTGACAATTCCTAATGAGGACAGCCGAAGAGAAGACTGTATCTGGTGATCCTATTGGGGATCTAGTTGTCTATTTCTATGAATAAACGAAACGGCGTGACCTAGTTCTAAACGTAGTTGCCGGGGAAACTCGAAATATCTATACTATTATTACACAGTTGATATGAGTTTATGAAAGAAGACTTACAGTGAAACAGCCCCACAATACAATTATATGTATATGAAAGCGGTAAATGAAAGCAATAACCACTTACTCGGTTGTAGAGCATCCATGCTATTTGGTTAGTTGTTCAACAAAGAAAGATTGAAAACAACAGTATATTCAAAATCAAAGGAGAAAGTGCTTTGAAAAAGAAAGATTTGGGGCTTACAGCTCAAGGAGAGGCCCAGGGTTTTATCAGTGAGCGCACTGTTTGAATTTGTACAGAGGGACTTATACAAGTGACTGTGGCCCAAAAAGGTTTTCTGTACAAAGGGATGGGTCTTACACTCTCTCAAGAGGCCCAAAAGGTTTAAAGAAAAAGAGCGGGGCTTATAACACGAGGGTAGGCCCAGTTGACTTTTCATTAAAAATGGCGATCGCGCCGAGGTTTCCTTTTAACGCAGAGGGACTTATACAATAAGTGAGGCCCAAAAGGTTTTGGTTAAAAGGGGATTGGGTCTTACACTCTATTAGAGGCCCAAAAGTTTTGAATGGGTCTTATAGCTCAAGGAGAGGCCCAAGGTTATTTTTAAACTGGCGACGATCGCGTCGTTTATTTGAAAATGTACAGAGGGACTTATACAACGAATGAGGCCCAAAAATGATTTATGTACAAAGGGGGTTGGGTCTTACACTCTAATAGAGGCCCAAAGAGTTTTAAGAAAAGAAATGGGTCTTACTACTCGAGGGTAGGCCCAAGGTTTTTTTTTGTTTTGAAAAGGCGACGATCGCGCCGTTTGTTTTTTACGGTATCGGGACTTATACAATATACTGAGGCCCAAAAATGATTTGGTCAAAAAAAGGATTGGTTCTTACACTCTATTAGAGGCCCAAAGTGTTTTGAAAATGATTTATGAGGGTTGAATTAATCCAAAAACCCTAATTTGTTTTCAAAAATGTGTTTTAATTGAATAAAAATTCAATTAAAATGATCAAAATTGTTTAACATAGGAAAAACAAATTGTGATCTTGGATTAATGCTTCAAAAATTAAGTATTGACGTACAAAATAATTAGAAAGCATTAAAAGTTGCAAAATCAAGGTGGAAAAAATATTTTAAATGTCAAAAAACAATTAAAACATTAATTCTTTGCAAAAATATCAATTATACAAAATAAATAATATTTTTGGGATTTTTTGGGAAAATAAAATATTTTAACATTTTTGTGAATTATTAAAAAAAGAATCAACTCAAAATCATTAAAACTCGGAGAGAAATTAATTTTTGAATCAATTAAATAAAATCACAAAATTCAAATATTTGAATTTTCAAAAAATGGCGCCAAGAACACACCAAGAACACGCGCGTGTTCTAGGTTTGCCCAGATTTGCATTTTCTCTTCATTCTCACTGAATACTTGATCATATCATGCAATCCACACACCAATCAACTCGTTTCAACCTCACGATCATGTCTATGACAATTAATTTCATTTAAATTAAGCATAAAACAAGAAATCACGAAAAATCCTCAAGAACCCTAATTTCTGCATGAAGGCTAAGATTTTTGATACACGATTCAAACAATGCAATTAATTGAGGGGAAACATTCCATGCATGATTATGAACATATGGCCAAATTATTGTGCAGCAAAAATTGCATGAATCATAGAGTTAGAAGAGCTCATGCTTACCACTTGTAGCTGGTGATCGTGATTTGTGTTGGAGGTGTTACAGCTAGGTTCCAATGATCTGGATAGCTTCCCTAGGTGCCATGGAGTGTGTATGAATGCTTGGAATGGATTGAAATGGTTTGGAGATGAAGATGGTACCTCAACTGCAAAACTGTCAAGAACTTGAGCAATTGGCTGGTGATTTTGTGAAATCTGTGTTCCAGATGTTATGTGAGTGTTTGGATCACTTTTATATGATGTATGTGAGGTGTGTGTGTGTGATTGGTTTGATTGGAAAAGCTCCCAAACTCAAAACCCGATAGTGACTTGCCTTAGAAGGCAAAATTGGAGTGAAGGAAGAGATTTTGAGGAAAGCATCTATTTGATGGCTTTGGTGTACTCAAACTGATCACAATTGAGCTCTATTTATAGTAGAGCAAGTTTGTTTTGCAAGGAATAGTGAATGGCAACTGCTGAGTAGGTTTGGCCAATGTTGTCCAATGGAAATCCAAGTCTCCTCTAGCCATTGACTAGAGATTAGGGCACAGGCTGCTGGTTCCCTTGGTCTTGGATAAGTCTTGACTGAATTCAGTTGAGAATGGCTCAGTCCATGCCACCTTGATGCTTCCATTGAATGCTCCAATCCAAAATTGGAGCCTTGTCCCTATTTTGGCAATTCTAGGTTCAACATGTTATTTCTTGTTCCAAAGACTTTGGAGGCTTGGCTCAGTGATTGTCCCCTTTAGATTCAATCCTCAGAGGTGTCCAAGTGGATAGGAGCATTTGGATTTGGCTGATTTTGGCAAATCGAGCAAAAATGCAAAATATGCCTTGCCTTGACAGATTTCAACAAGGCAACTTGCCAATGTTATATCTCATAACTCAAATTGAATTTGGTAATGTTCTTGGTCATTTTGGAAAGCCCTTACATGATACAACAACTGTTTGAACATGTTTGGTTTTGATCTCTTTTGAATCCAAGTGAAAAATCCCCCTACATTTGGCAAAAAGTAGGGTAAAATCTGACTTAGTGAAATTTTCACTAAGTGTTGGAACAAAGTGACTTTTCTTGATTTTGATCACTCCATAACTCAAAATCCATGAGGAATTTGGACATAGGTCAGTATGAAGCTTTTGTAGAGGGCAATGCGATCTACAAATCAAGCTTTGAATGGGGAACAATGGCCTTGTGGTTTAGGAGTTATGGTCCTCCAAAGTTGGCACATTAGTGTCACTTTTTCCATAACTTAGAAATTTTTCTAAGTTTTTATGGTTACCCCTTTTACAAGTTATCCCACTTTCTTTGATTTTTCTTGATGAATGATGATTCAAATCATACATTAACATCATTTTAGGGTTAAAATCCATTTTGGTGAAAAATCTCAAAAAGTCAAAGTTGACTTTTGTGCACAGTTGACTTTTTATCAGATGAATTCCAAACTGTGCAATTCTTCATGAAATCATGTCCTTGACCTAAATCAAACTTGATGGGCATGTTCCATGGGTGTCATAGGGTATATTGAATCATGTCTTAGGGCTTGGGAGTATGTCCTGGTCAAAAGTCAAAGTTACAGTTGACTTTCCTCGCGAAACCCTAATTGTGGTGCAGATGAAATTAAGACTTGTTGCTCAAGCTTCTTGGATTAATCCATTGTTCCAAATGGATCAATATAGTTCATTAGAGACCCTCAAATCATGTCTTGAGGTCTTGGCTCATGATTTGTCCCAAAAGTCAACTTAGGAGGGAATTAGGTCAAGAATCCCTAATTCCTGATTTTTTATGAATGCATCCCCTGAGGTAAAATTGACTTGATGATTGGGTCCATGAGGTCCCATGAAGTATATTAGGTTATGTTTTGGATCATTGGCTTGTGCCCAGATGAAAAATTTCCATCTGGAGGCCCTGGTCGACCAAAACCCTAATTTGGTGACACTGTCGATCTTGAGACTTGATCCACCTAGAAGGGAGCAGCCTTGTGCTTGATCCTTGAAGTGGGAGTCCTTTTGATCCATTGTGGATGTTAGACAAGTTTAAGATCATGTCATTCCTTGATTGATCCTTTGTCTAAGGCTCTGAGAGGGCTTGAAACCCTAATTTTGATTGTAGTGGATGCTCACCCATCTTTGGGGAGACTGATGAAGTATAATGGTTCCTCCATATTATGATGATGATTTGCACAATGATGGGAAATCTAAGTGGTCAAAATTTGGGGTATGACAATCAGATGTTTCAACAACATGAGAAAGTTCATACTTCTAGACCCAAGCAGAACATGTTCCATCAGATGTCGCAACATCATGGGAAGGTGCATGCTTCTGGACCTAATCATTTTGTGCCTCATCATCATGGCAGAAGACAGCCTCAACAGTATGGGAGAAGACATCCTCAAGGGAGAAGACATCCCAACCATTTTAGAGGAGGATTTCAAAGATGGAGATGTCATTACTGTGGTAAGTTTGGTCACATAAAACCTTTTTGCTTCAGATTACATGGATTTCCTGAACCTGATCCTCAACCTAGAACAAAACAAAGCATTCCTACACATGGAAAACAATGGGTTCCCAAGGATGTTGTTACAAGCTTATTAGCTCACATGTCTAGTAGAGCCTCAGCTGTGGAAGATTGGTACTTTGACAGTGGGTGTTCTAAACATATGACAGGTGTCAAGAACCTGTTGGTGGATGTCAAATCCTATTCCACAAGTGATGTGACTTTTGGGGATGGAGTCAAAGGTGAGGTCAAAGGGATTGGAAAGCTGAATTGTTCAGTTGGGCCTAGTCTTGATAATGTGTTGCTTGTTAAAGGGTTGACTGCTAATTTAATTAGCATCAGTCAATTGTGTGATGAAGGTTTCGAGGTCAGCTATACAAAATCTGAATGTTTAATGACAAATGAAAAGAGTGAAGTTGTTATGAGGGGAGTTAGATCTAAAGATAACTGCTACTTGTGGGTTCCTCAAGAGTCCAGTTACTCCACCATATGTACTATTGCCAAAGATGATGATGTGGATGTGGACCCTCAAAGACTTGGGCATCTACATCTGAAAGAGGTGAAATAAGTCTGATTGAGCATAATGTCAAGCAAGATGTCATGACATTACATTATGACACCCTGAGCATATTGATCAGAAGTCTTGTGGGAGATAATGTGATAATTTTGAAACCTGTTGCCACTGAACGAAAGTTGGGTGAGACTGTGGATGCTAGTAAGTTCGAATTCTCAAAGAAAAAATTGGGTATCCACATTTGTGAAAACTTATAGCAATTAAAGGCGTGTGGGAAAATATTTTTAAATTTTGAAAGTCATTTACTGGTTTGTAGAAATATCATTAATTGCCTTTTATGTTTCCAAAAGCAGCCCACCTATTTTAGGCAATCATTTCAACATAGTGCTCCCACACGCAACACACGTCTCACACCTCATTTGCTCTGCTCGTTCATCTTCTCTCCCGGAGAAAGAAGATCTTCCAATCGTTTGACAATCAGCTACAAGAAAGTAACAATGTCTCAACAACAACCTTCACCATCCAAGAAATCTGCTACAAAAAATTCTTTGCATGCTAAATCTAGGGTTTCTACTAAAAAGGTCTCGCTTGATGATGCTCTGGATATTGAACCTCTATCCATGGTTCCTCTCCCTGGTTCTAAAAAGATACGACCAAGCAAGCTGCAGGCGAAGAGGTCTACATGCCCTATTACAGGTAAACCTTCTGATCCTTCTGAGTCTAGAAAGTTTGATGATAGTGAAGCTAGGAGGGTTGTCACTAGAATTTTGTTTGGAGAAAAATCTGTTCCTGGGAACTCTACTCAAGGTGATAAAAATCTAAGTGAGGAAGAAGAGTATTCTGTAGATAAGAGTCTTGACAGGATAGTTACCAAGCTTCTTGAAAAGGGTATTTCTGTGGCTGGGATATCGAGGCCACTCGCTCAAATGTCTGCCTCTCACTCTGAGGGTAAGAGAGATGATAAGCAAACTGCTGAAGACAATCTTCACAGGTTGGCTATGTCTGTTTTTGAAGATGCTGAAACTGAAGGTGGACTGATGTTGAAACAGATGTTGGAACATCACCTGCTAAGAAAGGTACCTCTAGTCCTAGAGGAAAGAAGCCAGTTGATGTGGTAGATGTGGATGATTTGTCAGATAATGAGATTATAGCTAATGTGGTGCCTGGGATAGCAAAAAGGATGAAGACAAGAAAAGAAAAGGTTGTTGCAATGACAGGGTCTCTTGGTAGTGGTAAGAAGAAATCTGTGGTTGGTCCTAAAAAATCATGGAGCAAGGTGGCTACCAGCTCCAAGAAAAGGAAGGCTAGGTCTGACTCAGACTCAGACTTTGATGTTAAGGAGGATGTCCAGGACATCAATCCTGAGAAGAAAGCTGCTAGCAAGAGGATTGTTGACAAAGTTCCTGATGTCCCTTTAGACAATATTTCATTCCATTCTGTTGAAAATGTGAGTAAGTGGAAGTATGTTTATCTGAGAAGAATTGCTCTAGAGAGAGAGCTAGGTAGAGATGCTCTTGAGATGAAGGAGATTATGGAATTAATCAATTATGCTGGATTAATGAAGACTGTGTCTAGTTTTTCAAAATGTTATGATATGCTTGTCAAGGAGTTCATTGTGAACATTCCTGAAGACATTACTGGTAGCAGGAGTATGGATTTTAGAAAGGTTTATGTAAGAGGTAGGTGTATTGAGTTTTCTCCTACTATTATTAACAGGTACTTGGGAAGGAGTGAACAAACAGAGAGTGAGCTAGAGGTCACTGACAATCAAATTTGCAAGGAAATTACTGCATATTAAGTGACTGCATGGCCTTTGAAGGGAAAATTAGTTGCTGGTCTTTTGAGTGTTAAGTATGCTATACTGCATAGGATTGGAGCTGCCAACTGGGTTTCTACCAGCCATAAGACTACAATTTCTATTGGGTTGGGAAAATTTATCTTTGCAGTTGGAACAAAGAAGGACTTTGATTATGGTTCTTATATTTTTGATCAAACAGTCAAACATGCTGGAACAATGGCTGTGAAGTTACCAATTGCTTTTCCATCCTTAATCTGTGGAATTATTGTGAATCAACATCCTGGCATCTTGGCTGCTACAGATATTGCTTGCAAAAGGGAGTCTGTTTTGTCTCTTCACTCCAAACTCTTTGTAGGACAACATGTTCCGGATATTATTTCAACATCTGCAACTGTTGGCAACAAGAATACCACCAAAGGTGAGTTAATCAGTGAGTTGAAGGCTACTTGCAAGGAGCTGGAAACAGTGATCATCATAAAAACTGCTAGGAAGCTGAAATTAGAAGCCTTGATCAAAAGTTTGGAACAGGTTGATGATGAGGGAGAAGAGGAAGTTGGTGCCTCCAGTGAGGAGACTGATGAATGACTTGGTTCGGGCACTCTACTGTGTTCTGTTGATGGTGTTGCTGTTGTTCCTTGATGGTTCTTTTGGTTTTTCTTTTTGTTATTAGTTTTTGTTTTGCACCTTGGGTGTTTGCTATGTAATCTGAACATCTTGGATATTGTTTCCTATATGATTATCTTGTTTGGATATTCCATGACTTGTCTTGACATTCTGTAGCTAACAAGGGAGAGCTAAGTTGACTGACTGGTAGCTAGTATAACTAACTGTGAGTAGAGAGGGTGAGTTCTTGGTACTGACTTGACTTCTTTCATAACTCGTTGGCCAATTATGGCTAAAAAGGGGGAGAGTGGTAGTTTGGGCTTTGTTGTTATGCTGTAGGGAGTGGAGTGGATGTTCTCTGTGATGTTCTGATGTTGGTTTGAAGTAGTTGGGTTTCTGGTTGCTGCTGGTCCCTTGACTTGAGGGGGAGTTTTGTTTGTTGTGCAGCTGGTTTTCTTGGTTGTTTTTTTTTTCATAATGTGTTAGATTGGTTTGTTTGAAGTATTTGTGACTTGTGTTTCTGCTGTTGGTATCTCTGATGTGTGCTGATATTTTTTTAGCCAAAATTAGCCAAAGGGGGAGATTGTTAGTTCTATTATTGGCTGCAATTTTGGTAAAACAATGTGTTGGTTCAAGATGTCATGTCTGATGTCTTAACTTGTGTTGCTAACATTCTGCTTGTGGTTTTATTACTTAGTGTTGCAGGTCTGTGTTCTGATGTCAAACATGATGTCTTAACATCTTTTGACAGAACATCAGGTTCAGTCTGTTATGTTAGGGTTGTGCTTTATTTGTTGTATCTTGAGGATTGTCTGAGAGATTGCAGGCGAGATTCTTGGAGGAGATTTTATCTTATGCAATCATTTTATTTTTTCCTTTAAGTATATTCTGTTTCTAGTTTTAGGGCTAAAAGATTTGAAGAGTAATTTTGTTTTAAAGTGAGATTCAAATCTGGGTGTTGCCCAAACCCATGAAGAGAGTTTCTATAAAAAGACGTATCAAACCTACTTGTTGGTTAGAGAAGTTTAATTGAAGAGCTGCATTACTTGTGTTAGGGTTTGAGTCATTGTGCGTCTGGTGTTATTTGTGAGCCATTCACTCATCTCTTTGATGTTTGAATTGGACTGTTTAATTGAGTTGTAATTTGTCCACTCTAAGCTTTTAAGCACGAGTGTTTGTTCTTGATTGAAGCTTTTAAGCAAGATCAAGGTATTGTGGTTGAAGTGTGTCTTCTTATTTTGTTATTTTCTGTTTTCATCACTGCTGTGATTGAGGGGGAGTGAGAGGGTTCTCATACCTAAGAATGTCTTAGGTAGAAGTGTCATTGGGTAGTGATTAAGTGAGTAGATTATCAACTTGTGTGTTGATTGTGGAGTCTATAAATTGATACTACTAATAGTGATTTTCCTCCCTGGCTTGGTAGCCCCCAGACGTAGGTTGTTAGACCGAACTGGGTGAACAATTCTCTGTGTGGTTTATTGTTTTTAAGTACTGTTACTGTTATTGTCTTGTTCATATAATAGATGTTGATGTTGTGACATCTCACTTAACATCACATATCTGATACCAGAATTTCAATTTTCAAAACAATAATTTCTTTAATAAACACAAGAACTTTCTCAAAGCGCTATGCCTAAATTATAGTGAGATAAAGTAGAAAATATATTTAGAGAGAATGAGGAAATTAAGATAGCTCACTATTCTGTATATGAAAATGTGAAGGGAGTGACCCCTATTTATAGGCTAGAGGTTGGCACAAAACAGGAAATGATCATGGAGCTAATTTAGTGTCCCAGTCGATGGGTCCTCAAGCCAATCGATTAGATGACTAAAATAATCGATTAAAAATGTCCATTTTGAAAATTTTTGATAGAGAGTAGTTACCTTTCATTAAGACATTGTCCTAATCGGTTATAGACTTAATTTGCACAAACCCAATCGACTGGGAATATGCTTAAATCGATTGGACAGTTCAAAACTTGTCCAAATCATTATAGTAGTTCCTGATTGATATGGCTAGGCTCCAAAATATTTTTAGGTTGTTTTCTTTGAGAAATAGAGGCTTTTAAAAAAAAATTGTGTGTGTGTGTGTGATTTAGCCTTACTATTTTACGAAAACTCTCTTGTGTTTTGATAAAACAATGATCACTTAGACCCGATCAGGCAAGCTTTCCTCTCTTTCACACTTTAAAACTTCAAGACTTTGCCAAATATACCAATTACATAAGCACTTGCTTGAATCTTATTAGAGATGAGGCTTGAGATATTTTCAATTTGAGTTTAAGCTTTAGGATCATATTGAATCGTCACATGCATAACTTTTTAATTTTTGTTTCCATTAGCAACGTTTTAAGCTGCTAAAAATGTAACATATTTAATTCCATTTTATCTTTTATTTAATTGGGGCTACCTGAGGCTTCTACACGCCACAAAATTTTTGATATTTTTATCTATTGGCATTAACGGCGACAAAAACCGCCAAAAAGTAAGTTTTTGAAAAGCAAAATTGTCATAAATGGAGAAAAGGTCGACATAAATGTCATTGAAAATTATATTTTTTTTTTAAGTTTTATATATGAAGAATAAAATCTTAGATAATATCAAGAAAGCAGTTGAAATGTCTGGAGACTGAAAGGTGTATTAGAGTTTGACATAAATCATCTTTATTAAACTGGATTGTAAGGTGATGGGTGCCACTCTATATATACTCTTTCAGAACTCCATCTCCAACCAATGTGAGATTTGAAATCTTTCCAATACACCCCCTCATGCTCAACACTCTTTTTTGGGGCTTGGTGCGTAGATTTAAACGCTGGGAGGTTCAAGGTCCGATCGATAAGCTTTAATACCATATTAGCATTTGGTCTAACTCATCCTTAAAAAAGTGGTTTGTAAGTGATGTGTAGAATCAAAAATAAGTATTTTGTTATTGTATTCACAGGGACTGGTGCGATATTAATGTCGTTCAACTATTAATATGATTTTAAATAAAAGATTGCAAGATGTTTGGCTGCATAAAGAAACATAACATAAAAGCGATAAATGATAAATTATGTCTTAGAGATATGAAAATTTGATGGGATTAAATTTCATTAACCTAATGCGTATGTTTCTTTCTAACCGGTTATATAAAATATTGCTTTTAATCAATATTTTCATATATCGCTCACCAACATTTTTTATGTCAAAACCTTGTTGGGAAATCAACTGTATTGTGTGATCAACGATCTCTCAACCTATTGAATAATACGGTAGCATTAAGAATCAATATTTATAATGAATTTCATATCTGAGTCTATCTTTAGAGTTTGGCTTCTAACAAATAATTATCTTAAATCAATATTTAAACAGAATTTCTCAATCACGACTCAAATCCATAAGGTAAGCAATCGAAACAATGATAATATCAATATCAATGAATAGTTGATTCATATATAACTAATATCAAATGAAATACATACGGTTTTGGAAAACTACGTCTAATCCCAACAAGAAAGAGATTTAGCTACTTATGGTAGCTTGATACAATTAGAAAAATAAAGATAAATGAGCATCAATGTTGATTTCCCGAAGATTGATGTGTATTCAGCTTCAATTCTTCAAGATCTGTTATTTTCTCTTTTTGGTCTGATTTACTCTCTGGAAAAATAATATGCTCCCTTTTTTCATGTTTCTAACTCCTATTTATAGTGTCCAATTTTGCTGATCTCGCTTAGCGAGATGATGTCTCGCTTAGCAAGCTATCCTTCCTTCATCATGAAGTTTTCTTAAACCGCCTTTCTCAAACCGCCATGTCTCGCTTAGCAAGAATTGACTCGCTTAGCGAGACTTCTCTCTTCCTCCTCACAAATCTTATCCAAAAATCACTTATCAGAAGAAAATTAAATCAGATTAACCATAAACTCAACACATTGAACTTTGTTGGAGAAAAAGATAACCTTGTGTAACTTCTAAATTGACTATTAACATTAAATTTCAAATCAATATTTTTTGTTGACAATGAATACAACTTCAGCTGACATCCATTTCATTCATTTGAATATATTACACACAAATATAATATTATCATAAAATCTTACATGAAAACTATTTACCACTCAAATTTATCATATACTTAACATATAAAATCTTATTTAAAAGCTCTAAAATATTTGACTAAGTTTTGGTAAAACACAATGTTGAACAAGATGTTCCAACATGATGAAGTCTGTTGGAAGAAGCCATGTCAGACAAGATTTTCTAGCTTGTGTCTCGACATCTTGGTCTGATATATCAAGTTGTTGCTAATCTGGTCCAAGATTTAAGGAGAAATCAGAGCGTGGATCAAGGAAAAAATAAACAGATATTTCGAAGCCCATGGACAGCTGAAGATTATAAAAGGAAGACCAAGACCTAGGGTAGAAACAGATTTTAAGAATTCTTATTAAGACTTTTGTAAAGTATAAAATAAGGATTTAGGGTTTTGAGAGTCGTGTACTTTCTTGAGTTATAAGTCGCCATTTGTATCGTTTGACTGTGGTAGACATAGTTTTACAGATTCAGAAACTTGTAGGTAATGAATTATGTATTGTTCTTGGATGAAGCTTTGAAGTAAATCCATGCATTGTTTGTTAGTCAAGAGTCTTAAGTGAATGTTGTATTGGAATGGGTGTCTTTCAATTGAACAGATTGATGCAGTTATCAGAGGTTGTAACTGTTAGATATTTTTGAGGTAATTTAGGAATTGAGATGGGTTTCTCTTATCTAGATGGTGATTTCTCGATAGAATTGTACTGGGTAGGGATTAAGTGAGGAGTTATAAATGGGAAGTTTAGCTCTAAATTAATATTGTTAATAGTGAATTCATTCCTGGCTTGGTAGCCCCCAGACGTAGGTGATTTTCACCGAACTTGGTCATCATATCCTTGTGTTGTTTATCTTTCTGTTTTGTTAAACTCAATTTGCTCTCTTGTTCAGAAGTTTATGTCTTAACTGATGTTGAAACATCGGTCACGACATTGTTTTTTAATTTTGCAGTTTTGTTGAAGGTTCTTATTTCTGTCCTTGTTCAGTTTTAGCAGAGATTAATATCTCAACATTTAATAGAACATCTGTGATTTGCATGCCAGAATTTCAACTGGTATCAGAGCAGGCATCCTGGTCTGTTTCTGGATGAGTTCTAGGGAAGATACTTTCTGATCTTTAAACAAGGAAGGAGGTTACATGATCAGATCATTCTTTGGTGTTGTGGGATAGGTTGTTCCAAACAAACAACTACTAATGGTTTACTGATACGTTATGAAGATTCTTCGCTACTGATAATAATGTTATTGCTACACATGGTGCCTGATAAGATGATGTGACATCTTACCTGGTGCATGTTGAAGATGGGTTGTTTTCTCCAGGTGTTCTTGCCACGTCTAGCTGGGAGTAGACAGAAGGGAGCACTGTGATCTGGAGACCTCTGAAGGATCCTTCTATGTTGCCTGGGAGATACTTTCAATCAGGTAATATGAAGGACAATAGGAGGAAAAAGGTTGAGTTGAGGTCTTGTGTATCTAATTCAAAACACTCTATGTCATGTTGAAAGTTGCCAAAGATACTTGAGTTGTCTCTCAAGTCCACTCATAAAGGCACTTTTGAATAATAGAGTCAGAAGAGAAGATGGTCAAGAAGATGTTGCAGGAGTGCTCAGAAGTGTGACATGAGAATGTCATACCTTGGAAGAGGAGCCATAAGCAATTTATTTTTGCTTCCAACCCTATAAGAGAGTGTCTCTGCTTGAGGATCTCCTACTAGATCTCCTGGATGGAAGTATATAGAAAGTATTGCACAAGTGCTCTGACATTCAGCTAGGTTAAAACTAGAGTGATTGTTGATCAATGTTCAAATAGTCTCATGAGTGTGAAGATATTGGATCTTTGCCTTGGGAAGTGATTCTGTTTGTCCAAGGATGTTACTGATATGAGGAAGATGACCTTCTAAGGAGGATTTATGCTTTGAAGATTTCTTCCTAGGTTGTGCTGGTTGACTTATTTCTGGTGTTGTAGCTAGAGTAAGGAGGAATGCAAATCTGAAGAATACAGAATTGGGATTTAAGATCAATTACTATTTATGGCTTTAACAAGTATTTAATTGATTATCCTATTGCCTGGTGTTCAAGAAAGATGATTGTTAAATCAGAAGGCGTAGCTTCAGATGGTTACAAGAACTCAGAACCAATCTCAATGAAGTGTTCATTAGAAAAGGAACAGATGTTCAACCAGATGTTGGGACATCTCTCCAGAAAAGTGTGTGCAGAATTCTGTTGTTTCAATAAGTGAACTACGTGGACAAAGGAGCATTGTGGCATGTGCTCTGGTTGCTGAACAAATGTGTGATGACCAAATATATTTGGAATCTTCTTCTTATTGGACTTGAAGAGTCAGCTGGTATATAGTTTAGTAAGTTTACATTCTGAAAACTTGTTGTTGAGGAAGAGAAGATTGTCTTGAAGAACTTACCTTGGGCCAGTTTATTTCTGGTTTAAGCATATAGGGATGCAGAAGCTATGTTCCTGTATAGGATTTTGGGATCAAACCACTGTTGGAGGACTATGAAGACATCTCTACCAGATTCTGTACATTTAGAAGTTAAGGAAACATGTCTAGGATATTTTTTCTGACATCCTGGAGACTTGACTAGTCTTTCAGAGTTGAATATAAAGGATCATGCAAATAGTTGTGACTATTTGGTTTCGTTCTGGCGGGGAATCTAATCATGTGTGGATGATTCCCTTGGAGAAGTATTCTTGAAGGAGGCTGTCATCAAGGTATTTGTTCATTCCTTGAGAGGACTGGTTATTGGTTTACTTTCTTATGTTCAGGATGGAGGTTGTTTACTCAAATGAGAATATGGAACTCTTGTTCTGATATGGTGGAAAGGTCACTCAAGGTGGGATATTATCTAGAAGTCAAAGAGTTAGACCTTCAAGACTGAGTCAGGCAGGTGTAATTTCATCAGTTGGCTAGTTAAGTCATTGATGTAGATCAAATGTTCTGACATGGGACTGAACATCAGGATGTTCCTGCTATAGTTATTTGTGTGCAATGGAGTTGTAACATGTGGTATAGGTTGGTCTTCTTAGGAGTGACTACTCTGCAGCTATAAGGTTGTTGCCAAAGTCTATCTCAACATCTTTGGATCAGGGGTGTTGGTAATTTCTTATATCTTCTTGAAGTCTCATCTAAGATGTTGGATGTGAGTGTCCGGAGTTTTGTCTAAGGTAAGAAGATATTCGTACTAGAAGCTTCAGCTAATCAAGGACCTTGAGGAAGGTGTTTTGGTTAGTCAATACTGGTCGAAGGTGGTACTTGAGTGTGACTCAAGAAATTATCTGCTCAAGCCTGTTGCTCTAGGCTTGTGGTGTCATCTTCTGTTAAAACATTAGACTTTGCCAATACTGATGTACTGTGTCTAAAGGGGGACTGAGCAAGGTGGAGTTTTGAGGGATATAAGACTGAAGTACAGAGGAGAATCAGATCTTGCTGAGGAGACTGTTTAGATTGGGATGTTTGGACTTTGAGTTTCTGGAGTGAAGCTTCTTGAGGCTCGTGGGAGTTTATTTCTCTCTATGGTATTTTGTCTTCTGTGATGGGTTATGGTCTACTGCAGCTGGGACATGTTGAGATTCTGATGTCCTAAATGATGTTGGAACATCATTCCTGCTACTAGTTTTTCTTGGAGGATAACTTGTTTGATTTTCAGTCTTAGAGCTATATCTGCTCATGGTTGAGTATGGTGTAGAACTATTGGTCAAGGCTGTGTGGATTCTGGTGATAGATTTTGCTGGAAGTATCATTAGAAGAGATTGTATCAGGCTGAAGGTGTATCACTCTTCTTACGGAGAAAGGGTCTAGTGTCTTTCAAGTGTGAATGACATGCTATCTAACCAAGAAGTTAAGAGAATGTGTATATCTCTTTCGTGGATGTGAGCATTCCAGATTTGATTGGATTCATTCTCAAGGAACAAGGTTATCTATGGCTGTAAGATTCATGATGAATTTGTACAGGGTGTGGATATATTCAGGGGGAGAGTGATCAATGGTGTTATATGTTCTCAATCCAAGAATTCGTTGGTTATGATACAAGGAGTGTGATCCTGGTGACTATTTTCTCTTATGAGCATGAAGATGCTTATGTGATTCTTGTGAAGATGTGATGTTAAGAAAGATGTCTTGACATCATGGTGTGTTGATTTTGTGACTTTGACAGTTCTGCTTGGGAGTTTGATCTGTTAAGGATATTGACTTATATCAATTTTGTTCTTAATTCTTAGGAGAGGCCTGAGAAATAAGAGTGGGTATTGTCTGGGAGAATTTATTTTTCTCTGCAGATTGAGATAAGGTTCATAGGAGTCTTTGTTGTTAACTAGGAGATGTTAGAAGGAATGTTTTAACATCTTGGTCAGTTGTTTTTCTTTACTTCTGGTTGAAAGGAGTATTCTTGTGGCTCATTGGACGGCATTGTGACTATGCTTCAGAGGCAACAAGATGGACTAGACAAAGTCTGACAAGGTGTCAGGACATTGTTTAGGACGTGTGGTTGTTTCCAAGTTGATTGTCTTGGACGGTGGAGAGTGTGTCTTAGAGAAGGCGTGTTAAACATGGGTCTCGGTGAATGTGCATTCTTTGGACTTTTTATCCTAAAGTTGAAACAATCAAATCATAGTTAGGCGATGCACAGTCATTTATGTTGAAGTTACCTACCCAAATTTATTTCTCCATTGAATTGTTCTTCGGTAACTTTTATGGACCATAAATTCCTAGAGAAACTGATTAGTTATTTAAAGGGGGTTGCTGCTTCTGGGTTATCAGGTTGTGTTTTTTTTTGTTGGGTTATGTCTTCATGGCTTTTGTCCAGGTTTTGGTAAGTACTATATGGGTATGGAACTGTGTCGGCTTCTTTTGCCAATTTTTGGCTAAAAAGGGGGAAAATGGGTGTGTATTCATCTCGGTTGTGTGTTGGTCCTTACAACACACAACCAATATATTTTTTGGCGTGGAGTCCATCCTTGCAGTTTTTTTGCAAGGATGTTGGATGGGATGTTCTAACATCCTGCCTGAGTTTCAGGTTCTTCTCTGAAACTTTCCTTTGTGTCTTGTAATCTGAGTTAAGAACACAGTTGTGTCTTGTGTTCTGAGTTACCCGAAGTAGCAGTCTGCTCTCCTGAGTCCTTGACGGGATAATTCAGGTTGGTGTTTGGTTGCTCCGGTAATAAGTATTGGTTCTGGGTTTGAGGCGGAGTGGTGTGCATCTTCTTCGGGAGTGGTGTGCATCTTCTTCCTTATGTACACCAGCACAATGGGTAATGGGTACACGGGAAGAGTGAAAGCTTCCGGCTGAAATGACTTCGGGACTTTCTACTCTCTCTCTCTCTCTCTCTCTCTCTCTCTCTGGAGCATCCTGGGTTTATTGTGTAAAAGGTGTTTTAGCTAAAATTTGTCAAAAGGGGGAGATTGAAAGCTCTAAAAGATTTGACTAAATTTTTGTAAAACACAATGTTGAACAAGATGTTCCAACATGATGAAGTCTACTGGAAGAAGATATGCCAGGCAAGATGTCTTAGCTTATGTCTCGATATCTTGGTCTGATATATCAGGTTGATGCTAATCTGGTCCAAGATTTAAGGAGCAATCAGAACATGGATCAAGGAATAATTAAACAGATATTTCGAAGCCCATGGACAGCTGAAGATTATAAAAGAAATACCAAGACCTAGGGTAGAAACAGATTTTAAGAATTCTTATTAAGACTTTTGTAAAGTAGAAATAAGGATTTAGGGTTTTGAGAGTCGTGTACTTTATTGACTTGTAAGTCACCCTTTGTCTCGTTTGATACACTGTGGTTATAGACATAGTTTTACAGATTCAGAAACCTGTAGGTAATGAATTATGTATTGCTCTTGGATGAAGCTTTGAAACAAATCCATGCATTGTTTGTTAGTCAAGAGTCTTGACTGAATGTTCTATTGGAATGGGTGTCTTTCAATTGAATAGATTGATGCAGTTACTGGAGGTTGTAACTGTTAGATATCACTGAGGTGATTTAGGAATTGAGATGAGTTTCTCTTATCTAGATGGTGATTTCTAGATAGAATTATACTGGGTAGGGATTAAGTGAGAAGTTGTAAACGGGGGAGTTTAGCTCTAAATTAATACTGCTAATAGTGAATTCATTCCTAGCTTGGTAGCCCCCAGACATAGGTGATTTGCACCGAACTGGGTCATCATATCCTTGTGTTATTTATCTTTCTATTTTGTTAAATTCAGTCTGCTCTCTTGTTCAGAATTTTATGTCTTGACTGATGTTGAAACATCTGTCACGACATTGTTTTTTAAATCTCCAGTTTTGTTGAAGATTCCTATTTCTGTCCTTGTTTAATTTTAGCTGAGATCAATGTCTCAACATTTACTAGGACATATGTGATCTGCATGCCAGAATTTCATTATTAATATATTACCCGCACACACACACACACACACACTCATAAATATAATAGGCTCAAAAAATATTACTCGAAAACTACTCACCACAGACTTAATACATTTAATCTTATTAGAGAAAATGACAAATATTGTGTAACTTAAAAATTGCCTATTACCATTAAATTACACACATACGCAAATGTGTGTGTGTGTGTGTGTGTGTGTGTGTATAACTCTTATGAGCAACCACAAAACTCATAGGTCCATGTCTTTAGTACCCTGCAACGAATGGGGTTTTGGTGAGTTTGTACCTTGTTTTGCAATAATTGCAATTGAAAAGTAATTATATTTTCAGGTGTCGATTAATATTAATTACACATAACTTACCCAATAAATGTAGTTTAGTCGGGTAAGCACTATCATGTATTTTGGTATCAATTGGGTATCTTTTGTATGTAAACTACAATGATCTTAGCAATTTTATTAACAAGGACATTGTCTCCGCCAATGCCCATTATTTTTTGGCAGAGACAAAATTTGACATGGAAGTAAAATTTGACATGATCGCACGATATAAAGCATTTTCTGGTTGTTTGCAAGTAACAAATGCTCATAATTTTCTTCTAACTATTCTTTCTGATGGATTATGCCAACATATGTTATCGATGGAGTATTGTACTATCCTTAGATATCGCCTTATGATTTCCTTATTTTTTGTTGATGAGGTTTGCTTTGTCTGTCGTAACACGTATTTGGATACATTTGGGAAATACATAGATTCATTTTAGGGAGCTTTCAGGGTTCAAATATCATCATGACTTTCTAAAGGATGTCTTGTTTGCTATATTTGAGTAGGCATGAGTATTAGTGAAGAAAGAGACATTGTGAATATCTTGACTTATCCTTAGGATGCAAGATCCACATCTAGGTCAACACATGTTTTGGTGTATATTTGGGATAAGTGGTTAAGTGAAAAACATGCATGTATGGACTTGACTGAGGTTTCACCAATTGTAGGGCTAAGGACTCAAGATTTTACTGTAGAACTGACAACTCTCAAAGCCGCTTCAAGTAAAGTGGTCAAATTTGAAGAAAAGATCATGTTCAGACAATTAATATGCGTTCATATCATTTGTATTTAACATTTTTGACTTCCTAGTATTAGAGAAAATGAATTTTTTATAACGAGTTCAAAAACTTATACATAATAAAATTGTGTTTCCTAAGACTATGAGTAATTTTTAAGATGATTAGGTTTGGCATAAAAAATAGTAACTCAATTTGTTATTCGATTGTCTCTCATTTATATGTAAGGTATAATTTTAGTTGTTAAAGAGATTAACCCACCATTATCGTTGGTGCCGTTTGACTTCTGTTTCAATGTAAAAGTTAAGGACATTGACGACACCCCACCAATATCGATTTTTATTCGAGATTGAGTCTTAAAATAATAGTTTTAATAGGTATTGTTTTTGGAGATTGAATTCCTCTCATTTGCTCTAAAACTATTTTTAAACAATCTCAAATTCTACATTAGCACATTCACATTAAGATCTTATTTCAAAGAGATTTTTTAAGGTAAGATATATATGATACACATAACGAATAAGAACCCAACTATAATGTTCTGTTTTCCTCCTTATCCATCCACAAGGACACTCTTACATGGCTACATGTACTATGTAATTAGCGGCCAAACAAATGGAATTGCAAGACAGCTGCAAAGGAATTAGATACACATTCTTGTGTGTGTGAGAGAAATGAGATATGATGGACCCACAAACAAGAAGAAATAATGAATTGTTGTGTTGTGCTTACCCAACAAACACCCACCGGTTGACATGCATTGCATGCACTCACTCACATCACATGGCCTCCAACAAGGCCTTGCGTTCATTAAGGAGCATTCACAGGAAATTCAACTACAACTTTTAATTTCTCTTTATTCTTCCTCCTTTTTACACATGCTTCACTATTTTCCTTCAACTACCGATATATTATTATACAACACTATTCTATTGGATTGGCTACCAGTCTACTCTTTAATCATATCTATTCATTTATAATCATTTTATACTTTTAATCACCAACTTATTCGATTACAATTGAAAATAATGTAATTACGTTTTTTTTATAGGTGAACACTACGATATTTTAAAATTTAGTTAAATATCAGTATTTTTAATTAATCAAACATTATGATTCAATATCACATTATTTTATTATTTTATTTTAAAATAAATTAAAATTTTATCACTGTATACATTAAAAGTGTCAGTATCCAATTTAAATTCATGAGTATAGAATAATTTATTTTTTTATATATAAAAAAGGTAAATTTATTTGTAAGTCATCTATCCATAACGAGGTACAAGCTGTAACAAATGGTGTAAACACTAAATATTTGATTGAACATATGTCAACGTTTATATTCTTATATCTTTATATGGAAAAATCACAAGTGTTGTCATAATACTTTTTTCAATAATAATAACATATGTAAAAGGTCCATTTTGGATTTGACTATGAAGTAATTAAGGAGTCTATTTTCAATTAGATTTTAAAAAATTTATAACTCAATTTTAAATGAGAAAATGAAATATGCAGTGACTCTGTCAACCAATCATCTACATTTATTCAGCTATATCAAACTATAATTTTAAATTAATAATACAACATAATAGATGGATAAATTTCTATTGAAAGACAATGTAAAATTATTTACACTCAGTACATATCAATTAAACTCATTTTAAATACCTCATTTTATAGTTTTAAAAAAAACTTTGGAAAAATAAATTTTTATTCATAAAATAACTATTTTGTAAATTTCACCTTTTTTCTTTTCTGTTTGGAATTTTATTATTTAAAAACGAATAGAATGTTCCGAATTATAATTTGCATCCGTTTTCTTACGACTACTAACTAAATTGATTGTATTAACTTTATCTTTTTTTTATAAGTAGGTAAATTTATTTCTAACGTAAGATGCATGATTTGGCAGACAGAAAATAAAAAAGGAATTTTGGTTGTGGAGTGATTGGTGGATATTTAGAGTTGAATGGAAAGCATGAGTCTATCTTTATTCTCTTATACTGCAAATTGAATACTTTATTTTAAACTTACTATTGCAGAAAAGTGTAAAAGAGGGAAACCTTATTGGTTGATGGCGCGGTAATATGAGTTTACCAGAACACATTTGAAATATATGGCGCGGTGCTCTCTAATTCTCAAATATTCCTCTTTTGACTTTTCTTTTCTTCTTTTTTAACAAGACATCCTTTTAGTCTTTTTTTTTTTAACAGATCCTTTTAGTATTTGACTCTTTGTTGGATAACAATATTTTTTGTATCTACTATCAACATATCAAAATAAACTTGCATGCAACGCCAATTAAGCCCTTCGTCCTTTCAAATTTAACACTGCATCAAGGGCCTTTAAGTAATAAGCTAAACACCTCATTTTATTTCACTCCAAATTTCTGTATTGATGCCATCTATCAATCATCCTATGCATCAGATTGAAAAATAACTTTTTGTATACATCCCAAGAAAATTGGACTTACACAC
The DNA here is from genome assembly GCA_022829125.1 of Lathyrus tuberosus. Taxonomy (NCBI): domain Eukaryota; kingdom Viridiplantae; phylum Streptophyta; class Magnoliopsida; order Fabales; family Fabaceae; genus Lathyrus; species Lathyrus tuberosus. The sequence goes on along the minus strand of JALAZF010000206.1, from coordinate 9,716,044 downwards.
TACCACAACATTTCATCATATATGCTGTAACAACTCTACTTTTCATTTCTACTTCTAACAATACTATTTGAAAATACCTTCTCTGTAAAACCACTTTGGTAAGTTCACCTCCTTCTCTACAAAACTACCTTCACTGTCATCTTCTTCATGAAACTTGCACGGCGTTTTCTTAGATTTACATGACAGGTTTTAAATGATGAATCTTTTTCGTTCCGTTTTCCATATCATTTTGTGAGTTTGAATAGTTTATGCTGAAGTCGTTTTGATTACCCGTTGTTCCGTTGTGATTTTCCAACATTTTCCTCATTTCTTTGTTCAACGGTACATTGTTGAGTATTTTCCTCAGTTATTCGCAAGTTTTTGTGGTTTTCTCTGTTTGTATTCTTTCCTTACTAGAAGATGGTTTCATAATATGTTGATGGTTTATGTGTTTTGTGTATTTTCTAATGTTTCTGTATTTTCTGATAGTAGATTTGAACAATGACCATTCACATGTTGTTCATGCTTGATCTCATCTTTGTGAGTGTGTTGATAATATTAATTTCACGCTTAAGTACGCTTTTTTACGTTTGTATTTTGTTTGATAATATTTTTCGCTTGTCAGAAAAGTTTGGACAGGATTGACACAAAATATTTACTCACACTTAACTGCGATTGATATGCCCGTTTAGCCTCTTTTGGACAAGATTGCAACAAAAAATGTCAAGGCCACCTATTCTTATTAAGGATTTGGTGAAAGGAAATCAGGTTTGGAAAATGTTGATTCGAGTTTTCGACCTATGGGTTGTGAAAGAGAAAAGTGGATTGCAACATGTTGAAATGATCATACAAGATTCAAAGGTAATTGTTGCCTATTAGTTGAATTATGTCTTACTTTCATGTCATTTAATCAACAACAACATTGCAGGGAGACCAAATCTACGTTACGACTCGGAACAGAGAGTTTAAAGATTGGATAAAACAACTTACCGAGCTTGAAACCTATTGTTTATACAATGGAGAGCCAATGGTTAACGACGACACGTTCAAAGTATGCCCAAACAAGCTGAAACTCGTATTCAACGGAGGAACCACTGTTGCAAGATTGCCAATACCCGCAATACCACCACATAAATAAAAATTTAAGCCTATTGTCGATTTTCTAAATGGAAAATTCGCAGTGGATCTCTTATACGGTAACATTTCCTATTTCATTGTAAAGTTGTATAATTCTAATATTAATTGCAAGTTATCATTTATGTATTCTTTAGACGTTGTTGGTGTTCTACAAGATGTAGTCAGAACTCAAATGGGTGGTGGTGGTAACAAATCGTGTGCCAACATTACTCTACGTGACGAAGTTGGAAACATTATTGAGGTTGTGTTATGGGACGATTTCGCGAAACAATTTGTGACCTACAACACCTCTGGCAACTCTCAAGAACCTACGCTGATTGTTTTAACCCATGCATGGTGTAAGCAAAATCAAGGTTTGCCATCTTAAACTTAACACAACTCTGTATTTAATTAGCAATTTCTTTCTAATATGTAACTACATGACTTCTGTTCTATGGGGCAGCTTCTGGATTACCTAGCCTATCAAACGCATGAAATGGTTCGCGCCTACACATTAACTTGGACCACCCGCAAGTTCACGCTTTTAAATCCAAGTATGATATTTTTTTTGACAGTATGCATTGCACGCTTATTGCAATACTACTTTGAATACTTTTATAAACTTCATTTAAATCAAGGTCTTCCATTTTGTTGTCTTATAATTTGGAATAGATTGGCATTAACACAAACTTCAGTTACACCGTCTACCTCTCTGACACAAACATCAGAAACATTTTTACAAACTGGAAACAAAGGTTGGACAAAGCCGAGTGAGGTCAGGAGTATCCGTCTAATCTGTGAGATCGGAAAGGTTTGTTGTTATTTTTTTGAGAAAATAGTTTACGGAAGAGTTCATATAGGATATTACAAACTATGGCATGAAATGCAGGACTGTTTTGCCACAACCATTGGGACAACAAAACGCTTTAAGGCCTTCAAATTTAGATGGTATTTTGAATCTTGCCCAAACTGCAAAACTTCAACTAAGTCTCATGGCGACAAGTTTGAGTGTGTTTGCGGAGTTAAAGATGTGGTGCTGGTATCAAAGTATGTATGCCATTTGAGTTTGATGTTCCCATGCCTTTGTTTTACAAACTCTGTTTTGCTTACATATACAACTATATTTACATTTGTTAGATACAAAATAGAGATCGAAGTCGAATTTGAAAAACACGTCGGTGTCTTCGTGTTTTGGGATAAAGATTGTATCCCATATGTTAATCTCACTGCTAGGGAATTGAGACACATTATGAAGGAGGTAATATACTGTCAAATATATTTTCATTGTTATCAGAACCTAACATCTTATTTCAACAAATTGTAACTCCCTTTTCTGTTGTTGATCTAGGCTGGCGAGGATAACCCAAAAATATATCCAACACACCTGGACAAGCTTCTAGACCAAAAGCATGCATTTAGAATCAAGCATAGTTCTTTATATGGACAATTCTCTGTTGTAACAATACTAAATGAGCTAGGTCTTTATGATACCCGTTATGCAATTATTCATCCAAAGGAGGTTCATATTATTCGATAACTAAACTTTAAATTTTGATTTTACTTTTGCTACTGTACTATGTATAAATCATTATGTGATGCAGTTACTCACAATTTTGAGGTATGCCATTTGCAGCATACTTCAAAGGTTGTCTTGCCTCCAAACAACGATGTTGACACGGATTCTCATCATGGACCTATTGTGAGTGTAAGTTCTATGTCTTGTGTAAACTACTCTTTAATAACATGATGAACCTATTGTGTTTTATGATGGAATTGATACTCTTAATGAACCACTTGTGTTTTGTAGGCAAGCAAAACATATGATCAATCTGCTAGTGTCCTCCCACAAGCTGATGCAGCTGGTGATTGTAGTCCGTCGACTTGCTCTAGCAACACCCCTGCTAAGAGGGTTGCAGTCCCAATTTCTCTAGATGAGACATTTCAAGATGAAGTCGTTACACCAATGCATTCTTCAACCAAGGTCAAACACATCAAGAAGTAGTAGTCGTACATGACAAGGATAGTTTTTAGCCGCAGTTTAATGTTTTGTTTAAGTTTTAGTAGATTATAATGAATACTGTTGTGACCTTACTTATTTTATGCACTTTAGTGTTTTGGTAAAATACCCGTCCAATGTTGCACTTTCGTGTTTATTTCTATTTTGATGTAACATTATTAAACATCCAGCCTGTTGTGACATGGAAATGCTGACGACAACGTCTTTGTAATGTAAAATTTGGTTTTGATTTGTTTAGAATTGTTAACCCAGGTGGTCAAAAAATTATGCATCACTACTGCATTAACAAATACACAAGAGTCTGCATTTGGTTCTACATTATATTTTAGGTATTGCATTATCAAAAGCATATGCATTACTACCACTAATGAATCTAATCACACAACATCTATAGGTACTGATAACATTATCATACAAGAATATTTCATACTTTACAATCAAAAGAATCACAAAATAACTACTAATTTTTGTAAACTATAGCATTTTATATGTTAAGTAAAATTAGCTTATGCATCTCAGTTTTTTTAGAAGATCCCATTTAATTTCTTTATGGCCACCCATAAACTTTATAAGGACACTTTCATAATTGAAGACTTAACTAAGTACTTATAAAATAATCTATCTTGGAAAGTTTATATAAAATAAGTCGAAAACAACTTATAAATGTGCCATAAAATGTTTCTGTAATCTCTCACAAACAGCATGTTGTTTGATGATATTCTTGTATGATAATATTATCAATACATGTAGCATGTTGTGTGATAATATTATCAATTCACATTATGTCTTGCATTGGGTATTGAATCTAATCTTAATACATGTTTATATGAAATAAGTATTAGTGAGAATCACTTGTCTGCAACTTTGTTAGTTACTATACTCACTATAGGCATATTAGTTACAACATATCAAAATAAACTTGCATGCAATGCCAATTAAGCCCTTCGTCCATTCAAATTTAACACTGCATCAAGGGCCTTTAAGTAATAAGCTAAACACCTCATTTTATTTCACTCCAAATCTCTGTATTGATGCCATCTGCCAATCATCCTATGCATTAGATTGAAAAATAACTTTTTGTACATCCCAAGAAAATTGGACTTACACACTACCACGACATTTCATCATATATGCTGTAACAACTCTACTTTTCATTTCTACTTCTAACAATACTATTTGAAAATACCTTCTCTGTAAAACCACTTTGGTAAGTTCACCTCCTTCTCTACAAAACTACCTTCACCGTCATCTTCTTCATGAAACTTGCACGGCGTTTTCTTAGATTTACATGACAGGTTTTAAATGATGAATCTTTTTCGTTCCGTTTTCCATATCATTTTGTGAGTTTGAATAGTTTATGCTGAAGTCGTTTTGATTACCCGTTGTTCCGTTGTGATTTTCCAACATTTTCCTCATTTCTTTGTTCAACGGTACATTGTTGAGTATTTTCCTCAGTTATTCGCAAGTTTTTGTGGTTTCCTCTATTTGTATTCTTTCCTTACTAGAAGATAGTTTCATAATATGTTGATGGTTTATGTGTTTTGTGTATTTTCTAATGTTTCTGTTTCTGTATTTTCTGATAGTAGATTTGAACAATGACCATTCACATGTTGTTCATGCTTGATCTCATCTTTGTGAGTGTGTTGATGAAATTAATTTCACGCTTAAGTACGCTATTTTACGTTTGTATTTTGTTTGATAATATTTTTCGCTTGTCAGAAAAGTTTGGACAGGATTGATACAAAATATTTACTCACACTTAACTGCGATTGATATCCCCGTTTAGCCTCTTTTGGACAAGATTGCAACAAAAAATGTCAAGGCCACCTATTCTTATTAAGGATTTGGTGAAAGGAAATCAGGTTTGGAAAATGTTGATTCGAGTTGTCGACCTATGGGTTGTGAAAGAGAAAAGTGGATTGCAACATGTTGAAATGGTCATACAAGATTCAAAGGTAATTGTTGCCTATTAGTTGATTTATGTCTTACTTTCATGTCATTTAATCAACAACAACATTGCAGGGAGACCAAATCTACGTTACGACTCGGAACAGAGAGTTTAAAGATTGGATAAAACAACTTACCGAGCATGAAACCTATTGTTTATACAATGGAGAGCCAATGGTTAACGACGACACGTTCAAAGTATGCCCAAACAAGCTGAAACTCGTATTCAACGGAGGAACCACTGTTGCAAGATTGCCAATACCCGCAATACCGCCACATAAATAAACATTTAAGCCTATTGTCGATTTTCTAAATGGAAAATTCGCAGTGGATCTCTTCTACGGTAACATTTCCTATTTCATTGTAAAGTTGTATAATTCTAATATTAATTGCAAGTTATCATTTATGTATTCTTTAGATGTTGTTGGTGTTCTACAAGATGTAGTCAGAACTCAAATGGGTGGTGGTGGTAACAAATCGTGTGCCAACATTACTCTACGTGACGAAGTTGGAAACATTATTGAGGTTGTGTTATGGGACGATTTCGCGAAACAATTTGTGACCTACAACACCTCTGGCAACTCTCAAGAACCTACGCTGATTGTTTTAACCCATGCATGGTGTAAGCAAAATCAAGGTTTGACATCTTAAACTTAACACAACTCTGTATTTAATTAGCAACTTCTTTCTAATATGTAACTACATGACTTCTGTTCTATGGGGCAGCTTCTGGATTACCTAGCCTATCAAACGCATGTAATGGTTCGCGCCTACACATTAACTTGGACCACCCGCAAGTTCACGCTTTTAAATCCAAGCATGATATTTTCTTTGACAGTGTGCATTGCACGCTTATTGCAATACTACTTTGAATACTTTTATAAACTTCATTTAAATCAAGGTCTTCCATTTTGTTGTTTTATAATTTGGAATAGATTGGCATTAACACAAACTTCAGTTACACCGTCTACCTCTCTGACACAAACATCAGAAACATTTTTACAAACAGGAAACAAAGGTTGGACAAAGCCGAGTGAGGTCAGGAGTATCCGTCTAATATGTGAGATCGGAAAGGTTTGTTGTTATTTTTTTGAGAAAATAGTTTACGGAAGAATTCATATAGGATATTACAAACTATGGCATGAAATGCAGGACTGTTTTGCCACAACCATTGGGACAACAAAACGCTTTAAGGCCTCCAAATTTAGATGGTATTTTGAATCTTGCCCAAACTGCAAAACTTCAACTAAGTCTCATGGCGACAAGTTTGAGTGTGTTTGCGGAGTTAAAGATGTGGTGCCGGTAACAAAGTATGTATGCCATTTGAGTTTGATGTTCCCATGCCTTTGTTTTACAAACTCTGTTTTGCTTACATATACAACTATATTTACATTTGTTAGATACAAAATAGATATCGAAGTCGAATTTAAAAAACAAGTCGGTGTCTTCGTGTTCTGGGATAAAGATTGTATCCCATATGTTAATCTCACTGCTAGGGAATTGAGACACATTATGAAGGAGGTAATATACTGTCAAATATATTTTCATTGTTATCAGAACCTAACATCTTATTTCAACAAATTGTAACTCCCTTTTCTGTTGTTGATCTAGGCTGGAGAGGATAACCCAAAAATATATCCAACACACCTGGACAAGCTTCTAGACCAAAAGCATGCATTTAGAATCAAGCATAGTTCTTTATATGGACAATTCTCTGTTGTAACAATACTAAATGAGCCAGGTCTTTATGATACCCACTATGCAATTATTCATCCAAATGAGGTTCATATTATTCGATAACTAAACTTTAAATTTTGATTTAACTTTTGCTACTGTACTATGTATAAATCATTATGTGATGCAGTTACTCACAATTTTGAGGTATGCCATTTGCAGCATACTTCAAAGGCTGTCTTGCCTCCAAACAACGATGTTGACACGGATTCTCATCATGGACCTATTGTGAGTGTAAGTTCTATGTCTTGTGTAAACTACACTTTAATAACATGATGAACCTATTGTGTTTTATGATAAAATTGATACTCTTAATGAACCACTTGTGTTTTGTAGGCAAGCAAAACATATGATCAATCTGCTACTGTCCTCCCACAAGCTGATGCAGCTGGTGATTGTAGTCCGTCGACTTGCTCTAGCAACTCCCCTGCTAAGAGGGTTGCAGTCCCAATTTCTCTAGACGAGACATTTCAAGATGAAGTCGTTACACCAATGCATTCTTCAACCAAGGTCAAACACATCAAGAAGGAGTAGTCGTACATGACAAGGATAGTTTTTAGCCGCGGTTTAATGTTTTGTTTAAGTTTTAGTAGATTATAATTAATACTGTTGTGACCTTACTTATTTTCTGCACTTTAGTGTTTTAATAAAATACCCGTCCAATGTTGCACTTTCGTGTTTATTTCTATTTTGATGTAACATTATTAAACATCCAGCCTGTTGTGACATTGAAATGCTGACGACAACGTCTTTGTAATGTAAAATTTGGTTTTGATTTGTTTAGAATTGTTAACCCATGTGGTCAAAAAATTATGCATCACTACTGCATTAACAAATACACAAGAGTCTGCATTTGGTTCTACATTATATTTTAGGTATTGCATTATCAATAGCAGATGCATTACTACCACTAATGAATCTAATCACACAACATCTATAGGTACTGATAACATTATCATACAAGAATATTTCATACTTTACAATCAAAAGAATCACAAAATAACTACCAATTTTTGTAAACTATAGCATTTTATATGTTAAGTAAAATTAGCTTATGCATCTCAGTTTTTTTAGAAGCTCCCATTTAAATTCTTTATGACCATCTTTAAACTTTATAAGGACACTTTCATATATGAAGACTTAACTAAGTACTTATAAAATAATCTATCTTGGAAAGTTTATATAAAATAAGTCGAAAACAACTTATAAATGTGCCATAAAATGTTTCTGTAATCTCTCACAAACAGCATGTTGTTTGTAGATATTCTTGTATGATAATATTATCAATACATGTAGCATGTTGTGTGATAATATTATCAATTCACATTATGCCTTGCATTGGGTATTGAATCTAATCTTAATACATGTGTATATGAAATAAGTATTAGTGAGAATCACTTGTCTGCAACTTTGTTAGTTACTATACTCACTATAGGAATATTAGTTACAACATATAAAAATAAACTTGCATGCAATGCCAATTAAGCCCTTCGTCCTTTCAAATTTAACACTGCATCAAGGGCCTTTAAGTAATAAGCTAAACACCTCATTTTATTTCACTCCAAATCTCTATATTGATGCCATCTGTCAATCATCCTATGCATAAGATTGAAAAATAACTTTTTGTACATCCCAAGAAAATTGGACTTACACACTACCACAACATTTCATCATATTTGCTGTAACAACTCTACTTTTCATTTCTACTTCTAACAATACTATTTGAAAATACCTTCTCTGTAAAACCACTTTGGTAAGTTCACCTCCTTCTCTACAAAACTACCTTCACCGTCATCTTCTTCATGAAACTTGCACGGCGTTTTCTTAGATTTACATGACAGGTTTTAAATGATGAATCTTTTTCGTTCCGTTTTCCATATCATTTTGTGAGTTTGAATAGTTTATGCTGAATTCGTTTTGATTACCCGTTGTTCCGTTGTGATTTTCCAACATTTTCCTCATTTCTTTGTTTAACGGTACATTGTTGAGTATTTTCCTCAGTTATTCGCAAGTTGTTGTGGTTTCCTCTGTTTGTATTCTTTCCTTACTAGAAGATGGTTTCATAATATGTTGATGGTTTATGTGTTTTGTGTATTTTCTAATGTTTCTGTTTCTGTATTTTCTGATAGTAGATTTGAACAATGACCATTCACATGTTGTTCATGCTTGATCTCATCTTTGTGAGTGTGTTGATGAAATTAATTTCACGCTTAAGTACGCTATTTTACGTTTGTATTTTGTTTGATAATATTTTTTGCTTGTCAGAAAAGTTTGGACAGGATTGATACAAAATACTTACACACACTTAACTGCGATTGATATGCCCGTTTAGCCTCTTTTGGACAAGATTGCAACAAAAAATGTCAAGGCCACCTATTCTTATTAAGGATTTGGTGAAAGGAAATCAGGTTTGGAAAATGTTGATTCGAGTTGTAGACTTATGGGTTGTGAAAGAGAAAAGTGGATTGCAACATGTTGAAATGGTCATACATGATTCAAAGGTAATTGTTGCCTATTAGTTGAATTATGTCTTACTTTCATGTCATTTAATCAACAACAACATTGCAGGGAGACAAAATCTACGTTACGACTCAGAACAGAGAGTTTAAAGATTGGATAGAACAACTTACCGAGCATGAAACCTATTATTTATACAATGGAGAGCCAATGGTTAACGACGACACGTTCAAAGTATGCCCAAACAAGCTGAAACTCGTATTCAACGGAGGAACCACTGTTGCAAGATTGCCAATACCCGCAATACCGCCACATAAATAAAAATTTAAGCCTATTGTCGATTTTCTAAATGGAAAATTCGCAGTGGATCTCTTATACGGTAACATTTCCTATTTCATTGTAAAATTGTATAATTCTAATATTAATTGCAAGTTATCATTTATGTATTCTTTAGACGTTGTTGGTGTTCTACAAGATGTAGTCAGAACTCAAATGGTTGGTGGTGGTAACAAATCGTGTGCCAACATTACTCTACGTGACGAAGTTGGAAACATTATTGAGGTTGCGTTATGGGACGATTTCGCGAAACAATTTGTGACCTACAACACCTCTGGCAACTCTCAAGAACCTACGCTGATTGTTTTAACCCATGCATGGTGTAAGCAAAATCAAGGTTTGACATCTTAAACTTAACACAACTCTGTATTTAATTAGCAATTTCTTTCTAATATGTAACTACATGACTTCTGTTCTATGGGGCAGCTTCTGGATTACCTAGCCTATCAAACGCATGGAATGGTTCGCGCCTACATATTAACTTGGACCACCCGCAAGTTCACGCTTTTAAATCCAAGTATGATATTTTCTTTGACAGTGTGCATTGCACGCTTATTGCAATACTACTTTGAATACTTTTATAAACTTCATTTAAATCAAGGTCTTCCATTTTGTTGTCTTATAATTTGGAATAGATTGGCATTAACACAAACTTCAGTTACACCGTCTACTTCTCTGACACAAACATCAGAAACATTTTTACAAACTGGAAACAAAGGTTGGACAAAGCCGAGTGAGGTCAAGAGTATCCGTCTAATCTGTGAGATCGGAAAGGTTTGTTGTTATGGCATGAAATGCAAGACTATTTTGCCACAACCATTGGGCCAACAAAACGCTTTAAGGCCTCCAAATTTGGATGGTATTTTGAATCTTGCCCAAACTGCAAAACTTCAACTAAGTCTCATGGCGACAAGTTTGAGTGTGTTTGCGGAGTTAAAGATGTGGTGTCGGTAACAAAGTATGTATGCCATTTGAGTTTGATGTTCCCATGCCTTTGTTTTACAAACTCTGTTTTGCTTACATATACAACTATATTTACATTTGTTAGATACAAAATAGAGATCGAAGTCGAATTTGAAAAACACGTCGGTGTCTTCGTGTTTTGGGATAAAGATTGTGTCCCATATATTAATCTCACTACTAGGGAATTGAGACACATTATGAAGGAGGTAATATACTGTCAATTATATTTTCATTGTTATCAGAACCTAACATCTTATTTCAACAAATTGTAACTCCCTTTTCTGTTGTTGATCTAGGCTGGCGAGGATAACCCAAAAATATATCCAACACACCTGGACAAGCTTCTAGACAAAAGCTTGCATTTAGAATCAAGTATAGTTCTTTGTATGGACAATTCTCTGTTGTAACAATACTAAATGAGCCAGGTCTTTATGATACCCGCTATGCAATTATTCATCCAAATGAGGTTCATATTATTCGATAACTAAACTTTAAATTTTGATTTTACTTTTGCTACTGTACTATGTATAAATCATTATGTGATGCAGTTACTCACAATTTTGAGGTATGCCATTTGCAGCATACTTCAAAGGCTGTCTTGCCTCCAAACAACGATGTTGACACGAATTCTCATCATGGACCTATTGTGAGTGTAAGTTCTATGTCTTGTGTAAACTACTCTTTAATAACATGATGAACCTATTGTGTTTTATGATGGAATTGATACTCTTAATGAACCACTTGTGTTTTGTAGGCAAGCAAAACATATGATCAATCTGCTACTGTCCTCCCACAAGCTGATGCAGCTGGTGATTGTAGTCCGTCGACTTGCTCTAGCAACACCCCTGCTAAGAGGGTTGCAGTCCCAATTTCTCTAGATGAGACATTTCAAGATGAAGTCATTACACCAATGCATTCTTCAACCAAGGTCAAACACATCAAGAAGGAGTAGTCGTACATGACAAGGATAGTTTTTAGCCGCAGTTTAATGTTTTGTTTAAGTTTTAGTAGATTATAATGAATACTGTTGTGACCTTACTTATTTTCTGCACTTTAGTGTTTTGGTAAAATACCCGTCCAATGTTGCACTTTCGTGTTTATTTCTATTTTGATGTAACATTATTAAACATCCAGCCTGTTGTGACATTAAAATGCTGACGACAACGTCTTTGTAATGTAAAATTTGGTTTTGATTTGTTTAGAATTGTTAACCCATGTGGTCAAAAAATTATGCATCACTACTGCATTAACAAATACACAAGAGTCTGCATTTGGTTCTACATTATATTTTAGGTATTGCATTATCAAAAGCAGATGCATTACTACCACTAATGAATCTAATCACACAACATCTATAGGTACTGATAACATTATCATACAAGAATATTTCATACTTTACAATCAAAAGAATCACAAAATAACTACCAATTTTTGTAAACTATAGCATTTTATATGTTAAGTAAAATTAGCTTATGCATCTCAGTTTTTTTAGAAGCTCCCATTTAATTTCTTTATGACCATCTATAAACTTTATAATGACACTTTCATAATTGAAGACTTAACTAAGTACTTATAAAATAATCTATCTTGGAAAGTTTATATAAAATAAGTCGAAAACAACTTATAAATGTGCCATAAAATGTTTCTGTAATCTCTCACAAACAGCATGTTGTTTGTAGATATTCTTGTATGATAATATTATCAATACATGTAGCATGTTGTGTGGTAATATTATCAATTCACATTATGCCTTGCATTGGGTATTGAATCTAATCTTAATACATGTGTATATGAAATAAGTATTAGTGAGAATCACTTGTTTGCAACTTTGTTAGTTACTATACTCACTATAGGCATATTAGTTACTATAGACATATTAACACACTATAGCCATTATTAGTTAGTATAGGCATATTAACACACAGTAGACATATTAGTCACAAAAACTTACTGGTATATTTTTCCATTTCCATTTTGCATTTACTTGAAATATTTTCAATGATTATTATTTAGTATTTGTTTATAATTAATTGGTAACACTAGCAGCATTTTCAACGCTTTTCAAATATTTTCAATGATTTTCAAAAATGAGTAACAAATTAGTAACAGTTCAATGAATCTTGGATTTCTTTCTAGCTAAGACAATAAATTAGTAACTATAAGTAATAAAGTTTCATTTCTCAATTTTGAAATCAACTTAATACTCTTTAATAACTATAAGTAATAAACATCAAAACAATGTTGTCTCGTGCCGAGCCTGCAATGCTTTACGGCATCCGTGAGAGGAGGCTTTAGTCACTATGTAACCAGCACTATAGTATTTTAATATTCCAATCTGCAGCTAGCTGGTATTTAGATTTCTTGGCTCATGTGCAATCCATTTCACACATTAATTAACCTCTCAAACATCAACCAAAAAGTTGTCAAGTTGGCTTACTCATTCTTTTTGGATAAATTATCAACAAAGCAAGTTAACTCAGCATTTATGGTTGTCATTCGGCCTGCTGCATTTTATTGATATTCTCAATTGTTGCAGAGAATTAGTAGGTTCTTCATCCAACTTTGAACAAACTTTTCTCATACACTACTTATGAAAATCAACTATGATCTTATTAAAGTAATTCATACACTATTATATTATTATTTGCATCTTACATTTCATCATTACCAACTGTACAAACAATACTTCTCCCAAGATAGATTGCAACACTACATTGCCATGTACCATGTTATGTAATCTACTTTAACCACTCAATTTTGAATTTGGTGAGGTATTTCAAAACCATTGAGAACTAAATTAGATTAGGATAATTAATAGGTTAACTACTGTCACAGCAAACTAAGGATATTGAAGTACATTCCTTTTATTAATTTTGTACTAATGTATAATTAAAACACCCATAACATTACTAATTTAGAAAATACACTAAAAGGTTCTGGTAACAACTAAACTAATTATCATATACAAGTTATTCCCAAGATATTGTTAAACTGTCCTAAACCTTAACCATCCATTATTATTGCACTTCAAAAACCAGTTTGAATAGGAAAATATGCGAGCTCTACTCATTTCATAAGGTGGATTCAAAGGTTATATTGTTGTAAGTTTCTTGACTCAGTGTGTACGAAATTATGTGAGCTATACTCATTTCATGAATGCTTAGAGTTTTATGAAATATTACACATTCATGTGGCTCCCTCACTATTTCTTAATGCATACACCATAACATTGACTTCACATTCATACTCAACTGGCATATATTTCCCACATATGACTTTGAATTGGGCTTTTAAAACCTGATGTTTAGTTTACACCATTTAACTTGTGATTATGCTTTTTTCTGTAAATCACATAGGTATTATATTTTTTTTTATTTATGCTTGGTTCTACATGAAACTTAAATGTTAATCTCTTTTCATGCTGCATTTTTCAGAATTTCTACACATTTTTTGGATCTTACTTATAATAGTGGTTATGCAATACCATGATTTTGTTGATATATGCGGACCATAACCAACAAACGCTGACATTATTGTTTTTTCCGATTTTCACATGTTTCATAATCATTCTTCAATAAGCTAATACATAATGGAAGAACAATTGAGGTTGATAACAACTAAAAGAGCAAGGGCACACAGGACACTAATCTTGAAGAATGAACGTTCAAAAAGGCTAAGACAAACACCTCATCAACCACGCACCTTACATCAGCAACAGCCTACCCCAATTATCGTCGCAAATAGAAGTCCACTTTCTGAAATTACTCCTTCGCAACAGAATCAAAAAACGGTTCGACGAGTAGTTGAAGAAGGTAGACTACTAACTGCACAAATTTAGGATCTAAGCCACGCAATAGTGTACATCATTTCCATCCTACCAAGAAATTCTCCAAGCTTCACTCTTTAGGAACCAATCTATTATCAAAATTCACAAATTCTGTAACGTCCGACAATAATGAGAATATGTTGCAACATACTTTGGCAACAACAACAGACTCACAAACACACCCTTTCACCCCCATTGTTGAAATCGGTGAATCTTCTGTTGCAAGAAAGTAAGTGTCATTCATGAATCAATTAATATATTCATTTCTAAGTGAAACACCTAGTTCTTCAACAGGAAAGAGAGTTGTCTTGCCTTCTACCTATGTAGGTGGGAGACGATTCATGGATCAATTGTACTATGATGGAATGGCTATCTGTAGCAAGGTGAGGTTTCCTGATTTGTTTATAACATTCACTTGTAACCCTAATTGGCCTGAAATACAAAAATTACTAAGACCTCTTCATCTGAAACCACAAGATCGTCCTGTTGTGATATCAAGGGTTTTCAAGATTAAGTTTGATCAGCTACTATCAGACTTGACAAAGAAGGGTGTCTTAGGCAAAGTTCTTGCATGTAAGTTATTATTTCACACCTTTACTTTTCTATTAATTTTCTATGACTAAACCTTACTTATTTATTTATTCTACGTTTTTAGATATGTACACCATTGAGTTCCAAAAGAGAGGGTTGCCACATGCACATATATTGCTTTTTTTGCATCCTTCTAACAAGTATCCAAGACCTGAAGATATTGACAGAATAATTAGTGCTGAAGTGCCCGACCCAATCAAGGATCCTAAGCTTTACAATTTGGTTAAAACTCATATGGTTAATGGTCCTTGTGGTTTGGCAAATCTTAGATCACCTTGCATGAAAAATGGCAAATGCTCCAATTATTACCCAAAAAAATTCCAGCCAACAACTATAGTTGACCAAGATGGCTATCCTGTTTATAGGAGAAGAGATAATAGACACACGATTGATAAAAATGGAATCATCCTTCACAGCGGACATGTAGTTCCTCACAACCCAAGTTTATTGTTGAAATATGAAGCACACATCAACATGGAATGGTGCAATCAGAGTACTTCTATAAAGTACTTATTCAAGTATATCCACAAAGGTTCTGATAGAATTTTTGCTGTTTTGCAATCTTCAAGTGAGAATATAATTAGTGAGAAGAAATGTCTTTATCTCCATCACAATTTATATTCCTAGAATGTCTTTATCTCCATCACTATCACCATGGCCATTTAAGTTGGTGAGGAGACAATTTCCCATTATTGTATCTTTTGCTATGACCATAAACAAATCTCAAGGTCAATCATTAGACAATGTTGGATTATATCTGCCAAAAGATGTTTTTAGTCATGGTCAACTATATGTGGCATTGTCTCGTGTTAAGTCTAAAGAAGGTCTCAAAATTTTGATTCATGACATAGCCAAAATTGTTGCATCCAGTACCACAAATGTTGTTTTCAAGGAAGTTTTTCACAATATATAATAGGTATAAGATTTATATTTTCTTCTATCAAAAAGGTGTATATAATATTCATTACATTTTTTGTTATCAACTTCATTTTTTAATTTCTTTCAGGTGGATTCTTTGAAGCATACTTGAAGACTCGTGTCACTTTTGATATTTTTTTGTTTTCTGGGTGCAAGACAAGTAATGGTTGCACTTCATATTTTATCAATGACATGATATTAATCTTATGTATTTAACTTTACAACTTCTCTTTATAGACAATGACATTCACATGCACATATTTTGTGCATCTTTTTAAGTTTTGTAGTTCTTCATCACACTATTTTTATTCTATTAATCATTTTACAAATTATTCGGTTTATTTGTTCTCTTTATATACATGTTAGCCCGCACGGGTATTCAACTAGTTTTTTAATAATAGTTCTTTATCTCAAAAATCAAAATAACCATCTACTAGATAATTTTTTTAAATAACCGTCCCAGTGCAATCAATGCTAGATGTCATTCACTTTCTCTCAAATATTCCATTCTTTTTCATTTGTAGTAGAGGTGATTATGGGTAATTTTTTTACTTATAATCACCTCGGTATTTTTCTTTATTTTATTTAAATAAATAGTTTTCGTGTATGTTTTTAATTATTATTGTGTGGTCTTAATGCAAAGTAATTTTAAGTTTAGCTTGGTAAAAATAGTAGTTGCATGATAAATTAACTTATAGTTTATATTTCATAGTTGATGACTACATATTATTAATTTATAATTTATAGTTGATGGTTAATGATTACTAATTGATAAATTAATTAAAATGTTTGATTTAATAAATAATTTAATTAATTGATAAATATAAAATGAATGATATAAAAAATATTTAATATATAATTATTTTATTTTAAATTAAATTAAATTATAAAAAGTAAAGTAAATTTTAGTTAAAATAAAAAAAATAAGATAAGTTATAAACTAAAATACTATTTAAAATACTGTTTAAATTTATGATAAAAAAACAGATATTAAACATGTTTTCTATTATTATATGAACTTGTAATTTATAAACTATAAATTATAATCTCAAAAATATATCATGTCAAATCGATTTTTAGTATGATTTTGTTTAACTTTATTTTTCATGGTGTAATGTTGATGTGATTCATTACACGTGTATCATTAACAATCTATAATATAAGAAAATACATTGTTCTAGAAAAGACCAAATTGCCCTGTTGCTCCCACAATCAGCCACGTCTGCTATTTCTCAAATTTTTAATTCTACCTCTTCATTTCCTCTGCTTTGGAACTAGGGTTTGTTTTTCCAACCACATTTCATCGTTCTCTCTCTTCCTCTTCTGCCTTCTTCTCACTTCTTCTTCTTCTTCTTTCTTCAACATGGAAAGGCTTCAAAGAATGTTCGCTCTCTTCAAGATGCTTAAACATGGTAAAGTTTCCCTTTTTAAATTGAATCCATCTCTTTTTTATTGGCTCTGCAATAATGGCTTTTGCAACGAATCCATCTCTTCTTATTTTTGCAACAAATCTACCGTTTTAACGATGTTTTCTCCTGTACAGATTCAAGCTGCAACGAATCTATCTCTTCTTATTCTTTCCACAATTTTTCTGGTTTTCCTCCTCTGTCTCTCTCTACACTACCAACTTCATCTACTTCTTCTTACTTTTTCTTCTCCTCTGCGGTTCGGTTTGGAGACATAAAATGGAAACCAAACTCCAAATCTCTAATCGAAAGCTAAGCTTCACTTTGTGCATAACATATTTCTTTTAATTTTTTCAGATTTGTTTCGAAAACTCAGCGTGTTGTTAATCTGTTGTGATGCAAGAGAGATAACCGATGGAGCTGTGAAAAGTGCGTCGACAGGAGTTTCTCAATACGCTATTCATTATGCCTGAAGCAGGCCTAAGTGTTGATCTTACGCTGATGATGGGGAGGCGCGATTGAAGATGGCGGAGCTTTCATGGTTGGAAAGGGGAACCAAACACAAAAATGTTGTGCGATTCCATTTGCGGTGGTGCGGCGGTTGGACTGAGTAAGACACGGTGGTTTCTAACGCAGGTACACTCTGACTTTTTCATACAATATACTTAACCCTACTGGTCTCACATTACTAATCTATCAAATAAATATTCTAATTACTTCAATTTTTTATGTTGGTGGTTTAAATTTTATTATATTTATAAATAATTTGGTCGCTTAATATTACAAATTTTGATATTTTGAATTTGTTTGGAGCTTAACTCTTTTCAAATTTATCAACTTTGATTATTATTATTTTCGCTATATTCTATTATTTAGTGAATATGTTGAATGTAATTTACCATTCAAATTAGTTTAATTTTGAATTTGAATTTATATTTAATGTAAACTTGAGTTGAATTTAGGTATTCGTATAAACTCAAATGTATTTGCATTTGTAATAGAATTCAACTCTTCCCTTAAGAGAAAAGTTAGTTAGATTATTTCCTCTCTCTCTCTCTCTCTCTCTCTCTCTCTCTCTCCTCATTCTTCATCTTCTTAAATGCTTGCGCATTATTAATGGATGTTCATTGTTGAACTCCAACAATTGGTATCCAGGGCTCCGGTTCGATTCACAGGAAAACACGAGTGTAGTGAGGTGTGTGATTGATTTCGTTTATGAAATTCATGTTGAATTAAAGTTCAAAATAGAAGAGAATCACAAATTTTGATTATCGGGGTTCGGGAAACACGAGTGTTTGTGAGAACTGAGTGATTTGCGCAAGAACGAAGATGAGTCGCGGAAACGGTAGCTTATACACAAAGCTTCCAATATTCGATGGAAAGAATTGGAATCAGTGGATGATTCAGATGTGTGTGTTATTTGGAGCTCAAGATGTTCTTGATCTCGTCAATGACAGTTACACACCGGTTATAGAAAATGCAACAGAAGGGCAGAAAAATGCTCAACGTGAAACGAGGAAAAAGGATCAGAAGGCATTGTTCTATATCCATCAGTGTGTGGATACGATTGTGTTTGAGAAGATTCGTGACGCGACAACGGTGAAGGCAACATTGGATACACTAGTGCGGTGTTATGGTTGTGATGCCTTTGTGAAGAAGGTGAAGTTGCAATCCATGCGTAAGTAATATGAGAATCTCAACATGAAGGACAATTAGAAGCTACTTGAATACATCTCAGAATAATTATGGTCACAAATGAGATGAAGGTTTGTGGATAAGTGCTCTCTGAACAAGTTATTATTGAGAAGGTACTGAGATCACTTACTCCTCAGTTTGATTACATTGTTATAGCTATTAAACATTCTAAAGACACTATTACCATGAGAAATAAAGAACTTAAGAGTAGTCTAGAGGCACAAGAGTTGATTCTGACTGAGAGGAACTCTGAAAGGGAGTCTGAGCAAGCTCTGAAAACTTCTTTTGTCAAGAAGAACACAAAGTAAGCATGGTCTGAGAACAAAAGAAATTCTAGTGGTGTTCAAAAGTCAGAATCCTCCAATCCAGATGATAAGAAACACAAGAGTGTTCATAAGGGAAAGGATAAGTTTGACAAGAGAAAGGTTCAGTGCTACAGTTGCAATAAGTTTGGCCATTTTACTGCTGATTATTGGCTAAACAAGGAAAGAAAAGGTGAAGAGGTCAATATAGCCAGAGGAGATTCTGATGTTGAACCTATGTTATTAGCGGCATCTGAGAATGAAGGTGAAAAAAATGGTAGAATGGTGGTATTTGGACATTGGCTCCTAAAATCACCTAATTGGAAATAAGAAATGGTTGTTGAATTTTGATTCTGGTAAAAAGACCAAAATCAGATGTGCTGATGATAAGTATCTGAATGCTAAAGTAATTGGAAATGTCAGAGTAACTTTGAAGAATGGTAAAATTGCATTGATTCAGGATGTGTGGTATGTTCTTGGCATGAAGAACAATCTGATGAGTGTAGATCAACTAATTAAAAAAAGGTTTTTTAGTAACCATGAAGGATAATCTCTTGACGTTGTATGAGTGTAATCATAAGCTAATTATGAAGTCGAAACAAGGAAGGAATATGACATTCAAGATGAATGTGAAAACTGTAGACTCTCAATTCCTTAATGCAACAAGTGTTGTAAAGGAAAGTGAGTTATGGCGTAAGAGATCAGGGCATCTGAATTATAGAAGCTTATGGCATCTGAGTTCAAAAAAGTTGGTTAATGGAATTCCAAAAATCGTGGCACCATAGAAATCAAGTGATGTATGCATGAGAGGAAAACAACCAAGATTTCCATTCTCATCAGAAATTCCTCATAGAGCAAAGAATGCTTTAGGTGTGGTGCATTATGATGTATGTGGGTCATTTCTAGTACCTTCACTTGGAGGAAACAAGTACTTTGTGTCATTTGTAGATGAGTTCACAAGAATGACATGGGTAGCACTCATTAAGTTCAAACATGAGGTGTTTGCTAAGTTCTAGAAGTTCAAAGTGAAGGCTAAAAATCAAAGTGGACAAAGGTTAAAGATCTTCACAACTGATAGTGGAGGTGAGTTCAACTCTACAGAGTTTAAGAAGTATTGTGTGAAGGTGAGAAAAATACACAAGAAGAGGGTTGAATTGTGTTATCCGTTTTTACTTTGCTTCTGAACAGAGTTTAGATTCTAAACCATGTTCAAATTCTGATTATAAGTTGCAGCGGAATAATAATAGAAGTAAATAAATAATAACATAACACACAGATATTTATCCTGGTTTCTCCCAAACTGAGGGTAGTCTAGTCCCCTTGTAGCACAAGAGATTTTCCACTATAATCATATCATGATTACTACTGCTTATACAATTAAGCATAAGATTTTTCTGCTCAGACCCTCAGCCCAAGACTTCCTGCTTAAACCCCTCAGGTTCAATACTTCCTGCTTAGACCCTCAGCCCAAGACCTCCTGCTTAGATTTCACGAATCCAATACTTCCTTCTCAAACCTCTCAGGTTCAAAACTTCTACTTAGACACACAATCCAAGACATCCTTGCTCAAATCCCATGGATTCAAGACTTCTGCTCAAACCCCTCAGGTTCAAGACTTCTGATCAGACTCACGGTCCAAGACTTCCCTGCTCAAATCCCACAGATTCAAGACTTCTACTTAGACCTATTATCCAAGATTTCCTTGCTCAATCAACAACTGATCAAGACTTCAATGCTCTAGCACATAGCAGGAGACTTACTTGGCTCAATCTCACAGTAATAGACTTTAATGTTTAAGCACATAGCAAGAGACTTTATCTAAACTACTAAACAACCTATTTAGCATAATAGAGAACAAGGTGTACTTGATACATAATCAAAGGTACAGGGTAAATAACCAAAACAAAGATCAAAACACTTAAGATTTCTAAGATATTCAATGTTTAAGAAATCTTATGACTTTGTACAATTTACAACATATAACAAAAAATTTGCATACTCGATTGTGTTGCCATTGTTGATCTTATTATTCTTCCATTCTGATAGGAGCGTGAAACGCTTTTTTCTTCTTGGCTCTCCATCTTTATTTTCCTTTCTCCTTGTTGATTCCAAATTGAATCTTCATCCACTTATATAGCAGTTGCAGAATGATAGCCGTTGGAAGAGATAACTTGTACAAGTGTCTTTGTTACTCCATAGTACAAGAGACGTTGAAGATAGATACACCAAAAGATCATTATCCATTGTGTAATTTTTTTAACCATGGCATCTTCCTTGTGACCTTGTAGCTTGCTTTTTGCAGTACGAATAATTTAGCTTAATCCTTGGTTCTGAATGATCACCAGAAGCTTATACATTCACTAAGTGTAGAGATGATACATTGCTCTTCTAATTCTGATACCTTCAGCCTCAGAGTCTACGCAAACTTATATCATTAGACTTCACTTAATAATGTAAATCAGTTCTAAATCACCAGAAGTTAGTAACTCAGCTTCTCTCAAGTGCGTCCTTATATTAGATTCTAAATGATTTCTTCTTAAGCTTTAGAACCTGCAAAATTAGAACGCACATTAGATAACACTATTGTTCTTTCAACACTTTGTTATAATCAAAACCCAAAGGATATATGTCATGAACAAATCTTGTTCAAACAATCTCCCTCTTTTTTATGATGACAAACATAAGTATTTAAAGAACAATATTAGACTATTTTAATTTTCTTGGCAATGACAGAGTATGAGTTTGTAAGCTCCCCCTGAGTCTAATAGTCAAATGTTGAGGTTTATAAGCTCCCCCTAAGTTCTATATTCAAGAAAACTAAAATAAATCAATGTTGGGACTTTTTTAATTTTCTTAGCAACATCAGAGTCTGAGGTTTGTAAGCTCCCTTTGAGTCTAATAGTCCAAGGTTGAGGTTTGTAAGCTCCCCCTTAGTTTTATATTCAATAAAACTCAAATAAATCAATTTTGGGCTATTTTAATTTTCTTAGCAATATCAGAGTCTGAGGTTTTTAAGTTCCATCTGAGTCTAATCATCCAAGGTTAAGGTTTGTAAGCTCCCCCTTAGTTTTATATACAAGAAAACTAAAATATATCTCCTTGAAAAAACAAATAACCGAAATAACAGAAATAAAAGAATTTTAAAAATAATTAAAATAAACAACATTTAAAACTGAATGGGTTCAGATTCTTTATTAAATACTTCTATAACTTTTTCCCCCTTTTTTCACATAAAAAAGAATATAAAAAGAAAAACGAAAAGAAAGACATTCATAAATGTAAAGCAGATCATCATTACACGATCAGTTCCCAAGGAAGAGAAAACGATGCAAGTAATAAAGAACATTAAAAGCTTGTACAGTGCATCTTTAATAATTATTGGTTGTAACACTTCCAAGGATCAAGAAAGGGATTTTATTCCATCGTTTGGGTTACCCAGACTCCACTATAAAAGCACCCAAAGCATAAGTCATTTTCATCAAACATCCTTCAGAGCAACATGAAAGTAACATCTGAGAGCACCAACATCTCTATCATTATATAATTTTCAGAGGATACTACTAGTCTGGCGACGCAAAGTCTTCAGAAACTAGCAAGTTCTGAAGCTTCTGAAACTGGATCCTCATCTACTGTAGTGAAGTCTTCTGAGGCAGATTCATTATCAGTTGCAAGGAAACCTTCTGAAGCAGTTTCATCAACAACAGTTTTGAAGCCTAAGAAGAAATCAATGAAGAAGAAAAACATAGACGAAGTAATCTTTCAGATGATTATTTTGAATTCTAAGGATGAGGATGGGCCTTACTGTGATTGGGAAACTGGGTAAGTCGTAAGACATTAGAAGCTTTAGATTAATGTAATCTTAGTATTCTTTATCCTTATTTATAATCCCTTTTTTATCAATAAAAAATATTTTGTCCAATATTAAATTTGCAGTACAATTTTTATTTTTCCCTTTGATTTTCGGACAAATACATAAATGAAGTAAAAAAAAAAGAACATATGAAATAATAAAACAAACAAATAGCTGTTAAGATGACATTTACAGTTGTCCAAAGAGAATCTTTATTAGGACTACATACTAGACATCATTTCCTAAGAGTCAGGTGTTAAAAGATTGATTTGACTAATCAATATTGAAATTCTAAATACTTAAGGTAACGGATGAATAGACTCTATAAAACGTTCAACAAACTATCTTTCTGAATCACTTAATCTTTAGAACACCAAAAATGTAAAAGCAGAAGTGAATTTGGGTTCCAAAGAGAGATTTTAGAAATACAACAATAGTAAAAACAGCAACTCAAACAAATGAGAAGAATGTAGCAACTGAAGCATCTTCAAGCAAGTAGATTTCTTCAGAGGCATATACATCTACAAAAACTTTTGTTTAGACACAGAGAAGAAAACGAACTTCTAGGTCAAAACGTATAAATATTCTGAGGAAGGAGGATGTTGAGTTAGCAAAGAAAGATTGTGAGGATTATTTAAACAGTCTAGATATGTCAGATAAGCCTAGGGAATTCCTTATAACAGATCCAGATGTCTAGAAAGTTTTTGATAATATGTAATTGCAATCAATCTTTCAATGAGTATGTGGCAAGTTTTTTTTATAGTTTTAATCCTAATTTTTATTCTCCAAACAACATATGAAATGCACATATAACAATTAAGACACACAAGAACATGAACAAGAACATGAACAAATTTTTAACAACAAGATTGCTTAATACAAAATGTTTAACAATTACAAGGCATATATTTGCTGAAATCCAACATCAGAATCTCTCATAGATAGCTTCAAGTTTTCTTCTCCATATTTTAGAAGAATCATTCTCTGAACTTATGACGACTCCCTGTTGGATCAGTAGTTCAGAAAGAACTCGTCCATAAGGAGTGAAGAGAGTTTTTCCCTTGTGAAATGATAAAAGAGTCTTTTTCAGATAGTCAAACATAATTTGAAGAAGATCAATCTTCAAGTCAGAATTGAGAAGAAGTAGCAAATCTTTTTCAATAGAGTCCACAAGGTCTAGATCCTTGTCCTTAGGTAGCAAATTTGAGTTCAGAATCTGATTCTAAATAATTGCATTAAGATGAAGATTTGAGACCAGAGAACGGTTTAATGGATCTACAAAAGTGCGCCATGTAGGAAAATAGTATTCCCAACCAATACATCGTAGGATGTTGACACTGATTTTCTACATCGTATGCATTTACGTCGTAGGATGCAATTGATTTAGCTTAGCACGATTTCAAAATGAGACAGTAAATTATTTAAAAAATGGTGAGTATATATTCATGGAATCAAAATATGGTGTAGCGTGTGAAATTGGGAATTTAATTATCTGTATTCATAAATCCTGCGGTCACATGCAGTGTTAGAAAATTAATTTAAATCGAATGAATCGAGGCTAGAATCGTGAATGGTGTCATTTTTCTTAAAAGTATTTCAAGCACTCTCTTATAGTTTTATAATTGAAACACAAGAATATACAGGATAATTCAGCCTTCTAATTTAATCTGCACAAGATGATGAAGATTCGAATGCAGAAAATAGTGTATGGAATTATGTGAAGAGAATGCACGATTTTTTAATCTGTTTTTCTGAATTCAAATTGCTCAATTTATAGGCTAAACTGGTGTTGTTTCATAAGGTTGCGACCCTTGATGAAACACACACTTTTAGCAACATTTTTCAAACGTTGCACTGCTTCGCCTACAGGAAGAGTTTTTACCAAATGTTGCACTGTTTCGCCTACAACAACAATTTTCAAAGGTTGCACTGTTTCGCATTTTGCAACACTTCACAAAGTGCTACCTATTTCCAAATTCAAACCTAATGCAACACTTCACAAGTGTTGCCTATTTCTGAATTCAAATGTTAATCTCCACTTGAATATGTTCTTGTCATATTGGCACACTTCCATGAGCATTGATTGTCCAAAATTTCCAACAATCCCCCACTTGTTCTAATGAAGACAAGTCTAATCCCAGAAAAGGAGGTATAAAAAGTGTTAATATAGTTAGGTATCTTTCGATTTAAAACTTAACCTTAGTGAAGACAGCAAAAAGTCTAATCGGAATGTTAGGTAGCAATGCTTTTAAACCGTTAATCCATATGATTAGACCGTTACCTTACACACATTCTTTAAGGGTTCTTCCTCTACATATCTCACCTATAGCACTTATTTATGGCCATATGCTTTCATGTTTTGTGAATTTTTTGTGAGAGAAACTCCAACTCTCACTATGAGATGGCACCATCTCAAAATTCACATAAGTGAAGTTCATATTGTACTATTTTCCATGAGACACATACCCTCGGTATTGAACTTCATTAAGAGTTTAAATAAAAACTCAACCCTCATTTTAAAGTAATCAACATTATTATCAAATTTCCGACAAGCATCCAAATCAGCGACTTGAGGTTACCCATTGAATTTTGAGGTTAATGTTCTATTAACATAAGATTGGGTTGCCGCCGCTGTTGGAACTCTTATTCAAGGAGTTTCAACCTCATAACTCTCGAGGTTGTCTTTACTAAGTCTCTGGCCAGTGGCTTAGTAAATAGATCAACCAAATCATAATTCAATCGCATATATGTGAATGAAATGATTACATCCTTAATCAATTTTCTCACAACAGAATTTCTAAGTCCTACTTGCCTAGACTTTCTATTATACACTTTTTGTATGCTCTAGGTAAAGTGGCTTGACTTCCGTAATATATCAACACCTTTGAAACATTGCCTTTAGCCAATGTAACTTCCATCGGAAGGTCCCTCAACCATTCAGCTTCTTCACCAGCGGAAGCAAGAGCCTCAAACTCCGATTTTATGGTTGAGAGAGTGATCCACATTTGTTTCTTGCTCTTCCAAGAAATTGCACCTCCGACTAGTGTAAATATCTACCCAAATTCATATTTGTGATATTCAACACTCGATATCCAACTCGCATCGGTATATCCTTCTAATATGGCAGGAAATCTACCATAATGGAGACCAAGATTTTTGGTTTTTATAAGATATCTAAAATTCCTATTGATGGCCCCCCAATGCTCACCATTTAGATCTAGTAAAATCTACTCATTTTACTTATTACAAATTGAGCCATAACTCTTCCATCATTTTTTTTAAGTTTGACACTAGGGTCAAATGGAGTGGTCACTTCCTTAAAGTGTAAGTGTTTGAACTTATCAAGAACTTTCTTAATATTGTGTGTTTGACTAAGTTCATAACCCCCACTATTTCGCTTTACTCTGATCTCAAAAAGTGTGTCAACTAGTCCAAGATCATTCATCTTGAATATGGAAGTTAGAAACCTCTTTGTTTCTAAAATCCCATTCATCACATTGGTAATGATCAATCATATAATCAACATGGGGACAAATGAATATCACAATATTCTCACACAACTTTGTGTAAAAACACTTGTAACAAGAATTAGATGAAGTAGGTTTTTAGATAATCATGCATGATGATGCAGGAAAGTTTATAGATGAAGTGAGAGATGAAATTATGAGCAATTTAATATTGTATAAATTGCAATGAGCCCCTTATTTATTTTCACTTGTCTCAAATCTTCACTTGAATTTCTATGATAAACCTTCTTGATCAACTTTGTCATTGATATGCATGACACTTTTGAACCTTTTCTTCTTTGATAATCTTTGTCTTCATCAAAATTGTACTAGATATAAGATGTATTCTTCACAATCTCCCCCTTTTGATAATTGAAAATTCTTTGAATTCATGTTTTGATATGATTGAAAAATTTTCCCTTAAGTTGTGTGTCTCTCATTTAATTGGTGAATCTTGCAATGACAGAGTCAAATTTTGATGTTATTGTTTTGGTGTCTGTTTTAATCCATATAAGGATTTGACAAGTTTACACGTCTTTTGTTCATTACCAAGAAGCACATAGTCTTCCAATTTGTCCATGTAAATCTCCTCATAGAGATCTCTATTTAGGAATGTCGTTTTGAGATCCATTTGATGAACTATAAGGTCATGCAAGGAAGTTAATGCAAACAACCCTCTAATTTTCATTGTGCTTACTTCTAGTGCATATGTGTCGAAATAATCAACACCTTTCCTTTGTATAAATCCCTTGGTTACTAATCTATCCTTTTAGGTGTTTAGTGTACTATCATTATGATACTTCCTTCTAAGCAGTCACTTGCATCCAATGGATCTTGATCCTTTCAATATATCGATAAGTTATCAAGTATGGTTTGACATTATTGAATCTATTTCATCTTGGATAACAAGATCCTTCTAAAAGGAAAAGTCTCTTGAAGTTACTACTTTTTTCTTTGATTTCACAAGTTCCCAAGTGTGGATAACATCCTTCTAAAACGAGGAGTCCCTTGAAGCCACTACTTCCTTGATTTCACAAATACACCAACAACTATAGTGGACTTTGAATCAAACTAATTCAATGTACCTTTCTCCAACAAATAAAAAATATACCACTTTCTATTTGCAAATACTTTTAGAAAGTACACACGCTTTCTTTACAAATTGAGTCACCACACACTTGGTGATCAATTACAATACTTGAACAAATTTGAATATATGAAGTTGTTCTTGAATCAATTTCAAAAGGAAATTGATCTTCTCTTTTAATTTACAATTCAATAATATATGAACCTTAAGTGCTTAAAAAATATTATGAAACTTTTATGAGTGATTTTAAAGTTATGCGCAAAGTTTCAACATTTTTGAAAATGAATGAACACTTAGAAAGTTATTTGAATTGATGTGAAAATTTAATAATGAAATAGGTCATTTGAAAACTAATGTATTTTGCCTTAAATACATCCTAAGAAACTTCTAGGAATTGATGCAAAAGTTTGAGGCATTTTCATGAAGGTTTGCAATAGTTTAGAATGACAATGGTTCATAAAAAGACATAATTTTGAATTCTGTTCAGGACTTGTTAAGTCGTTTAAACAGAAACCTGACTTGACAAGTGTAGAACAAATTTTGAATTTCAATTTTTTTTTAAATTTCAAACAACAACAGATTTTGTTAAGTTGGTTAACCAGATATGAGATAAAAAGTGCAACGAACCTGACTTAAAAAGTGTTGACAGCTTTTTAAAAATAAGTTTTTTATGCCTTTTGTTCTTCTTACTCTTGAATTTATTCTTCTTTTGAAGTGTAGGGCATTCATTTTTAACATGTCCTATTTCTCCGCATTCAAAGCAAATAACCTTCCTTGTTGGTGTGTTTTTTTACTCATTTCTTTTGTCCATGCCTTTCTCAAAATTTTTTTTTTGAATTTCTTAATTAGAGCATCATCTTTAAAAAGACGATTTGCGAAAGCCACAATTGTTATCTTTTAAAATAATTTTAAGATTGTTAGAAATTTAAATCGAATGGATAGAAGCTAGAATTGTGAATGGTGTCACTTTCCTTAAAAATATTTCAAGCATTCTCTTATAGTCTAGAGTTGGAATGCAAGAATACCGAAGATAATTCATCATTCTAATCGAATCTGCACAAGACTGATGAAGATTCGAATGCAGGGAAGAGTGTCTGGAATTATGTAAAGAGAATGCACGGTTTTTAAATCTGTTTTTCTAAATCTAAAATGCTCAATTTATAAGCCAAACTGGTGTTGTTTCATAAGATTGTAAACTATGATGAAACACACACTTTCGGCAACACTTTTGCTAAATGTTGCATTGTTTTGCCTAGAACAACGTTGCGCTGTTTCGCCTACAGCAACAAATTTACCAAATGTTGCACTGTTTTGCCTACAACAACAATTTTCAAAGGTTGCGTTATTTCGCATTCTACAACACTTCACGAAGTGTTGTCTATTTCCAAATTCAAATCTAATGAAACACTTCGCAAGTGTTGAATATTTCTGAATTCAAAAATTAACCTTCACTTGAATATTTTTTTGTCATACTAAAACACTCCCATGGACATTGATTGTCCATAATTTCCAACATGCAGTTGGTGTGTAGTTAGTGTATTTTAGAGGTAAGTTTTGTCATTACATTTCACAATATTATCTCTATCCAAATCACATTTCACCTATTTGAACCAAATGCAGGATTCGTAGAGAATCTAGATCCCTGAAATTGAGTGTCATAGAAGCATTACTCAATCAATAATTTGACAATAATACTTCTAAAATATAAAATTCAATTTTCGTAATTAAAATTATATTTTTTGGGTTTTTTTTTCAAAAAAACAATGTTTAATTTCAAAGATTTGTTAGAAAATAGTGGATTTTTACGAGTATCATTCAATTTATGTGTTTTATTGAATAATTTACTATAATATTGATATTTCACAAAATTCATGCATTTTTAACGGTTTTTTAAAATTGCTGATATCAAATTTTTGGTTTTATACTGACAATTCAGAAATATCTGGTATAAGACAATTTTTTTTGTTGCATTTTTATCGATTTTTTTTTTGAAAATTCGGTATAAGCAGTATGAGTTTTTATTAGATGTTTTTAAAATAACAGGTAAAAATGCATACATGCATACCATATACTTAAAAATTGTCGGTTAAAATACATATATCCTATCGGATATTTTAAAATTGCCGATAAGAATATGATCTTGGTTATCAAAGTTTTCAATAATTCGGTATACGCAGGGGTGTGACCTGATTTTTCAAAATATTTGGCAGGCCAGTATTGTTTTTTATTTATTTATTTATTTATTTTTTGGTTTTTTTGTGTGTTTAGTGAGGAGAAAAGGAAGAGACGGAAAATCATACCTAGATTGAGCGAGAAGTCTATTGCATATAGCTATAGTGGATGAGGAGGCAGAGATGATGAAGATAGTCATCCGTAGACTATGGCGGGTAGAGTAGTCTCCACCGATTCTCACCATAGAAGGATTGAGCTGTCTCATTGACCACATAATCTCCAACATAGAAGAGGTAGAATTGGCCGGTCTAGATATCTTGATGATGAGTCAGATGTTATTGTCACTGGTGATGTTCAGGAAGATATAGAGGTTCATGTTCTGAATGAAATGAGGGATCCTATTTTTCCAAATACAAAGGTGTTAACTCAGACTAATATAAAGGTGCGTGTTCAGGATCAAATTGATGGGGGGTTCTGTAACGCCCCGGTTTTTGTTAGTTTTATTTAATCGAGTCGATTTAATTATTTTTGGTCTTTATATTATTTTATTCTTGGCTATTATGTTTTATCGCGTTTTGGGAACGTTTGCGAGAAAATTGAGTGTAGGGGTATTTTGGTCTTTTTGGCTTGGTTAAATATTGTTTTTCCTTTAAAATAGAAACATAGAAAGAAAAGAGAGAAAATAGAAAGAGAAAGAAGAGAAGAGAAAAGGAGAGTGACAAGAAGAAAAAGAGGAAAACTTGGAGTTTAAGTAATCGATTCAACCGACACTTTGAAGTGCGATTAATCGGGTAAGGGTGCGAAACTCGGTTATGCTATGTTTGTGTATGATCATGTATGTGTTTGTTGGTTTTTTCCTAACTCTTCAATTCTAGGTCGATTGAGAGAAAACGAGAGAAATCGATGTTTTAGCGGTTGAAAATCGGTATAAATGCGGTAGAATACTTGTTGTTATGATTGTAATATGTTATGGTTGTTATGATATGGTTTGGTTGGGTTTTGATGGGGAAAATGGTGATTTAGGATAAGTAACAGCATTGCTGCGAATCCCAGAATTCGCAGGCTCGCAGTGCGAACAAGCAGCGACGAGGAAAGCGAAGGCTCGCCAGGGCTTCGCAGTGCGAATGGGTGGGCGAATGTTCGTCAGCAGTTTGCAAAGATAACTTTATACTATTTTTTCTCTGCCACGATTCGCTGGAGCATCGCACGGCGAATGAGGAAAGCGAATGCTCGCTAGGAGATTCGCATAGCAAACATGACAGATTGTTCCATTTTGTTTTCTTCATAACTTTTGATCCGTAAGTCGGATTGAGGCGTGGTTGGGTGCGTTAGAAAGCTTTTGAGATGTTCTTCCTTATTAAAAGGATTTTGAGATTGTTGGCCAATTTAATTATGTCGGGAATTTGGAAATGTGTCGTTTTGCCGACTTTTACCGTCTTAACTGTATGTGATTGTTGTGTTATCATGCAATATGCTTCATATATATATCGTAGGACTTATGTGATGTTATACGATGTGAATACATGTGATAAAATGTTATGATGATGGTTTGTGGCCTAAGGGAAAGAAAATGCATTGTGTTGTGTTTGATTGTATATGCATGATTATGGATGTGTATATGTGTGCATTTGAATGTCATGAGTCATTGTATGCCAAGCATCATGATATGCATTCTTGTGATGTCGTGTGCCCTAGTGGGTGTGAGCGATGAAACGGTTCCTGAGGGAATCCGCTATAACATCGTGTTCCTTATACAAAGAGGTGTGAGCGATGATTATAGACGATCGTGTGCCTTATACCAAGAGGTGTGAGCGATCGGGTCGTGTGCCTTATACAAAGAGGTGCGAGCGATCCATAAACGTCGTGTGCCTTATACAAAGAGGTGTGAACGACGGGGAACATCATTTGCCCGACGGGGAGTTACACTAAGTAACAAGCAATGATTCCAATAGTTCCTGAGTGAACTAATGATGAGAATAATGGATGGAACGGTACCGCATTGCATTGCATAGAGTTGTTGTGTCGGTCTCTGTGCATTTGCATAAATCATGAATGGATTTATTATGTGTGGAATTGTGAATGGAATTGATGAGTTGAGATATACACATGTTGGTGATAAATGTATTAAGCATGATTGATATGCTTCTGGTGATGGATGTATGAGATAAGAATCGTGTTGTTTGTGTTTAAATTATGTTGTATGTTGTGGTGAGAACGTTGTTGTGTGCGTATTTCCTGTTATTACATAATTGTATACAACTATATTATAATTGTGTTTCTCACGCTTCTGCTGTTTTAAATGCTCTGCGAGGCATTGCAGATTAGATGCTGGAGGTCTTTTTGTGAAGCTTAGGTCTTCATTCTTTTGTCGGTCGGCTCTGATATGTAGCACCGGGTAGTCGAGGAGATCGTTTGTGATTAAGTGTATATGTATATGTTCTTTTTGGGATTGTACATGTATAACTCTGTGTATGACAAACAAACTTTTATGTTATATATATATATATATGAGATTTCAGTTGCAGATTTTCCGCTTTTATTCTGTATCTGAATTATGGGTGTTAGGAACTGAGTTCCTCTGTTATGTGCTACCTGATTGTTGCATATCTATATGAGCAGGTTGTTGTATTTTGTTTCAATTAATGTGACGCCTCCGTCTATGCCATGAATGTTTTAATTATACTCTGATTATTTATTATCGCTTTATTTGCTCGTGGGATAGATTGGGGGTGTTACATTAAGTGGTATCAGAGCCGATTTTGTCAGTTTGTGTCAGTTCGTGCCAGTCCGTGTCGGTCTTTGTATTTTGGGTGAGTTGTTTGTTTAACCATAGTTACTGTTATTGGATATGAACAAAATATGGCTGGTAGGAATGATGCTGCTCTTGCTGCTGCTATGCA
Organism: Lathyrus tuberosus; assembly: GCA_022829125.1. NCBI lineage: Eukaryota > Viridiplantae > Streptophyta > Magnoliopsida > Fabales > Fabaceae > Lathyrus > Lathyrus tuberosus. The sequence goes on along the minus strand of JALAZF010000206.1, from coordinate 9,683,242 downwards.
AGCTATGGCTCAGGTTGTGCGAGGTGCAGCTAATGCTGGTGGGAATGATGAGTTCAGGAAGAACAAACCGCTCGTCTTCAAGGGGAGACATGATCCTGATGGTGCACAAATTTGGCTTAAGGATATTGAAAGAATATTTCGAGTGATGGACTGTGCTGAGGAACATAAGGTGAGACTGGGTACTCACATGTTGCAGGAGGAGGCTAGCGATTGGTGGGTTAGTGCGCGTCATGTGTGGGAAGCTGCAGGTGAAGAGGTCACTTGGGCTTTGTTTAGCAGGGAGTTTTTTAGGAAGTATTTTCCCGAAGATGTTAGAGGAAAGAAGGAAATAGAGTTCTTGGAGTTGAAACAGGGTTACATGTCTGTTGTGGATTACACTGCTAAGTTTGTGGAGCTTGTTCAGTTTTATCCACATTATGCTGAAGCAACTGCAGAGTTTTCCAAATGTGTGAAGTTTGAGAACGGATTGCGTCTTGAGATCAAGCAGGCAATCGGTTATCAAAGGATTAGAAGGTTTTTAGATTTGGTGGATTGTTGTAGAACTTATGACGAGGATAGCAAAGCTCGTTCTACTCACTATAAGAGTGTGAACAAAAGGAAAGGAAAGCAACGGGTTTCATGGTGGTCCTTATGTGTCACCAGCTGACAAGGGTAAGCAAAGGGGTAGTTTTGATAAAAGGCCAAGTGGGGGAGGTATGTCTAATCCTCTGAGATGTTTTAGGTGTGGTGACTTAGGACATCGTCAGTTTGAATGTAGAAAGGATATAAGGAAGTGTTCCAATTGTGGAGGTATAGGACATGTCGCAACTGATTGCAAGAAGAATGTGGTGAAGTGTTTCAACTGTGGTGAACCTGGTCATGTTAGTACAAAGTGTCTGAAACCAAATCAAGCTCCAGCTGGAGGGAAAGTATTTGCATTGGCAGGAACTCAGACTACTAGTGCAGACCGTCTGATCAGAGGTACTTGTTTTATTAATAGTATGCCTTTAGTTGCTATTATTGATACCGGAGTAACTCATTCGTTTATTTCGTCTGAGTGTGCGAAGCGTTTGAATCTTTTGTTGTCTTCTATGGGTGGAGAGATGGTTATTGATACTCCAGCAATGGGGTCGGTAACTACTTCTTTGGTTTGTTTAAGTTGTCCTTTGACCATTTATGGTAGAGATTTTGAGATGGATTTGGTGTGTCTGCCGTTGGAGGGTTTAGATGTGGTTCTAGGAATGAATTGGTTGCAGTTCAATCGAGTGCATATTGATTGTTATCATAAGCTGGTAATATTTCCTTCTCTCGAAGAAGACGAGGAATTGAGTTTCTTATCTACCAAAGAGTTGAAGAAACTTTTGGCGGATGAAGCTCAATTGTTCGGATTGTTTGCATCGTTGACCGTGGATAGTCAAGTTGCAATTGGTGTGTTTCCTGTTGTGTGTGATTTTCCAGAGGTGTTTCCGGAGGATATTTCAGATGTGCCGCCAGAAAGAGAGGTGGACTTTTCTATAGATCTAGTTCCTGGTACTAGACCTATATCTATGGCACCATATCGTATGTCGGCATCTGAGTTGGTTGAGTTGAAGAAGCAGTTGAATGAATTGTTAGAAAAGAGGTTTGTGAGGCTGAGTGTATCGCCTTGGGGTGCTCCAGTTCTTTTGGTGAAGAAGAAAGATGGAAGTATGCGATTGTGTATTGATTATCGCCGGCTGAATAAGGTGACGATTAAGAATAAGTATCCTCTTCTGAGAATTAATGATTTGATGGACCAGTTGGTAGGTGCGTGTGTGTTTAGTAAAATTGATTTGAGGTCAGGTTATCATCAGATTAGAGTGAAAGAGGAAGATATTCAGAAGACGGCTTTTAGGACACGCTACGGACATTACGAATATTCCGTGATGCCGTTCGGGGTTTCTAATGCGTCGGGAGTGTTTATGGAGTATATGAATCGCATTTTCCATGAGAATTTAGATCAATTTGTTATTGTGTTTATCGATGACATCTTGATTTATTCTAAGTCTCGGGAGGAGCATGCAGAGCATTTGCGTATTGTATTGCAAATCTTGAAGGAGAAGAGACTTTATGCCAAGTTGTCCAAGTGTGAGTTCTGGTTGTCAGAAGTGAGTTTTCTTGGGCATGTGATTTCAGGTAATGGTATTGCTGTGGATCCATCTAAAGTAGATGCAGTTCTATAATGGGAGGCTCCTAGATCTGTTACTGAAATTAGAAGCTTTTTGGGTTTAGCTGGATATTATCGAAGATTCATTGAAGGATTTTCCAAGTTAGCACTTCCTTTGACCCAGCTGACTTGTAAAGGTAAAGCGTTTGTTTGGGATATTCAGTGTGAGGAAAGTTTTAGTGAGCTGGAGAGAAGATTGACTACAGCTCCGATTTTGGTCTTACCGAATCCTACTGAACCGTTTGTGGTGTATTGTGATGCATCTTTGATTGGTTTAGGTGGAGTGTTGATGCAAGAAGGTAAGGTTGTGGCTTATGCTTCGAGGCAATTAAGGATTCATTAGAAGAATTACCCTACTCATGATTTGGAATTAGCGGCGGTGGTGTTTGTATTGAAAATTTGGAGGCATTATCTCTATGGTGCAAGATTTGAAGTCTTTAGTGATCATAAGAGTTTGAAATACTTGTTTGATCAGAAAGAGTTGAATATGAGGCAACGGAGATGGCTGGAATTTTTGAAGGACTACAATTTTAGCTTGAATTACCATCCTGGTAAAGCTAATGTGGTAGCCGATGCGTTAAGCCGGAAATCTTTGTATATGTACGCTTTGATGGTTAAAGAGTGGGAACTTTTTGAAGCATTTAGGGATTTGAGTTTGGTGTGTGAATTGACATCTGACAGCGTGAGGCTTGGTATGTTAAAGGTCATTAATGATTTTCTGTTAACCGTTAGCGAGAAACAGAAGTTGGATGTGAAATTTATTGATTTGATGACGGTTGGAGATCAAAGTGTGAATGGTGACTTGAAAGTGGATGGTAAGGGTGTTTTGAGATTCCGTGGTAGAATTTGTATTCCTGATGATTTGGACTTGAAAAGGGTGATTTTAGAGGAAGGACACCGGAGTAGTTTGAGTATACATCCGGGAGCTAATAAGATGTACCAAGATTTGAAGAAGATCTTTTGGTGGTCCGGATTGAAGAGGGATGTGGCTCAGTTTGTTTATGCGTGTTTGACGTGTCAGAAGTCGAAGGTAGAACATCAGAAGCCTAGTGGATTATTGCAACCGTTGGATATTCCTGAGTGGAAATGGGACAACATTTCTATGGATTTTGTGACAGGGTTGTCGAATACTCCGAGGGGACCGAATGCCATTTGGGTGGTTGTGGATAGGCTGACTAAATTGGCGCATTTCATTCCGATTGACATCAGTTTTTCTTTGGAGAGGTTGGCTGAGATTTATATCTGTGTGATTGTGAAGCTATATGGTGTTCCATTGTGTATTGTTTCAGATCGAGATCCGAGGTTTACTTCTAGATTTTGGGAAAGTTTGCAAAAGCCGTTAGGTTCCAAGTTGAGATTGAGTTCAGCTTATCATCCTCAGACGGATGGTCAGACCGAGAAAACTATTCAGTCATTGGAAGATTTGTTGAGAGCTTGTGTTCTTGAGCAAGGTGGTGTTTGGGATAGTTATCTTTCGTTGGTGGAATTCACGTATAACAACAGTTTCCATTCAAGTATTGGAATGGCACCTTTTGAAGCGTTGTATGGAAGGAGATGTCGAACACCTTTGTGTTGGCATGAATCTGGTGAGAGTTCGGTGGTTGGACCATAGTTAATTCAACAAACTACGGAAAAGGTGAAACTTATTCGTGAGAAGATGAAGGTTCTCAGAGTAGGCAGAAGAGTTATCATGATCGAAGGAGGAAAGATCTTGAGTTTCAAGAAGGCGATCATGTATTTTTGAGAGTTACACCGGTGACGGGTGTTGGGCGTACATTCAAGTCGAAGAAGCTTACTTCTCAGTTTATTGGTCCTTACCAGATATCCGCGAGAGTGGGTGTTGTGGCTTATCGGGTGGCGTTGCCGCTGAATCTTTCGAATTTGCATGATGTGTTCCATGTTTCACAGCTTCGGAAGTATGTTTCGGATCCGTCGCATGTGATTCCGATGGATGAGGTTGAGGTAAGGGAGAACCTTACGGTTGAGGCATTACCGGTGAGAATTTTGGATCGCGAGTTGAAGCAGTTAAGAGGCAAGGATATTGCACTTGTGAAAGTAGAATGGGGAGGCGCTGCTGAGGGCAATTTGACTTGGGAGTTGAAGAGTCGGATGCGGGAGTCGTATCCGGAATTGTTCGTCTCAGGTAACGTTTTCGAGGACGAAAATTTCTAAGTGGGGGAGAGTTGTAATGCCCCGGTTTTTGTTAGTTTTATTTAATCGAGTCGATTTAATTATTTTTGGTCTTTATATTATTTTATTCTTGGTTATTATGTTTTATCGAGTTTTGGGAACGTTTGCGAGAAAATTGAGCGTAGGGGTATTTTGGTCTTTTTGGCTTGGTTAAATATTGTTTTTCCTTTAAAATAGAAACATAGAAAGAAAAGAGAGAAAATAGAAAGAGAAAGAAGAGAAGAGAAAAGGAGAGTGAGAAGAAGAAAAAGAGGAAAACTTGGAGTTTAAGTAATCGATTCAACCGACACTTCGAAACGCGATTAATCGGGTAAGGGTATGAAACTCGGTTATGCTATGTTTGTGTATGATCATGTATGTGTTTGTTGGTTTTTTCCTAGCTTTTCAATTCTAGGTCGATTGAGAGAAAACGAGAGAAATCGATGTTTTAGCGATTGAAAATCGGTATAAATGCGGTAGAATACTTGTTGTTATGATTGTAATATGTTCTGGTTGTTATGATATGGTTTGGTTGGGTTTTGATGGGGAAAATGGTGATTTCAGATGAGTAACAGCGCTGCTGCGAATCCCAGAATTCGCAGGCTCGCAGTGCGAACAAGCAGCGAAGAGGAAAGTGAAGGCTCGCCAGGGCTTCGCAGTGCGAATGGGTGGGCGAATGTTCGCCAGCAGTTCGCAAAGCGAACTTTATGCTGGTTTTTCTCTGCCACGGTTCGCTGGACCTTCGCACGGGTAATGAGGAAAGCAAATGCTCGCTAGGAGATTCGCATAGCGAACATGACAAATTGTTCCGTTTTGTTTTCTTCATAACTTTTGATCTGTAAGTCGGATTGAGACGCGGTTGGGTGCGTTAGAAAGCTTTTGAGATGTTCTTCCTTATTAAAAGGGTTTTGAGATTGTTGGCTGATTTAATTATGTCGGGAATTTGGAAATGTGTTGTTTTGCTGACTTTTAAAGTCTTAACTGTATGTGATTGTTGTGTTATCATGCAATATGCTTCATATATATACCGTAGGACTTGTGTGATGTTATACGATGTGAATGCATATGATGAAATGTTGTGATGATGGTTTGTGGCCTAAGGGAAAGAAAATGCATTGTGTTGTGTTTGATTGTATATGCATGATTATGGATGTGTATATGTGTGCATTTGAATGTCATGAGTCATTGTATGCCAAGCATCATGATATGCATTCTTGTGATGTCGTGTGCCCTAGTGGGTGTGAGCGATGAAACGGTTCCTGAGGGAATCCGCTATAACATCGTGTTCCTTATACAAAGAGGTGTGAGCGATGATTATAGACGATCGTGTGCCTTATACCAAGAGGTGTGAGCGATCGGGTCGTGTGCCTTATACAAAGAGGTGCGAGCGATCCATAAACGTCGTGTGCCTTATACAAAGAGGTGTGAACGACGGGGAACATCATTTGCCCGACGGGGAGTTACACTAAGTAACAAGCAATGATTCCAATAGTTCCTGAGTGAACTAATGATGAGAATAATGGATGGAACGGTACCGCATTGCATTGCATAGAGTTGTTGTGTCGGTCTCTGTGCATTTGCATAAATCATGAATGGATTTATTATGTGTGGAATTGTGAATGGAATTGATGAGTTGAGATATACACATGTTGGTGATAAATGTATTAAGCATGATTGATATGCTTCTGGTGATGGATGTATGAGATAAGAATCGTGTTGTTTGTGTTTAAATTATGTTGTATGTTGTGGTGAGAACGTTGTTGTGTGCGTATTTCCTGTTATTACATAATTGTATACAACTATATTATAATTGTGTTTCTCACGCTTCTGCTGTTTTAAATGCTCTGCGAGGCATTGCAGATTAGATGCTGGAGGTCTTTTTGTGAAGCTTAGGTCTTCATTCTTTTGTCGGTCGGCTCTGATATGTAGCACCGGGTAGTCGAGGAGATCGTTTGTGATTAAGTGTATATGTATATGTTCTTTTTGGGATTGTACATGTATAACTCTGTGTATGACAAACAAACTTTTATGTTATATATATATATATATATGAGATTTCAGTTGCAGATTTTCCGCTTTTATTCTGTATCTGAATTATGGGTGTTAGGAACTGAGTTCCTCTGTTATGTGCTACCTGATTGTTGCATATCTATATGAGCAGGTTGTTGTATTTTGTTTCAATTAATGTGACGCCTCCGTCTATGCCATGAATGTTTTAATTATACTCTGATTATTTATTATCGCTTTATTTGCTCGTGGGATAGATTGGGGGTGTTACATTAAGTGGTATCAGAGCCGATTTTGTCAGTTTGTGTCAGTTCGTGCCAGTCCGTGTCGGTCTTTGTATTTTGGGTGAGTTGTTTGTTTAACCATAGTTACTGTTATTGGATATGAACAAAATATGGCTGGTAGGAATGATGCTGCTCTTGCTGCTGCTATGCAAGCTATGGCTCAGGTTGTGCGAGGTGCAGCTAATGCTGGTGGGAATGATGAGTTCAGGAAGAACAAACCGCTCGTCTTCAAGGGGAGACATGATCCTGATGGTGCACAAATTTGGCTTAAGGATATTGAAAGAATATTTCGAGTGATGGACTGTGCTGAGGAACATAAGGTGAGACTGGGTACTCACATGTTGCAGGAGGAGGCTAGCGATTGGTGGGTTAGTGCGCGTCATGTGTGGGAAGCTGCAGGTGAAGAGGTCACTTGGGCTTTGTTTAGCAGGGAGTTTTTGAGGAAGTATTTTCCCGAAGATGTTAGAGGAAAGAAGGAAATAGAGTTCTTGGAGTTGAAACAGGGTTACATGTCTGTTGTGGATTACACTGCTAAGTTTGTGGAGCTTGTTCAGTTTTATCCACATTATGCTGAAGCAACTGCAGAGTTTTCCAAATGTGTGAAGTTTGAGAACGGATTGCGTCTTGAGATCAAGCAGGCAATCGGTTATCAAAGGATTAGAAGGTTTTTAGATTTGGTGGATTGTTGTAGAACTTATGACGAGGATAGCAAAGCTCGTTCTACTCACTATAAGAGTGTGAACAAAAGGAAAGGAAAGCAACGGGTTTCATGGTGGTCCTTATGTGTCACCAGCTGACAAGGGTAAGCAAAGGGGTAGTTTTGATAAAAGGCCAAGTGGGGGAGGTATGTCTAATCCTCTGAGATGTTTTAGGTGTGGTGACTTAGGACATCGTCAGTTTGAATGTAGAAAGGATATAAGGAAGTGTTCCAATTGTGGAGGTATAGGACATGTCGCAACTGATTGCAAGAAGAATGTGGTGAAGTGTTTCAACTGTGGTGAACCTGGTCATGTTAGTACAAAGTGTCTGAAACCAAATCAAGCTCCAGCTGGAGGGAAAGTATTTGCATTGGCAGGAACTCAGACTACTAGTGCAGACCGTCTGATCAGAGGTACTTGTTTTATTAATAGTATGCCTTTAGTTGCTATTATTGATACCGGAGTAACTCATTCGTTTATTTCGTCTGAGTGTGCGAAGCGTTTGAATCTTTTGTTGTCTTCTATGGGTGGAGAGATGGTTATTGATACTCCAGCAATGGGGTCGGTAACTACTTCTTTGGTTTGTTTAAGTTGTCCTTTGACCATTTATGGTAGAGATTTTGAGATGGATTTGGTGTGTCTGCCGTTGGAGGGTTTAGATGTGGTTCTAGGAATGAATTGGTTGCAGTTCAATCGAGTGCATATTGATTGTTATCATAAGCTGGTAATATTTCCTTCTCTCGAAGAAGACGAGGAATTGAGTTTCTTATCTACCAAAGAGTTGAAGAAACTTTTGGCGGATGAAGCTCAATTGTTCGGATTGTTTGCATCGTTGACCGTGGATAGTCAAGTTGCAATTGGTGTGTTTCCTGTTGTGTGTGATTTTCCAGAGGTGTTTCCGGAGGATATTTCAGATGTGCCGCCAGAAAGAGAGGTGGACTTTTCTATAGATCTAGTTCCTGGTACTAGACCTATATCTATGGCACCATATCGTATGTCGGCATCTGAGTTGGTTGAGTTGAAGAAGCAGTTGAATGAATTGTTAGAAAAGAGGTTTGTGAGGCTGAGTGTATCGCCTTGGGGTGCTCCAGTTCTTTTGGTGAAGAAGAAAGATGGAAGTATGCGATTGTGTATTGATTATCGCCGGCTGAATAAGGTGACGATTAAGAATAAGTATCCTCTTCTGAGAATTAATGATTTGATGGACCAGTTGGTAGGTGCGTGTGTGTTTAGTAAAATTGATTTGAGGTCAGGTTATCATCAGATTAGAGTGAAAGAGGAAGATATTCAGAAGACGGCTTTTAGGACACGCTACGGACATTACGAATATTCCGTGATGCCGTTCGGGGTTTCTAATGCGTCGGGAGTGTTTATGGAGTATATGAATCGCATTTTCCATGAGAATTTAGATCAATTTGTTATTGTGTTTATCGATGACATCTTGATTTATTCTAAGTCTCGGGAGGAGCATGTGAGCGATCCATAAATGTCGTGTGCCTTATACAAAGAGGTGTGAGCGACGGGGAACATCGTTTGCCCGACGGGGAGTTACACTAAGTAACAAGCGATGATTCCAATAGTTCCTGAGTGAACTAATGATGAGAATGATGGATGGAACGGTACCGCATTGCATTGCATTGAGCCGTTGTGTCGGTCTCTGTGTATTTGCATAAATCATGAATGGATTTATTATGTGTGGAATTGTGAACGGAATTGATGAGTTGAGATATACACATGTTGGTGATAAATGTATTGAGCATGATTGATATGCTTTTGGTGATGGATGTATGAGATAAGAATCGTGTTGTTTGTGTTTAAATTATGTTGTATGTTATTGTGAGAACGTTGTTGTGTGCGTATTTCCTGTTATTACATAATTGTATGCAACTATATTATAATTGTGTTTCTCACCCTTCTGCTATTTTAAATGCTCTGCAAGGCATTGCAGATTAGATGCTGGAGGTCTTTTTGTGAAGCTTAGGTCTTCATTCTTTTGTCGGTCGGCTCTGATATGTAGCACCGGATAGTCGGGGAGATCGTTTGTGATTAAGTGTATATGTTCTTTTTGGGATTGTACATGTATGACTCTGTGTATGACAGACAAACTTTTATGTTATATATATATATATATATACATATATATATATATATATATATATATATATATATATATATATATGAAATTTCAGTTGCAGATTTTCCGCTTTTATTCTGTATCTGAATTGTGGGTGTTAGGAACTAAGTTCCTCTGTTATGTGCTACCTGATTGTTGCATATCAATATGAGCAGGTTGTTGTATTTTGTTTCAATTGATGTGACGCCTCCGTCTATGCCATGATGTTTTAATTATACGCTGATTATTTGTTATCGCTTTATTTGCTCGGGGGATAGATTGGGGGTGTTACAGGTTCCCTAGAGGGCCCTCTGATCCTACTTTGCTCATAGGGTACTTCTATCATGTGGAATTTATATTGTGGCAAAGAAAGGTATAAATATTTTAATTTAAGTTGTTTTTATTTATAAGTGGTTAATTAAATGTAACTAATGATTTATGCTTTATTTGTTACATGACCGCACTCCATTGAAGATCTCCACTCATGGGTTAAAGTTGAATAAATTCTCGGTAATGCATATGCCTGATAAGGTTAGGGTGATTATTGTTGATGTTGGCTTGCTTCCGTTAGTGGATTGTTTTCTCACCATGTATGACGCTCCTTTGTTGTCTGCTTTTGTTGAGTGATGGCTGAAGGAGACATCTTTCTTTCTTCTTCCCTTTGGTGAGATGACGATTATCCTTGATGATATCTCCAGCCTCTTCCATTTCCCCCTTGTTGATGACTTATTCACCCCTCTGCTGCTTAACTAGGAGATTGTGTAACGCCTCAATTTTAGTAATTATTTATTTATATTATATTATATTATATTAATTAATTGAGTGATTTTATACATATTTAATTTATTGGATTTATTTGAATTATTTGATTTATATGAATTAATTTATTTATTTAACTTATATGAATTATTTGATTTATGGATTTATTTGATTTAATTGATTTATTTTATTTATTTTATTTGGTGGAATAAAATATAGAATTGGTAAAATTAGTAATTGGACCTAGATTGAGAGTGTGAATAATAAATGGGAGAGTGGGTTAAGTAAGCCCATTAGAATAATGAGAAATTGTGGGATTTAATAAAATAATAGAAAAAGATAGAATAGGGTTAGAAAGATAGAAAAGAGGAAAAGAGGAAAATAGACAAAGAGAGAAGTGTGGAAGAGGAGGAGAAAACCCCAAGAACAAGAGCTCTAGAATGCAAGAAACCAAGGTAAGGGTGAGTCTTTACATGGTTATGGGATTGTATGATATAGTATGATGGATGGTGGGTAGATCATAACATGTAGGGTTTGTGTTTTCTTCTCTATCCATATTCTTGATGAATGGATGATTGTGTAAATTATGAAATTATGATTTAATTGCATGTTATGGGTTGATGTTGTTGTTGTAATTGCTGTTAGAATGATACATTGATGCAATTGTTGTTGTTGAAATCATAAGTTTAATGATCTGTATGATGCTGTAGAAGTTGTGGTCGTGTGTGATCACGAGTCAGAGTTGGAAAAAGGTTATGAGTAATTTTGATGAAAAATATTTGGGGTTTAGGACTTTAGAAAAGTGCTTTTTCGTGTTAAAATGCGTTCCAAATGATTTATAATAAAATTGAGTTTTGGGAGGGTTCAAAAGTGATTTTAGTGTAAAAAGTTGCAGAAAAAATGCTTCTGTAGCAGGTGTAATCGGTTACACTAAATGTGGTAACTGGTTACCACTGAAAACGTTAAAATTGGATTTTTGGGTAGTGTAATCGATTACCGGTTTTGTGGTAACCGATTACACTGGGACTGCTTTTTTTTGGAAAACATCGAAAATTCATAACTTGAGTTTCGGGTGTCCGATTTGTGTGCCGTTTGAAGCGTCGGAAAGCTAATGAGTAGAGATATAATATAGTGTAGATAAGAGAATTGGTTGCCCAATATTTTTATATATAAAATGTTTGGGAAGCCAATTGTGTATATGTTCTATTAATGAATTGTTGCACTGTTTGCTGCCGGTTGTGAAATTATTGGGGATAATTTATCGAATACTTGTGTGTATGCTTGTATAAGTATATTTTAGGTGTGACCACATGAAATGCATGATAGTTATTCCTTGTTGTAATGATAATACAGTTTGATGCTCCGCAAGTGCACATATTTATCGAAGTAATATAAAAGCATAGAAAACGGTAAAGACTCGATAAAACGATAAGTAGAAATGCGCGAAATGAATCAAAATGTACGATACAAAATCGAGTCATCACAGTTGTGATTGTATTGTAAAATGTGTTGTATACCATTTGAAAGTGAATTGTGTATGGATGATTCATAAAAATGTACAAGTATGTGTGATTGTGTGGTAATTCAAGTGTGATGAATTATTGAAGATATGCATGAATGTTAAGATTAGGTAATGGTCTTAATTGCATATGATTGTTGAACTTGCACATGCATCATTTGTGTCAAGAGGCAATCCCTGTTAGTTCAGTGGGAGCTAGTGACTTGTCTCAAACCTAGAGCGGGGTTTGAAAGCTTAGGGAATGGGCTTTTGTGTGTTATTGGTATAGGGAACGGACCCAGTTTAATTTAAAAACCGAAAAATAATAACAAGTGTTTGGTACCACATGCATGAGTTGCATTTGAGTCTTGCATTGAGTCACAATGTGTATATGTTTGCGATATGAGATTATGTGAAATATGTGAAATTGATGAATTGGCGAATTTATGGAATTGTGAGTATGTATTTATGAATAGTATGGCTACTTGGGTGATAATATGTTGATGAAGCTTTTTGATGTCTGAGAATCATTATGTTATGCTTGTATGTTATGTATTATACATTATCTTATGATTTCGATAATTATGTGAATTCTCACCCTTCTGTTGGAATGATGTTTTATACGACATCACTCAGGTACCGAGGAGTAGAGTTGCTTCTAGCGCGAGGTAGCCGTTGGAGTAGCTTGTTTTAGTTTCTCTATTTATTTTGGGTTGAGTCGTGCTCTGATCATCTAACACTAGGAACGTTTCAATTCATGTTTTGAGAGATACTTTATGTACTCTACTTTATTTTGTTATTGTTATTTGAATTATGTGGAGTATTGGCTTTTATGCCTAAGTGATGATTATGAATGAGTTGATCATGGGGCTTTCATTATGTTAATTTATGATTGAAGTAATTCTGCTACTACATGCTATGTGAAAGTATATGAAAAGAATGAATTTTTTTAAGTGTTATTGAGTATGACAAGTATATGTGTGATGTTTTGAATTATATGTGACACCCTTATTTGAGATGCATGATAATTTACTCTGATTATTTATATATATTCCGCAGGGTTTAGAAGGGTGTTACAGATTGCATGTATGTTTGTTGATACATACCTAGGTGTTACGCCGTGGTTGGTATTAGAGGAGTTTATGGATATCAGGGCTGTTCATTCTTGTCTCTCTTAGCTCCAGGATACTTATTAGTCACTAGTGGAACATTCTATGTATGAGATGGTCGCTAGAGTATACATGTTGCATCTTGTTGGATGTATAATTTTAGCGGATAAGTCTCGTGTATACATCAATTCCAGATACATACTCTTTGTTTGCTAACTCTGAGTCTCTCTATTGAGCACGGGGTTGTGTCATTATGATGATATTATCTAGTGCCCTTGGAGATGAGACTGCCTTTGAGATTAGACAATTTGTCAGATACATGAGTCTATTCCAGATATGAATATTTATTATGTTTTACTTATTTTGTGAGAATTTATTAAAGACATTTATTAAATATAATTTGTTGTAATCTTATATATTTTACTTCAGTGTTGGATATATGAGCATTTTCCATCTAGATGTCTCTCGAGGCATTCTTATTCATTAGAAGTTGTTTTTGTTAATAACATATGAGACATATTTATACAAGTTTTAAATTATTATGGACCATATAAAAGTGTCACTGCAATCACAATCATACAAAAATATTACTACTAAATTTTTAGGGGTGGGAGAAATATCTGGTATACCGGACTTTTGAAATTTCTAATAAACTATTACAACACACCACATATTTCAAATAACCTAGTAAAAACACATATAAGATGTTTAATATCACTACCATATTTTTTCGCATTTGAGAGTAACAATTTTGCAAAGATCTTAAATTTTAAAAAGGATAAAAAATGAGAGGGGTATTTTTACCATTATTAAAATATGTGGTGGTATCAGATACAGGTGTGGGGTTCCAGGTAGTTTTTTTGAATAAACATGACTACCATTATGTCTTTTATTAATGTTCACAAGCACAAGCCTAAGATTCTTATATAGAGGTTCTTGAGATGTTGGAAACTTCTTATATAGTAGAATAAGCTAGCAATATGAAACGATGAGGCAAAATTAGAAGCATAAAATGTCTGATAGAATTTTACCAGATGCCTCTATCACTATCCACAACCCTTAAATTTTTTAAAATATTTCAATTCTACCATTTTTACTTATCAAATAATTTTACTATTTAAACTTTTCCATTATAATTGACTTTTTTGAAATTGAAGAATTTTTCACCCATACCATTGTGTACCAACTTTGCCCAAGGTATTCTGGTACGTTATTTCTCTTATTCGGATAACTTGTAACCAAGTTTTCTAGTATGTTACATGTACACCTAAAACTTATAAACAAGTTATCTGGTATTATAATATTCAATGAATAACTTGTTTATAAGTATTCCACTAGTCATTAATTTGTTCACTGGATAACTTGTTTTTAAGTACTCCACTACGCAATTTAAAAAATGACTTTTTTTTTGTTTAGTTTTTCACAATTATGGAGATCCTTTTACAGTTATGCGATAAAAGGTTGTTATGGGTTGATATCACAGAAGCATTCTCAACTGCAAAATAAAAAAATAATAATAATACACAAGAAAAAGTGATAAGGTAGATTAAGAAGATTGGAATAAAAAGTGATTATCATTACTTGATCATATACGAAAACGGGAAAAAGAGGAAAAAGCAACAAATTAATATTTGGTTGTGATAAAAGTGAAAAATACAAGGAAGTTGATAGTATAGCACAAAGTGCGACTAATAAATACAAGTGTCCATTTAAAATCAAATCAACGCCATCTAAATATGGTTCAAGATGGAAGATTCATGTAAAATGTGGACTTCACAACCACGATTTACCTGATAGATTATAAGGGTATTCATTTGTTGGTCGTCTAAGTTCAAAAGAAAACCAGCATGTTGTTGATTTGAAAAAATGTCATGTTTCACCCAGTAACGTACTACTTTCATTGCAAGAGCAAGATCCAACAAATATTACATGAATCATACAAATATATAAACATAAAAGTAAATTACAAAAAGAGACCAGAGGTGCTAGAACTGAGATCAACATCTGTTTAAGTTGATGGATGATGCAAATTAATTTTACTTGAGTAGAAGAAGATATGACACTAATGTTGTGATATATATTATTTGGGCACACGCAGATTCAGTGAAGTTGTTGAATATTTTTCCTACTATGTTGAGTTAGGAAGATACATATAGATGTTGTTCATATCCATTAGAGGAAGTTGAGAATCGAAGGTCAACAAGATGTTGACATAGATGATGGATCATAGGTGGACATAACAAGTGTAATAGAAGCTTTGTGGAGAAGATGCGACTCTTTGGATGTTGTAGGGAAAAAAGCAATAAAGAGTAGAGTGTTTGAAATTGCTTACCCCACTATAACTTCAATGTGCCCACCACCTTAGAAAATAAAAACCAAAGAATAAGTGAAGAAGAAAGGGAACAAAACCAGTGGTGTATGATGTTTATTGGGATCTTTCATACTATGACCATGTTGACTAAGCATACTGTAATTCTCAAAGATCGTCAAAGAAACTATGTACACAACTATCACAACCTTCTCAAAATCAATCATCTCAAAAGTAATCATCTAAGAAACAACATTCTAAGAACCAATCAACTCTGAATCAATACATTACTTGGTTTCCTAAACATATTAGGCCATATATTGATGATATAGTTGGTGTTGAAGTAGATAGAAATTGTGGGTATAGATTTATTGCATCATTGCTTGTATATGATGAGTATGGTGGGTCAATGGTTCTTCAAGACTTGGATAATGAATTGAGAAAGAGACCAAGCCTCTATGAGAAGTCATTTGGAGATCTATTATTTGAAGTAAGAGAACCTTTGAGATTTCATGTTAGGGTCATCAATTAGAGAAGAAATGGACGACTTTACCTAATCAGGGTTATGTGATAGCAAATAAATATAATGTCATTCTTATCTGTCTAAGGTATCCTAATGTGACTTTCTTTCTTATGACGTCATCTCATTCACCTATTATATGTGTTTATTGCATTGGTTTTGTAAACCAAAATCATTAGTTAATTTTGACGTAATGCTTTTATATGTTAGTTAATTTTGACGTAATTTTTCTAATCAGGTAAAAATGAAGCAACAATTTTTGTTGCCAGAAGTCACATTGGATTAGAAGAAATGGTGTTTCAAGGAAACAATGTCTTGGATATTAGGATTTTCAGGGGGTTTACAACATTGACAACAACTTACACATGTAGTGTCAAACATTGTTAGCTTAAACTAGTATATTCTATTATATCAAGTGGTATACATCCATTTCATCGCCCGTGGAAGTCCACTACCGTCACCTTCCAACTATGACTCTTCTTTCTTGCCAATAATAGGAAAGTACTCATGAAACCAACACGGTTACAACATAAATATTATATATTAAAATAAATATAACAAAATAATAATAAATGAATAAAAATAAATAAACTAAATAAAAATACATGTAGAAGAGTGACATATATGGCGAGTTACTTGCACGTAAACTTGGAAGCATCTTTTAAATATCTGTATAATGTGACCAATGTAGTTGTCCCCAACTATATCTACCACAATCAAGCAAGTCCCTAAATGGTCGCATATATATTGCCTCTACTAGAGTAAAAGTTTTGTCGACAAAAATTGTAGCACCAACCAACATCATCATGTAAGCTCTGGTAACAACTTCCATTCAATTAGCAGGTTAATGACGCACTAATAATTCGACCGTCCACTCCATCTTATAATATGGACCCCTACAAGCACGAACATGTTTTCTTACCTCCTCTAAACCCACTCCCAAAAACTCAACAACATAATTAATGGCACCATCTGCAGTCATAACCTCTACGGGGTCCTAGAAATCACTCATTATAGGAAGGTGTAGTAGACAAGAAATATCCTTCAATGTAATGGTGATCTCGTCAAATGACATATGTAATGATGATGTCTCTAGATGCCATCTCTCTGCAAATGCTGATAGTAGATTTTGGTTAATCCTACTTATACTTGTTTTCTGGAGTGAAGATAAACCAGCGTCATCCAAACATCGCTTAATCACTGGATGAAGATAGAGTGGAACACAATACTTCAGTTTACTTCCATGTGTATCCCCTTTTAGTTCTTTCTTCGAACCTCTTTCATGAAAATAATTTAAAAGATCAAAAACATAAATTATAAACAATAATTAAAATTAAAGATTATTCAATATAAAATGTATGAGTTTTAGTTACCTCATCGTACCATAAATGACAAGCAATATGGTGCTCTTACCATACGAGAACATACATATCTAGCAATGACAAACAGACATTTCTCTCCTATATAGGCTCGCCCCACAAAAGTCCACAAGATAATGGGCCAGACATAATTGAGGGTGCATGTCTAAAACCTTGGTCCGCCCCACACTAAAAGTGAGGGTGGGGTTGGCCCATGGACATTGCATGTTTTAAGTCTAAAAATACAAATTTATGTTAATACTCGTGCCCGTAAAATTTCAAAGAAAAAAAAAAGATGAGATTGGACAAAGACATTAAAAGGTACGCGCCTAAATCTAAAGGAGACACTGCTCCTCTTCCTACATATCTCCATGAAAATAATTCTATCATTACTTTCTCCTCAGCGCCTCATCTAAAATTTATAAATAAAAAAAACTAATATTAATAACTTTGAAAAAAAAAAGAGTCTTTCATAAAAGATATTTGGTAAGGAAAAAAAAAGTTTTCAAAAGAGGTAGTTAATCGTTAAGTCCAACCCCACAATTTTATTTCCACACTCCCATACTTTTTTCTTTCATTAGAGTCTTTCATTAGATGATTTGTAGGTCTCTAGTGAAGATGGTTCAAGCATTGGCTTTGAAGATGTTGTTTTATGCATCAAGAGATATTGAATGTAAAAATAAAAAAGAAAATATTTTCTATAAATCAATTTAATATTAGAGTTAAATTCTATTAAGTTTTAAGTTGATAAATTTACTAGTCTAAAAAAGACAATAAAAGAAAATGCCAGAAATGAAAGGTATAAATTCCTTCTCTTTATAATTTTTTTTTTATTCTCTCTATTTTTAACACTCTTCTTACTATGGGCTGAGTTACATCCTGGCGCTTGATTTTATGCAAAGCCCATAAATTTCAAATAATACCAGTAGAGTACTAAAGAGACTAAAAGAGTGTAAATAGCAATTGTTAAATTTAAAAGTAGCAACCTACTGTGCTCCATTTTCTATCATATAAATAAACATGATTACCATTATGTATTTTATTTGAGAAATCTACCCGGCACTCCACACACTTATATTTTGTTTGAATAACTATTTTACCGCTTAAATAAATAAAAATATTTTTTACTTTTTTTTTTAATTTTAAATTTTATACTATATTTTAAAAAAATTGGCATAAAAATACACTTTTAGAATAAAAAATTTACCATATATTTGAAATATCATGTGAAAAACTATAATTAAAAAAAAAATATTTTATACTGAATTTACGAAAGAACCAGTATAAAAATTTATGCCGTGTTTTTTAGAAAAATTTAATAGACCATTTTTTAACTATCATTTATAAAAGAAAAACGTTAATTTGTATCCTTAAAACACAGGTTAAAAAACTCACAAATAAAAATTTCATTTAAAAAAATAATAAATTCATTAATTATAAACTTATACAATATTAAATTTAAAACACAATTTTCAAAAATTATTTACTATATTTATCTCTTAACTTGTGTTATTTTTAGATAACAAATTAGTATTACGTTTCGAATATACGGTTAATACTATCAAATTTTCTAATAAATCATATATGTATCATAGATTATGATCAATTTTTTTGTTTTGATAAAGTTATATGTGATATATGGGTGCGTTTTATCTTTTGATAGATTATTTTTTTGCAATTATTTAAACCTTACAAAGGTAGTATTATTGAACATTTTGATAAATCTATTTTATATTGTATAGGTGTCCGAATTTTTATAAAATTCGATATTAAATCATAGATTTTGAAGAAAAAATATATGATGTTAGATCAAATTTTTCAAAACAACCGATATTAGATATAGATTTTCTAAAAAAAAAAAATGAAAATTTGATTATTATTTTTTATTTATTTAAAAGACAAAATAATCATTTCCATTGAAATTTGGAGATGTAAGTATGAGCATGTGTGGGGTACCATACCAATTAAATTCTTCTAACAAATTGAGAAACGCAAAATGTTTGAATAACATACCCTATTTTCAATGAGAGCCCCACCTGTCAAAATTAATGGGAATTGTTTCTCTCACCTTAAGTAGTGGAGAAGTATATTATAAAAATTCGAAAATATTTCTGAAAATCTGAAAATTCATTTTTAAATGTACTAATTTTACATTAAAATACGTTCTAAACTAAGATTCATTCTTTTTTTTTCCTCTCCAAAAATTAGTTTAGAAATGTATCTTTGGACTCAACTTATCAAGGATTTTCTATAACAATACAATGATAAATTCGGATGTATATTTTTGAATTTGTAAAATGGAAATTTGAAAAAATATCATTTTTGCATGCCAGTCACAAATCCAAAAATGCATTTCCGAAAATGTCAAGAGGAAAAATTAATAAAACTTCACCGTGCATGTTCTTCTTCCTCAGGATCAAATACCATTTTTTCTCTCAAACTTTTAAAAAATCATTCCATTCTCAATCAAGTTTTGCACTCCATTTGAGAGGGTCAGGTATTCTAAATCATCCTAAGACACACATACTTTGTACTTGCCTTCTTTTTTTCCGATTCTTACTTTAGCATCGGAATGCCTTGCAAGTACACCCCCTCCTCATTCTTTGACACCCAGCATCGCAGACGTTATCTCTGCCCCACTTCTGGTTCTGATCAACCGGTAAAATCAAAACTCATAAAGAAAGAATAAAAGCACATATCACAAAGGACTTTAAAGGGTTGTAATGTGGCTTGGTTAACAAAGAATGGTCATTTCTCAAGGTAATTGAAACAAAAATGTTCTAAACAAATGAGAGTGATCACTTCTCAAATCCTCAAGCATTCACAACTCTATTCACCTTTTTCTCTTTGCTCAATTGTTACACCCTTAAACACAACTTATTATCTTAAACTTTTGCTATTTTTTTTTCTTTTTCAAGGTTTTTTATTTTTCTTTTCTTTTCATTCTTTTTCCAAATTTTTCTTTTTCTCTCTCAACCTCTTATCAACCCACCTTTTTCTCCCAAACTTGAATACAACCAATTATTGTAATGTGAATGCTCCCAAACTTTCTAAGGCAATGGTAAAAAATCTCACAGTTCAAAATTGATATAGATTCGGACACTAAGGCTCAAAGGGGTTAACGAATACTCACTCACTTCTAAGGTAGGTTACTTTTGGTCAAGTGGTTGTGCTTAAAATCAAACAAAATGCCTTGATCATTTTTATGCTTTCATACAATTCAACATAAATGCAAATTTAAACATAAGTCAAACGAGTTAAAACAAGAATTGTTGGTCTCCTGTGCATATAGTGAGCAATGGAAAGTTTTCTCACATTTAGCTATAATCTAAAGTGATTCAATCATGAACAAGTATTGCAAAAGAATGAATGGCATGATATTTGTACAAAGCATAAGTTTCATATTCATGTTGTGTTATAGAAAGCATTAAACATATACTTTAACAATGCACTTTCCTTCAAACTTTTATCATTACCAAAGCATTTTCTTGTTGATACATTCAAACTTGAAACAATCACTCTATGTTTCCTCAAGCCAATTCAAGACAAGCTTCTTGGGCAAACACAAAAAAAAATTCTAACAACTTAACAACTTTAAATAAAATTAAACTACTAAACATGTAAAAAAATAAGTTTAAAATGGATCAAAAAACCTGGGTGAAAATGGATAAGTGTGATGAGATATTTTTATAGGTGCAGCAGAGTGCTCTAAGTGCCCTCTGGTTGCCCTGAGCAAGCAGAACTGCAACATGGTTTTTCAAAAATGGAAAATTTTCTCAAGTTTTCCATCCAATTTCACTCTTTAATGCATATACTACTAAATGAAAAGCTATAAAAAAACTTAAAAAAGTTGGGTTGCCTCCCAACAAGCGCTTGTTTTATGTCGTTAGCTAGACACCTTTTTCAAGTAGACGCTTATTCTTTTTGCTTCTTTTCTTGGCTAGTTGTTCATCAACGACTACTCCTAACCAATGCTTGAGCAAACGTGAATGAAAACAAAAATATATACAATATAGACAATATGTACAAATCTCAAAAAAATAGAAACTATTGTGATGCTTTTAATATCTAAACACCAATCCCCGGCAATGATGCAATTTCGTTGTTGCTTTATTGCAACAACAAAATGTGGCCCCATGATCATGTTGTTGCGGTAAAGCAGCAAGCAAAAAGTAAGTATTTGTTTTATCGTATCCACAGGGATTGGTGCGATATCGTATCCACAGGATTGGATTTCATCCAACGAAAAAATACGTAAATCTACCAAACAATTATGCACAATCTAAACATTCATTAATATCATCACGTATCGCTCATCGACACCACTATGTCTAGCAGATGTCACGAGTTCTATACTATTGTTTAACCGATGATCTCTCACTCTATCAAATGATACGGAGCATTAAGATTTGATACCCACGGTGAATGTTAGGTCTAAATCTATGTATAACATTTAGAATCTAACAGATGATTATCCTAGATCAAAATTCGAGGAGTGTTTCTCAATCACGGTTAAAATCAAAATGTAAAACAAGTAAACAAATACAACATCGATATAGATTTATGAAATAGATTCTACACAACACCATGATCAATAAAAATACATACTTTAACAACAAACTTACATCCAATCCCAACAAGAAAGGGATTTAGCTACCCATGGCATCTAAATACAAAGAGAAGAATGAAGATGAACAAGCATCCATCGCAGTGTCCCGTCGATAAAAGCAAATCCAGCTCCAGATCTTCAAGGTGCACCCTCTCTTGTTGTTTTCCAAGCTCCTCTCTCCTAAAAATGGGTTTCTTGTTTTGTTGTGCCAAGAGAAAATATGAAAAATGGTTGAGTTCCCCAAAATATCTAAGAAGAAATGAATATATATACAAAGCTGAAAAGTGGATTTGGGCTAAGCACAAAAATCTGGGCTAAGCACCACCAGGGCTAAGCACAAATATTTGGTTTAAGCACAAAAATCTGGGCTAAGCACAACCCACGCTAAGCCCCGTCAGAGCACGTTCCTAGCACAAAAAATGCGTTTTCCCACTGCTTAGACTTCTCTAAGCGCGCCAGGACCGCGCTTAGCCCACTCAGGACTTCAAAATTTTCATTTTAGAAGCAAATCAAATGTCCTTTGATGCTCAAAGCTCCTCCAGTGCATACAAACCTACAAAATAAGTTGCAAGTGATCAAACTACACAATATGTACACAAAAGTTGAGGCTTATCTAAGAAATTCAATTGAAACAAGTCAATAAGTGCCACAAAACTATACACATATTTATTACAATTTGACACTTATCAAAGAGCAAATGAGGAAGATTATTTATCCAAAAACCACAGATTTTAAACCACCATCTCAATGGGTAAAAATAAAAGGTGCTCCTTAGAATGTTAGATCATCACCTAGTGACAACTCAACAATGCGGTCTTCTTCCTATTTTAGACATGTTAACACACTTTTTCTGGATTCTCCAACTCCAAAATCTCCACACACAAAAATGTAATCAAAGGTGCTCGCATTAGAAAACCATATCCTACCCCGCTTTTACCAAAAATCCAATACATTGAAGAGGTGTCAGTTTTTATGTACAAATACATTGAACGAATTGTCAATGTTGAGGGTGACGGTAATTGCAGTTATCGATTTGTTTCTGCTTTGCCCAGTAAAAGAGGGGAGAATCAAACATTTCTCTACCAACAACTTATGAAAGAGTTGAAGACTCATAAAGAATCATACACACAATCATATGGGAAAAAATAACAGTTCGATGCAATTCATGAATCTCTTATTCATTTTATTAGTAGTCCAACATTGGAGGAAAAATGGATGTGCTTCCCTGAAATAGGTCATCTTATAACAAATGTGTATAATATGGTGTGTATTGATCTGACAAGATATGGTTTTTTAGAAACATTTTTTCACTGCGGACTACCCCACCTCAAAATCCATATGATCGTATTATGTGTATTGAGTGGTTTTCAAAATCATTGCATTTTCTTTAATTTATTTGAAATCGAGATGCCTTATACCATTAACATCACCAGAGCAAACAACTCATTCAATAAGGGAAACTGAAACTTGGCCGGATCATTTTTTTTTTATAGAATGGAAGAATTTACCAAGTTGATAGAGATTGAAAGAGAATTAAATAAACAAAATTCAAAAGTGGAACCACCAATATATTTGATTTAGATGATGACACATGTTTCAATTTATTTTAGTTTTTATTCAACGATGTATTTGTGTGGTTATACATGTTTTATATGTAATCTTGGATTAATATTAATGATGTAAAATATATAATTTTTCATAAATTCTAATATATGTTTCAGTTTCCTAAAATTTTCTCAACTTTTTGTTTTCTATAACAGGTTATGTGTCTAAAACATGTTCTATGTGAACAGTGCGGAGTGAATTCAGAAATGCATTTTCGAATTCACCCTAAATGTTAAAAAATACTAACATAGGTTTATTCAAAATTCCATTTCAGGATTTATCCCAAATGTTTAAAAAAATGTACTAACAGAGGTTTATTCAGAAATGCATTTTCTGACTCACCCTAATTTCACAAATTTCACTAAACGAAATAGGGTGTATCCGAAAGTACATCTCTGGAATATCCTCTGAGACAAGATATGGTTTGTAAGGTCCATATTGATAAAAAATTTATAAATATGGGTCTATCATCTCATCTTTTTAACAAAGTCATATCACACAACAATGATTATATATTGTCATGTCGTATTTGTCTATTTCAACGGTGGGAAGGCCTTACTAGAATTTAGGGTCATAAAGTACAACTCTCTTGTAGATATGAAATCCATACTGGAGAATCTTTTTCAATACTCAGACAATTGAATAGTTGTGAAACTCGAGTACCGTTCTTCCTCAATTGACAACAAAGGAAAGTTCAGTTCAATAAGTTTAAGCTAAAGACAAATAAATATTTAAGGGTTATGTTGAGTACATTTCACTGTTATGAAGCAATAGGCCTGATCGAGATGGATGCGAAGATTTTAAGATCGACCGAAGATATTCTGAAGATGTTTAATTTTCCTACTTGATGATGAAATATAATGTTTTATTTACGTTAACAACCATCTATGTAATGTTTCATTTTTATGTATCTCATAACAATTATTGATGTTAATTAATCTATGTTCATGCATTTGTTTCGTTTCGGCGTTTATTCTTGGTTCAATGGATTTCATAAATGCATCTTTGTAAGATAGACGAAGAGGAATTTCTGGACTAAATTTTGTCATAGAATTGGGGTCTGACTTAATAACGAATTAATTATGTGTGAATGAGGTGTGTCCAAAAGTATATTTCCGAATTCTAAGGGTAGTTTTAGTTTTACACTAGGGTGATGGAGCAATCCTAAGGATGGGAAGAGCAATACCTAAATTATTTAACTAAAAAACAGTATCCAAAAGAGGCATTCGTTAGTTAACTCCACTCAACAATTTTACTTCCACACTCCCATATTTGTTTCTTTCTATTTTACCAAAATATAAAATTCCATAAATTAATTTATCAAAATTTTTCCATTTCTCTCCAATAAAAAACTTAGTTATTATAACACTATAAAAATCATTTTAATAATACTGAAACAAATGGGTATTTGATTGAGTCTTAGAATCTATTTAGTTTAATAAACGGGAGGAAGGAATATATTTGAAATATTGTTGATCTAGAATGGTTGAGTCGAGTTAAACCGAGATAAATTTTTACCGAGATGAATGATTGTTGGAGGTGATAAACTTGTATCCTTTTATTTCTAAATCTTTTAAATTCAATTTTTTATATCCAAGTTACTTATCTATTAATATTGTTTAATCATTTTTATCTTTAAAACTCAAATCAAATTCAAAAATATTTTTAAAGTTATATTGCACATGCGTGTAGGGATGGCAATTGGATCCGCTAAGTTATTATTCATCCAATTTATCCATCAACTAATTTTTCTAATTCATTAACTACATATAAAATTAGTTAATAGATTGTATCAAATACATCCAATTAAAATAAGAGGTTGTTCATTACACGCTTATTAGTTCTCCCATATCCTATAAGTTTTCGAAAATGTCTCTCTCGCACCGTTCAGATTTTAAAATTCGGACTTACCATACAATACAACATACAAAGTTCACCCAAAAATGCATTCAATGTACAAATAGGCATGTCCAACTATTGTTCTCCAAATACACCATATGAATATTAATCTCTGGGGACGCAACCTTTAAAATAAAATTAATTGTCTAGAAAATAGCACAATAAGGTTACGAAGCACTATTTGCATGAGAACTAGCCAAAGTCTTTCAATTTATACCCCTTTTCATTCAAATTAAGTTCCTTAATCAATTTTGGTCATTCATTTCTCACATTCGAAGAATATTCGGTAAGTTTAACCACTTCACATCTTCACATTGCTTTTCATGATTATGATGCATTGAATTTCTAACACCAATTTCAATCATTTTTGTCCTAATATATTTGAGGGATAAGTTTAGTAAAATTGGGGGTTAGGGTTCAGACTAAAATCTAGTACAAACTATATGGATATCAAAGTCTGGATGCCCCTTACAGATATCAAATTCTGGATACCCTATATGGATATCAATCTCTTAACACTAGATACACTAAAATGTTTACAGATTTATATAGTGTATTTTTATGTTATGTCAATTAGACGTCCAATCCAATGTATGAAATATATTATGTTAAATATAGGTTAGTTAGAATTATATGTAACTTATAGGTATGGTTGGAATGCATAGTTATACAAGCCTGAGTTAAAGGCTAGTTTGACAGCACAATAACTTATGAGTGTTTTAGTTTGATATGTTTACTTATGTTCACTACCATATCTTTTGTGATTATAGAAAAATGGTTAACGAACAACTGAGATATATGCATGGTCGGTTATCTCAACATGATTGAGTGTGTAGGAAGAAAGATAAATATTCCTGTATAGTTGGATAATCATCTAGTACTCTTAAGGGATCATTGTCCCATGTTCATTGATCTCTAAATAATGATGATGCACATGTTATTGTCGTGCATGCTCCTGTTGCACATCCTCTTACCAAACTTGTTGCCACTGTACCCTTGGGTTTTCTTGAAGGTCCAAAGGAGATGTCATCACTTCTTCAATACGCAAATCATGCCTCTACTCAAGTATGGGAAGGAGAGATAAAACAAATATTTACTTATCCTACTAAACATTTGATTCGTGATAATTATACTAATTGAACTATGTGATGTTAATGTATTAATTTTTGCAGTACTATGAGACACTAAAGTGTATAAATCATGGTAGGAAGGTAAAAAGTTGTCGCGACCATATGAACCATGTGTTATACCCCAAATTTTACCCCTTAGATGTCATAACATCTTGCACTTGCATTTAGGATTCAATCATCTATGCATTATTAACTAACCACCATATCTTGCTAGTTTGTTCTTTTATGTGAAAGCTAGGGTTTGCACAAGAAAGAGGACAAGATCAATAAGCCAAGTTCTCATTTGTTTCAAGGTCTCTTAAGACACTTTTTGGCTCTATGCAATCACCCCAAGTGTTCACTAGGGGATTGGGATTTGTAATTGAAGTCATCTGTTCAAAAAGCTAACTGAGGCTCCAAAGTTCAACCATTTGGTCTTAAAGACTAATCATGAGGTCCTCAAGTCATATGCCATGGCCTCATGAGATTGGATCAAGAGAAATAAAAAAGAGACCATCAGATCAAGAGTTGTGGAATTAGGGTTTTAACCTGAAGAATCACAAGGGACCTTGGTGTGATCAATCAATGCCTTGACTGGTTCATCAACCAATTGAGCTCACATACATCCAAGAGGTCTTATTCAACAAAGAATCAAGTGCTAATTGAAGTTATTGCAAGATCATTGAAGCATTACACTTGTTAACCCTAAATTAGGGCTTTCTTTAGGAGAAAGTCGACTGTGCCCTAATCCATGGTCAAAGCATGATCCTAATCCATGGGACATGATCCATTGTGTTCATATACATCCTTGGAACCTATCTGGGTGTTTGGAAAAGTTCAAAGTTACAAATTCATTGAGGATCGCACTGTAGAATATATCTGACCTAATTTTTATCTGATAAAGTCAACTCTTTGACTTTTGGATTTTGGCCCAAATTGAAGCATTTAAGATGTTTTCCATCAAGACATACCTAATTGTGGAGTTTGATCATGAGAAATCACCATTTGAAAGGTTTCTTGCAAAAAGGGCAAGGTTTGGTTCTTAAATTTTTCTGTGTGGAAGAATTCACTCCTTGTGCAAACTTTGAAGAGTCATAACTTTCAAACCACACATCTAATTTTTATGACTCAAAGCTCAAATTGAAGCTCTCATCATGAACTTCAAAACATATTAGAGGGTCCTTCTTCAAAAGAGGCTTGGTTTTTAAGTTAGGAGGCTTGGAAGTTCAAGGCAATTAAAGACTTAGTGAAATTTCACCATTTTTGCCCTAAATTTCAACCAACTTCATCTCCATTTTTCACCATGATCCCTTGGGATTTAGGACTTGGAGTGAGCATAAACTATATAGAGGACATTTGGGGCTTTCCAAAAAGTACAAAAACTCCCAAATCCATTGAGTGATCTATGAGTTTCGAAGGATTGAATATTGAGGTTCATTTCTTGAAGTGCAAGATTCCAACATGTGCATAATGATGCCTAACCACTCCTAATCACCAAAGTTCTCACATTTCTGATGTTTAGAGGTAGGATTAGTGTGTTTGGGGCCTCTGCCACGAAAATTACAAGTTGCCACATTAAAATGTGTTGGTTTTATGCAAGTGGATGCAAGTTGATGTAGGAAAGAGAAACTTTTCACAAGGAGTATGGCAGTCCAATTTTCTTACAGCCTAGGGCCTTGCTCCAATCCCATCAGCACACATCAACAATGCAAACACTATTCCTGACCAATGGCTAGAGCTCTTGAAAGCTCATGACTCAGCATACAGCTTGCACGAAGGAAAACTTGGAAAAAGGGAAAGTTTGGCAAGTTGTGATTTCTGCCCATACCTCAAGCCTCTCACTTTCCCTATAAATAGAGGATCAATCCTCAAAGGAAAACACACCAGAATTACCCATAAACAAAGGCTGATACTCTCTGAATTCTCCCACTCAGTCATTCTTGCAAATTTGCAAGAACACTGCTCCAGATCATTCCACTCGTGCACTTCTCAAATAAACCTCACAAACCACCTCTATACATCCATTAGAACTCATTCCAACACCTGGAAAAGTTCTGTAACTCCTCAAACCTCATCCACCATTTTTGCACTCCACATTGCAAGAAGGATCGGGTTTCACTTTTGAGGTATTTTCCAAAGCTGCTAACCATCTGCATCCCCTCTCCTAGCATCAACAAGGCAAGGCAGACCATCATTTCCATTTTGTAATCACCATAGAAGAAGCCTTGGACTTTCTCCAAGAGGTAAGATTCCTGCTCCTTTGAAACTCAGTTTTCATGCATTGTTATGTTCTTATTCTCATAGCAAAAATGTAGTTCATAATGTACTTATATGTGTTGGACCATGGCTGGCTTGTTTTACTTTGAATACATGTTGATGTAGCTTGCTGAACTTTTTGATGTTGCACTATTGTTAGTTGTTTTGCGTGTTGTACATTTGTTTTTAAGATGAACCATTAGTGTATTTAGATTCCTAGTGAAATTTGCTTCAAGTTTGGATTTTTTAGTTTTGATTTTGGTTGAGAAACGAGTGAGATAGAGGGAGAGGAAGTTCTGGCCATGGTGAGTTTTTAGGGAAAGAGCGAGAGAGAATAATGGAGAAGATGATGTTGAGATGGCACCCAGTCAGCCCAACGTGGCGCTGAGGTTGCCATTTTGGTTGGTTCTAAAAATAAAAACAATTGGAAGCATATATTGTTTGGATGTAACAGCCACCCCAGTGGTAGAAACCTTGCCTTGCCTTTCCTCTCTTCGCTTGCCTTGCCTGGGTTCGATCCTGCTGATCAACCCTTTTGCGCATTCTCTGATTTTAGTGTTTGCCTTGTTATTTTATTCTATGCTTGTACCTTGTTATCACACCATGCGCGTAGTTCAGTTGGCCAGAGTTTTGTGGCTGAATCCCCATGGGCGTGGGTTCAAGTCCTTTGGTGGACATTTCCTTTCTTTTTATTACCTTGTTTTATTTAATTTTTATGGTTTGTACCTTCATTTGGTTTGTTCATAAATTGCTCATTTTTTATCCTTTTCTGATCCATTCTTTTTGCAATTTGTTCATTGAAATGTCTATTTTCTAATGGTGAAAAGAAATTGTCCAAAATGATTATTTATGAGGCATTTATAAATGTTGAAACTGAAGGACCATTTTAGGGTTTTTATGAAAACTTCTTTGCTTCTTTTGTTCTTTTAACATGAATCCTTGGTTTGCCTTGATTGTTTGAAACCTAAAGCATCTTGTTTGAACCTTGTGTGATGTTGTAACATTATGTGCCATTGATTCATCTTGATGTTTAATATGTTGTTTACATATGAATGTCTTTGCAAATATCTTTTTTATACCATGAGAACTTAATTCATGTTTGCTTAGGTGTTGTAGCATCTATGATATGTATATCCCCATGTAAATATTTTGGTTGTTACCTTAAACTATTTTGAAATAATCTTGACTTTGAGTGTTATTACATTCATATTCTTAGCCTAGGTGATTACCATGCTTATATTTTCATTTTGCTTCAATGATGTTTGTTATCTTTACTTCTTTAAGTTATCCCCTTCAAGTGAGGCTAGCTCGTTAGCTCTCCTCCTTAACCCTCTTTGTTCCCCTCCTTCCAAAGGAAATTCTCTCTATTGACCTCAAATTCATAGATAACTCATTACCCTCTTGGCCCTATTAGAGCCATCCTTTATCCTCATTAGGATCATCCCTTGGCCTCATTAGAGCCCCTTCTCCCTTTAACCTAGTTAGGTTCCCCTCTTGTGAGCACTATCATCATAGTTGCTCACTTCCCTCCTTGGCCTCATTAGAGCCACTTACCTTACAAACTTAGGATCCACCTAGAGTTCTTCAACTCTATGTGAGCATCATCATAATGATGTTCCTTCCCCCCTTGGCCCTATTAGACCCATTCACTCCAACTTAGAATTAAGATAGAGTTCTTAAACTCTATGTGATTCTCATCATCATGAGTACTCACTTACCCTTCACAACTTAGACTTAGAGAGTTCTTTAACTCTATATGAGTATCATACTCATTCCCCTTGGAACTTTGGCCATAGTCAATGGTTCCTCACCCTTAGTTAGGTGAACTACAGTTGCTCTGATTCATTAGTCAGGATACGTAGGCACAAGATGCGACGTCTTGGCGAGCATACTTAGTGTACATACCCGTAGGTCTTTACCTTTAGCACCTTGGTCTTTACCATTAGTTCCTTACCTTTACCCTTAGCAGATCCCTTAGTAAGCAAACATAACATAACACAAATATAAACAAGAGGTTCCCGTAGAGTACTACAGATACTTAGGATGCTAATACCTTCCCTTAGTATAACCAACCCCCGAACCCCCGATCTCTTAGTTGTGTCTTCACATAGCGCAATTAGGGTTTTCTTCGATCTTTACCCTTTCCTTTGGATAAATCAAAGCTCGGTGGTGAATTCAAAGATGTGTGATTCAAGTTAATTAATAGCTTGATATCCGATTCTCACCGCAACAGAAATGGTGACTTCACTGGGGATAAGAGAGGGTTAAGCCCACCTTGTTTTGTTGGGTTATATATTTTGCTTACTTGCTTGTATATCTGTATATATGTATATCTGTATATTTGCTTGGGTTCTTCTGTTTGGAAGGGTACTACTTTTGAGTGGTGAGATAAGTCTTAACCCGGACTTGAGAGCACATATGATAGGATTGTGGTGTAATCAATAGTCGACTGTTGGGAGTAGTCCTAACAAGTTTGGCATATGATGACCATGCTCAGTTGAGGCCCTTTTTGGATTATTGATGTCTGATGTGAGTAGTCGCATTGATGTCAATCTTTCCGACCTGGGAGTCCGTGAGACTGAGGATCGTAGTTACCTTTACCCCCACTTGGCCTTTTTAGGATGTATTGTGATGGCTATGAGGGAGTAGTCCCAAATGGTTTATACGCGATACTACACTCAGACGAGTTTATCTTGAGAATATTATTAACCCGCGCGAGTAGTCACGTAGGCCGATAATATCCGAAAGATTTATTAATGACTCTAAGAACTTTTAGAACCCTGTTTTACAGTTGATAAACCCATAGTACACACCTTTTGGGATGGGTAGACCATGGCTCCACTCATGTGACTCATAAACCTAGGACTTGTGTGCTTTGTTGTGTGTACATATGTTTGTGTTTGTGCTTGTGTGTCTTGTACATTGAATACATCTCATTGCATCCATCGTTGGTTTTAAGGAACTCAGTCATCTTTTCCTTTGTAAATCATAGGTATCATGGATATTGAGAAAAGGAACACTAAGAAGTACAATTTCAAGAAGCCCAATTTAGTAGAGTTGAAAAAGCTAGCATCCTTGGTATCTTGCCCTGAAGACTTCAGAAAGCGTTATGGAAGATTGATTGGTATTCTCAGGACCAAGATGGAAGATGGTGTTCTCGACACGTTGGTGCAATTTTACGACCCTCTTTACCATTGCTTCACCTTCCCCGACTACCAACTTGTTCCGACATTGGAAGAGTATTCTTATTGGTTTGGTCTACCTGTAAAGGAGCAAGAGCCGTTCAGTGGTCAAGAGAAGATTCCTTCACCAAAGGAGATTGCTGATTCTATCCATTTGGAGATGTCTGAAGTTAAGCGTCACCTCACCACCAAGAATGGGACCAAGGGTCTACCTTCCAAGTTCTTATTTGATAAAGCCTTCTACCTAGCTAAAATGAATAGTATGAGTGTCTTTGAAGCAATCTTTGCACTCTTTGTCTATGGCTTGGTCTTGTTTGCTAATATTGAGGAGTTTGTTGATATCAACGCCATTCGGATCTTCTTAAGTGGAAACCCAATACCTACACTGCTTGGTGATACTTATCACTCTATCCATCACAAGACTTTCCAAGGAAAGGGTACCATTTCATGTTGTACACCTTGCTCTACACGTGGTTTATTGCACATTTGCCTCGGATATCACACTTCAAAGATAATCCTGACAAGCTTCGTTGGTCTCAGAGAATCATATCTCTTACCTATACTAACATATTTTGGTACGATCCAGCTTACGACAAAGGAGTCATCATTGATAGTTGTGGCTCATTCCCCAATGTGCCACTTCTTGGTATCAGAGGTGGGATTAACTACAACCCCATTCTAGCTAGACGTCATTTTGGATTCTGTTAGGTGCGGATTTGACCTAAAAATGAACTATCTTTCCTTGCACTTTTTCCACTCTTTTCTCATGTTTTCATTGGTTTTGCCAATGATTATTGTTGTTCTTCTAACAATGAGAATATACCTTTGGTGCTTGTAATATGTGTGTTATTGTGCAGTAAAAGGCATTAAATGATCAAAGTGTAAAACACAAGAAAATGATGCAAGCTGCCAAAGAAATGAGGAAGACATCAGTAAGTTTGCTTTGCGAACTCTGGCGAATTGCCAGCGAAGGTTTGCTTTGCGAACTCTGGCGAGGTCTCTAGCGAATGGTCCCAGATTTTGGCAGGGGCAAAGGGCACTAAAGTTCGCTTTGTGAACGGGAAAGCGAGTGTTCGCTTTGCGAGTGATCCTTCTCATTGCGAACTCACGAGAATTTCTGGGGCGGTTTAACTATTCAGAGGCACCTCAAGTGCCTATTTTTACCATTCGCTGTGCAAATGAAACGTTCGCTTTGCGAACTGTGAAAATTCCTAAATGTGTATAAATAGAATTTTCACACTTTTTGAGATTATGTTTTAATTTTGGAGATAGAGAAACTTGTAATTTTCAACATAGAAACTCAAATCCCAAGGGGGAGAAGGTAAGAGCTTCAATCTCTTGTTGGATTTGGATGTAATCTTTTGATACCTTATGTATTTCATCTAATGTATGTTTGTGAATATGTTTTGATTCTCTATTGTTTGTTGTCTTTGATTGATTATTTGTGGTCTTGACAAAACCTTTACAAATCCTTGATCTTAGATTTTCATCTATCAATGAGTAAAACTTTTGACATGGTTTTGCAAGTTAGTATTCATTGTATCTTTTGTTGTATTATGTTGATTAAGTAGCATGGCTAGCATGAGTAGGATCGATACGGTATTGCGAGGATGCGTGATAATAGTGATGAAGAACGATATTCACATTCATTTGGAAAATTAGTTGAATACATGTAAAAAGGGTTAAACGAATGTACGTATTCTGATCGTTTGCATTTTATATGAAGCAGTCATTTATCTGATGTGGGTGTCATCTTTGTTTACCTGTTTATCTTTGATTTGAACCGCTATAGACATATACTCTTCAGATCTGGATCTAAGATGATTATCTATTTTGTTCTGAACTCTAGAAATAGATTTAGGCTTAACACTTGCGTGAGTATCAGCTCTTAATGATATGTGTTGGTTTTTGTTACGTGAGACATCACTAATGAGGCAATACGGTCATTCTCTCGACATTGCGTTAGACATAAACTTTGTCGTGGGTGATACGTGAGGATATTAGGCAAATGATTGATTTATGTATAATATGATTAGAAGAATGCAATTGTTATCAATTGATGAGATCTAATTCCAACAAGGCTCCGTTTATAATTCAGTCTTTATTTTATATTTTCCGTCTTTACATTTTCTGCATTTTACTTTGGTTCCTTCTTAAAACAAAAACTTTTGAACCATGAGCTTAGAAACATAGAAACCGTCGAATGGCATTCTTTCCTTCGCACTGATCCCTGGGGATACGACAAAACTGGGTTACTTATATATTTTTGCTTGCTGCTATTCTAGCTTTAACAGATTCCCTATAGAAGATAAGCCTAAGAACATCCTTTTGTCCGGTTTCTTTTATCTTAACGAAGAATCCAATGCAGAAACCAAGGATAGTGTTTTGCATGCTTGGGGAAAGCTCCACGAGAGAACTAAGAATGACTTGGGAAAGAGAAACTGTGTGGCCTTGGAACTTTCCTTCGGTGGGTTCGATCTCGAGCTCGTGATCTTAAGATGCCATATCTCCTCGAGAGACCTCCACAACCTACTGTTGTATCTCCCTCTATCATTCCTTTTGAGCGCATGGAGGAGTATCAGGAAACTCTGGCAAGGATGAAACTTGAGAGGGACACGTGGGAAGGAAAATACCACGCCATCCATGCTGAATAGATAGAGATGAAGAAATAGATGAAAGAGAAAGATGATTTAATTGAATGGCTTGAGAGACGTGTGATTGACAGACCTATGGCGCAAGAGAATTCATTTTTCTCTAGTGTGCAACCCACTTCTAGTACTCACGAGTATGCAAGTATCCCTCCGACATCTGACGCTTGGAAAGGGATTGTTGACAATTTGATTCTGGAAAATGACAAGTTAAAGAGACAGAAGAGGAGGCGTGGAGTTTAGCCCCTCTAGATAGGGTTGCTTTTTAGGCGGCCTAGTTGTTGCTCTTATCTCTTTGTATTTTGAGCTTCTTGAATGTACTTTGAAAGTTGTAACTTTTCTCAATATTTAATAAAGTGAAGCTTATTTTGAAATTGTCTCTCTTGAGTTCCTTAAAACCATTTGCATTCGCATTTTTGCTAAACTATCAAGGAACTAAATTCGTTTTACAGACTTTGTAGAGATGGATTTTGGAAGGAAAGGAACTTGGTCGTACACCTTCATGGTTCCTGATGTCAAGTAGCTAAGGGAACTAGGGGAATTGATTGAAGATCCAGTAGCTTTCTCAATAAAGTATGGAAGAATTCTCCCGCTCTTAAGGCTCCAAAGGGTTGAAGGACTACTAGAGACTTTGGTTCAACTCTACCATCCGCTTTATCACTGCTTCGTGTTTCCCGATTACCAACTGACGGCGACCTTGGAAGAATACTCTGCCTTGATAGGTCTTCGTGTCAATGATTCTCCTCCATTCTCCGGATTAGAAGATGAGCTCAGTGCGAAGGACATTGAAAGAGGAACAAGGCTAAGGCTGACTGATATTCAAGACCATATGACCATCAAGGGGGGGACTTTCTGGATTACCCGCTCAGTTCTTGTTCGAGAAAGCTCGTTACTTTACTGATAGGAAGAATATTGTACTCTTTGAGTCCACTTTCGCTTTTCTAGCTTATGGACTGTTTCTGTTTCCCAACACTAAAGACTTTGTCGACGTCAATGTTATTCAGATCTTTATGCTCAGGAACCCAATTCCTACTCTGTTGGCTGATACTTATCATGCCATTCACTCAACGAACATGTGAGATGGAGGACAAATCATCTGTTGTGTTGCTCTCCTTTATAGGTGGTTTATTTCGTACCTACCAAGGACCACAACCTTTTGGGATGTGGAAGACCGTACTATTTTGTCCAAAAGGATCATGGAGCTTACCCACGCTGACATCAAGTGGTATAACTTAATCTGTGGAGGGATTCTCATGATTCACAGCTGTGGGGATTTCTCCAATGTACTTCTTATGGGCAGAGGGTATGCATCAACTATAACCCCGTTCTCGCTCGTCGACAGCTTGGCCACCCAATGGAGGAGATACCTGATCTTAGCAATCTGAAGAGGCTTTTCCTTGAAGAAGGAGAAAATACCGAGTTCATGCTCAGAGTTGCACGCGCCTAGCATTGCATAAATAGACAAAGATGGATTGCGATAGGGAATCCTGACTGTACTGTCACCGAGCCTTACTTCGAATGGCCTCGTGAAAGAGCTCTTGTGATGATGATGCCTTATCCGCTTCATAAGCCGCCTACAACTGAAGAGCTGAAGCTGAAGAAAGTGTTGGAAGAGCAGACCCTTGATAAAGTGAAGATGCAAGAGCAAATCAACAACCTCATGAGGGAGCTTAGTAGAGGGGAAGAACCATCATCAAGTGGACTAGATTCCTAGTTTCCTTTTATGCTGTATTTTCTATTTTTTTACCTATGTAATGAACTTTGAAGGTGTACCACCTATGTTGTAATATTTGCAAATTTTCTAATGAAAGAGCTTATTTTGAGAAATATCCTTTTATCTACAAATGTTTGCAAACTTTTAGTTCCTTGATAATTTCGTCTGCATTTGCATTTTGCATTCTTTCATGTCATAACATGTGTTTTCTTTCCTGTCGTGTCTCATTCCGTGGTCTTCTCTTCAGAAACCA
This sequence comes from Lathyrus tuberosus, assembly GCA_022829125.1. Classification (NCBI taxonomy): domain Eukaryota; kingdom Viridiplantae; phylum Streptophyta; class Magnoliopsida; order Fabales; family Fabaceae; genus Lathyrus; species Lathyrus tuberosus. The sequence continues at coordinate 9,646,980 of JALAZF010000206.1, read as the reverse complement.
TCACACTGAGTTTTCAACGCCGATACAACACACGAGCCCGAGCTCGCCAGAGAATGTCTGAACACGACTTTGAAATGGATAGAGTCAACAACGAGTTGAATGATCTACGAGGAAGTATGGGACAGATTATGGAAGCCTCACAGGTTATTAGAGCAAAGATGGATACTCAGACCACCGTGGTCTCTGAAATTATCACTCCAACCGTGGAGCCTGCTACTAATGCAAACACTGGTCTCTTGCCACCATTTGGGTTGCCACCTGGTTTTGTGCCACCACTGTCGCTCCCTGGATTTTCATCCAGGTACAAACGCGAAAGTGACGCGGAAACAGAGTCGCCAGTAATGTGTATTTATCCCAAGAGAGGGAAAGGAAACACTGCGTAAACTTGAGGGGAAAGAAAAGCACGGTCATCGCGACCGAGAGAAACGGGTAAGGGAGTCGGTTACGCGAGGGGAAGGTATTAGCACCCCCATGCGTCCATCGTACTCGATAGGATCCAAGCTTGTTGTCTATGTCTAAAGGGTGTGTCAAAAGTCTAAGTCTACGGCTAAACGGAAACGGAAAACAAAAAGGGAAAAAGAGACTTGATTGGACATCGCCTTCCTAGGCCTACGTATTCCCTCGTACAATGGGAAATTCAGAGTCAACGTAGTTCGGAGGACTACGAGTGGATGGAGGGAGGTTGCTCGCCAAGACATCGCCGTCTTGTGCCTACGTATCCTCAATCTATCCAAAGAGAGGAAATCAGAGCGTCCGTAGTTCGTGGGACTACGGGAAATGAAAGGAAGGGTGCTCGCCAAGACATCGCCGTCTTGTGCCTACGTATCCTCAATCTAACCAGAGAGAGGAAATTAGAGCGTCCATAGTTCGTGGTAACGACCACAACATAACAAAAACAGACAAGCTCGAGGAGTATCCACATCGCTCAAGTAGCACACATCTGACTGTGGATTCATGTCATCATAGTGGCCAAGGGATATGCCTAACAATAATATCATATCATCGAAGCAGGACAGAGCAACAGGGACACCTAGCCACGATATCAATTCATCGGGCAGGATGAGGAGCTTTAGCCACGGGGTCATATCAACCGCGACAAACAAGCTAACTGTGGGAATATAGAAGCCTAACCACGATATCATGTTATCGGGTAGGACAGAAGCGGGGAAAAAGGATTGTGTATACGAGCACAAAGCATCAACGTCGGTCAACGCGAGCTAAAGACAAATTGTGGGGGTTTGATTACTAAACCCTTCTTCCACTTGACGACTCGATAACAAGAGCGGTGGCACATGTTCAATGCATCAACACATAGTGCGAGCGAGTGAACGACTCAACTAAAAGTGCGGGGTACCGATTGCAGGTCCCTTTTCGCTTGCCTTCTCCGAGGACTTATCAGGGGGAATCGGAATGGGACGCCTCTTTTGAGGTCTTTAGCACAAAATTAAACAATCACAAACAGGGCCTCCATTGAGGACTTCCAGAATTACCGGCCAAGTGGCACGGACTCCCAATCCTACTTCTCATGGCATCAAAAGAAGAAAAAATGGAAAGAGAGTAAATCAGTTCGAGGAATTATACCACACGGATAGCAATCCGTAAGTAGCAAAGCAAGCAGAACAAGAAACCCAGAATACTTCGAGCAAGCTAGCATCAAGCAAACACAAGTGCGATTAGTGAATGAGAAGTAACCCGTAAAGCAAAGATACGACGTCGATGAAAATAAATCGCAACGGCATTGGTAATGGTGAACCTGCATCACAAACAAAACCACACGGAAAACAATAGCAAAATGAATGGCGAGCCTCAAGATGAGAGGACTCGCGATAATCCGCAACGGATAATAAGCTAAGCTCCTTGAATCGTCCCATAATCACTCGCACAAGCATGAAAAGTGTTAGTAATAACAAGGAAGATGATATCACAATCATATGTTCATGTTACTACATCAAAACAATACCAATGTGCAAAATACGGAAGCAAAGTCATGCATAAAAGCAATATTCCAAAGTTGGGACAACACTACACAAATAAAACGCGTGACCAAAACACCGTCACGGAATCAGACGAAATTCGCACAACATCAATGGAAGACCGATACAAGGTAAGGAAAATCAAATTCCATAATTAAAACCAAGCCGAAGTTGACTTCCAGAACGGGGCAGCCGTGTGCGCAAAGTGAAATTGTGTCGCAAAATGATCCGTAAACAAGCAAACCCAAGCATAATGATCATCCACAAGCAAGTAAGCATAAGCAAATATCAAATGCAAGTCGACAAGCAAAATCCGCACAAAACGGAGCTTAAAAGCCTCAAAACGAAAAAACGCGTCAAAAATCACCGACTCGGAATTGAACGAAAATCGCATGGTTGACCGCAAACGTGTCAACGGACTCAAAAACGAACTCGGTTTGAATTAAATCCACTCGAAAGTGGGACTTTTAGGCCGATTTCGTCGGCTGGCAGTAGCAAAACAGTAGAAAAAAGTTGTCCGAAATCGACTAAAAAGTCCACTAACAGCTCTGGAATCATCAACAAAGTCGAGTTACATTATTCGCATTCGCAAAAACATGCCACGGTTAGGAAGTTATGACCAAAACACCTTTTTAAGGGAAAGCGATACGATAACGTTCCTACACAACCGAACTTTTACTTCTCAAGCAAACAAACATTATTCAAAAGTTGACATAAGTCGATCAGAACCGAATTTTTAGCATTGAAAAAAAATATTGAATCAAGTATTCAGTTTGAATCTACAATTACGTCAACTCTTGCATTCACCTGCATCGGAACAACTTCACAAGTTCTCAACAATTCGGCTTATGCAACAACACCAAAATTCAACACAATTATTATCCGGCAATTTAGAATCCACAACAATTATTAACTCGTGTCAAATTCAAGTATCACATTAATTCTCTACAATTCTAACCAATTCCGGATTTAAACCTTATGCAATTCAAGAAACAAGTGATATCTCAATTCCACAATTACCTCTTAGCCATTTTAACAAACACCTACACTTCAAGAATCTCAAATCAAGAATTTACATCATAATTATCATAGCAATTCATGAATTCTTATAACAAATCAATATCAACTCACAAATCAAGGATCAAACAATTAATTCACTCAACAATTATCACACTTCTTGAATTCAAGTGTTCACCTAAGCATTTTATCAAACGCCTAAGCTACAACAATATCAAACTCACCTTAATTCAATCCAAACATCAACAATTAACAAATAATGAAGTGAAAGATTCAAGAATTGTTACCGGAAAGTAGATCGGAGGAGCAATTGATGAAGAATCCGTGGAGAGGAGGGAGTATGGCGCGCGACCGATTGGAAGGAGGAAGGACGATCGCGCTCCGCGCGGTGGTTCGCCGGAAAGCGCGGCGGCTGGCCGAAGTAGGGACGGCCGGCGGAGGGAAACCGAGAGGAAAGAGGAGAGAGAGAGAGAGAGAGAGCCAAGTTCTAAAGAGAGAGGGAGAGCTTTTGATAATTTTGGGTTATGTTGTTGTTCTTGAGGAAAAGTTGAGAGAATTTGAAGTTAAGAGTGTTTGATCTTTGAAAGAGTGAGTGAGAATGTTTTTGGTGTTTGTGAATTATCAGATCCTTCCAGAGAGGGAAAACTGAAATTTGAATATATAGTGCGATGAAAAATGAAGTGAAACAGTAAAATTTTAGCTTATCGGCAGCTTAAGTGAAAATAACACCTTGCTCGGTACAAAATTTTGACTCTGAGCCTCTTAAGAAATTGTTCGCGTCTGAGTCACGGACGCAACGCAAAAAGAACGGATATCATTCGATCAAAATTGAATGAGTTGGATACGTTTAAGCGGCGAGACGTCACTGTCAAAAGTCATTTTTTCAGCTTATTTACCGTCTGCTACTCGGAAACGTGACAAGCTCATCTCTTTCAGAGCAGAATCTCGACTCGACTTTGTCAGTAAAGTTGTAGATCTACGAGTCAGTGACCTTGTTTCAAAAGATGAGCACGATCGGACAAAAAACGAGTGAGATATGAATTTTCCCGTGAAACAACTTTCAACCTTTTTCTTCGGTTCAGCATTTCCGTTTTGCGAAATAAACCAAAACGATGATCTTCAGAGCACCGTTCAAACCCAATCTTGTCTTTGAACTTGAAGAGAATAAAATTTGTGAACCGGCGCTTCGAGAACGGACACAATCCAATAAAAATTGACCGAGTTATGATTTTTCCAAAATCGGACAGACAGTGAACCGCATCAATGAATTCCACTGGTAATTCACACTTTCGGAGTCCTTCCGCTTGGAACTGTTTCCTACTGAACATTCGGCACGAAGATGGCATTGAAATGGAATTTTAGGCACTAGAATGGCTTCAATCCGATGAACGAACTGAGAGTTATGAATTTTTTAGTGTCCGAAATACACCGGTTCAGCACTATTTTTCACTGTTCTTCTGCTGTATCGACTCAGAGAATTCGCGTATTCGGAGATCTTCTTCAAAGAAATAGCCTTCGGCCAAAACACGAAAGTTGGAGAGGATATCAAGACGGAACTTTTGGCATAGGAATCGCTCAAAATGTTTATCCAATCAGAAGTTGTGAACTTTGAACACCACCGGCATAGTTAACCAGCAAAAACCGAAATTCCAGAAACAATTAATTTCCGCCACTTCCCTTGATGAATTGGCTTCCGAGCCGAACATAAAAGTTGCAGAAAATACCGAGACGATTCTAACCGTTGAATATCAAACCAGAACGAGTTTTCGAGCAAGAGTCACGAATTTGGTAAACTGCACTGTAAAACTGATATTCTGTTCAAACTGTTCCAAATCAAATAAAAACTTCGACTTCTTCTGAGATCCGAATGACGAAATAAACGTTTGTCGCAACTAGTGAGAGCTTAGTGGAAATGCTTTGGTCCCGTCCCGATGCATGTATGTATATGATGACTTAGCTAAAATGTAAATGAATGAAACATAAGCCAGTTGAGTAGGGTAATAAATAAGAGGGTAAATTTTGGAGTGCTACAGCTGCCCCTATTCAATCGTCTTGGACCTGAAGGAATGATAGCGACGGCTTTCAGACCTTCAAGGTACACGGGGATTGAATAACAAAAGAACCCGGAAATTTGCAAACTGTGGGGATAATGAAATAGAGTGTTTGCTAGCCGAAGGTGGACTATGCTGGGAAAACAAGACCGGCCAAAGGCGGGCTAACAAACAAAAGAATACGAGGACGGCCAAAGGCGAACTCGAAAAGGAAGACTGGCCGAAGGCGGACTAACCAACAAAATAATATGAGGACGGCCGAAGGCGAACTCGAAAAGGAAGATCAGCCGAAGGCGGACTAACCAACAAAAGAATACGAGGACGGCCGAAGGCGAACTCGAAAAGGAAGACCGGCCGAAGGCAGACTAACCAACAAAATAATACGAAAACGGCCAAAGGCGAACTCAAAAAGGAAGACCGGCCAAAGGCAGACTACCAAATAAAATAATACGAGGACGGCCAAAGGCGAACTCGAAAAGGAAGACCGGCCGAAGGCGGACCAACCAACAAAAGAATACGAGGACGACCGAAGGCGAACTTGAAAAGGAAGATCGGCCGAAGGCGGGCTAACCAACAAAATAATACGAGGACGGCCAAAGTCGAACTCGAAAAGGAAGACCGGCCGAAGGCAGACTACCCAAGAAAATAATACGAGGACGGCCGAAGGTGAACTCGAAAAGGAAGACCGGCCGAAGGCGGACTCACCAACATAAGAATACGAGGACGGCCAAAGGCGAACTCGAAAAGGAAGACCGGCCGAAGGCAGACCAACCAACGAAAGAATACAAGGACGGTTGAGTCGAACTAGAAAAGAAAGACCGGCCGAAGGTGGACTAACCAACAAAAGAATACGAGGACGGCCGAAGGCGAACTCGAAAAGAAAGACCGGCCGAAGGTGGACTACCCAACAAAAGAATACGAGGACGGCCGAAGGCAAACTCGAAAAGGAAGACCGACCGAAGGCGGACTCACCAACACAAGAATACGAGGACGGCCGAAGGCGAACTTGAAAAGGAAGACCGGCCGAAGGTGGACCAACCAACAAAAGAATACGAGGACGGCCGAAGGTGAACTCGAAAAGGAAGACCGGCCGAAGGCGGACCAACCAACAAAAGAATACGAGGACGGCCGAAGGCGAACTCGGAAAGGAAGACCGGCCGGAGGCGGACTAACCAATAAAAGAATACGAGGACGGCCGAAGGCGAACTCGAAAAGGAAGACAGGCCGAAGGCGGACTAACCAACAAAAGAATACAAGGACGGCCGAAGGCGAACTCGAAAAGGAAGACCGGCCGAAGGCGAAGTCGAAAAGGAAGACCGGTCGAAGGCGGACTAACCAACAAAATCATACGAGGACGGCCGAAGGCGAACTCGAAAAGGAAGACCGGCCGAAGGCGGACTAACCAACAAAATCATACGAGGGCGGCCGAAGGCGAACTCGAAAAGGAAGGCCGTCTGAAGGCGAACTATCCAACAAAATAATACGAGGACGGCCGAAGGCGAACTCAAAAAGGAAGACCGGCCGAAGGCGGACTACCCAACAAAAGAATACGAGGACGGCCGAAGGCGAACTCGAAAAGGAAGACCGACCGAAGACGGGCTTACCAACAAAAGAATACGAGGACGACAGAAGGCGAACTCGAAAAGGAAGACCGACCGAAGGCGGACTAACCAACAAAAGAATACGAGGACGGCCGAAGGCGAACTCGAAAAGAAAGACCGACCGAAGGCAGACTAACCAATAAAAGAATACGAGGACAGCCGAAGGCGAACTCGAAAAGGAAGACCGGCCGAAGGCGGACTCCATTGGGGATAACAGGATAACCAAGGGTAAAAGCAACAATTTTACGACCCTCAAATTTATCTGGAATCAAAGTTGGGGAAAAGAGAAGTCTAAACAGACAACTCTGCAAGGGTGTACCAGAATGTACAACAATATGAAGGACGAATCCACTAAAGATCTCACTGGGGATAAAGCAAAACAAAATCTCCTGAGTTATGCCATTTGTGCTGAGGAAAAGTGTAACATCCCAATTTCGTAAGAATATTTATTTAATTTATTTAAATATTATATTCGTGAATTTCTATGATTTTTGGTGTTTCATGTCGATGTCGGGTTTTGTGGAGTTTTGGTTATTTTAATTAAATAATAGTATATAATATGAATATATTAGTATTATTATTAATTTAAAATAATATTAGAGGAATTGAGGGTAAAGTGGGCAATTGAGGAGAATTAGTGAGGGTATTATGGAGAAAGCCCATATTTGAGGCCCAAGAGTTAAATTAACTAAAAAGGAGGAATTGAGAGAATTATGATTCATTTGGTGGAGATCGTGAAAATAAGAAGGAAAGAAGGAGAGCTCTGAGGAAAAGAGGAAAAGGCGAGGATTTTCGTGAAGGTTTCCAAAGGCTCAAGAGAGAACTCATCGGATCGACAATCTAAGGTATGGTGAGCAATTGCCTTTCATTGTTTTCATTATAGGATTCGATTGATTAAAGTGGATGTGGGGATTTTGGGATTTTTTAGGGTTTATGGGTTTTGAGGTAAACTGATGACTGTGAGGGCATTCTGTGAGATCGATTAATAAGAATCGAATTTAATCGGTAAAATAGACCTTGGGGCAGGCTTCCCCGTTGTTGTAGTTTTAACCCTGTGGTGAAGGATTTATGGAGTTTATATGAAGCTTGAGAGTTTCGAAGGTTTAGGGAAATTAAGGCTTCCCGTAGTGCCCTGGATCAACCTAACAGACGTAGGTTTTAGGCCTTTAAATTCTGTGATGTGTTAGGACTGTTGTAGGGATGATTTTGGGTCGTTTGGGAATGAGATCGCAGGTGCCTTTGGAGTTGTGGTGCTACTGGTGCGTAGCAGCAATTTGCTGTAATCGCAGGTTTGCAAAGCGAACCAATCCTTCGCACGGTGAATGTTAGCCTGGACTCGCAAAGCGAGTAGCGCAGCGAATGCGCGATATCTGTGATGATGTTGAGGGGTTTTCTGAGGTGTGGGGTCGTGGGTTCGCAAAGCGAAGGTCCCAGCGAAGGTAGAGGCGAGGAGAGGCAGAATGTGGGATGTTTTAAGATTCTGGGATTCGCTGGAGCTTCGAAAAGCGAAGGTCCCAGCGAAGGTGTTCGCACAGCGAAATGCTACAGTTTTGGGAAATTTTGCTATGATGCTGTGATGTTCTGAGATTTTGGTGCTGTGATGTTATTGATGATATTGATGATGATGATTGGTTGTATTTCTGATGAATTTATGATGACATGATTATATGATGTTTTGGTGAATGATGATGCACATAATGATGTTTTGACGATGATGATTTGTGACGTTGTGTATCATACATTCATATGCATACTCTGTGACGATGCTTCATTCCCATTGTGCAGATATGAGGTAATTATGACGTGCTCGGTTCTAAATGCGGGATCAATCCTATTGACGGGGATCTTTGGAGGGTTTATGGCCTTGTGTCCATCCTTTGTGACGATTGGTACCACATGCATGAGTCTTGTTGTGCATTGCATTTTACGTGACATTGATGATTTGTGATATGGTGTTTCCTGATGTTTTCCCTGTTGATGTTGTATTTATGATGATGACGTTATTTTATGTATATCTTGTTTTATAATGATTATTATGAATTGTGATTACTCACCCTGCCTGTTTGAATGTTGCCTCCGCGTGGGTAACGTGCAGGTGATCAGGTTTAGCTGTGGATGCTTTCGAGGACTTGAAGTTATTTGCTTTTGGTCGATTTAGAGGGTCTTGCTCTGATAGTGTAACATCGGGTTGGGGTCCTTTGAGTCGAACTATGTTGTTTCCTTATTTTTGTTGTTATTTGATGATATGGTTTTAATTTGACTATTATGACGTTTGTCGAAAAACCTTTTATTTGAAAATTTGAGTTCCGCTGCCATTGAAGGCTTTTTGTGAAACTTTGAGGAAACCCTTTTGTTTACAGGGTAATTTATGTTATTTTGATTTAATGAGAAATGTGCACCCTTTGAGGTGATTTTTATGCCTTACTCTGATTATTTAAGTTGTTTCTGTTGCAACATTATTGGGGGTAGAAAAGGGTGTTACACTAGTGGTATCAGAGCAGGTCGGTCCGTCCGACCAGGTTTTTACTTGATGTTTGTCCCTGTCAGTCGACGAGTGTGTGTACACTATCGATGGTTTAGTTCTTCTAACCTTGTTGGTGGTGTGCAGGATGGCTGGAAGAAATGATCATGCGATTGCTGATGCGTTGGAATCGGTTGCTAACGTGGTGGCGCAACTGAATCCAAATGGTGGAGCTCCTGATGAGTTTCGCGCATTGGGGAAGTTTCAAAGGAACAATCCACCGACTTTCGTGGGTACGCATGATCCAGCAAGTGCACACAAGTGGCTGAAGACGATCGAGAAGATTTTACGAGTGATGGGGTGTTCTGATGAGCAACAGGTTCAGTTCGAAACGTATATGCTAGAAGAGGAAGCTGAGGACTGGTGGGATAACACCCGTCAGAGGCTTACTGATGTGGGCATTGTGATAATTTGGGCTGTGTTTAAGCAGAAGTTTCTGGGCAAGTATTTCCCAGAGGATGCTCGTGGAAAGAAAGAAGTGGAATTCCTTGAGCAAAAGCAAGGAGACATGATTGTGGCAGAGTATGCTGCAAAGTTTGAGAAGCTAGTGAAGTTTTGTCCGCACTACAATCGTGCTGATGCTGAGATGTCTAAATGTCTCAAGTTCGAGAATGGGCTGAGACCAGAGATTAAGTAGGGTATTGGGTATCAGCAGATCCGCAAGTATGCTGAGTTGATGGACAAGAGCAGAATCTACGATGAGGATAGCCGAGCTCGATCTGCTCACTATAAGCAGTTGAGTGAGAAGAAAGGGCAGTATAGGGTGTCGCTCCCGGGATTTTCATCCTAGTACAAACGCGAAAGTGGCACCGAAACAGAGTCGTCAGCAATGTGTATTTATCCCAAGAGAGGGAAAAGAAACACTGCGTAAACCTGAGAGGAAAGGAAAGAGCATGGTCTTGCGACCAGAAGAACTGGGTTCAGGAGTCGATTACGCGAGAGGAAGGTATCAGCACCCCCACGCGTCCATCGTACCCGATGGGAGCCACGCTTGCTTGTCTCGATCAAAGGGTGTAAGAAAAGGATACTGGAAAGGGAACTGGAAAAGGAAGGGAAAGAGAAAAAAGGAACAAATGTAGGGAAAATAAAAGAAGTGCTCGAATAGGCCCTACCCCACTGCCTACGTATCTCATCGGGAACATGAGAATCAGAGCGACGTAGTTCCCCTCATTAGGGATGGATTGTTTGTGTTTTTTAAGGAACGACTAATGTTCTAGCTCGGGTGTTGCAGGCTCGCTGGTCCGAGTGCGTTACCATCTTGCAAGAGAACGAGGAGAAGCGCGTTCGTACGTTGAGAATGAGTGAGATGAGAGAAGAATTCCCGAAGGAAAGATGTTATTGTTTGTTTTTGTCTTTTAAGCAAGAAGTGTTTTTGATTATGTGTGTTTTGTAACATGTATTTTATTTAAGTCCTTCATGTAGAATCGAATGCCTCGCATATCGACCCAAGACGGGACGCATGCTAAACATTCCAAGAAAATGAGAGAAGACCCCACACCTCCTTGTTCCCACATGAAAGGCCTAAATACAATAAGTGTTATGCCTTTATTAAGTGTTTTTACTCTTGTTTTAAGATGAGAAGAAGTGACTCAAAAAGAGGATCAAAGGTGAAAACTAAGAGGAGACTAAGACACACCCTAGTGTTAGCATGCTTGGATATCCTATGGTTAATGTGGTTTCACAAACCTAATTCTAAAAGAAAGAAGAAGAAGAGTAAAAGAAACAACTTACTTCCAAAATGGAAGTTAAGTTGATCTTAAGGAGGGATGAAAGAAAAGTTATTCAAGGAAAGCATGTAAATGCTTTACAAACACAAATAGAAAGGTTAAGAGAGATAAGAGAGTATAAGAGAAAGAAATGTGTGTGGAAGCATATCCACACACTTACTTACCTTTAGCACCTACATGAAAATGTTAGTTCAAAACAATTTGCAAGTAGTGCAATAAGAACAAGAATAACAATTGGTGAACAAACAAGCTAAAAGTTAAAGTATAAAGCTCCTAAGAGATGAACCTCAATCAAGATCAGAATCTATGCTATAAGTGCATTCTCTAATGTTAAGATATCAAACACAAATGAATTATGCATAAACAAAGCACTAATCATTAAAGAAGTGAATCATGGAAGAAATAGATGAAGAATGAGTGGATATGCAAGGTGATCATGCAATTATGCTTCAAATAATGTCAAATTCAGAATGTGGGTGACCTAAACATGTGCCTAAATATGATATACAAATATCACATAATGCAAACAATCAAGTGTCCAAGCATTAGGAGTGATTAGGATGAGAAGTGAGAAGATATGAATCATGAATTTAACATGGAAAGAAGTTACTTAAAGTAAAAGTCAAAACCAAAAAAAACAAGATGAAACTCAAATGTCCAAGGTCAGAAGTGGTATGACATGTTGAAGATGCACAAATGATCATGGTATAAACACATATCAATCAAATCCATACAACTTAGCAAACATGCAAGAAGAAGTCACATAAAAGAATGAATGCTTCATACTTGAAAAGAAATGCAAAAGATGCAAAATGGCATACAAATATGAATGATTATGGATAGGTCAGTAGCAAATCATGGATTAAAATGCAAATGAGATGATAACATGATCATATTAGAAACACACAACCAAACATGACAAACATAAGATGAAGACATAATAGAAATTAGTTCAAAAAGTCCCATAAGATGCATCATATAAAACAAAGGATCAACACATGCCAAATGGACTTAACAATGATCAATCAAATCCATACAACTTAGCAAACATGCAAGAAGAAGTCACATAAAAGAATGAATGCTTCATACTTGAAAAGAAATGCAAAAGATGCAAAATGGCATACAAATATGAATGATTATGGATAGGTCAGTAGCAAATCATGGATTAAAATGCAAATGAGATGATAACATGATCATATTAGAAACACACAACCAAACATGACAAACATAAGATGAAGACATAATAGAAATTAGTTCAAAAAGTCCCATAAGATGCATCATATAAAACAAAGGATCAACACATGTCAAATGGACTTAACAATGATCAAACACCACTTATAAGAGTCTAAACATGTTACCTAAACCCAAACACAAGACCTCAAATAATGGCATAAATGCCTTATGCAATGAAGGTTAAAGAAAAGCACATAAAGTTCAAGCAAAACTTCCTTCAAACACAAGCACACCAACATATGTCAAAGTGCATTCAAAAATTATGAAATTAGAATGTAAATGACCTCAACCAGTGACTAATCACATATCAAAATTCCATACAAAAATTCAGAGAGGAAGGGCCTCAAACAATCAAGCAATAGTCACTTATGAATCATGAACCAAAGTGAAAAGATGGAGGACCTAAATGCAATAAAAGAAAGTTCTAAAAATGAAACAAAATATTTTTGTGAATTTTTGAATGTTACTGAATTTATGCAAAAAGATTGATGCAAAAATGTTTAAGGATCTATGAGAAATAAATTTTTGAAATGAAGATATGAAGATAGAAACAAGTTTCAAAAGAAATAAAAGAAAATTATGGAAAGATATGCAAATATTCACAAAATCAAAATTAAAAATAATATAAAATTAGTTAAACAAGTTAAGACATCACATGAATTTTTGTAGAATTTTCCATAATGTTCTGGTATTTTTAAAAATCAATTATGAAACAAATATAAAAAAAAAGAAATTAAAATAAAGAAAAGAAAGCAGGGGTGCAAAGAAGTAAAATAACACGTTCAACATTCACAATGGGCTCAGGGTGGGGGTCTACATAGAAATTAGGTCCAATCCAATTAAAAAAGTGGTTGCGTGTGACGCGTGTACATGCAATCAACATACTGATGCAATCACAACCATGCATCTAAGTCAACCCACACTAATCATTAAAATATGCGTATCTAACAATCCATGATGAAAGCACATGATAGTTCCCTTACACACACACACACACACAATCATCAGAACTCAAAAGTAATAACACGTGAGGTGCACAGGTTTTCATTAATGTGTTGGCAATGTTATGGACGTTAGATCAATCAAACGGCCAAGATCAACACAATCAAAACAATCACGTGGACACCAATGCAGGCACACACTAATTATCATACAATCACACACATGCAATAACTTCATTAATGCGTTCGCGTATTATCAACCACACGATGAAAACACATCAACGGCCACGTTTAAAACTCATAAACCCTAACAATTAAAACCACCGGCCGGAGAAGGACCTCCAGTCATCTTCTCCGGCGAGCAACCGCCACCTGTAAATCTCAAAATCTCCAGAAATGCACAATCATGATATCAAAATGAAGCTGACACTACGTACATCACGAATCCATGCTCACTTTTCACATAACAAGCACATACATAGAGAACGGAGGAGATTAAAACATGCCCTAGATTTTGGATTTATGCCTCTAAGAGGCCTATCAACTAGCCGGATTGTCGAATGCTCCTATTGAGCTCATATCAACAAAAAACAAGCTAAACAAGATGTAAATCGTGCCAGGAAGGTTTGAGAGATTGAAACCTGAAAATGTTGAAAACTGGAGTTAAAAGAAAACCAGAGAGTTGTGCTTCTTCCTTGAGCTTCAATTGGCCAAATAAAGGCTTACAAACTCTGAAGAATGGAGATGAATATGGATCTGCAGTGTATTTACTCCAACAATTCAATGATACTCCAAGTTCAATGATGCTCGAGGATGAAGCTTGAAGATGAAGTTAGATGAAAATGATGATGGATTCGTGTAAACTCAGAGAGAGAATAGAGAGAAATTGAGAGAGAAAGTGAGAAGAACTTTGAGGTGAATGTGGAAAAATGAAGCTGATGCTCAATTTGTGAAGTGAAATTCTCATTTATAGTTTGAGTTAAATTTGTTAACCCAGGGTCAAGTGAGTGAGTTAGAAGAGAAGAATGGTGATGATGCGTTGCTCTGATGTAGCAGCAAGGGACATGGCTTGCACGACAAGCTTTCTCATTTCTCCTTTCATGTATGAAGCAACATGGGAAGTACATGGTGTAAGAAGTGTTTGACTTAATGAGGAAAAGAATATAGGGTGTGGCGTGTGAATGTTGAGACAATAACAACAACATTCTTTCTGATTTTAGCAGCTTGAAACATGGAACTTTGTGAAGGAAATTCTCTCACTCTAGTGTATGAGATCATGAAATTTATGTGTCATTGGAAAGAGAGTGGATCATAGAATAAGTTTAGTGTTGGTTTTGAATTAGAATGAAGCCTCAAACACACTTGAAAATGACTATGAACACAATGGTTCCAAACTGGTTGGTGGGCGTGTTACTTGGTCTGTGGGCAAGGCATAATGACGTAGGAAGTTTTCAGTGTGAAGCAATCATCTTTGGACCAATATATCTCCATCATAGCTTGGTTAAATCAAAATTTGTCCAACATCAACATTGAAGAGGGCATGGCAAGGAGCAACTTTGATGTTGAAAAGATTTTCATTTGGAGCTTCCATAATTGAGAAAAATGGGTGGACATTTGGCACACCAAGTGTTTGACAAAATGATGGCGCGTGGGCCTGGGCATGCTTGGTCATGACTTGATTTTGGACCTAGTTTCCTCAAACTTTGATCAATCATATCTCACTCAATATTGATCCAATGGAGATGTTCTTTATATGGATTTGAAGCTTAGAACATGAACTTTAATTGGATCCACTTAGGCCTGAGGTTTAAAGCTTTTATATTGGAGAAAGAGAGCCTCAAAGTAGGGTGCAAAATGATCCAAACTTACTATTTTTGGCAACCCTAAAGTTTCCATTTTTGGCAGTTTTGTGATTTCTTGATTTTTCATTATTCCTCCATCATTTCTTGATCAAATTTTGTCCATTGAACATATGTAACATGAATTTCATGAATTTGACCCTAAAAAGTCAGGAGTTGACTTTTTCCACTACACAGTTGACTTTTTCCCCAATTTCTTGATTATCAAGCAACTGACCAATTGATGAGCAATTTTCCATCCATATACACTTAAGAACATAAGGAATACCATGAGATCAAGCCTTGCCCAAAAAATCAGAGATAAACTGCTTTTAGGTCAAACCCTAATTTTGGCACCCTCTGGTTAGGAGGAAATAACACATCCTCCAAATCCAAATTCCTCTGAATATAATGTGTACCCTCTCAAACAATGATGAAATATACCATTTGGAGATGATAAAAACTCAAGGAGCTTGCCCATTTGTGGGTCAGATCCCAATTTTTGACTGCCTTGTGTAGGAGATGATACACTGCCCAATCTTGATGAATTCTTCTCTTCCCATGCCTTGTGGATCAAAGTGAGATGATATATGGCTTAAGGAACTCTTGAGACTTGTGAGAAACACTTGGCTCTTATTCTTTAACTTTGGATGATCAACACCTCTGAAGAACCACTGATCACATGCCCTTATGCAAGATGCAATGCTAAATGCTTGATGTTTTATTTTTCTATGCTTGAATGCAATGCAATGAAATGAAAGCTCATGCTAAATGATATGAAGAAATGAGAGGGCAAATTTTGGGGTATTACAGCTGCCCCTATTCAATCACTGTAGACCTGAATAGATGATAGCGATTGCTGTCAGACTTTCAAGGTATGGAGGGATTGAATACCGAAATAACCAGAAAATTTGCACTCGGTGGAGAAGAAGAAAAGGGATATAAACCCAACCGAAGGAACTCTGCTTGAATAAAACTCTAATGGGAAGAAATAACACTGAAGAAATGTCTTTTATACAACGCCAGACGACTACTGGCTTGCCACACTGCGGGTGGACTTTAGCAACGTCTTTTGTACAACGCCAGACGACTACTGGCTTGCCACACTGCGGGTGGACTTTAGCAACGTCTTTTGTACAACGCCAGACGACTACTGGCTTGCCACACTACGGGTGAACTTTAGCAACGTCTTTTGTACAACGCCAGACGACGACTGGCTTGCCACACTGCGGGTGGACTGTCTTTTTGAATGGAATCAGAAGACTACTGACTTGCCACACTGCGGGTGGACTTTTGCCAATCTGCGGTTGGACTTTGCAGCTGAATTGCCACACTGCGGGTGGACTTTTGCCAATCTACGGTTGGACTTGCCAATGATTTGCCACCCTTGGATGGACTTTTGCCAATCTACGATTGGACTTAGCTGCGGTCTTTTAAAGGGAGTCAGACGACTACTGACTTGCCACACTACGGGTGGACTTTTGCCAATCTACGGTTGGACTTTGCCTTGCTTTGCCATCCTTGGATGGACCTTTTTCCAATCTACGGTTGGACTTTAAGAATTTGCCACCCTTGGATGGACCTTTTGCCAATCTACGGTTGGACTTTAAGAATTTGCCACCCTTGGATGGACCTTTTGCCAATCTACGGTTGGACTTTAAGAATTTGCCACCCTTGGATGGACCTTTTGCCAATCTACGGTTGGACTTTAAGAATTTGCCACCCTTGGATGGACCTTTTGCCAATCTACGGTTGGACTTTAGGAATTCTAATACTGGATTACTCTCTGCATCCGTGTCAAACATCTCTGCTGACTCTGCTGAGGAACAATGATCAATGATTTGACTTCAGAGACTCCTGAAAGGATGATATCTCTGCTGGAGAATGAATGAATAATCCGTCTGCTTCGAATTATCATGCCTGCCAACAATAAATTGCACTTTGAAATATGGGGAAATGATGATTCTTCCAGGGATCACTTCATCTGCTTAGGGATGAATTTTGGTCACAGCAACTCCGCTGGGGATGAGAATTTTTTTGAATGACGTTCTACTAGGGAAGACAGGTCAATAAAACTCTGCTTGGGGACCTATCAAACCTGAGATCCTTTGCGGGAATAATCAACCCTCTAACTCGGCTGGGGAAAGAATGCACTAACACCTTGCTGAGGAATAGATTCTGTTGATCAAAAAGCCTCTGTGGGGACAAAAATAACAACTCAGCCGGGAAATATTGTTGACAAGATTCCATGCTGAACTCTGTGGGGAGTACAACTATCAGAGATACGATCTGGCTGGGAATCGGGGCTACTCTGCCGGGGATATGCAAATCCTGGTTAGAACATTTCACTGCAACTTGTTGGGAAAGAGTCCCTGGAGATCTGCTGAGGAAACCCAAAGCAATTCCACGGTAATCTGCTGAGGAATAAGACTGTCGAGCTTAGGATAAGTGTCATAATGCCCCATGTTAGGCGAACTCTCCCTTCGACGATTCCGTTGGGGATAATGAGTTTATAACAAACTCTGTTGGGGAGAACCACTTCAACGCGTCTCATGCTGGGGAACGTCTCTTGAGAGGATTTTACAGAAGACCAAGCGTCTTCCAACTCTACTGGGGATAATAGATCGGGAACCTCTCCTGCTGGGGAAATCCAAAATACCCCATGCTCGGGAGGGTCAACAACTTGCTCTTTGCTCCATGATACAAGACTTACCTGAAGAAACGTCATGAGAGGATTTCACAGAAGATTAAGCATCTTCAAACTCCTGGAAACTTCACTGAGGATTGACCAACAACTTCGGTGTCTGCGAAGCAACTCTACTGGGGACTTCGCAACCGTTATCGACACAAAAAAGCTTGTAGCTGTTGGAAGTACTGAATGAGAGAATCGACTTAATAAGATACAATGATACCCAGTTGAACTCAATTCACCGATATCGAAATATCGTGACCGACCGTCGACCGAATGATGGACTCACCCAGTAAACGTTGTGACAAAAGTGTGACAAGTGACCCCTTCCCTAAACATGATTGCCCCAGCATTCTGCGTGGGAATAAGTGATTACTCGTCGAGGAGAAATGCCTCTTGTGCTTGAAGTCATCTGGACCTGTTACCTGCAAGCAAAAGGATATGCACACATGCCCCGGAATATTGCGTGGTTTGAATCCGCCATCCAGGATTATACAACATTCAAAGTAATTTTAAATGTTTTCTTGCGCATGTTATTGTAAAGCCACCATGTTTTCAAATGCAATATTTTATCAAAAATTCAGACGTTTTTGCAAACAAAGCGGTAAAACAAAATAAGAAGCTTTTTACTGAAATTCAATTTATTGAAGAAAAGCCCATAATAGGCAATTACATCAGGAAGTAATCCCTAGAAAGAGGCGATCGCTGAAAATTGAGAAAAGAAACTATCCTAATGGCAATGTGAAAACGGCATTCCACTGAGTTTCAATTCTGCTATGGCCAGTATGTCTTCAAGACTCCCCAACCTTGCCTTCTGAGGAATGATCAGACTGATTCCTACCCCTTGGACTGTCAGTTGTTGAAACGGTGATGGAGTACAGATAACTCAGACCGTAGTCGTTCGCTTGAATCCCTCTTTTGCGTGGACCGCCCTTTCGGGTTTTCAATCCACCGGGATACCCTTTTTTGCCTGAGTTGTCCTTGCGGATTTTCAACTCACCGGGTGTACAATTTTTTTATTTATTATCCCTATTTTTTGCCCGAACCTTTTTTATTCTGTTTTTGTGGTTCTCCGGGATGCCCTTTTTTGCCTGGACTTTTTTTCTTTTTTGTCCAGCGGGTCTATTTATGCGAAGTATTTTTTGACTACGTCTGAGTTGACAGGGGATGAAAAGTCTTCGCCGTCCATGGTTGTAAGTAACAAGGCTCCGCCCGAGAAGACCTTCTTAACCACGAATGGACCTTCATAGTTGGGAGTCCATTTGCCCCTATGATCTGTACTAGGAGGAAGGATCCTTTTGAGTACCACATCTCCCACTTTGTAAACCCGAGGACGCACTTTTTGGTCAAATGCCTGCTTCATCCTCCGCTGGTATAACTGCCCATGACATACAGCTGCCAATCATTTCTCCTCAATAAGGTTCAACTGATTAAATCTGGCGCGAACCCACTCAGCTTCATCTAACTTGACATCCATCATGACTCTGAGGGATGGAATTTCAACTTCAACCGGTAGTACTGCCTCCATACCGTATACAAGCGAGAATGGGGTTGCCCTAGTGGACGTGCGTACTGTCGTTTGGTGCCCATGCAAAGCAAATGGTAGCATCTCATGCCAATCTTTGTAGGTGATAACCATTTTCTGCACAATCTTCTTAATATTCTTGTTGGTCGCCTCCACAGCGCCATTCATCTTCGGGCGATACGGAGAAGAATTGTGATGCTCGATTTTGAAGTCCCGGCACAACTCAGCTATCATTTTGGTATTCAGATTAGAACCATTATCAGTGATGATTCTCTCGGGCACTCCATAGCGACAAATGATATCCCGTTTCAAGAAACGAGCTACCACCTGCTTAGTGACATTGGCATAAGATGCTGCTTCAACCCATTTAGTGAAATAATCAATGGCGACCAAGATGAAACGATGGTCATTTGAAGCAGTAGGCTCAATCTTTCTGATCATGTCAATGCCCCACATAGCAAAGGGCCAAGGAGATGACATGACGCTCAACGGATTTGGAGGAACGTGCACTTTGTCTGCATAGATCTGGCATTTGTGACACCTGCGGGCGTACTTGCAGCAATCTGACTCCATGGTCAACCAATAATACCCCGACCTCAATAATTTCTTAGCCATTGTCTGTCCTCCGGCATGGGTACCGAAAGAGCCTTCATTTACTTCCTGCATTAACAGGTCTGCTTCGTGTCTATCCATGCATCTGAGTAGAACCATGTCGAAATTCCGTTTGTACAACACGTCATCCTGATTCAAGAAGAAGCTACTAGACAACCTTCTCAACATCTTCTTATCTTTAGTAGATGCCCCTGGCGGGTACTCTTGACTTTTCAAGAAACACTTGATGTCATGAAACCATGGCTTGTCATCAGACGTTGCATCAACAGCAAACACAAATGCAGGTCTGTCAAGACGAGACACTTCAATCTTAGGTACATGGTTCCACCTTTCCACTTTGATCATGGAAGATAACGTGGCGAAGGCATCAGCAAACTTATTCTCATCTCGGGGAATATGGTACAGCTTCACTGTTGTGAAAAATGTCAGCAATCTCCTCGTATAATCTCTATACGGAACCAGATTTGCTTGGTGCGTGTACCAACTCCCTTTCACTTGATTGATTACCAGAGCTGAATCACCGAAGATATCAAGGGTCTTAATTCGCAAATTAATCGCCTCCTCAATCTCCATTATACAAGCTTCATACTCTGCTTCATTGTTGGTGCATCCAAAAGTGATTCGGGCAGTGAAAGGCATATGAACACCTTCCGGCGTGATAAGAACTGCTCCAAATCCGCATCCATTCATATTGACGGCCCCATCAAACATCAAACTCCATTTGGATTCAGGGTCTGGCCCCTCCTCCGGGAGTGGTTCCTCGCAGTCTTTAGCTTTGAGAAACATGATGTCCTCATCAGGGAAATCAAATTTCATGGATTGGTAATCATCAATTGGCTGTTGCGTAAGATAGTCTGACAAGATACTTCCTTTGATGGCCTTTTGAGAAGTATACTGGATATCATATTCAGTCAAAACCATTTGTCATCGTGCAACTCTGCCCGTTAGTGCTGGTTTCTCAAAAATATATTTGATAGGATCCATTTTTGAAATCAACAAGGTTGTGTGCCTAATCATATACTGCCTCAATCGCTTAGCAGCCCATGCGAGTGCACAACATGTCTTTTCAAGCATTGAGTACCGGGACTCACAATCATTGAACTTTTTGCTCAGGTAGTAGATAGCATGCTCCTTCCTACCTGTCTCGTCATGTTGACCGAGAACACAACCCATAGAACCTTCAAGCACTGTCAAATACATTATCAAAGGCCTTCCTGCAACTGGAGGCATGAGAATTGGAGGTTCCTGCAAGTATTCTTTTATTTTATCGAATGCCAATTGGCAGTCGTCATTCCACCTGACCGTTTGATCTTTTCTTAGCAGTTTGAAAATTGGTTCACATGTGGCTGTTAGGTGAGATATAAACCTTGCAATGTAGTTCAACCTACCCAGAAAACCACGAACCTCTTTTTCTGTTCTCGGTTCAGGCATATCTTGTATTGCTTTCACTTTGGCAGGATCAACCTCAATCCCT
This sequence comes from Lathyrus tuberosus, assembly GCA_022829125.1. Classification (NCBI taxonomy): domain Eukaryota; kingdom Viridiplantae; phylum Streptophyta; class Magnoliopsida; order Fabales; family Fabaceae; genus Lathyrus; species Lathyrus tuberosus. The sequence continues at coordinate 9,625,778 of JALAZF010000206.1, read as the reverse complement.
TTTTCGCTCACAATGAAACCCAGCAGCTTTCCAGAACGCACCCCAAAAGTGCACTTGTTAGGATTCAACCTGAGACGGAACTTTCTCAGCCTTTCAAACAACTTTTTCAAGTTAATCAGATGCTCTTCTTCCGTTCGCGACTTAGCAATCATGTCATCCACATAACATTCAATCTCTTTGTGGATCAAGTCGTGAAATAATGTTACCATTGCCCGCTGATACGTTGCCCCTGCGTTTTTCAACCCAAAAGGCATCATCTTATAACAATATGTACCCCACGGAGTAATGAACATGGTCTTCTCCATATCCTCAGGTGCCATCTAAATCTGGTTGTACCCGGAGAAACCGTCCATAAAAGAAAACACTGAAAACTGAGCTGTATTGTCAACCAGTACATCGATGTGGGGTAGTGGAAAATCATCTTTCGGACTAGCTTTGTTAAGATATCGATAATCCACACACATTCTCACCTTTTCGTCTTTCTTTGGCACCGACACGATGTTGGCGACCCATGGAGGATGGTTAGTCACAGCAAGAAACCCTGCGTCCCACTGCTTCTGAACTTCTTCTTTGATCTTTATAGCCATGTCAGGATGAGTCCGACGAAGTTTCTGCTTGACTGGCGGGCATTCTTCTCTCAATGGCAGCCTGTGCAGAACAATATCAGTATCCAACCCTGGCATGTCTTGATACGACCAGGCAAAGATATCAACATATTCACACAACATCTCAGTCAAAGCTTTTTTCACATCTGCTCTCAAGCTGGCGCCAATCTTGATCTCTTTCTTAGCATCCTCGGTGCCAATATTGATGACCTCTATGGTCTCTTGATGAGGCTGGATAGTCCTTTCCTCTTGTTTTAACAATATGGCCAGTTCCTCAGGGAGTTCACAACCCTTCTCATCCCCTTCTCCGGCTTGATAAATCGGTTTGTCAAAGTCATACATGGCCATAGCAGAATCGTTATCAATGAAATCCGGAGGATCAAGTCTGCATGAACGGGTTCATGCTTTATTTTAGAATTTATTTTAAAACAAAAAGAAACAAAACATTGCCATTTTATTATTTTTTTTTGTGCAAAAATAAAAAGGAAAGACAGAGAACAAAATTTGAGTGCAAAACGTCTTTTATTAATGATTAAAATTGCAAATGCAAACAGGGTGACCCTACAAATGAATCTATACGCCTTGGGCAGAGCGGAATATTTTAACATGCATTATGGTTAGAAAAACAAAGAAAATTACTCTGTTTGAAGGGTAACCCTGATGACTTCTTCGACGGACCAATTCTGCAATGGTTGTCTCGGAGCACGTGGACGTACCCAGTTGTCCAAGTCATAGTCACTGTCAACACCATCTTCTGTAGCTGCACAAGACTGATCTGAGTAAATGATTCCCCCACTGTTGAAAGTGATGGGTCCACTGTTCTCTTCAACTGAAGTCATAGAGGGATGATAGCCAATACCAAATTTGTCCACCTTCATTGGTGTCTCTATCAGCTTGCCCCAGCCTTGGGCGTTGCCTGCTCTGACGACCTCAACAGCTTGCTTATAGGATGCAATGGATGTACCAGCTCTATCTGGTGCAAGAGAAGATTCAGGCACGTTATCAATGTTTACTGCTTCAAACGACTGGCAAAGCATCTCGTGAATTTCCCCATTCATCTCAATATACTTGAACGTGGACAAATGGCTAACAAAGATGTCTTCTTCACCACACACTGTCACAACTTGTCCCTCAAACTCGTATTTCAACTTCTGGTGTAAGGTGGATGTAACAGCCCCGGCCGCATGAATCCAAGGGCGGCCTAATAAGCAGCTATACGCAGGTTGTATGTCCATCACATGGAATGTAGATTTGAACACTTGCGGTCCAATTTGCATGGGCAATTCTACTTCACCAAACACAGATCTTTTCGTTCCATCGAACGCTCGGACAACCAACTCACTGGGCCTTAAAATCAAACCATCAACCTCTAGCTTCATTAGCACCTTCTTTGGTAAGACATTGAGCGAGGAACCAGTGTCTACCAGTACGTGAGACAACACTACACCCCTGCACTCCATTGTAATGTGCAAAGCTTTGTTGTGGTTTCTTCCTTCAAAAGTCAAATCCCTACTTGTGAAGCCCAAACCATGGCTGACATTGACGTTAGAAATTACACCCTCAAGCTGATTGACGGTGATTTCCTGTGGAACATATGCTATCTTCAACACTTTTAATAAAGCCTCTCGGTGCGCGTCAGAACACATCAACAATGATAAAATCGAAATTTTCAAGGGCGTCTGGTTCAGTTGATCGACAATCTTATAATCGCTTTTCTTTATTATCCTCATGAACTCTTCCACCTCATTGTCAAAGGTAATCTTTGTCTCTGTTTCGGGCACAGGCACACTCTTGACCACCTGTTTTCCTTTAGCTTTTGCTGCAGCTTCAGCTTCTTTATCACTTCACAAAGTTTGGGGAGCAAACAATCTTCCGCTCCGAGTAAAGCCACCTACACCACCCACATTGTCAATATTTGAACTGGCTGATGTCCCGACTTCTTGCTTTTTCCCTTCATAATACACGTCTGCCCCATAGTGCCATAGGATTGCCTTCGTAGATGTAAACGGAACAGGTCCTGGCACCGTGATGGTAACAGGACTGGGCCTTTCTTGCACAACACTTGCTACAGGAGCCATACTTGCAGGCACCTGAATCTCAGCAGGAGTGTAATAAATGGTCACGGTTGACACCTCATCAGCATCTTTCACATCCCTGTCAAACTGTAGCTGACCCTCATTGATCAGATTCTGCTGACCAACTTTCAACTTATCACAGCCATTCTCTTGATTCGAACACTCAAAACACATTTGATCACATCCCGGGAACACATGTCCCTTCAACAAACGATCTTTTACAACCAACAAGGAAGTCTTCGCCTGATTAATATCTGCTACCAAATTCAATCTCTTTCCGTCTTCAATAGCATGCACGTCTGCCACACCATGATCAGGCATGGGGTTCTGAAGAACATTAGGAGGCAGAGAGAAATTAATTGCTTTAGCATCAATCAAATCCTGCACCTTATGATGAAACGCCCAACATTTTTCAATGGTGTGCCCCTGAGCACCTAAGTGGAACTCGCAGCGAGCGTTAACATCAAAATTAGGTGGCAAGTTGCCAGCGGCAGGAGGTCTCATAGTACGAAGCTCAACCAACTTCAACTTGAGTAACTGCGGTAACAACGCAGAATAAGTCATAGGGAGGGGGTCAATCTTACGATCCCTCTGCCTAGACCTCTGTTGGAAAGGAGATTGCTGCTGCTGCTGCTGAGCTTGCTGTTGTGATTGTTGTTGTTGAACAGATGGTGCTGGGATTGTCACTGCACCTACTTGATGGTAACCCTAAGAACGTCCTCTGCCTCGTCCTCTATATACAACATTTGTATCACCTTCTCTTCTTTTCTGACCACTAGCAAATGGTTTCTTCGTCCCAGAAGAGCCAACCCCACTTACATCTTGGATCTTTCCAAGTTTCAACAGACTCTCTATTCTTTCTCCAGCAATCACGATATCAGCAAATCCGGTTGATGGACAAGCAGCCAATCTTTCAAAAAACGCCCCTTGCAGGGTGACCATAAACATGTCTGCCATTTCTCTATCCAACAAAGAAGGTTGAACCTGTGCAGCCATCTCCCTCCACCTTTGAGCGTATTCCTTGAAACTTTCCTTAGCATTCTGTGACAACCCCTGCAATTGAGTGTGGTTGGGCGCCATGTCGATATTGTACTGATATTGCTTTAGGAATGCTTCTGCCAGATCCTTCCAACTTCTCACAGTAGCTCTGTTCAATTTCATATACCAGGTCAAAGGAGCTCCAGCCAGACTGTCTTGAAAGTAATGCATCCATAACTTCTCATCATCTGTATGGGCTGAGATCTTCCCAAAATAAGCTTGGATATGTGTCTGGGGATAAGTATTGCCCTGATATTTGTCAAAGGTGGGCGGCTTGAATTTGGGAGGAATTCTGACCCCTGGTACTAGACCTAAACTAGTAACATCAATACCCATAGAATTCTTGCACTCTATTGCCCTTATCTTCTCAGCTAACTCATCGTACCTTTTATCATTAGGAGTACCCATTTCAGCATCTATCAGGGTGAACTGATCTTCCTGACCATCTTCCTGAACAACACCAGCATTTCTGACATTTCCATTGCCCAGATTACCAACAGGAGGAGGATTGCCAACGGGAGGAGGAGTGCCATGAGTTTGTGAATTATCCACCTGATTACCTCCTGGCGTAGTCTTTGGACGCTCGACCAGAAGCCTCAATCTCTCTTGAGTTTGTGCCATACCAGTCATGAGATTCATGAACTGGTCCATACGTGCCCTCATTTCAGCCAAATCATTCTACATTTGATCCATTATCCTTGCTTGATTTCTTCGAGTTGAGTATCGGTGTACGTAATTCTCAGCTATAATGCCTGAAACCAAATAAAGGTTAGAGACCCTGCCATGAGTACCTGAAAAGCAAGCAACCAAGATGCAAAATGATATGCAATGCTAATGCCATGCAAATGCCATGTTTATCACTCCCAGGGCATTTCACACCCTGATTCCAGTCTTAATCACAAGAGTCTCAATGATAGTCACATAATATTGAGAGAAAAATATGGCGAAGAATTGTGTTGTCATAATGTGCTGGTGAATAATCGATGCCGAAGAAACCCCTTTGAATAAGCCATTCATTGAACAGAAAGCTAATAAGTGCTGGAACATCTTACAATGAGTTCGTAAATGGGAAATACATCAAAGAAATGACTCCATCAATAAGCCTGATGGTAGCCAACAATACATCAACAAAAACTAACATTAAAAGAGGGGAGAGTAAGATCACACATCTAACTCCAAATCTTTCAATTTCTCGCTAGAATGCTTAATTTCTTAAAAAAGGATCCTAGTGCGCTGATGACCCAGTTTTTCAATCAACTCCTTGATCAACACGTCTCTCCTATTCAGGGCTTCCGCTAATGAATCTGCGTGTATCATGAGAGCTTCATCAGTACTTGTTTCCTTGAATCTCTTCACCCCAACTTGTATTTTGAGTCTTCCTATCTCCACCATGGCGTCTTCAAGCTTTTTCTTGGACCTCTTTAATTCATAATTAACAACCTCCAGCTGCTCCTGGCTCTTTGCAAAATCTTCCCTATGCTTTCGCCGTTGTTCATGTGCTCTAAGAAGCTCGTCATCTTTAGCCTTTAATTGTTCCTGTAACTCCGCATTCTCAAGTCTGACCTCATCCCAGGCTTGCTGAAACTTAGCTAACTTCTCTTTGTTCTGCGCTAAGGCCTGTTTGGTCTTCTTGTAAGCTTGAGTAGCAGCATCAGCACCTTTACTAATCTTTTGGAAATGCTGGGCTCTTTCAGCAAAGTTCTTTTCTTTTGCTGCTAAGATTCGTTCTGCATCTTGAACTCTCCGTTCCAGCTCTCTGTTGGCATGTAGACCATTCTGAAGAAGACTACTCAAATCGGAATTCTCCACTCGAAGTTCATTCACTGTAGCTTGCAGTTTGTTAAACTCTTCCATAGGAACGGTGGTAGGTTGTTCCGGAATTGCTGGATACAGAGGTGGCTCTCTTGAAAAGGGCAAAAGAACTTCTTCGACCTTTCTTTGAATCTATTCTGTATACTGTGGATAAGCTCTGTAATCACCTTTTCCAAAGACAGTCTTTCTAGTCTTGTGTAGGTGTCCCCAAGCATGCACAACCTTTCTTAACACCTCTGTGTCTTCATCCCGATTGAAGAACAAAGACTCTTCTATGTGTTGGTCTTCAGGAGGGTTCCTTGAGGCATTCCCAAATTGTCTGATAGCCAGGATTGGGTTGTAGTTAATTCCCCCTTTCCTGCCTATCAGAGGCACATTCAGGAAGTTTTCGCAGCTGGTAATGATCTCTACTCCTTGCAATTGACAGTCAAACCAAACAATGTTATCAGCAGTCAAACCCATTATCCGTTTAGACCACTTTAGAGAATCCCTAGTGTCCACAAACGCACCAGATTGAGCCAAATGTTTCAGAAACCAATCAGACAAAAGTGGAGTACAGCAGTTGACGGGACCTCCTCTTCTTTTCACATTTTTGAAATGCACTGAGTGGTAGAAATCACCTAACAAAGTGGGAATGGAATTTTTTCGGATAAAAACCCTCACAGCGTGCATATCCACAAACTGAGGTTGATTAGGAAATAGAACAATGTCGTAGATACACAGAGCCAGGATGGAGTTATAGACTGTCCACTTCTTGGCGTTGGCAAATTCTTGAGCTTGATCTGCAAGAAATTCTAAGTGAAAACCTTTGACTCCACTCTTACTAGCAACATTTCCTTTCAGCACTGACTGTTCCACCTGTAGAGTCGTTGCAATTTCCTCTATACTAGGACGATCTCCAAAAAAGAAGGGCACATTTGATTTGACTGAAACACCCAAGATGAATGAAAGCTCCTCCAATGTAGGCATCAAGATATACCCCAGAAAGACAAAACATCTTAGTGGCGGCTCATAAAACTGCAATAGAGTGTGGAGGGCATCATGCTCATATTTTGTAATGTTACGAACCATTTTCTCCAATCTCCCATATTTTTTCTGGAAAGTGATAAGGACACCCAGGTCAGCCATGGCTATCATTTTGTGAAGTAGATCCAAGGTTGGCTCTAGAAACTTGTAAGCAACATTGTTCTTTCTTTTAGCATTTGTCTCTATCGAACACATTGACTGGAATCAGAGGTAAAATAAGCACCTGGAAATGACAAACATGAATGTTATGTTATGATAATGCAATGCGAAAGGGCATGGTATCAGTGCTCTGTGTCGGTGCTGGACTGTGTGCACGGTGTCTGTACAAGGCTGAGAACAATACTGCAGATAGAATCAATGCCTGTACATCCTCAACAGGGTTCTATCCAAAAACATACAACTAGAGATTTTTGCGTTTTCAAATCATCACCCTCCCTTAAGAGTTTAAGGCAAGAAAGTTGGTATTGTAGTGCATATAAACATGATATGAGTGCATAAAATTAAAGTACTTCAAGAACAACACATTCATTGCATTAAAATCATCATTCAAAACACAAACAAGTTTTTACATACAGATAGTGTTTAAACAAACAAATGAAAGCTACATATGAAAATGTAGTAAAGAAACTGATGATTGCCATTGTTGAGGAGACTTGACTCCGTCTGGACTTATTGCTTCTGATGATGTTTTTTTTGCAGCCTCAAGTGCTCACTTGGGAAGCTTTAGTTGAAATGCATACCATCCGCAGTGAAAGTAATGACCCCTGCATCAATCAGATCTTGCACCTTGTGCGGGAGCGCCTTACAATCTTCAGTTGAATGCCCTCGTGCCCCAGCATGGTATTCACATCGGGCATTGGCATTGAATCCAGGTGGATATGGAGGAATGAGCGAATCTGGCTTCTTCAGCACTATCAACCCTCTTTTGACCAACCCTGGCAATATTTGACTGTACGACACTGGTAGCGCAGTAAACTGTCTCTTTCTTGCCCTCCGTCGTCCCAGCTGAGAGTTATTCTGTCGTTGATTCTGATTTGGGTATTCCTCTAGCTCAGGCCCTTTCCTTTTCAGACCTAGTCGGGGAATAGGAAGCAATTGAGGATGTGGTGACTTGAAGATTAAGGACTGCACGATGTGCCCTGACTTGAGGCAAATTCGGAAAAGGAAACCGGGATATCCATTTCTTTTGCAGCAACTGGCATAAGACCATCCGATATGCTCAGGCCGTTTGGCGTGAACTCAATTGTCTTTGAGTCTATCAGATCCTGGACAACATGTTGCAAGGCTTTGCATCTCTCCACATTATGCCCCGGTGTCCTAGAATGAAAATCACAGTGGGCACTTGCATCATAATCCAGTGGGGGAATACCAGTAGGCGGAGCCAGCGTCCCAAGCTCAACTAATTGAAACTGGAGTAGTGTCGACAATAGCTGAGAATATGGCACTGGTGGAATCTCAAAGTGCCTGTTCCTCTTTGGTCTATCCTGATATCGACGAAGAGCATTACCTTGTTGCGGTGAGAATCGGATAACAAATTATTTATTAACTTGCATCACATTTCTTTGAATTCACCACCGACTTTGATTTATCCAAAGGAAAGGTTCAAGATCGAGAAAACCTAAAGGGGGGAGATCTAAGGTTCGGGGGTTGGTTATACTAAGGGAAGGTATTAGCACCCTTAATATCTGTAGTACTCTACAGAAACCTCTTGTTTAGTTTGTGTTATGTTATGTTTGCTTGCTAAGAATCTGTTGAGGTTAAAGGTAAAAACCTAAGAGTATGTACACTAAGTTTGCTCGCCAAGACGTCGCATCTTGTGCCTACATATCTGACTAAAGAATCAAAGCAACCGTAGTTCACCTAACTAAGGGTTAATTTGAAGAACCATTGACTATGACCAAAGTTCCAAGGGGAAATGAGTGTGAGCTCATTTTAGAGTTTGAAACAACTCTCAAAATTCTAAGTTATGGGGAAAAGTGGATACTCAACAACTCTCAAAATTCTAAGTTATGGGGAAAAGTGAAATCATATAAAATGAGTGTAAGAATTCAAAGGGACGTACAATAATCAAGCATGAATAAATGGATAAACTTTCAAGACAAAAGACACCAAGGGCAAGGCCTACTTCAAATTACAATTTTTAAGAATGTGTGTGAAGTCTCATACGAGTATTGACAAAGAGGGTCCTCTCAAGATTAAAATTTTAAAGTGAGTAATAAGAGTTTTAGGTCTAAGAAAAGAGTGTCAAAAGTGACCCTTAAACCTAAACAAAAGACATCATCCAAGGTCACAAGTTAGTCTTTAAACGTCCCTCTAATGTGTCCTAAAACACTTTGGAAAAAAATATCTCAAGAATATGAAGAGCAAAAGACTTATTCAAGAGAGGTTCAAAAAACTAGGTCAAAATCACCTCTAATTCCATAAAATCAGAAATAATTATTAAACTTAAATAAAAAAAGAAACTAAAAATTTCATAAAATTAAATTAAACCTTGAAGTATCTACATGGATTATTTTGGAATTTTTGGTCAATGGAGACTATTTTTAATAAAACAGTTTTGAAAATGAAAATAAAATGTAAAATATTTATAATAAAAAATAGATGGGTGTATTAGTGAATTAGATATAAACTAAGGTTATACTGTTTCAAATTTGGGTTAGAAACGTGGGGGTGTTTTTAGCGAATGGTAGAAGGCCCAGGTCCAAACAAAACAAAGAAGAAAATAAAAGCCAAAATAGGAAAATTGAGGCGAGAGGGATTCGAACTCCAGCCCCATTGGTTTCACACGCGCTACTCTTACCACTGGGGTGGCCATACATCCACTATCCATAGCCTATACTGCACTACCACCTATCCTTTGACCTCATCACATGAAGAGAGAAAACTATAGTTATCGTGATTTTAGCGGAAGATCAAACATGAGGCATGCCCTTCGCTCCATCACTTAGAACTCATTTTTCTACCAAATTCAAAAAAAAGTAAAGTACCAAACGGTATGGCTCGCGAAGTAGAACAACATCAAGCCTTAAGCTACTTCAGATATCAACTGGAAATTAAACAAAAAGGACATAGACATCACAAGGTCCAAACTGTTAGTGTCACCACGCATCCAAAACTCACATGAACTACTCACATTATTATTCACTAACAGGGTGATATCGTAAAGCAACAACAAGCATTAATGATCATATCATAACAGAACATGTTAAGTGAGTTCCAATACCATATAAACTTAACATAGATCATGGGCTGGGGATGAGAACATTAAGATAACGCAATCCCAATAAACCAAACTGTCAGTACCAAAGATCATATTCTCAAGCTAGTATCTAAGATCAATGAGTAACAAAGGCAACTAACCCGTCACATATTCATTTTCCATGTATTTCGCAGATAACAACCTGGACATTGGGACTGAACAACCAAAAATAAATGGAATTCATCCACCTTATCTCAACCATATCTCCATCAACTCTTACCCAAATCTTGTAAGAAAACATTGTCCTATAATATTCAATACAAGGAGCAGCAGCTCAAGGCAGAAACAAAGAGCAAAATGATGTGGAATGCACGTGTCCAAGCTGAAACAAAAATCACAAGATGATATATCGAGCAATGTCTAAAAGAAAATACATTGCCCACCTCAGCCAACACTGATGTGAATGTAATAACAGCATGGACACAACACCTGCTCCATTCTCCACTCACTCTAAGAAAACTATTGTAAGTAAAGGCAAAGGCAAGAAAACTGCACCATATTGAATCCTAAGACTTCAGTCCTAGAGCCATACAACCAAACAATCTATAACCATTATTTCTATCCACACCAAATCTTAGACATCTGAGCCTGCAGGTGGACGTAGTAGCTTATATGACCAAAAGGAATTTGAGGTAACACAACTTGTCATACCAACACCTTTAAACAGATTTAACATGCCATTGGGATAATCAGCAAGTATATATATTGGAAACAGTTTAAGTATGCAATGTTTTTTTTTATCCTGCAGACCTGAGGTTCTTTCTTTGGCAATGTTGAGATGCCTTAGATTTTCAAGGGCGTCAAGAACTGGATGTATCTTTTGATTATAAGAAGATACAATGGGTGCAACAAATGGAGGTTGAGGTTGGTCAACATCAATATAAACCGGTGCAAGTGATGATTTGTTAACAGTAGTAGCCTCTGTGGAACCCTTTCCAAAATCCATTTTTCGAAAAGTGAGGTGATACTGTGAATATGAAGAGAGAAAATACAAAAGATTTGGGTGGTTAGATCGTGATATCAGCTGTGCAGTATGTCAAACATGACATGCTACATACTGACTTGCATCATGACACCAAGCTCACTTTCTGCCCAGCTGGGAGTAACCTATACTACTCAAATCATTAGCATGAGGATAGAAGACTTTGAATTCTAACTGTCAATACAGTCAGTGCATCAACAAGTATTTTACAACTCACATATCAAGCAAAAACACCAAAATGACTTAGGTGTATAAAACAACAAATTCATGGAATCAGAAACATAAAGGATGAATAGGATAGATCCCAAAACACATGATGAATACTGACTAATAACACCAATGTGTATCCTCCCAACATTAATCATGCTGCCATCCAAAGATGAGTGAAAAGGAGTGTCAAAATAAGGTGACAATATTTTAAACCAAACAAGTTTAAACCTCTTAAACCACAACTCTACACATGATATTGAACATTATGCGTGCATGGTCGAAGGTAATAAAACAAAAAAAAAAAACTCATCAGCATGTAACCCTGTACATGACGGTTTAGCATTGTGAGCACATAGACGTAGTGTTAAGCCAAAATCTCATCATCAACACATATCCACAATAGAACTTGGATTGAAATCTCCACGGCCCTACATGGTTATGGCAACATGGAAATCTAATGCTAATCATAAACAGTATAAAAGGTTTTTTCTTTTATTAGCTTAACATTATTATTCTCAATATTTTAAACAAAGCAGACCAAAACACAACAGTATGGGCATGGTACACATGATCAAGGGCATAAACCGATATGATACCAAGCAAAATCATGCCAACATATAGTCAAGTATGTTCTCAGCATTTTGGAGAATAAGTATCATGTTGACAGAAAACTAACAATGCAAGCAGACATGCTATCAAGTGTTCAAACAAAATCCTACGTGAATCCTCATCTTTAATTAATCAACTAACATGTAGACTAAAGCATGGCAACATGGTTATAATATATAGAGCATGATAATGAAAAAGAAAGGAGGATACCTAGTGGGATAAGTCCACTGCACTTTCTTTTCTCCTTTTACTAGTACCAAGCTTCCCAAATGTTTCCTTCCTCCTCTTCACTTGCAGCACAAGAACTTAAAGATATATTAGTGTTTTTTTTGTGTGAAATGTTGGTCCTTAAATGAATGAAAACAGGCCTATTTATAGAAGAGTGTTGAGGCTTTGAGGTATGGGTGAAGTTGCACCGAGTACCAACTTTGCCCTTCTTGGAAATTTTCAACATGTGAGTTGGGACTTGTAGAACCAAAATCCTTCCAAAATCTCTGATCAAAGATACAGTTAGGTCTGATATTGTGGATTGATGGGATTGGCTCAATGCTCAAGGAAAGTAGGAAAAGAAATAGCCATGCTTTGTGTAAAGTTTCTCTCACATCAAGTCCACTTGCACCAAGTTGCATAAACTAAGTTATTTTAATGATTCAAGTTGCAAAAATCGGGGCAGAGGTTCTAATCACACTAAACATGCCTCTAAACTTCAGAAAAGTGAAAGCTTTGGTGATTAGAAGTGGTATCATGTCATTATGTAAAAGTTGGCTACTTGAAAATAAAAACTGAACCCCCAACTTTGAAGCTTCGTATCTCACAGCTCACTCAATGGATTGAGGAGTTCTAGTACTTTTTGGAAAGCCCTCAATGCCCTCTACAACTTTCATGTTGGACCCAAGTTCTGAATCACAAGGGAACTTAGTGAAAAATGAGGTTAAAGTTGGTTGTTTATTAAAGGAAAACAAGCTGAAATTTCACTAAGTCTTGGGTCAGTTTGGCTTGTAAGCTTCATAACTCAAAAACCATGCATTTTTAGGAGAAAATTCATATTTAACACTTTGAAGATTTTGGAAAGAGCTTTCCCTTGGTCTTTGAGTCACTCAATTTGGATGTGTGGTTTGGAAGTTATGATCATTTCAAGTTAGCACAAGAGAGGGAATTTTTACACATGAAAAGTTTTATGATAAAAAACTTACTTCCTTTGCAAGAAACTTTTTGAAACTTGACATTAGTACTTTAAATCATCAATAAGGCATGTTATGATGATTTGAGGCAATGGAGGTTCCATTTGGATCAAAATCCCAAAGATTAAGGTTTCAGTCAAAACCCTAATTTTGACTGTGAATGCACTGAGATAAACCTTTGTGATCTTGCTTCTTTCTTCACATCTAAAGCTCATAGAAGACCTTTAGGGATGTTTACTAACTCATGGAGTCATGACCTAGGGTTTGAAGGCACCTCCTGATGAAAATCAAGGCCAATGATCCATATATCTTATAGAAACCCTAATTTGGAGGCAGGGTGAGACTGGGGCTCAAACTACTCAGGATGAGAGCCAAATGATCTTGAATTCTTGTTGAGTGAGACCTCTTGGATATAGATAACTCAAATGGTTGATGAACCAAGCAAATCTTGACTTGATAGGGCAAAATTCTTCAGTGATTCCTCAGGTTGAAAACCCTAATTCCACAGTTTGGGTTTGGTGATCTTTTGTTGACTTGACTTGATTCAAAATCTTGAGATCTTGGTACCAACAATATAGTGGGTCTTTGTGATGTTTTTATGTAGCCAGAGAATACCTTAGGAGGCCTTGAATCTCTTTGTGCAAACCCTAATTTCAAACATAATAGAAACAAACTGCCAGATATGGGTTAGTTAAAATAATGCATATATGATTGGTCCTAAATGTCTATGCAAGATACTATGACATCTAAGAGGTAAAATTTGGGGTACAACACTTGTTGCTGAGATACAACCAGGATGGCCATAGTGGCAATCTGCTCACTCTTTGGTAGGGATTCCTCAGGCAATTCAGTCGCAGCCTCAGGCATGGGATTATTATCCTTGCTTAACACACATCTCACAACTTGCATGATCAGACTCATCTGAATCTTCATCTGGTCGACTTCCTCTCTTAGCAGTTTCTGACCTTGAATCTGTGAGGGATACTCTTCTAGCCTTCTTGTTTTAATGATGTCAACAAATGCATTAGATTGTAATTTGAGCGGTATCACTTCACGTGTTGGTCATGTCCATATTGGTCAGGTGTTTAGATACCTAAGATCTTATTCCTTCCAAAATACATGTCCACAAGTGATCTAATAGTATCTCGCATGTAGGTCTGACTCTGTTCTGGTGAAAAACAATTCAAAAAATTGAATTTTCTTAAAAAATCAGCATTATGCGTCGACCTCAGCATTCATGCGCTGACCTCAAAATGGTCATGCGCTTACCCGTGATAAATGGCTCAAAACTGGCACTTTATGCGTCGACGCATAAAACCCATAGGTCGACGCATGAACTTGTTTTTCGCCCTTTCCACTTAAATTCGTGTCTGTTATTTTCTATTATTTTTTTTTGTCATATTTTTGATATAAATAGTTTTGGGTCTTCATTTTTCAAACATAGAACAAGAAACGTGAAAAATATATGTCAGTTCTCTCTTCATCTTCATCTTCTTCATTGTGTAAACAAACAATCACACATAATCATCTTTGTTTGTGTCACTCATTGTTAGAAGTGATAACGTTCAGAATTTAGGAAGTGTGATCTTCATCTTCTGGGTTGAGAGTTTGGCAGGTGTTTCTTGAATCAAATCAGTTGGGTTTGTCCTCCAAGAATCGAGGAGATTTTGGGGGTTTTTGCACAAACTGTTCTTTCTACAGGGATTCGGCTGGGCGAAGGTAACCGGAAATTGGCGTAACTGTTTCGGTTTAGTAGCTGTAATCAGAGGATCGTAGAAGAAGGTTTGGGTTCGAATTCTTGGAAGATTTCAATTGACCGAGTGAAGGTAACTGAAGAACGGAGTTTTCTTTCGGTTTAGTAGCGTGGGACGGTAATTGAATCAACCAAATTCGGAGCACTTGATTCATCTTGAATCAAGGGAAGAGAAAATTTTGCATCGACGATCGAAGACGTTCGGGGTTTGTATGTTCATAGTTTTCTCTTGTAACAAACAATTTGCAACAGCAACATATATATATATATCTCAATTCCGTTTGCGGAGTTGGGGGCAGACGTACCCAAAGCGAGGACGATTGGGGAACTGCCTAATCAAATCTCTGGTGTTCTCTCTCTTTCCCTTAACTCTTTTACATTTCAGTAGTGTTAGATTTCGTAACATTGCAAACTGTCGTAATTTCTGTCGTGGAATAATTGTACGCTGATAAACTGCTTTTGGTTAAATCAATACAATTCGTTGAATTGTGTTCTGGAGCAGCTGCACATTTTTCTCCATAGAAATTCTGCACATAGTGTGTTTACGCACACTACGTGTTTGATAATTTGTTTTCAAGCAAAATTCGAACACAGTGCTTTTAATTGTTTATCAATTAACCTCATTGGATTGGAATAAACATCAAGCAAGTGATTAATTTGTTGTCTGCGTTTGTAAGTGAAATACTCAGAACTGAATTTTTCTCCTTCATACTCATCCAAAATATATTCGTGCATATCCGATCCTTTTGGTAGAAGGTTCGTTGTAGACGATTTATCCAGCAGCAGCTTCCGTTAAACAGAATTTTTTAAAACAGAATTTTGTAGTCCATTTGCGTGTAAAACTCAAGGGATCTATTCAACCCCCCCTTTTAGATCCATAGTCATCGTCTAACAAGTGGTATCACGAGCTCCGGTTTATTCTGGTGCTTCGGTAAAACTTCTTGGATCATGGCGAACGAACCTAAGGGGGCTTATAATAGAGCTCCAGTTTTTACAGGTGAAAACTACAGCTACTGGAAGGATTGTATGCGCGTTCATATTAATTCCTTAGATCAGAAGGTTTGGAACGTTATTTTAAACGGTCCCATGGCAATTACTATGACTAACGCGGAAGGCGTTGTCGTTCCTAAACCCGAAGCTCAATGGAATGAGGAGGACGAGAAAAAGTACAGTTATGATTGGAAGGCTCGTAATATGATCATCTTTTCCTTGGGAGTTGACGAGTATTATAGAGTCTCTCATTGTGAAACGGCCAAAGCCATGTGGGATGCTTTACAAGTAGCTCACGAAGGCACAAATGATGTTAAGTTGGCTCGTATTAATACACTTACGCAAGAGTTTGATTTGTTTTACATGAAGCAAGGGGAAACCATTGCGGATATGCAAAAACGATTCACTCACATTATCAACAAATTGCATGTCCTTGGTAAACCAATTCCAAATGAGGTTTCTACTAATAAAATTCTGAGGTGTCTTAGCAGGGAATGGCAACCAAAGGTTACCGCTATCAAGGAGGCCAATGATCTTGCTACATTAGACCTCACAACACTCTTTGGTAAACTCGATGAGCATGAGCAAGTGCTCATTAGCTTGGATAAGTATGAGAAGAGTATAAAGAAAGAGAAGGCAAAAGATACGGAAAAGAAGTCGATAGCTCTTAAGGCTTCTTGTTCAAAGTCCACACATCAAGAGCAAAGTGATGATGAAGCCAAAGATGACAAGGATGAAGAATCCGGTGATGATATGAGCTTATTTGTGAAGAGATACAATAGATACATTCGCAAGAATGATATTCAGCACTCGGACAGAAATCTTGTCAAGTTCCGGAAGCAATCTAGAAGTGAAGGACATAAAAATGGCAAAGTAAAGGGGACGTGCTACAATTGCGGAAAATCTGGGCACTACAAGCCGGATTGTCCATCCCTAAAGAAAGACAAAGATAAGGACAAAGACAAGAGTCGCTCAAACAAAAAGTCCAACAAGTCTCGACGAGCATACATCGCTTGGGAAAGCGATAGCGAGTCGGAGAAAGATGACTCATCAAGTGACGAAAGTGAATCCGTCAACCTTTGTCTCATGGCACGTCACAACAAAAGAAAAGAGGTAAAACACTCTAAATATGAAAGCTGTCAAAATATGTCTCATGCTGAATTGAAAAGAGCTTTTGACACATTACACCACGAAGCTAAGGAAGCATTTCAACGCTTAGCTTCGAATAAAAAGATTTTTTCCTATTTGGAGAAAAAGGTTTCCGATTCCCAAAAGGAATTGGAAGATCTTAAGAACTCTATGGTGAATGTATCAAAAAATAATATCGATAAGGATGAATATTCATGGTTTGACTTTGGGGGCTGTGGTACTTGTCACATTTGGCAAAGAGAGGTGAGAATCCTCAAAGCCAAATTGGACAAGGCTCTCATGCCTAAGATTACATTTGCTATTGATCGATCACACTATCGTGAAACAATGAATAATCCGTATAAAAAATACACGTATGTGATTCGAGATAGTGATAGCAAAGGTAAACTCCAATCAAATCGTGATTGCTTGTATTGTTGTAAGCCCGGTCATACTATTGCTAAGTGCCGCTTTCGGAGATATCTTGTTCCAAAGGGCATTTATCAATGGCTGCCCAAGGGCAATATTGGTTTCACTTACCATAAAGGACCCAATGAGAATTGGGTACCTACTCTCCCTTGATTATTTTTGTAGGTACAAAGTCTTGAGACCACCGAAAGAAGATGGGTTCTAGATAGTGGATGCTCAAGACATATGACCGGAGACATATCTCTTTTCATCGACTTTGTGGCGAAGAAAAAGGGGTTTGTCACTTACGGAGATAACAACAAGGGACAGATTCTCGGTAAAGGTAGTATAGGTAACCCCTCATCTACTACTATCTCCGATGTACTTCTTGTGGAAGGCCTTAGACACAACCTTTTAAGCATTAGTCAACTATGCGACAAAAATTATAAAGTCTCTTTTTCAAAGGATTGTTGCGTAGTTGAAGATTGCGACAAGAAGAATGTGTTTAAGGGTTTGAGGGTGAATAACGTTTATATGCTAGACTTAAACGAGGTATCATTGGATGGAGACAAGTGTTTAGTCACTATGAATGAAGATTCATGGTTGTGGCATAGACGCTTGGCTCATATCAATTTTGATTTGCTTAATAAAATTGTCTCTAAAGACCTAGTCATCGGTTTGCCCAAAATTAAATTTACAAAGGATCATCTTTGCGATGCATGCCAAATGGGGAAGCAAACAAGGATCTCTTTTAAATCTAAAAACATTGTTTCAACTATGAGACCTCTTGAGCTCCTCCATATGGATCTCTTTGGACCATCTAGGGTTAAAAGCCTAGGTGGTAACTACTATGGGTTTGTTATAGTCGATGATTTTTCTAGGTTTTGCTGGACAATTTTCTTGGCAAATAAGAGTGATACTTTTTCAGCCTTTGAACGATTTGCTAAGTTATCTCAAAACACGTTAAACACAAACATTGGTTCAATCAGAAGTGATCATGGAGGCGAGTTTGAAAATCATTTATTTGAAGCATTTTGTGATTCCAACGGAATTGATCATAATTTTTCCGCACCACGTACTCCTCAACAAAATGGGGTAGTGGAACGTAAAAATAGAGTTTTGGAAGAACTTGGAAGGACTATGATCAATGATAGTGGATTACCAAAATACTTTTGGGCAGACGCCATAAGTACGGCTTGTTACGTTTTGAATAGGGTGCTCATCCGGCCTATTCTAAACAAGACACCGTATGAGCTTTTAAAAGGGCGTAAGCCAAATATCTCTCACCTTCATGTATTTGGTTGCAAATGTTTTATGTTAAATAATGGAAAAGAGACACTCGGCAAATTTGATGCCAAGGTTGACGAGGGTATTTTTCTTGGATACTCTCAGTCAAGTAAAGCTTATAGAATCTATAATAAAAGGTTACGTGTAGTTGAAGAGTCAGTTCATGTTTCTTTTGACGAGTCCTATCCGAGAAATGTCGGAGAAGGTAGTTCTTTTCATGGTGCAGGTGTGCCTACTGAAGGCATACTCAAGGACACTGATAAGGGAATTAATCAGCCTGAAGCAGTGCGTATTGAGGAGGAAAAGGATCACCAACCAGTGAAAAGTGAGGATGATCATCATACTAATGAAGATGAACTTCCTCCAGCTTAGAAGTCTTCAAAAGACCATCCAATTGACAACATTCTCGGTGATATCTCTAAGGGAGTAACTACTCGCTCTAAACTTAGTAACTTTTGTTATTACTTTGCTTTTGTCTCCCAAGTTGAACCTAAAAACTCTAAGGAAGCATTACTCGATGAGCATTGGTATCTATCAATGCAAGATGAACTAAATCAATTCTGGAGAAATGAGGTTTGGGACCTTGTCCCCCCTCCGCGAGATCATCGAGTAATAGGCACCCGATGGGTGTTTAGGAATAAACTTGATGAAAATGGAGTAATAACGCGTAACAAAGCTAGGCTTGTAGCACAAGGCTATAACCAAGAGGAAGGAATCGACTATGAGGAAACTTATGCGCCGGTTGCCCGACTCGAGGCCATACGCCTTCTACTTGCCTACGCTTGCACAAAGAACTTTAAATTATTCCAAATGGATGTTAAAAGTGCATTCCTTAACGGGTATATAAATGAAGAGGTGTATGTTGCCCAACCACCAGGTTTTGAATCACATGAATATCCTGATCATGTCTATAAACTCAAGCGAGCTTTGTA
This sequence comes from Lathyrus tuberosus, assembly GCA_022829125.1. Taxonomy (NCBI): domain Eukaryota; kingdom Viridiplantae; phylum Streptophyta; class Magnoliopsida; order Fabales; family Fabaceae; genus Lathyrus; species Lathyrus tuberosus. Next base: position 9,606,483 of record JALAZF010000206.1, on the reverse strand, counting down.
CGGACTTAAACAAGCCCCTAGGGCTTGGTATGAACGTCTAAGCAAATTTCTACTTGATCAAGGGTATTCAAGAGGAAAGGTTGACACAACCCTCTTTATTAAACGTCAAGGAAAACACTTAATTTTGGTGCAAATTTATGTTGACAATATTATATTTGGGTCTACTAACATGACCTTGGTCAAGGAGTTTTCTAGTTTGATGCAGGGGGAGTTTGAAATGAGCATGATGGGGGAGCTAAACTATTTCCTCGGATTGCAAATCAAACAACTTGAAGAGGGCACATTTGTGAGTCAAACGAAATATTGTCTTGAGTTACTAAAATGTTTTGATATGCTGAACTGCAAAGCTATAGATACTCCTATGCCTACTAGTGCTAACCTCGATCGTGACGAAAAGGGTAAGGATGTTGAGGTAAAGAAGTACCGAGGTATGATAGGATCTCTTCTTTATCTTACCGCATCACGTCCCGATATAATGTTTAGTGTATGCATGTGTGCAAGGTATCAGGCACATCCCAAGGAATCCCACCTGAAGGCAGTTAAGTGCATACTTCGATACCTATCTGGTACTCCAAAGTATGGGCTGTGGTATTCCAAAGGAGGTGCTTGTTCTTTAGTTGGATACTCCGACTCCGACTTTGCCGGGTGCAAGTTGGATAGGAAAAGTACTAGTGGCACGTGTCACTTTTTCGCAAACTCCTTGGTGAGTTGGCACAGCAAGAAACAGGTTTCCGTTGCTTTGTCAACAGCCGAGGCGGAATATGTTGCCGCCGGTAGTTGTTGTGCTCAAGTCTTATGGCTTAAACAATAATTACTCGATTTCAACCTAAAACTTGAACGTATTCCAATTTTGTGCGATAACACTAGTGCGATTAATCTAACTAAGAACCCTGTACTACATTCAAGCACCAAGCATATCGAAATACGCCATCATTTTCTTAGGGATCATGTAGAGAAAGGTGATGTTATCTTTGAGCATGTTGACACTAAGAATCAACTTGCTGACATTTTCACAAAATCGTTAGCTACAGATCCTTTCTTTCATATCCGTAGGGAACTTGGCATTCTCGATATCTCGGATCGTGCATAACATCTTTTAGTATTATGATCTTCACATATATGTAGATGTATATGCTTGTTTTATTTTACTAACAATGCAAAGAGAATTTCATTCATATGTGAGGGATCTCTCCATCATGACGGTCAAGGTAATATCGTTCCTACTTATAGAGGTTAATCAACATTTTGTGCCATGTTACTTACTCTAATCTTGATGTTTATTTCATTTTGAGCACTTATCATTCATGTGAATGTTTGGTTCTGTGTGTATATGTGTATTTATCTGCTTAAAACAAGAATTATGCAAAAATTTCATTTTTTCACTTCCATGCGTCGACGCCTAACTTCATGCGCTGACCCATTAAACTCACGGGTAAGCGCATAGCCACATGGTCAAATAATTTTTAAAACTTTTCAGGAAGCATGCGCCGACGCATAGGTTTACAGGTCGACGCATAGAGAATTCGTTCAGACTTCTTTATGCTCTCTGGGTGCGTGCGCCGACCTATAAGTGTTTTACTTCCCTATATTTTCTGATGCACATTAAACAAGGATTATTGCATGTCATCAAATTCGCTTTTGTGGTAAATCTCTCCCCATTCTACTCCTTTAAACCTCTTTAATCTCAGTAAATCTCCACTAAACCCTCATCAAAACCCTAATAATTAGCAAAAGGGAAAGGCTCTATATATCTACTCCAAGGAAATCAAAGGGTTTCACACATCTTCTCTCCTACCTCTGCAACTATCAAGTTTGAGAATCTTCCTTAAACCCTTCTTCAACAATGGCCTCCAGAAGAAATGCTGGTACAAGAGGAGGAAGAGGATCCACTTCACAATAAATACCAACAAGAAGCTCATCCACTCAACGGGTAACGTTTGAATCTTTAATTTCTGAAAGGTTAGCCACTCCGTTTGCTGAAATATTTTCTAAACGGGCTGTTATTAGACAACATGGATTTTATCCGTTGATGGGTCAAGATTTTCACATTCCTGAAATTTCTGAACTCATCAACTTTCAAAATCTGAATGAATTTGTTGAATGTGATGACAAGTACAGTGAAGACTTAACTAGGCTGTTCTATTGTGGATTGAAAGGAAAATTTCGTGGAGCTGAATTCAAATTCTCTATAAATAATACACTATGTCAGGTGACAAACGCTGTATGGTCTACATTGTTTGTGTTGAAAACTGATGAAAATCTCCCAAAGGTTACTGATAACACCTTTGTTCGGGGGTATGAATTCAAAACTGCTCTGAATTCAATGTTGAGGGAACCATATCCAGCTGAGTTTGTGGCAAGTGAAGCATTTCCTAAGAGTGTCACCACAGGTCACTTGAAATTTAAGGAACGTATTCTTCAGTGGATCGCTGCTCGCATCTTGCGGCCTAAGAAAGGAGGCCTCTCAAGAGTTGAACAAGCAGAAGTGCATCTGATCTACATCCTGAGGGAAAAGATTAAAATCAACTGGCCTTACTACTTTGCTTCTAGAATGTTTACAACTCGCAGCTCTGGAAAGTGTTTAGCACTTGGATATGCATCTGCAGTGGCAAATTTTCTGAATCACTTTGATATCCCTATTCCACAGATTTGTCATATTCACATTACTGTTGAACAACAGTTTCTGGCTAGAACTTTGTCCATGATGGGTTACTATTGGAGCTCACGTGAGCAAAGGTTCATCTATAGATCAAGAGCTACCCATCCTGAACCTGTCCATCTTAAAGCAAGTGAGGATGAAGGAAGTCAAGGTAATGGAGATCCTGTTGGTAATAATGAAAATGTGGTGATACAGGAAGACGTTGTCATGCAAGACAATCCACCGGAAGAAGAAGACAATCAAGAAGACACTCAGGCATGGATGGGATATCAACCAGAAGAATCCTATGCCAATCAAGGCTGGGGTCAGTGGAATCAACAAAACTGCTGGACCAACCTTGGCGCTGCATATGTTCCTCCATCCTATGATGCTGACTCTGAATGGCAGATTCCAGAAAATTCTGCTCCACCAACTCCACCGTCTCAGCATTATTCACAATCCAATGATGAAATTTTGGCAAGACTGACTGAGTTATCTCTGCAACATCAAGAATTTCAAGCGCAGCAGGAAACTCGATACCTGACTCAACAAGAACAGCTTACCAACTTGTCCAACCAAATGTCATCTCATGCCACCAATTTCAACAATTTTGCAAATGCTGCTATGACAAGGTTCAATCAAATGGATGCAAACCTGACCCAGCAAAACCAAAATTTAGCCAATAGCCTTGGTAACCTCAATAGCGCCTTGATTGAACTCAACCTTCAACTAGAGGAGTTTCCACCACCAAGCCAACACCACAGGGGAAGAGGTTATCCATTCAGGGGGAGGAGACCATAAATCTTAGGGCATCATATTTTGTTGTGCATGAATGTGTGTTTTGTTGTTTGCTTTCTGTTATGTGGCCATGTACTAAACTTTTCTGTTATGGTTTACATCTTTTAAAGTGAATGTTTTTGCTTTAATATTGTTGTTCCGTATTTAATCATTGCTCATTTACATTAGCGGTATCATATGTGGATACTGATAATTGTTTTTGTTGTTGCAAATATTTGATGATCCATTCCATATTATAAATATCCTATTTTGACCTCTGTCTTCTCGTCTTTTTGATGTTGTCAAAGGGGGAGAAGAATGAATATAAGCTACAGAAACGTCGAACCGGATGCTAAAGTGTCAAAGACAGGGGGAGCATTGATCATCTCAAATTACATCTCTCATGACAATTAAGGAAGTGTTGCCATCATCAAAAAGGGGGAGTATGTGAGGGATACTCTTCTAGCCTTCTTGTTTTAATGATGTCAACAAATGCATTAGATTGTAATTTGAGCGGTATCACTTCACGTGTCGGTCATGTCCATATTGGTCAGGTGTTTAGATACCTAAGATCTTATTCCTTCCAAAATACATGTCCACAAGTGATCTAATAGTATCTTGCATGTAGGTCTGACTCTGTTCTGGTGAAAAACAATTCAAAAAATTGAATTTTCTTAAAAAATCAGCATTATGCGTCGACCTCAGCATTCATGCGCTGACCTCAAACTGGTCATGCGCTTACCCGTGATAAATGGCTCAAAACTGGCACTTTATGCGTCGACGCATAAAACCCATAGGTCGACGCATGAACTTGTTTTTCGCCCTTTCCACTTAAATTCGTGTCTGTTATTTTCTATTTTTTTTTTTCGTCATATTTTTGATATAAATAGTTTTGGGTCTTCATTTTTCAAACATAGAACAAGAAACGTGAAAAATATATGTCAGTTCTCTCTTCATCTTCATCTTCTTCATTGTGTAAACAAACAATCACACATAATCATCTTTGTTTGTGTCACCCATTGTTAGAAGTGATAACGTTCAGAATTTAGGAAGTGTGATCTTCATCTTCTGGGTTGAGAGTTTGGCAGGTGTTTCTTGAATCAAATCAGTTGGGTTTGTCCTCCAAGAATCGAGGAGATTTTGGGGGTTTTTGCACAAACTGTTCTTTCTACAGGGATTCGGCTGGGCGAAGGTAATCGGAAATTGGCGCAACTGTTTCGGTTTAGTAGCTGTAATCAGAGGATCGTAGAAGAAGGTTTGGGTTCGAATTCTTGGAAGATTTCAATTGACCGAGTGAAGGTAACTGAAGAACGAAGTTTTCTTTCGGTTTAGTAGCGTGGGACGGTAATTGAATCAACCAAATTCGGAGCACTTGATTCATCTTGAATCAAGGGAAGAGAAAATTTTGCATCGACGATCGAAGACGTTCGGGGTTTGTATGTTCATAGTTTTCTCTTGTAACAAACAATTTGCAACAGCAACATATATATGTATATCTCAATTCCGTTTGCGGAGTTGGGGGCAGACGTACCCAAAGCGAGGACGATTGGGGAACTACCTAATCAAATCTCAGGTGTTCTCTCTTTCCCTTAACTCTTTTACATTTCAGTAGTGTTCGATTTCGTAACATTGCAAACTGTCGTAATTTCTGTCGTGGAATAATTATACGCTGATAAACTGCTTTTGGTTAAATCAATACAATTCGTTGAATTGTGTTCTGGAGCAGCTGCACATTTTTCTCCATAGAAATTCTGCACATAGTGTGTTTACGCACACTACGTGTTTGATAATTTGTTTTCAAGCAAAATTCGAACACAGTGCTTTTAATTGTTTATCAATTAACCTCATTGGATTGGAATAAACATCAAGCAAGTGATTAATTTGTTGTCTGCGTTTGTAAGTGAAATACTCATAACTGAATTTTTCTCCTTCATACTCATCCAAAATATATTCGTGCATATCCGATCCTTTTGGTAGAAGGTTCGTTGTAGACAATTTATCCAGCAGCAGCTTCTGTTAAACAGAATTTTTTAAAACAGAATTTTGTAGTCCATTTGCGTGTAAAACTCAAGGGATCTATTCAACCCCCCCTTCTAGATCCATAGCCATCGTCTAACAGAATCAAAGCTTGCATGTTTCCCACAAACTGTCCCATCTGAATCTTCATTTTAGTCACTTCTGCACGGAGTTGTTCCATGGCTACCCTCTGATTATCACAGGTTGAGTAGTGGTGGCAGGTCAAGCTGGCAATTCTGAAGATAATGCCAAGTCAGAATGAGAAATCCGCTCCTAAACACCTGTTATGCATATGAGTATGAGAATACAAATGCAAAATGCCTTGTTCGAATATTTCCAAGGAATCATTCTGCTTTGATTCCAGTTTTTTTCATACGAACCACAAGACATAGATGGGAATGCTCAACAGCGAGTCTCAAAGTTAAGATTCCTTGGAAATACGAGAACATGTATGTCAGAATGCAAACATGTTGATGCAGATCTAACAGACATGGGATCAAGGCTTCCATAATCTAGATAACTGATGTGATGAACTGTCTGAATTACACGGCACAAGATCAAAGGTTCGGCATAGTTTCGGAACCACCATAAGAACCAAAGACACCAACGGAACCATAGTCACCATCAGAAACAAAGTCACCAACAGTACATGTACTTATAAGAATCATTCCCGCCCCACTCACGAGTATAGACTAGGTCAGGGTAGGTCAAAGAGAAACGCAGGTTCGACGATTCATCTGGAAGCATCATCATATTCACACGAAAGTGTTCAACGATAATACTCCGTTTGAACCTCCACTGCTTGTGGCATCATGCTAGGCTAAGGTGGCGTGACACCACTCGCCGCCCATAGACCACTCTATTCCTAGTGTTCCTATGGATAACTCATAGCCTGTGTATTGGGCCTTTTACATCTTGTAACAACCCAACCCGCCAAAAAGAACCAGATAGTCCAACCAATAACAGGAAATAAAAGCGCAAGTAGGATACAATGCAAACAGATAATCATGCAAAGCAATAGATTAAACACCCAAAAACAATAAACATACAAGCGCTAGGATTGATTCACATATGGGATGGACCAGAAAGAGGTCAATCTGTCCCCAGCTGAGTCGCCAGCTGTCGCTCCCAGGATTTTCATCCAGGTACAAACGCGAAAGTGGCGCGGAAACAGAGTCGCCAGCAATGTGTATTTATCCCAAGAGAGGGAAAGGAAACACTGCGTAAATCTGAGGGAAAGGAAAAGCACGGTCATTGCGACCGAGAGAAACGGGTAAGGGAGTCGGTTACGCAAGGGGAAGGTATTAGCACCCCCACGCATCCATCGTACTCGATGGGATCCACGCTTGTTGTCTATATCTAAAGGGGGTGTCAAAAGTCTAAGTCTACGGCTAAACGGAAACGGAAAACAAAAAGGGAAAAAGAGACTCGATAGGACATCGTCATCCTAGGCCTATGTATTCCCTCGTGCAATGGGAAATTCAGAGTCAATATAGTTCGGAGGACTACGAGTGGATGGGGGGAGGTTGCTCGCCAAGACATTGCCGTCTTGTGCCTACGTATCCTCAATCTATCCAGAGAGAGGAAATTAGAGCGTCTGTAGTTCGTGGGACTACGGGAAATGAAAGGAAGGGTGCTTGCCAAGACATCGCCGTCTTGTGCCTATGTATCCTCAATCTATCCAGAGAGAGGAAATCAGAGCGTCCATAGTTTGTGGGACTACGGAAAGAAAGGAAGGGTGCTCGCCAAGACATCACCGTCTTGTGCCTGCGTATCCTCAATCTAACCAGAGAGAGGAAATTAGAGCGTCCGTAGTTCGTGGTAACGACCACAACATAACAAAAACAGACAAGCTTGAGGAGTATCCACACCGCTCAAGTAGCACACATCCGACTGTGGATTCATGTCATCACAGTGGCCAAGGGAGATGCCTAGAAACAATATCATATCATCGAAGCAGGACAGAGCAACAGGGACACCTATCCACGATATCAATTCATCGGGCAGGATAAGGAGCTTTAGCCACGGGGTCATATCAACCACGAAAAACAAGTTAACTGTGGGAATATAGAAGCCTAACCACGATATCATATTATCGGGTAGGACAGAAGCGGGGAAAAAGGATTGTGCGTCGAGCACAAAGCATCAACGTCGGTCAATGCGAGCTAAAGACAAACTGTGGGGGTTTGATTGCTAAACCCTTCTTCCACTTGACGACTCAATAACAAGAGCGGTGGCACATGTTCAATGCATCAACACGTAGTGCGAGCGAGTGAACGACTCAACTAAAAGTGCGGGGTACTGATTGCAGGTCCCTTTTCGCTTGCCTTCTCCGAGGACTTATCAGAGGGAATCAGAATGGGACGCCTCTTTTGAGGTATTTAGCACAAAAGTAAACAATCACAAACAGAGCCTTCAGAATTGCCGGCCAAGTGGGACGGACTCCCAATCCTTTCTCATGGCATCAAAAGAAGAAAAAACGCAAAGAGAGTAAATTGGTTCGAGGAATTATACCACACGGATAGCAATCTGTAAGTAGCAAAGCAAGCAGAACAAGAAACCCGGAATACTTCGAGCAAGCTAGCATCAAGCAAACACGAGTGCGATTAGTGAATGAGAAGTAATCCGTAAAGCAGAGATACATCGTCGATGAAAATAAATCGCAACGGCATTGGCAATGGTGAACCTGCATCACAAACAAAACCACACGGAAAACAATAGCAAAATGAATGGCGAGCCTCAAGATGAGAGGACTCGCGATAATTCGCAACGGATAATAAGCTAAGCTCCTTGAATCATCCTATAATCACTCGCACAAGCACGGAAAGTGTTAGTAATAACAAGGAAGATGATATCACAATCATATGTTCATGTTACTACATCAAAACAATACCAATGTGCAAAATACGGAAGCAAAGACATGCATAAAAGCAATATTCCAAAGTTGGGACAGCGCTTCACAAATAAAACGCGTGACCAAAACACCGTCACGGAATCGGACGAAATTCGCACAACATCAATGGAATACCGATACAAGGTAAGGAAAATCAAATTCCAGAATTAAAACCAAGTCGAAGTGTGACTTCCCGAACGGGGCAGCCATGTGCGCAAAGTGAAATTGTGTCGCAAAATGATCCGTAAACAAGCAAACCCAAGCATAATGATCATCCACAAGCAAGTAAGCATAAGCACATATCAAATGCAAGTCGACAAGCAAAATCCGCACAAAACGGAGCTTAAAAGCCTCAAAACGAAAAAACGCGTCAAAAATAATCGACTTGGAATTGAACGAAAATCGCATCGTTGACCGCAAACATACCAACAGACTCAAAAACGAACACGGTTTGAATTAATTTCGCTCGGAAGTGGGACTTTTAGGCCGATTTCGTCGGTTGGCAGTAGCAAAACAGTAGAAAAAAGTTGTCCAAAATCGACTAAAAAGTCCACTAACAGCTCCGGAATCATCAACAAAGTCGAGTTACATTATTCGCATTCGCAAAAACATGCCATGGTCAGGAAGTTATGACCAAAACACCTTTTTAAGGGAAAGCGACACGATAACGTTCCTACACAACCGAACTTTTACTTCTCAAGCAAACAAACATGATTCAAAAGTTGACATAAGTCGATCCGAACCGGATTTTTAGCATTGAAAAAAAATATTGAATCAAGTATTCGGTTTGAATCCACAATTACGTCAACTCTTGCATTCACCTACATCGGAACAACTTCACAAGTTCTCAACAATTCAGCTTATGCAACAACACCAAAATTCAACACAATTATTATTCGGCAATTTAGGATCCACAACAATTATTAACTCGTGTCAAATTCAAGTATCACATTAATTCTCTACAATTCTAACCAATTCCGGATTTAAACCTTATGCAATTCAAGAAACAAGTGATATCTCAATTCCACAATTAACTCTTAGGCATTTTAACAAACACCTACACTTCAAGAATCTCAAATCAAGAATTTACATCACAATTATCATAGAAATTCAAGAATTCTTATCACAAATCAATATCAACTCACAAATCAAGGATCAAACAATTAATTCACTCAACAATTATCACACTTCTTGAATTCAAGTGTTCACCTAAGCATTTTATCAAACGTCTAAGCTACAACAATATCAAACTCACCTTAATTCAATCCAAACCTCAACAATTAACAAATAATGAAGTGAAAGATTCAAGAATTATTACTGGAAAGTAGATCGCAGGAACAGTTGATAAGAATCTGTGGAGAGGAGGGAGTATGGCGCGCGGCCGATTGGAAGGAGGATGGAGGATCGCGCTCCGTGCGGTGGTTCGCCAGAAAGCGCGGCGGCTGGCCGGAGTAGGGACGGCCGGCGGAGGGAAACCGAGAGGAAAGAGGAGAGAGGGAGAGAGCCGAGTTCTAGAGAGAGAGGGAGAGCTTTTGATAATTTTGGGTTGTTGTGTTGTTGTTCTTGAGGAAAAGTTGAGAGAATTTGAAGTTAAGAGTGTTTGATCTTTGAGAGAGTGAGTGAGAATGTTTTTGGTGTTTGTGAATTATCAGATCCTCCTAGAGAGGGAAAACTGAAATTTGAATATATAGTGCGATGAAAAATGAAGTGAAACAGTAAAATTTCAGCTTATCGGCAACTTAAGTGAAAATAACACCTTGCTCGATACAAAATTTTGACTCTGAGCCTCTTACGAAATTGTCTGCGTCTGAGTCACGGACACAGCGCAAAAAGAACGGACGTCATTTGATCAAAATTGAATGAGTTTGATACGTTTAAGCGGCGAGACGTCACTGTCAAAAGTCATTTTTTCAGCTTATTTACCATCTGCTACTCGGAAACGTGACAAGCTCATGTCTTTAGGAGCAGAATCTCGACTCGACTTTGTCAGTAAAGTTATAGATCTACGAGGCAGTGACCTTGTGTCAAAATATGAGCACGATCGTACAAAAAACGAGTGAGATATGAATTTTCCCGTGAAACAACTTTCAACCTTTTTCTTCGATTCAGCATTTCCGTTTTGTGAAATAAACCAAAACGATGATCTTCGGAGCACCGTTTAAACCCGAGATTGTCTTTGAAATTGAATAGGATAAAATTTGTGAACCAACGCTTCAATAATGGACACAATCCGATAAAAATTGACCGATTTATGATTTTTCCAAAATCTGACAGACAGTGAACCGCATCAATGAATTCCAGTGGTAATTCGCACTTTCGGAGTCCTTCGCTCGGAACTGTTTCCTACTGAACGTTCGGCACAAAGATGGCATTGAAACGGAATTTTAGGCACTGGAATGGCATCAATCCGACGAACGAACTGAGAGTTATGGTTTTTTTTAGTGTCCGAAATACACCGGTTCAGCACTATTTTTCACTATTCTTCTGCTGTATCGACTCAGAAAATTCGCGTATTCGGAGATCTTCCTCAAAGAAATAGCCTTCGGACAAAACACAAAAGTTGGAGAGGATATCAAGACGGAACTTTTGGCATAGGAATTGCTCAAAAATGTTGATCCAATCAGAAGTTGTGAACTTTGAACACCACCGGTATAGTTAACCAGCAAAAACCGAAATTCCAGAAACAATTAATTTCCGCCACTTCCCTTGATGAATTGGCTTCCGAGCCGAACATAAAAGTTACAGAAAATACCGAGACGATTCTAACCGTTGAATATTAAACCAGAACGAGTTTCCGAGCAAGAGTCACAAATTTGGTAAATTGCACTGTAAAACTGATATTCTGTTCAAACTGTTCCTAATCAACTAAAAACTTCGACTTTTTCTGAGATCCGAATGACGAAATAAACGTCTGCCGCAACTAGTGAGAGCTTAGTGGAAATGCTTTGGTCCCGTCACGATGCATGTATGTATATGATGACTTGGCTAAAGTGCAAATGAATGAAACATAATCCAGTTGAGTAAGGTAATAAATAAGAGGGCAAATTTTAGAGTGCTACAACCACCAATTGTCGTGACTACTCAACAAGTTGTTCCTATGGGAAATGAACATCCCCAAGTTATCCCAACTTTTGCTCCACCAGCGGTGCATACTCAAGTACATCCTGTTTTTCACAATCCACAACCAGTTTATGACTACCCCGAAATGTCTGAGGAGGGGGACGAACGCCATGAAAGATTGAAAGAAAGTGTGGAGACTATCCAAAGAAAAATAAATGCGATGGAGGGAAGCAATATCTTTAGTACTGACGCTAGAGATATGTGCTTGGTTTCTGGCTTAGTGATTCCTCCAAAGTTTAAAACTCCAAGCTTTGACCTGTACTCAGGTGCGACATGCCTAAAGTCGCATTTGATCATGTATTACCGAAGGATGGCTGCGTAGGTGGATAACGACAAGTTAATGATCCATTGTTTCCAAGATAGTTTAAAGGGAGCTTCTATAAAATGGTACATGAGCTTGGACTAATCCAGAATCCACAATTTTCAAGACTTGTCGGATGCTTTTGTGAAACATTATAAGTACAATATGGATTTGGCCCCTGACCGAAGGCAACTTTTAAGCATGTCTCAAAACAATTCTGAATCTTTCAAAGAATACGCTCAACGCTGGAGGGAGACTGCTTCCCAGGTAGAGCCTCCCTTATCTGAAAAAGAACTGGTTGACTGGTTCGTGGACACCGTGAAACCAGAGTTTTATGAGAGAATGATTAGCAGTGTTAGCACCAACTTTGCTGACATTGTTGCCGTAGTTGTGAAAGTAGAGTCTGGTCTGAAGAGTGGAAAGTTAGTTAGTTCTTCCAATAATTCAAACAATACTAACAACAAGAAACCTTCAACCAACTTCCATAAAAAGAAGGAAGGAGAAACCAATGTCGTCATGACAGGTAGGAGAAAGAATCCAGTTTGGAGACAACCGATTTATCAACAGCAGTCAAATCCAAATTTTGCTCAACAACCAATCTATCCAATGCAGTTTGCCCCACAACATTATGTGGCAGCTGTAACCCCAACTTTTAATCATTAGTCTGTGCAGCAGGCGCCGGCATACCAACAACAACCCAGTTATCAGCAAGCACTTAGTGCTCAAACTTTCCAACAACAACAACAACAGAGACCACAAGCTTCTCCATCAAACGCTCCCTACAGAAGACAATGGGCAAAGCCTTCATTTCTGCCCATTCCGATGACTTACACAGAGCTTTATCCCTCTTTGGTTCAACAAGGTTTGATTATCACTAGACCTATGGGCCCACCTACAGAAAAGTCCATGTCGTTCCATAATCCTAATGTCAACTGCGTATTTTGTAACACCCCCAATCTATACCCCCAATTAAATAAAGCGATAACAAATAATCAGAGTATAATTCAAACATTCATGGCATAGACTGAGGCGTCACATCAATTGAGACAAAACACAATAAACCTGCTCATAAAGATATGCAACAATCAGGTAGTAATACAAACAGAGGAACTCAGTGCCTAACACCCACAAATCAAATACAGAATATAAGCGGAAAATCTGCAACTGAATCTCATATATATAACATAAAAGTTTTTCTGTCATATAAAAAGCCAACCATGTACAATCCAAAAGACATATATACATATACACAAAAATCACAAACGATCTCCCCGACTACCTGGTGCTACATATCAGAGCCGACCGACAAAAGAATGAAGTCCTAAGCTTCACAAAAAGACCTTCAACATCTAATCTGCAATGCCTCGTAGAGCATTCAAAACAGCAGAAGGGTGAGAAACACAATCATAATATAATTGCATACAATTATATAATAACACAAGAAAACACATGCAAACGTTCTCACCACAATTCACACCATAATTAAAACAAAAAACAACACATTTGATATCTCATATATCAATCACAAAGACATATAAATCATGCTCAACACATTTATCACCCACATTTACATATCTATCAATCATCAATTCCATTCACAATTCCACACAAAATCAATCCATTCATGATTTATGCAAATACACAGAGACCGACACAATGACTCTATGCAATGCAATGCGGTACCATCCATCTGTCATTCTCATCATTAGTTCACTCAGGAACTATTGGAATCATAGCTTGTTACTTAGTGTAACTCCCCGTCGGGAAAACGATGTTCCCCGTTGCTTTAGGTCCTCTTTGTATAAGGCACTTGACGTTTATGGATCGCTTTAGGTCCTCTTTGTATAAGGCACACGATCCGATCACTTTAGGTCCTCTTTGTATAAGGCACACGATCGTCTATAATTATCGCTTTAGGTCCACTTTGTATAAGGCACGCGATGTTATAGCGGATTCCCTCTGGAATCGTTTCGTCGCTCACACCCACTAGGGCACACGACATCACAAAAATGTATATCATGATGCTTGGCATACAATGACTCATGACATTCAAATGCACACATATACACATCCATAATCATTCATATACAATCAAACACAACACAATGTATTTTCTTGCCCTTAGGCCACAAACCATTATCACCACATTTCATCACGTGCATTTATCTCATACAGTAGCACACAAGTCATACGGTATATATCAAAAGCACATTGCATGATAACACATCAATTACACGCAATTAAAACGGTAAAAGTCGACAAAACGACACATTTCCAAATTCCCAACATAATTAAATTGGCCAACAATCTCAAAACCATTCCTATATGAAAGAACATCTCAATAGCTTTCTAACGCATCAAACCGCGCCTCAAACCTACTTACGACCCAACAGTTATGAAGAAAACAAATTGGAAAAGTTGTCATGTTCGCAATGCGAAGCTCCTAGCGAGTCCTTCGCTTTCCTCATTCGCCGTACGAATACCCCAGCGAACCATGGCAGAAAGAAAACAACCTAAAATTCGCAGTGCAAACTCCCAGCGAACCTTCGCTTCCCCTTCGCAGTGCGAATCTCCCAGCGAACCGTGGCAGAAAGAAAACAACACAAAGTTCGCAGTGCGAACCTCACGCGAACGTTCGCTTTCCCCTTCGCTGGCCATTCACAGTGCGAACCTGCGAAACCAGAAAATCCCAGCAGCGCCATAGATCACTCCCAACCAACATTTCAACCCCCAAAACACGTCCAAACCAAAACATAACAATCAGAACATAACCCAATCATGGTAACAAGTATTCTACAACATTTATATCACATTTCAACCGCGAAAACATCGATTTATATCGTTCTGACCTAGAATTGAAAAGCTATGGAACACAACAAACATTCCAACACACACATACATAATCATACACAAACATAGTATAACCGAGTTTCGCACCCTTACCCGATTTAATCGTGTTTGAAAAGTCGGTTGGATCAATTCTTCCTCTCCAAGTTTTTCTCTATTTTCTTCTTTTCTTTCTCTTTTCCTTCTTCTCTTTTTCTTTCTCTCTATTTTCTCTCTCTTTTCTTTCTATTTAAGTTTCTAACTTAAGAAAAATAAGTGAAATGACCAAAATACCCCTACACTCAAATATCTCGCAAACGCTCCCAAAACGCGATAAAACATAACAACGATAAAAAATACTATATTATCAAATAAAAGTCAAAAATAAAATAATATAAAAACCAAAAATAATTAAATCGACTCAATTAAAATAAATCTAACAAAACTGGGGCGTTACAACTCTCCCCCACTTAGAAATTTTCGTCCTCGAAAATATTACCTGAGACGAACAACTCCGGATACGACTCCCGCATCCAACTCTCCAACTCCCAAGTCAAATTGCCCTCAGCAGCGCCTCCCCACGCTACTTTCACAAGCGCAATATCCTTGCCTCTTAACCGCTTCAACTTGCGATCCAAAATCCTCACCGGTAATGCCTCAACCGTAAGGTTCTCCCTTACCTCTACCTCATCCATCGGAATCACATGCGACGGATCCGGAACATACTTCCGAAGCTGTGAAACATGGAACACATCATGCAAATTCGAAAGATTCGGCGGAAACGCCACCCGATAAGCCACAACACCCACTCTCGCGGATATCTGATAAGGACCAATAAACCGAGAAGTAAGCTTCTTTGACTTTAATGCACGACCAACACCCGTCACCGGTGTAACTCTCAAAAATACATGATCGCCTTCTTGAAACTCAAGATCTTTCCTCCTTCGATCATGATAATTCTTCTGCCTACTCTAAGAAGCCTTCATTTTCTCACGAATAAGTTTCACCTTTTCCGTAGTTTGTTGAATTAATTCCGGTCCAACCACCGAACTCTCACCAGATTCATGCCAACACAAAGGTGTTCGACATCTTCTTCCATACAATGCTTCAAAAGATATCATTCCAATACTCGAATGGAAACTGTTATTATACGTGAATTCAACCAACGCAAGATAACTATCCCAAGCACCACCTTGCTCAAGAACACACACTCTCAGTAAATCTTCCAACGACTGAATAGTTCTCTCGGTCTGACCATCCTTCTACGGATGATAAGCAGAACTCAACCTTAACTTGGAACCTAACGCCTTTTGCAAACTTTCCCAAAATCTAGAAGTAAACCTCGGATCTCGATCTGAAACAATACTCAACGGAACACCATGCAATTTCACAATCACACGGATATAAATCTCAACCAACTTCTCCAAAGAAAAACTGATGTCAATCGGAATGAAATGTGCCGATTTAGTCAATCTATCCACCACTACCCAAATGGCATTATGTCCCCTTTGTGTATTCGGCAACCCTGTCACAAAATCCATAGAAATGCTGTCCCATTTCCACTCGGGAATATCCAACGGTTGCAATAATCCACTAGGCTTCTGATGTTCTACCTTTGACTTCTGACACGTCAAACACGTATAAACAAATTGAGCCACATCCCTCTTCAATTCAGACCACCAAAAGATCTTCTTCAAATCTTGATACATCTTATTAGCTCCCGGATGTATACTCAAACTACTCCGGTGTTCTTCCTCTAAAATCATCTTTTTCAAGTCTGAATCATCAGGAATACAAATTCTCCCACGGAATCTCAAAACACCCTTATCATCTACTTGAAAGTCATCATTCACACTTTGATCTCCAACCGTCATCAAATCAACAAATTTCACATCCAGTTTCTGTTTCTCGCTAACGGTCAACAGAAACTCATTAGTGACCTTTAACATTCCAAGCCTCACGCTGTCAGCCGTCAATTCACACACCAAACTCAAATCTCTAAATGCTTCCAAAAGTTCTCACTCTTTAACCATCAAAGCGGACATATGCAAAGATTTCCAGCTTAACACATCAGCTACCACATTAGCTTTACCAGGATGGTAATTCAACCCAAAATCGTAGTCCTTCAAAAATTCCAACCATCTACGTTGCCTCATATTCAACTCTTTCTGATCAAACAAGTATTTCAAACTCTTATGATCACTAAAGACTTCGAATCTTGCACCATAGAGATAATGCCTCCAAATTTTCAACACAAAAACCACTGCCGCTAATTCCAAATCATGAGTAGGGTAATTCTTCTCATGAATCTTCAATTGCCTCGAAGCATAAGCCACAACCTTACCTTCTTGCATCAACACCCCACCTAAACCAATCAAAGACGCATCACAATACACCACAAACGGTTCAGTAGGATTTGGTAAGATCAAAATCGGAGCTATAGTCAATCTTCTCTCCAGCTCACTAAAACTTTTCTCACACTGAATATCCCAAATGAACGCTTTACCTTTACAAGTCAATTGGGTCAAAGGAAGTGCTAACTTAGAAAAACCTTCAATGAATCTCCGATAATATCCAGCTAAACCCAAAAAGCTTCTAATTTCAGTAACAGATCTAGGAGTCTCCCATTGTAGAACTGCATCTACTTTAGATGGATCCACAGCAATACCATTACCTAAAATCACATGCCCAAGAAAACTCACTTCTGACAACCAGAACTCACACTTGGACAACTTGGAAAAAAGTCTTTTTTCCTTCAAAATTCGCAACACAACACGCAAATGTTCCGCATGCTCCTCCCAGGACTTAGAATAAATCAAGATGTCATCAATAAACACTACAACAAATTGATCCAAATGCTCATGGAAAATACGATTCATATACTCCATAAACACACCCGGTGCATTAGAAACCCCGAACAGCATCACAGAATATTCGTAATGACCGTATCGTGTCCTAAAAGCCGTCTTCTGAATATCTTCTTATTTCACTCTAATCTGATGATAACCTGACCTTAAATAAATCTTACTAAACACACACACACACCTACCAACTGGTCCATCAGATCATCAATTATCGGAAGAGGATACTTATTCTTAATTGTCACCTTATTCAACTGGCAATAATCAATACACAATCGCATACTTCCATCTTTATTCTTCACCAATAAAACTGGAGCACCCCAAGGCGATACACTCGGCCTCACAAACCTCTTTTCTAGCAATTCATTCAACTGCTTCTTTAACTCAACCAACTCAGATGCCGACATACGATAAGGAGCCATAGACACAGGTCTAGTACCAGGAACTAGATCTATAGATAACTCCACCTCTCTCTCTGGCGGCACATCTGAAATATCCTCTGGAAACACCTCTGGAAAATCACACACCACTGGAAACACATCAAGTGCAACTTAACTATCCACGGTCAACGATGCAAACAACCCGAACAACTGAGCTTCATCCGCCAAAAGTTTCTTCAACTCTTTGGTAGACAAGAAACTCGATTCATCGTCTTCTTCAAGAGAAGGAAATCTTACAAGCTTATGATAACAATCGATATGAACTCGGTTGAATTGCAACCAATTCATTCCCAGAACCACGTCTAAACCCTCCAACGGCAAACACACCAAATCCATCTCAAAATCTTTACCATAAATGGTCAAAGGACAACTTAAACAAACCAAAGAAGTAGTTACCGACCCCATTGATGGAGTATCAATAACCATTTCTCCACCCATCGAAGATAATAAAAGATTCAAACGCTTCGCGTACTCAGACGAAATAAATGAATGAGTCACTCCGGTATCAATAATAGCAACTAAAGGCGTACTATTAATAAAACAAGTACCTCTGATCAGACGGTCTGCACTAGTAGTCTGAGTTCATGCCAATGCAAAAAATTTCCCTCCAGCTTGAGCTTGCTTTGGTTTTGGACACTTCGTACTAACATGACCAGGTTCACCACAGTTGAAACACTTCACCACATTCTTCTTACAATCAGCTGCGACATGTCCTATACCTCCATAATTGGAACACTTTCTCATATCCTTCCTACATTCAAACTGACGATGTCCTAAGTTACCACACCTAAAACATCTCGGAGGATTAGACATACCTCGCCCACTTGGCCTTTTCTCAAAATTACCCCTTTGCTTACCCTTGTCAGCTGGTGTCACATAAGGACCACCATGAAACGGTTGCTTCCCTTTCCTTTCGTTCACACTCTTATAGTGAGTAGAACGAGATTTGCTATCCTCCTCATAAATCCTACTACAATCCACCAAGTCTGAAAACCTTCTAATCCTTTGATAACCAATTGCCTGCTTAATCTCAGGATGCAATCCGTTCTCAAACTTCACACACTTGGAAAACTCCGCAGTCGCTTCAGCATAATGTGGATAAAACTGAACAAGCTCCACAAACTTAGTAGTGTAATCGATAACAGACATATTACCTTGTTTCAACTCCAAGAACTCAATTTCCTTCTTTCCCCTTACGTCCTCAGGAAAATACTTCCTCAAAAACTCCCTGCTAAACAAAGTTCAAGTGACCTCTTCATCTCCAGCTTCCAACACATGACGCGTACTAACCTGCCAATCATCGGCCTCCTCCTGCAACATGTGAGTACCCAATCTCACCTTATTTTCCTCAGCACAGTCCATCACTCAAAAGATTCTTTCAATCTCCTTAAGCCAAATCTGTGCACCATCAGGATCATGTCTCCCTTTGAAGACAGGAGGTTTGTTCTTCCTGAACTCATCATTCTCACCAGCATTAGGTGCACCCTGCACAGCCCGAGCCATAGCTTGCATAGCAGCAGCCAAAGCAGCATCATTTCTACCAGCCATATTCTGTTCATATCCAATACCAGTAACTATGGTTAAACAAACAGCTCACCCAACCACAAAAACTGACACAGACTGGCACGAACTGACACAAACTGACACGGACTGGCTCTGATACCACTTAATGTAACACCCCCAATCTATACCCCTAATTAAATAAAGCGATAACAAATAATCAGAGTATAATTCAAACATTCATGGCATAGACTGAGGCGTTACATCAATTGAGACAAAACACAATAAACCTGCTCATAAAGATATGCAACAATCAGGTAGTAATACAAACAGAGGAACTCAGTGCCTAACATCCACAAATCAGATACAGAATATAAGCGGAAAATCTGCAACTGAATCTCATATATATAACATAAAAGTTTGTCTGTCATATACAAAGCCAACCATGTACAATCCAAAAGATATATATACATATACACAAAAATCACAAACGATCTCCCTGACTACCCGGTGCTACATATCAGAGCCGACCGACAAAAGAATAAAGTCCTAAGCTTCACAAAAAGACCTCCATCATCTAATCTGCAATGCCTCATAGAGCATTTAAAACAGCAGAAGGGTGAGAAACACAATCATAATATAATTGCATACAATTATATAATAACACAAGAAAACACATGCAAACATTCTCACCACAATTCACACCATAATTCAAACATAAAACAACACATTTGATATCTCATATATCCATCACAAAGACATATAAATCATGCTCAACGCATTTATCACCCACATTTACATATATATCAATCATCGATTCCATTCATAATTCCACACAAAATCAATCCATTCATGATTTATGCAAATGCACAGAGACCGACACAACGACTCTATGCAATGCAATGCGGTACCATCTATTCGTCATTCTCATCATTAGTTCACTCAGGAACTATTGGAATCATCGCTTGTTACTTATTGTAACTCCCCGTCAGAAAAACGATGTTCCCCGTCGCTTTAGGTCCTCTTTGTATAAGGCACACGATGTTTATGGATCTCTTTAGGTCCTCTTTGTATAAGGCACACGATCCGATCGCTTTAGGTCCTCTTTGTATAAGGCACACGATCGTCTATAATCATCTCTTTAGGTCCTCTTTGTATAAGGCACACGATGTTATAGCGGATTCCCTCTGGAATCGTTTCGTCGCTCACACCCACTAGGACACACGACATCACAAGAATGTATATCATGATGCTTGGCATACAATGACTCATGAAATTCAAATGCACACATATACACATCCATAATCATGCATATACAATCAAACACAACACAATGCATTTTCTTACCCTTAGGCCACAAACCATTATCACCATATTTCATCATGTGCATTTATCTTATACAACAGCACACAAGTTATACAGTATATATCAAAAGCACATTGCATGATAACACATCAATTACACGAAATTAAAATGGTAAAAGTCGACAAAATGACACATTTCCAAATTCCCAACATAATTAAATCAACCAACAATCTCAAAACCATTCCTATAAGAAAGAACATCTCAATAGCTTTCTAACGCATCAAACCGCGCCTCAAACCGACTTACGACCCAACAGTTATGAAGAAAACAAATTGAAAAAGTTGTCATGTTCGCAATGCGAAGCTCCTAGCGAGTCCTTCGCTTTCCTCATTCGCCATGCGAATACCCCAGCGAACCATGGCAAAAAGAAAACAGCCTAAAATTTGCAGTGCGAACTCCCAGCGAACCTTCGCTTCCCCTTCGCAGTGCGAATCTCCCAGCGAACCGTGGCAGAAAGAAAACAACACAAAGTTTGCAGTGCGAACCTCACGCGAACGTTCGCTTTCCCCTTCGCTGGCCATTCGCAGTGCGAACCTGCGAAACCAGAAAATCCCAGCAGCGTGATAGATCACTCCCAACCAACATTTCAACCCCCAAAACACGTCCAAACCAAAACATAACAATCAGAACATAACCCAATCATGGTAACAAGTATTCTACAACATTTATATCACATTTCAACCGCGAAAACATCGATTTCTATCGTTCCGACCTAGAATTGAAAAGCTATGGAACACAAAAAACATTCTAACACACACATACATAATCATACACAAACATAGTATAACCGAGTTTCGCACCCTTACCCGATTTAATCGTGTTTGAAAAGTCGGTTGGATCAATTCTTCCTCTCCAAGTTTTTCTCTCTTTTCTTCTTTTCTTTCTCTTTTCCTTCTTCTCTTTTTCTTTCTCTCTATTTTCTCTCTCTTTTCTTTCTATTTAAGTTTCTAACTTAAGAAAAATAAGTGAAATGACCAAAATACCCCTACACTCAAATATCTCGCAAACGCTCCTAAAATGCAATAAAACATAACAACGATAAAAAAATACTATATTATCAAATAAAAGTCAAAATAAAATAATATAAAAACCAAAAATAATTAAATCGACTCAATTAAAATAAATCTAACAAAACTGGGGCGTTACATATTTCACCAAGGCGCTGCCGGTCGTGACCTAGAAGGATGCCTTGCACTGAAGTATGTTGTGAAAGGTTTGATGGAAAAGAAGGTTCAGTCTTTTGCAGATAATCAACCAAATGTGAAGAATAATCCGTTACCTACACATGGGACTACCAATGCCATTGAGGATGAAAATGATAAGGTATTGATAATTGATGCATCAAAGATTAAAACTCATGTCAAGATTTTCCATTCCAAATTGTTTGAAGCTGGGTTAGTGAAAGTTTGCCATGGCAATTGTGAAGAGTGTAATGCCAAAATCAGAGGATGCCAATTGGTTCAAGATGATATTCAGAATTTGATTGATGAAGGTTTTCTACAAGTGGTCAGTAAAGTGAAGAAAGAGGAAATTGCGGTGATTGAGCCCGTATTTAACTTGCCAGAATCAAAAGAGAAAGTGCCCGTTTTTAATGTACCGAAGCCTGGTTCTATGGTCCCTATCTTCAATAAACCAAAGCCAGTATTCAGTACATCAGAATCTGTTATTTCTTCTGCTACTAATCAGTCAAGGCCGAGAAACATCCAACAACCTGTTCTGTTCCGTTTCAGAAATTCCAAAGTTGTGTCATGGAGGTATGAAGATCCTATGGTTAACAAAATATATGAGGAGGTGGTTCCAAGGAAAGAGGTGGGAACTACTAGTGAAGAAATAAAAAATATAGCTGGGTCTGGGAAGATGACCCGAAGTGGTTGAGTTTATACTCCTCTCTTCAAAGGGACGGTGCCTAAAGAGACTGTTACTCCTGTACATGTTAAGGATAAGGAAAAAGAAGTGGTTACAAGCGAAGAAGATGCCGAGTTTCTAAGAATCATTAAAAGAAGTGACTATAAGGTGATGGATCAGCTTCACCAAACTCCCTCCAAAATCTCCTTATTGTCTCTGTTGTTGAATTCACCTACTCATCGAGCTGCCTTGCAAAAAATATTGGCCCAAGCCCATGTTGTTCGAGACATTACTGTCGGTCAGTTTGACAGGATCATTGCAAAAATCACGGCTTGCAATACTCTCAGCTTCAGTAACGAAGAGTTACCCCGAGAAGGTCGAAGTCACAACCGTGCTTTACATGTATCTGTGAAATGCCAAGAAGACACTTTGGCAAGAGTTCTTGTGGACACAGGCTCCTCTTTGAATGTTTTACCAAAAAGGACTCTTGAAAAGTTGGCTTACAAGGGAGCTGAAATGAAGCCTACCTCTCTAATTGTCAAAGTTTTTTATGGTTCAAGAAGGTCTGTAATGGGTGAAATTGAGTTACCAATCCTGATTGGCCCGCATATTTTCAACGTCATTTTTCAAGTATTGGATATTAATCCCGCCTAAAGTTGCCTACTTGGAAGGCCTTGGATCCATGGAGCTGGTGCTGTAACTTCAACCTTGCACCAAAAGATGAAGTTTGTAGTTGGTGAAAAGCTGGTTATCATACAGGGTGAAGAGGATCTGATGGTCAGTAACTTGTCTTCCTTTCACTATATTGAGGCTGATGAAGATGCTTTGGAAACTTCTTTCCAAGCTCTTGAGATAGCCAATGATGTTATGTTAGACATTGAAGAACCGGTGGTCCCAAGTAATCCATCTTTTGCTTCCTTCAAGAGTATGCAGTCTGCCCTGAAAGAAGGTGTTCCCGAAGGCTGAGGCAAAGTTATTGAAGTTCAAGAGAGGAAGAAATACCAAGGGTTGGGTTACAAACCAACTCATGACAAAGCAGCTGCTTCTACAACAACTCGACCAAGGACAATCCAGGAAATGTTCGTCAGCAAAGGACATCAAGTCAATGTTGTGGTAGGAGCTGAAGAAGACGAAGACATCAACCATTTGGTTTTTCAGTGTAACGCTGCACTAGACAACTGGGAAGCTATTGAGATCCCTGTATTGTTCCTTGTGCCAGAGTAATATGTTTATCTTTGTTGTTGTTTTCAATTTTGTAGCCGTGCCCAAGGCTATTGGACTATTTTGTATGTGCCACCGCTTTCAAATTTTTATTAATCAATGAAGATGTTGTTTTTTTAAACTCTTTTATCTTTATTTATTGTTTTGCTCTTAAGGAAAAATGAAAATCTTTTCAAAACTACCAAAAACATTTTCTTCTTGCATTTAATTTTGTGCATTTTAATAAAATAACTCCCTCCATCATGCAGAATAATCCACAAACCTATTGTACTCGATGACCCTACTTTCACTATTGACTTTGATTCACCCATCTATCAAGCTGAGGATGAGGAAGAGGAAGATTATGAGGTCCCGAATGAGTTGGCAAAAATGTGTGAGTACGAATACACGGCTCTTCAGCCACATGAGGAAGAAGTTTACACCATCAATCTTGGTACCGATTAAGACAAGAAGGAAGTCAAGATTGGGTTAAAGCTTGGGGCAGAAGTCAGACAACGTTAGTGAAGCTTCTTGAAGAGTATATGGATGTGTTTGCATGGTCTTATCAGGACTTGCCTGGTTTGAACACAGACATAGTAGTTCATAAACTACCACTCAAGCCTGAATGCCTGCCAGTGAAACAGAAACTCCGAAGAAGTAGACCCGACATGGCTCTCAAGATCAGATATGAGGTCAAGCGACAACTTGATGCAGGATTTCTGGCAGTCTCAAAATACCCTGAATGGGTGGCCAACATTGTGCCCGTAATGAAGAAGAATGGTAAAGTGCGAATGTGTGTGGATTATAGGGATCTTAACAAAGCCAGTCTGAAGGACGATTTCCCCCTGCCGCATATCAACACTCTTGTGGATAATACAACCTGTTTTGCAGTTTTCTCCTTTATGGACGGTTTCTCCAGTTACAACCAAATTAGAATGGATCCTGTCGACTTGGACAAAACTACGTTCATCACTCCATGGGGAACTTATTGCTACAAAGTCATGCCCTTTGGTTTGAAAAACACAGGGGCAACCTATCAGAGAGCTATGGTGACTCTTTTCCATGAAATGATACATAAGGAAATTGAGGTGTACGTTTGTCGCTCCCGAGATTTTCATCCAAGTACAAACGCAAAAGTGGCGCGGAAAAAGAGTCGCCAGCAATGTGTATTTATCCCAAGGGAGGGAAAGGAAACACTGCGTAAACCTGAGGGAAGGAAAAGCATGGTCTCACGACCAAGAGAAACGGGTAAGGGAGTCGGTTACGCGAAGGGAAGGTGTTAGCACCCCATGCGTCCATCGTACTCGATGGGATCCACGCTTGTTGTCTCAATCAACGGGTGTACGGAACTGGAAATCAACTGCTAACTGGAGAACTGGAAATGAAAGGCAGAAAAGAAAAGGGGGGGAGAAAAAAGTGACTCGATAGGACATTATCGTTGTCCTAGGCCTACGTATTCCCTCAGTGCCATGGGAAAGTCAGAGTCAACGTAGTTCGACGGACTACGGGGAAAGGTTGCTTGTCGAGATATCGCATCTCGTGCCTATGTATCTTCAATCAGACGAGAAAGAAGAATCAGAGCAAACGTAGTTCGGCTCAACGGATGTTGCTTTGTTTGTGTTTTTTAGTGGAAACATCAAAGTGTGCGTCCCAGCAGTTAGGTGTTGCAGCTCGCTGTATGGAGACTTAGGCGTTACCTGTTTGCGGTAGAACGGACATGACGAATCCTTCTAGAAAGGAGTGAAGAGATGAGAAGAGAATTGTTTGTTTGTTTTTGTATTTTAGAAAGAAGTGTTTTGATCCTTTTTGTGTTAGTAACACGTATTGCATTCAAGTCTATTGCGTAAGATCGAATGCATCGCATGGTCATCCTAACAGGACGTATGCTAAACATTCTAGAAAGGCGGAGAGAAACTCCCCTCCTTCCATTTCCTATGCTCTAGGCTCACGTGCAATACCTGTTAATCCTTTATTAAGTGTTTTTTGCTTTTGTTTTAAGATGAGAAAAAGAGAGACTCAAAGATTGAGAAAGGCAAAAGTCTAAAGGGAGACTAATAATCCTAAGAGTTGTCATGCTCGGAGATCCTAAGGGTTAGTGTGGTTTAAAGAACTCTAATCCTAAAGAAAAGAAGAAGAGAGCAAGAGGTATCACAACTCACTTCTAAAGTAGAAGACGAGTTATGAACCAAAAAGGAGAAGAAATAAGTTGTACAAAGAAAGCATAGAAATGCTTATCACAAATGCAAAAGAGAAAGCTTTAAAGAGATGAAGGAAGAAGGTGTATGTGGATGCACATACACACCCTCAACTTACCATTAGCCCCTACATGAAAAGGTTAGCTAAACAATTGAATATGAAAGCATAAATGAAATAAATCACACAAGTAAGCACCAAACATCTCATGAAATGAAATTATGAATCAAACAAAGCCTAAGTCTAAAGAGAAGGGATCCTACGTGTTAAATGACTTCTAAAGTCAGCAGCATGTCTAATGAGGCTCAATTAAAGTTAAGGTACCTAATGAGATCAAACTATGTCAAGAAAGGTGCCAAAGATTCACACAAGTTCAAGTTATGAAACATGGATGAAGTATGAATGTGTATGACATACAAACATGAGTAAATGCATAAAGAAATGTCAAAGTCAGAAGTGAATGACATATTACAATGCATATGAATGTAGATGAATGATCATACAAAGCGTGAGTGAAATGATTTAAGAAGATGAAGCAAGTAGAAGCAAACAATGTTCAAGTTCAAGTAAGAAAAGAAGAAACTTGTAACACAAGTCATAGTTGAAAAAGAACATGAAATCAAATGCAAATGGATGCAAGTCAGAATTAAACATCATATATGAATGTCCTGTAATTCCTATGAATGAACATACAAGTTATGAGAATGGATGTTCAAGTAGAAGAAGTTAGATGAAGAAGAAGTGAGAAGAAGAGAAACAAGTTTCACATAAGGGAAGAAATAACTTGCAACACAAGTCAAAGTGGCAAACCAAAAATGGATGAACATGGATCATAGATCAGTACCAAATGACATTTAAGATGTAATTATAATGCAAGAATTGATCATACAAGATGCATATGCAAACCACATTAAAACTAGTTAAGAAAGAAAGATGAAATAGATCAAACATAAACAAGTATGCAAGATGAATGACATTTGAATGTATGAGATGATTATGGGTCAGTAGCATAATCAATATGAAATGCAAATAGAATGCATGAATAGGCATTGATGATTCACAAACAAATCATGTTGAGTACAAGAAGAAAAGAGAAGCAAGTTTAGGTCAAACATTTCAAGTAAGGATGCATTTTGATCACATACACAACCCAAATGGAATCACAATGTAAATGACCTATAATTCTAAGCAAAAGGACCTAAAATATTCTAATGAGGACCTATAATGATGCCCAAACAAGTTCTAATATGATGGCACAAATGCCTCCTAATCATACAAAGTTAGAGGTTAAGAAAGGATCACAACAAGTTACCTATTCTAAAAAGCATCAAACAATTAGCAAAGGACTTGTAAAAAATATTAAAATCAAGCACAAAACAATTAAGTCAGAAACAAATCAAGTGGCAAAGGATCATGCAAAAATTCACAAAGAAACTAGTTCAAACAAGTTCACAAAGTCACCTTAGGTAAAATGGAATGATGCACAATGATGCATGTCAAAACCTAATATGGGATGCTTCTAAAATTTGAAAAAAATATGAATTAAACCCATTAAGATGTCATGAACACTCATATCAAAGCTCATGCCAGAAATCATCTCTAATTATGTCAATTAATTCACAAATGAACATGTATTAAGAAGGATGAACATTGAAAAAGAAATTAAAAGGAAATTGTTAAATAATATGTAAAAAGTATTAAATTAGAATTAAAAAACATGAAAAAATAGTTAAATGTGTTATAATGCTAAGTGAATTTATTTGAAATTTTTAGAGGTCTTTTGGTATTTTTAATAAAAGAAAATGAAAACTATATGAAAAGTAAGAATAAAATGTAAAAGGAATTAAAGCAGGGGTGTAGAAAAAGTAATTATGTAATTCAAAATACACCTGGGCCCAAAGTGAGGTGTGTGAAAAGCAATTTGAAATCCATTCCACAAACGCGTGTATGCATGACAATTACGATGGAACCTCAGTCAAATGTTGACTCAATCAAAGCCACACGATGCAGTCAGCAAAGGATGATCAAATAAGTAAGCAGATCTAACGAATCACACAACACGCGCATCATAGCAAACATACACACGCACACATGCAATGGTCAAAGTCAGAGATATGAGAGAGAGAGAGAGGCATGTGAGGGGGAGGCCTTTCATTAATTCGCTGGCAAGCTAGGAAGCGTTGGATCAAGACTCATCTAACGGACATGTTATAAACTGAAGACTAAACCCTAACTGAACCCTCACCGGTCGGAGAAGGACCTCCGGTCATCTTCTCTGGCCATCTCCGGCCACCTGTAACTAACCAAACTTCCAGAAATTTACAAAATGCACATCAAAATGATCATGAAGTTATGTAGAACATGGATCCGTGCTTAGATTTCACATATCATACACCTACACAGAGAATCGAAGAGATAAAGTTTGCCCTAAAAGATAGTCTAAGCTTCTAACAAGCTCTATCAACTAGCCGGAGTTTCAACAGCTCATACTGAGCTCAAAAAACAACAACAACACGCTTAAAACCAGTGAAATCGAGCAAGCAAAGTTTGAAGTTCAAACCTGAAGCTGAAGCTACTTAGATCACCAGAAAACCAGAGAGGAGGATCCTGAACTTCTTGTGCTTGATCTGAGCAAAATAAATGCTAAGGAACTTGAAAATACGGAAGAAATGGATCTGAAAGTGAAGATGTTTGAACTCTTCAATGCTTTAGTGATTCAATATTACTTGATGATGAAGATTGAGGAAGACTATGATGAATTCGTGCAGTGAGAGAGAGAGAGTTCAGAGAGAATTTCAGAGCTCTGGTTTGTGAAATGTGAAGAGTGAGAAAGTGTCCCTTGCAAATTCTGTTAGAGAAGCTTTTATAAGTGTGGTTAGCTTCTAACTGTCTTAGTTGACAGTTAGAACTATGGTGGAGTTAACTGTGGTGGTGTGAAGCAATGAGAGGGTGTGCTGAGCAATTTGAAATGGAGAGGGAATTAGCTCGTGTGTTGTTGTTGTTCATGTGGAAAAAGCTCATGATAATTATGGTGAGGTTTAGTGATCGGTGGTGGTGATGATGTAGGATACAACCACATAAACTTGTCATACAAGTTTGCTTTTGAAACTTTCCCTCTTGATGCATGGGAACATGTATGGCATGTATATGTAATAATTGTGGTTTGTCCAAATGAGGTAATGAGACTGATATGTACATGTATGCGACCTGAATTAATAACAACAAGAACAAAGGCCATCCCTTTCTATTTTGCCAACCCCAACCTCATGTTCAAGTTGATGACTTTGAGAAGGAGTTGCATCATGTATGGTGTGTGATTTGATGAGATTTTGTGTGAAAATGAAAGAGGGAATTATGTAGAACAACATTGGTGTTCATACCAATAAGAATTGAAGCCTCTAAATCATTCAAAAGTGTCACTAAATAACATGGTTTATGACTAAAGTTTTGGGCGAGGCAAGTTGCATTGTGCCTAGACACATACCTATGAAAATTCAGTTTGATCATCCCTACTTTGAGCCACCATATCTCTTAATCCCTTGATTATATGAAAAAATGGTAAACATCAACATTGTAGCGGACATGGAGATGAACAAGATTGGTGTTCAACAATTTTTCGTTTAAAGCCTTCTTGAGGGAGAAAAATGGCTTGACATTTGGCACACCGCTTGTTTGATAAAATGCAGGGCATCTGGCTCGCCCATGACTTAGTTACCCAACCAATTTGCCTTGATTTTGCTCAACTTTGATTGATCATAACTCCTTCAATTTTGATCCAATGGAAGAGTTTTTGGTATGGATTTGAAGCTTAGAATGTGATATTTAATTGGCTAAACTTAGGCCTGAAGTTTGAAGTCTTTATCTTGAAGAAAGAATGCTTTGGAATTAAGTGCAAAATGGTCCAAACTTGCCATTTTTAGAAACCCTAAGTTTCTAAATTTGGCAACTTTGTACAATTCTTGATTTTTGATGATTCCTCCATCATTTCTTGATCAAATCTTGCCCAATGAACATATGTGACTTGAATTTCATGAATTTGACCCAAAAAAGTTAGGAGTTGACTTTTTCCTCTGCACAATTGACTTTTTCCCCAATTTCTTGATTCTTAAGCAACTGATCAATTGAACCTCTTCTGAAATAAACCAATGGGCAATCTTCCATCCTTAGATACTTGACATCATGTAGAAAACATTGAGATCCAGTTTGAACCAAAATTTCATCAGGAGACTGCTTGAAACCAAAACCCTAATTTTGACTGCCTTTGTTAGGAGATGATGATCTGTCCAACTTCTTGGTGAATTTCCTTCCTCCAATGACTTGTGGGATCAAATGAGATGCCATAAGATGTAAGGGACCTTTGAGGCTTATTTGAATACCCTTGGCTCTTGTTCTCTTGCTTTGAATAATCAATGCTCTGAAAACCACTGATCACATGCCCCAATGCAACATGTATGAGATATATGTGATGAGATAAGATGCAATGCAATGAAACATAAGCTAGGCAATAACAAGAGGGCAAATTTAGGGGTGTTACAGCTGCCCCTATTCAATCATCTGTTAACCTGAGAAGGATGAAAGCAACGGCTATTCAGACAATCAAGGTGAATTGTGATTGAATACCAAAACAACCAGAAAATGTGCACGCTGAATGAAGAAGAAAAGGGATATACACCCTTCTGGAAGTATCAGCAAATAACTGCATAGATTGATACGACGTGTATCGAAATAGGGATATAGACGATTATCAATGATCATACGGACGAGTATGGAAAGAAAACACGGACGGGTGTTTAGGTCAACGATGCGAACGAGCATCAGATAATCATCAGAGGAACACGACGAGTGACCAGGTTGACGATACGAACGAGTATCAGACGATGATTAAGAAAAGGAACACACACAAGTGTTCGGGTCAACGATACGGACGAGCATCGGACAATCATCAAAGGAACACGACGAGTGACCAAGTCGACGATACGAACGAGTATCAGACGATGATTAATAAGGGAACACACACAAGTGTTCAGGTCAACGATACGGACAAGCATCGGACAATCATCAAAGGAACACGACGAGTGACCAAGTCGACGATACGAACGAGTATCGGACGATGATTAAGAAGGGAACACACACAAGTGTTCGGGTCAACGATACGAACGAGCATCGGACAATCATCAAAGGAACACGACGAGTGACCAAGTCGACGATACGAACGAGTATCGAACGATGATTAAGAAGGGAACACACACAAGTGTTCGGGTCAACGATACGAACGAGCATCGGACAATCATCAGAGGAACATGACGAGTGACCAAGTCAATGATACGAACGAGTATCGGACGATGATTAAGAAGGGAACACACACAAGTGTTCGGGTCAAAGATACGAATGAGCATCGGACAATCATCAAAGGAACACAACGAGTGACCAAGTCGACGATACGAATGAGTATCAGACGATGATTAAGAAGGGAACACACACAAGTGTTCGGGTCAATGATACGAACGAGCATCGGATAATCATCAAAGGAACACGACGAGTGACCAAGTCGATGATACGAACGAGTATCAGACGATGATTAAGAAGGGAACACACACAAGTGTTCGGGTCAACGATATGAACGAGCATCGGACAATCATCAAAGGAACACGACGAGTGACCAAGTCGACGATACGAACGAGTATCAGACGATGATTAATAAAATACGGACGAGTATCTCAAAGGCAATACGGACGAGTATTGGCTTAAAAGTTCAAACACGAACTAGTGTCTAAGAGGTCAATACGGGCGGGTATTGAGAATAAGGGGTTCAAGCACGGACGAACGTTGAAAGGACACAGACGGATGTCCAAGGTCAATATGAACGGGTATTGAAAATAAAGGACTCAAACACGGACGGGTGCTGAAAAGAACATAGACAGGTGTCTCAAAGGCAATACAGACGGGTATTGAAAAATGAATGTGTGTAAAGTGATCTCACTGGGGATTAAGATGCTAAAAAGAACCCAGACGAGTGTCTAAGAGGTCAATACGGGCGAGTATTGAAAATAAAGGACTCAAACACGGACGGGTGCTGAAAAGAACACGGACGGGTGTCTCAAAGGCAATACGGACGGGTATTGAAAAATGAATGTTTGTAAAGTGATCTCACTGGGGATTAAGATGCTAAAAAGAACACGGAAAAGTGTCTAAGAGGTCAATACGGATGGGTATTGAAAATAAAGGATTCAAACACGGACGGGTGCTGAAAAGAACACGGACGGGTGTCTCAAAGGAAATACGGACGGGTATTGAAAAATGAATGTTTGTAAAGTGATCTCACTGGGGATTAAGATGCTAAAAAGAACACGGATGAGTGTCTAAGAGGTCAATACGGACGTGTATTGAGAATAAGGGGTTCAAGCACGGACGAGCGTTGAAAGGACACAGACGGATGTCCAAGGTCAATACGGACGGGTATTGAATTAACATTGTATGATCAAGTGTTGTAGTAAGCTTTGCTGGGGTTACATGACAATGTTTTGTCTATGAATTACTCTGGCTTGCAGGTAAACGGTTAAACCTGGCTTATGTTTCGTATGTGTATGTTTGAGTTTTGTCGTAATGCTCCATATCAATGGAATGATACGCTTTAGAGAATGCAAATGTCATGATATATGCAAATGCAAAAGAGACTCCGAACGAGGAAAAATATCATTGTTCAATCCTTCAATTGCTCTGTGGGGATTAACCCTTCTGCCAGGGATAACGCTTGCCACAAATTGCCAAAAATAAATTGGCTTGCAGATGCGCTGAGGTATGATGATCCTGTTGAAGAAGTTTCCACTAGAATGACTCTGCCCTAGAGAGAGATTATTCAGTTCATAGAACTCCGATGGGGATGAGAACTTTCTGAATGACGTTTTACTGAGGAAAAAAGAGTCACTAAACCTCTGCTTGGGGATCTATCAAACCCAAGATCCTTTGCTAGAGATAATCAGCCTTCTGACTCAGCTGGGGAATCAGCCACTATTATCGACACAGAAAAGCTTGTAGCTGTTGGAAGTACTGAATGGGAGAATCAACTTAATAGGATATAATGATACCCAGTGGAAATTAATTTGTCGATATCGAATCGTCGTGAGCGACCGTCACCTGATTGATGGACTCCAACAGTAAAAGTTGTGACAAAAGGGTGACACGGGAACCCTTTCCTGAACATGATTGCCCCGATATTCTGACTTAGGGGTGAGTGATTACTTGTTTGGAAGAAATGGCCCATGCTCTTGAAAAGGCTTCAATCTTGCTTTTGAGCCTAGTATGAGGCTGCTACCTGTAAGCAAAAGGATATGTACGTATGCCCTGTGCTAGATATGACTTCCGCAACTGAGAAAATCTAATTCTGAACCACCACTTGTTGGGGAGAAAGGTTTTGATGCACCTCTTGCTGGGAACATGATTAATGAAGCCTGCTGAAGACAGGGGACCACAAATGCCTTAGGTTGGAATGCCCCTTTGTTTCAAGCCTTTTAGTTGATTGACTGTATATGCGTGAACAACAGTTTTTTTACAATTTTCCACTTGCCCCAGACCAACACGGTCCACCAGAAGAAATTGTCTCAATAGGATTTTACAGAAGACTTGATATCTGAAATGCCTCAATGTCTTCAAACTCTTGGAGAGATTCGTCGGATCTCGAAATAACTGCCTCATACTGTGTGGTCTACAGAGGAATTCACCTCGAGAAGAGTTATGAACAATCTCATATCACCGTGGGATATTCTGCCTCAGTATTCTGAACCCTGGATAGGCTGATCAGTCGTCTAGATGAACTAAATTCGCGTGCTCTTGGGATGGCCTGCCCCAGTATGAACCTTGAAATGGTTTTGCCCCTGACTACTGATCTTCGAAAGAAGACCCAGAATACCTGCCTTTGGAGAGATTTGAATCTCGAAGTGATTGCCCCAGTTTAACTGAACTCTGGAGAGATTTCTCGACGTGATTGGCTCATATTGGCTACACCTTAAAGAGATGATTCGACGTGATTGCCCCAGATCGGCTACGTCTTAACACAACTTGTTGGGAAAGCTCCTGCTCAACAAAGTTTCCTGAGGAAGTACCACTGGATGTGGTTGTCCTTCGGGGGTTTCAGGATTCTCAACTCGGCAAGATTATGCTTCTGGACTGAATTTCCATATGTAAACTTCTTTTGATGTCAAACAAATGTATGCAAGCAAAAAATGTTTTATTCTGAGAATGAAAATTCTAATGCAACACACATGTTAATCTTGAAGTCTTACTGAAAAAATGTCGCAAACCCTTTGTGAGCGGATCACGGGTTAGGATACGACAT
Source organism: Lathyrus tuberosus (assembly GCA_022829125.1). Classification (NCBI taxonomy): domain Eukaryota; kingdom Viridiplantae; phylum Streptophyta; class Magnoliopsida; order Fabales; family Fabaceae; genus Lathyrus; species Lathyrus tuberosus. The sequence goes on along the minus strand of JALAZF010000206.1, from coordinate 9,572,176 downwards.
TAATTTTTTAATGAAAGAATGCAATGCACATGCAACACCAACAAAGATCTTTTAGCACAACTCATAGGAGTCATGAACGCTATCTCATCGGAGTACGCTCTCGAAATAAACCATGTTTCAATTAGGACTTTTGAGGGTTGTATCATGGCCTGGTTCACGGTTTTGAGAAAAATGGTTTATGGCTCAAAGTTTATTGGTGCCCACCCACTCTTCGTGATGTTCTCCAGTCCTACATTCAGCTAATTTGCACAAGCGTTCGCCTTTCAAAAAGATTTTGTGATCTTTAAGGAACCCATGCATCTGATGGTTTGACACCTAATGAGGCTTTGGAGTGACAGTCACCCCTTTGTCTTTTGTTCGTAGTCACACGACTTTGTTCTTGCTCGAGGATTTTCTTTTGTAATCCTTTTGTTTTTCGCTTTCGCATCCTTTTGCCTTTTTTTTATCCCTAATTTTTGCCTGGACTGATTCTTTTGAATCTTTAGATTTTGAAGTCCAGCGGGATGCCCTAACTTTTGCCTAAGTCGCTTGTTTTCAAGTTTTGACTTAGCAGGCTTTTTTTTTTTTTTTTTTTGGAACAAATCGTGTGACACTGGCTTGTCTTGACTTTGTTGAAAGGGTTGTGATTGCCTCACTCTTTGATTGTTGATGGATACCCATTGTGGTTTCACATCTCTTGACCTCTTGATGGTGGAATAGAAGGTAATGGATCCTCAGATGCACACTCCTTTTGAAATTTGAACGCTCGGTCAAATTAACTGGCGCCTACCCTGCCCCTAGGTTAAATGTGAGGGTTTTTTCATACGAAAAGAAACTCCTACTTCAACGCTCAAAGGGGTTAACGAGGGTCTATCTCCCTTATATTTCCAGTGTTTGGGGAGTTGAAACAATACCTGTACATCCTCAACAGGGTTCTATTCAAAAGCACGCCCCTAGAGATTTTTGCGTTTTCAAATCATCATCTTTCCTCAAAGAGTTGAAGCCAGAAAGTCAGTATTGCAATGCACATGAACATTTAAGAGTGAACACGAATGGATTACTTCAAGAAAAACACGCTTATTGTATTATGATTGTCATTTAAGAACAAACAAATTTTTACATGCAAACATTGTTTAAACAAACAAATAAAAGCTACCTATGAAAATGCAGTAAAGGAACTGATGATTGCCACAGTTGAGGAGACTTGACTCCGTCTGGACTTATTACTTCAGAAGGTGTCTTTGTGGTCCCAAGTGCTCACTTGGGAAGCTTCAATTAACGTACAGCCCGTCTTTAGTGAAAATGATAAGCCCAGTGTCAATGAGATCTTGTACCTTGTGTCTAAACACCTTGCACTCTTCAAGGGCATGCCCCTATGTCCCTAAGTGGTACTCGCATCTAACACTCTTATCATAATTTGGAGGAAGGGGATACGGAACTGGTGAAGCTTCCTTTAGCTGAATCAAAGAGTCTTGAAGTAAAAGAGCAAGCAGGTGACTGTGAGGAATAATAATGGGATCAAACTTTCTCTCCTGCCTTCTGAACTTTTGTTGACTCTTCGGATGATAGCTTTGTTGCTGATATCGACTTGTGCCTTCCTCTCGTTTGGACGTTTTCATCCTCAAACTTGGCATAGTAACAGGCAACAACGGAGGACGAGAAGATTCTAAAACCACAGGCTGCAAGAAATGCCCTTGACTTGGTGCAACTTCAGGAGGAAAAACCGGGATATTCACTTCTTTCATCGTAAATGGAGTAAGGCCACCTTGTATGCTCACGCCGCCCGACGTGAATTCAATTGCTTTCAAGTCGATCAAATCATGGACCACATGATGAAAGGCTTTACATTTTTCCACATTATGCCCCGGCGCACCAGAGTGAAAATCGCAATGGACACTTGCATCGTAACCGAATGGAAGCTTACCACCAGGAGGATTTATCGTCCGAAGTTTAACCAACTGGAGCCAAAGTAGATACCTCAACAGTTGAGTATAAGACATGGGAATCGGATTAAAGATTCTGTTAGCCTTCTTCGGCTTCAGTGGGTACTTCTTAGCCTTGGGGTTGTCTTAGGAAATATGAGATAATTGCTGACGAGGAAATTCCAGAACCCCAGATTGTGCAGAAAAGTCGTGAGGTAGATCACACTTTGGGATAGATTCCACAGGCAAGGGCGGAATGACAATTTCTGTTGTAGCCTCAGGCATGGGATTATCATCCTTTCTGAGCACATTTCTCATGACTTCCATAACCAGACTCATCTGATCTTCATTTGATTGACCTCTTCCTTCAGCATTTTTTGGTCCCGAATCAAGGCTTGCATGTCCCGCATAAACTGCCCCATTTGACTTCGCATTTCCCTCAACTCTGCTCGAACTTGATCTATGGTCCCCTTCCAGCTTCTTTGAAAGGTTAAGTCTGAAATTCTGAAGAGAACCAGATCAGGAGGAGAATAACCAGCTTCAAACACCTGTTATGCAAATGAGTATGAAAATGCGATGCAAATGCCATGTTCAAATATTTCCAAGGAATCATTATGCTTCGATTCAAATTTTTTCCTTACACTAACCACAAGAAATAGATGGAAATGCTCAGTAGCAAATCTCAAAGTTAATATCCCTTGGAAATACAAGAACATGTATGCGAAAATGATGATGCAGATGCAACAGACATGGGATCAAGGCTTCCACAATGCTCAATACTGTTGTGCTGCTGAATGGATAAGTTCAAAGGTCTGCTCTGAAGAGAATACCTGAATACCAGAATATCCGAATAACCAGAATACCAGAATAACCAGCATATCAGCATAATCAGAATACCAGAATGCCAGGGTTCCAGAATAATCAGAATACCGGAATACCAGAATATCGGTATAATCAGAATCCCAGAATACCAGTCTGATAAGTTTGCACTGATAAGAGAACCAGAATACCAGGTAGGATGATAGTTGTAACGCCCCAGTCAGTCCAGTCAGTTTTGTCAGTTTGGTCTTTTTAATTAATTGAGTCGTTTTGATTATTTTATTATTATATTATTTTATTTCTGACTTTTATATGAAAATATGTTATTTTTCATCGAGATTATATTTTATCGCATTTTGGGAGCGTTTGCGAGATATTTGAGTGTGGGGGTATTTTGGTCATTTTAGTTTATTTGGTTAAGAATAGAAATAGGAAGAGAGAAAAGAAAAGGAAAGAAAAAGAGAAGAAGAAAAGTAGAGAGAAAGAAGAAGAGAAGAAAAAGAGAGAATCTTGGAACCAATCTCCCGACTTTATTAAACGCGATTAAATCGGGTAAGGGTGCGAAACTCGATTATACTATGTTTGTGTATGATTATGTATGTGTTTTATTGTATGTTTACTTGTGTTTCCATAGCTTTGAGTTCTAGGTTGGAAATGGGAATTGTGTGAGAAATCGATACTTTCGTGGTTGGAAATCGACGTAAACGTGGTAGAATGTTTGTTGCCATGACTGTATTAGGTTCTGATTGATATATGGTGATTTAAAAATGTTTTTGGGTTGAAAAATATCATTTTAGGTTTCCACACAGCGCTGAGAAATTCTGAGTTTTCCTTGGTTAGCCTAGCGAACCTGGGGCGAAGCAGTAGCGAGTGATGTTTTCGCGGGTTCGCCTAGCGAACCAGTTAGCGAAGGTCAGCGAAGGTTCGCTGAGTTGTCCGCCTAGCGAACTTTGTATGTTTTTGGGTCTGGTGGTTGCTGCCTTGGTTCGCCAAGGGGTTCGCCTAGCGAACTTTGTGTCTGTTTTCTAGCTGGTAGTTGGTTCGCTGGACATTCTCCTAGCGAAGGTGTTAGCGAAGGATCGCTAGAGGGTTCGCCTAGCGAATAGGGCTGTTTGTGCAATTTTGTTTTCTGCATAACTTTTGATCTGTGGTTCGGTTTGAGGCGTGGTTTGATGCGTTAGAAAGCTTATAAAATGTTCTTTTTTATGAGGATGGTTTTGAGGTTGTTGGCCGATTAAATTATGTTGGGAATTAGAAAATGTGTGGTATTGTTGTCGACTTTTGCCGGTTAAATGAATGTAATTGATGGGTTATAATATGATTTGCTTGTGATATATGTGGGATGGCTTGTGTACTGATTCTATGAGTTGGATGCATGTGTTTAAATGTCGTGATGATGGTTTGTGGTCGTATGGCAATTAAATGCATTGTTTTGGGCTTGAGTGTAAAGCATGATTTTGTTGATTGAGATGATTGCATATATGTGTGCATTTTAAATGTCATGAGTCATTGTATGCCAAGCATCATGATATGCATTCTTGTAATGTCGTGTGCCCATGTGGGGTGTGGGCGACGGTTTGGTTCCAGAGGGAATCCGCTATAACGTCGTGTGCCGGTGTGGGGTGTGAGCGATGATTATAGACGATCGTGTGCCCGTGTGGGGTGTGAGCGATCGGATCGTGTGCCCGTGTGGGGTGTGAGCGATCCATAAACGTCGTGTGCCCGTGTAGGGTGTGAGCGACGGGGAACATCGTATGCCCAACGGGGAGTTACACTAAGTAACGAGCGATGGTTCCAGCAGAGTTCCTGAGTGAACTAGTGATGAGAAAAATTGGAAGTCGGTATCGCATGGCATGTGCATAGAGTCGTTGTGTCGGTCTCTGTGCATTTGCATAAATCATGGATTAATTGTGTATGGAATTGTGAATGTGATTGATGAGATGAAATATGTATAATTGTATTGATGATGAGTGTATTGTGTGTGGCGGAAGTGTGTTGGTATGGAATACTTGATAAGTGTACGATGTTGTGTTGTAATTGATGGTGGTGCATTTGTGGTGAGAATATTTTACTTGTGCATTTCTGTGTTAATATATAATTATATGCAACTGTATTATGATTGTTTTTCTCACCCTTCTACTGTTTTATAATGCTCTATAAGGCATTGCAGATTAGAGTTGCTGGAGGTCTTTTTGTGAAGCGTTGTTCTTCATTCTTTTGTCGGTCGGCTCTGATATGTGACACCGGGTAGTCGGGGTGATCGAGTGTGATTATTTTGTATTGTGTATATGTATCGGTTGGATTGTACATGTATGATTTTATATATGACAAACAAACTTTTCATGATATATACATAAGAGATTCAGTTATGGATTTTCCGCTTTTATTCTGTCTCTGAATTGTGGGCGTATTACTACCTGAATTGTTGCATATCTTTTTGAGCATGTGTTGTATGTTTGTTTCAAATTGATGTGACCCCCTCGGTCTATGCCGTACATTTGTAAATATACTCTGATGAAATTTTGAATTTTATTTACCGCTTTAATAGCTTGAGGGTATAGATTGGGGGTGTTACATTAAGTGGTATCAGAGCCAGTTCGTGTCAGTTTGTGTCTATCCTTTGTCGGTGTGGCGTTTGGAGTGAGCTGTTTCTTTAACCATAGTTTCTGTTATTGGAAATGAACAGAATATGGCTGGTAGGAATGATGTTGCTTTGGCTGCTGCTATGCAAGCAATGGCTCGGGCTGTGTAGGGTGCACCTAATGCTACGGGTAATGATGAGTTCAGGAAGAACAAACCGCCTGTCTTCAAAGGGAGACATAATCCTGATGGTGCACATATTTGGTTGAAAGAGATTGAAAGGATTTTTCGAGTTATGGATTGTGCTAAGGACAGTAAGGTGAGACTGGGTACTCAATATTTCAGGAAGAAGCGGATGACAGGTGGGTTAGTACTCGTCAGGTGTTGGAAGCTGGGGATGAAGAAGTTACTTGGGAATTGTTTAGCCGGGAGTTTCTGAGGAAGTATTTTCCTGAAGATGTAAGAGGTAAGAAGGAAATTGAGTTCTTGGAATTGAAATAAGGTAGTATGCCTGTTGTGGATTATACTGCTAAGTTTGTGGAGCTTGTGCAGTTTTATCCTCATTATGCTGAAGCGACTGCAGAGTCTTCTAAGTGTGTGAAGTATGAGAGCGGATTGCGTCCTGAGATTAAGCAGGCAATCGGTTATCAAAGGATTCAAAGGTTTTCTGATTTGGTGGAATGTTGTAGGATTTATGAAGAGGATAGTAAGGCTCGTTCTACTCACTATAAGAGTGTGAGTGACAGAAAAGGGAAGCAACAGTTCCGTAGTGGTCTGTATGTAACACCAGCTGATAAGGGTAAACAAAGGGGTACTTTTGAAAGAAGGTCAAGTGGTGGAGGTATGTCTGGTCCTATGAGGTGTTATAGATGTGGTGATGTGGGACATCGTCAGTCCGAATGTAAGAAAGATTTGAGGAAGTGTACTAATTGTGGAGGTTTAGGACATGTTACTGCTGATTGTGCCAGGAAGAATGTGGTGAAATGTTACAACTGTGGTGAACCTGGTCATATTAGTGCAAAGTGTCAGAAACCGAAGCAAGCTCCAGCTAGTGGAAAGGTGTTTGCATTGGCGGGGACTCAGACTTAAAATACAGATCGTCTGATAAGAGGTACTTGTTTTATTAATAATACGCCTTTAGTTGCTATTATTGATACGGGAGCGACTCATTCGTTTATTTCGTCTGAGTGTGTGAAGCGTTTGAATCTTGTGTTGTCTTTGATGGATGGTGAGATGGTTATTGATACTCTAGCAATGGGGTCAGTAACTACTTTTTTGGTTTGTTTAAGTTGTCCTTTAACCATTTATGGTAAAGACTTTGAGATGGATTTAGTGTGTTTGTCGTTGGAGGGTTTAGATGTGGTTCTGGGAATGAATTAGTTGCAGTTCAATCGGGTGCATATTGATTGTTATCATAAGTTAGTAAGGTTTCCTTCTTTTGAGGAAGACGAGGACTCGAGTTTCTTATCTACCAAAGAGTTGAGGAGACTTTTAGCAGATGAAGCTCAGTTGTTTGGGTTGTTTGCATCGTTGACTGTGGATAGTCAAGTTTTGCTGGATGTGTTTCCTGTTGTGTGTGATTTTTCGGAAGTGTTTCCGGAGGATATTTCAGCCTTGCCGCCAGAAAGAGAGGTGGAGTTTTCGATAGATCTAGTTCCTGGTACTAGACCTGTTTCTATGGCACCTTATCGTATGTCGGCATTTTGAGTTGGTTGAGTTAAAGAAGCAGTTGAATGAATTATTGGAGAAGAGGTTTGTGAGGCCAAGTGTTTCTCCTTGGGGTGCTCCAGTTTTATTGGTGAAAAAGAAAGATGGAAGTATGCGATTGTGTATTGATTATCGCCAGTTGAATAAGGTGACGATCAAGAATAAGTATCCTCTTCCAAGAATTGATGATTTGATGGATCAGTTGGTTGGTGCTTGTGTGTTTAGTAAGATTGACTTGAGGTCGGGGTATCATCAGATTAGGGTGAAGGAGGAAGATATTCAGAAGACGACTTTTAGGACACGTTACGGTCATTATGAATATTCTGTGATGCCGTTCGGGGTTTCTAATGCGCCGGGTGTGTTTATGGAATACATGAATCGTATTTTTCACGAGCATTTAGATCAATTTGTTGTTGTGTTTATTGATGACATATTGATTTATTCTAAGTCTCGAGAGGAGCACGCGGAGCATTTACGTATTGTTTTGCAGGTTTTGAAGGAAAAGAAGCTTTTTGCCAAATTGTCCAAGTGTGAATTTTGGTTGTCGGAAGTGAGTTTTCTTGGACACGTAATTTCAGGTAATGGTATTGCTGTGGATCCATCTAAAGTAGAAGCAGTTCTACAATGGGAGGCTCCGAGATTTGTTACTGAAATTCGAAGCTTTTTGGGTTTGGCCGGATATTATCGAAGGTTCATTGAAGGTTTTTCTAAACTAGCACTTCCTTTGACCCAGTTGACTTGTAAAGGTCAAGCGTTCATTTGGGATATTCGGTGTGAGGAGAGTTTTAATGAGCTGAAGAGAAGATTGACGACAGCTCCGGTTCTGATTTTGCCGAATCCTACTGAACCATTTGTGGTGTATTGTGATGCGTCTCTGATTGGTCTAGGTGGTGTGCTAATGCAAGACGGTAAGGTCGTGGCGTATGCTTCGAGGCAATTAAGAGTGCATGAGAAGAATTACCCTACGCATGATTTGGAATTAGCGGCTGTGGTGTTTGTATTGAAGATTTGGAGGCATTATCTTTTTGGTGTGAGGTTTGAAGTCTTTAGTGATCACAAGAGTTTGAAATATTTGTTTGATCAGAAGGAATTGAATATGAGGCAACGAAGATGGTTGGAATTTTTGAAGGACTACGACTTTGGCTTGAATTACCATCCTGGTCAAGCTAATGTGGTAGCCGATGCGTTGAGTCGGAAATCATTACATATGTCTGCTTTAATGGTTAATGAGTGGGAGCTTTTGGAATCGTTTAGAGATTTGAGTTTGGTATGTGAAGTGACGTCGGATAGTGTGAGGCTGGGTATGTTGAAGGTTACTAATGATTTTCTGATGACGGTAAGTGAGAAATAGAAGTTGGATGTGAAGTTGGTGGATTTGATGTTGGTTGGCGGAAAAGATGCGAGTAGTGATTTTCAAGTGGATGTTAATGGTGTTTTGGGGTTCCGTGGGCGAATTTGTATTCCGGACGATTCGGATTTGAAAAGGATGATTTTGGAAGAAGGACACCGGAGTAATTTGAGTATACATCCGGGAGCGAATAAGATGTACCAAGATTTGAAGAAGATTTTTGTGTGGTCTGGAATGAAAAGAGATGTGGCTCAGTTTGTGTATGCTTGTTTGACGTGCCAGAAGTCGAAAGTGGAACATCAGAGGCCTAGTGGTTTGTTGTAACCGTTGGATATTCCTGAGTGGAAATGGGATAACATTTCGATGGATTTTGTGACGGGGTTGTCGAATACACCGAGAGGGCATAATGCTATTTGGGTGGTTGTTGATAGGCTGACTAAATCGGCTCATTTCATTCCGATTGACATCAGTTTTTCTTTGGAGCGGTTAACCGAGATTTATATCAGTGTGATTGTGAAGTTGCATGGAGTTTTGTTAAGTATTGTTTCGGATCGAGATCCAAGGTTTACCTCGAGATTTTGGGAAAGTTTACAGAAGGCGTTGGGTTCTAAATTGAGGTTGAGCTCGGCTTATCATCCGCAGACGGATGGACAGACGGAGAAAACGATTTAGTCGTTGGAAGATTTGTTGCGAGCGTGTGTTTTGGAACAAGGTGGTGCGTGGGATAGTTATCTTGCGTTGATTGAATTCACTTATAATAACAGTTTTCATTCTAGTATTGGAATGGCACCGTTTGAAGCATTATATGGACGAAGGTGTCAGACACCGTTGTGTTGGCATGAATCGGGCGAGAGTTCGGTGGTGGGACCGGAGTTGGTTCAACAGACTACGAAAAAAGTGAAGTTGATTCGTGAGAAAATGAAGGCTTCTCAGAGCAGACAAAAGAGTTATCATGATCGGAGATGGAAGGATCTTGAGTTTCACGAGGGCGATCATGTATTTTTGAGGGTTACGCCGGTAACGGGTGTTGGTAGGGCATTGAAGTTGAAGAAGCTTACTTCTCGGTTTATTGGTCCTTACCAGATATCTGCGAGAGTGGGTGCGGTAACTTATAGGGTGGCGTTGCCGCCGAGTTTGTCGAATTTGCATGATGTGTTCCATGTTTCACAGCTTCAGAAGTATGTTCCGGATCTATCGCATGTGACTCCGATGGATGAGGTTGAGGTAAGGGAGAACCTTACGGTCGAGGCTTTACCGGTGAGTATTTTAGATCGCGAGTTGAAGCGGTTGCGAGGCAAGGATATTACACTGGTGAAGGTAGCATGGGGAGGCGCTGCTGAGGGCAATTTGACGTGGGAGTTGGAGAGTCGGATGCGGGAGTCGTATCCAGAGTTGTTCATCTCAGGTATATTTTCGAGGACGAAAATTTCTAAGTGGGGGAGAGTTGTAACGCCCCAGTCAGTCCAGTCAGCTTTGTCAGTTTGGTCTTTTTAATTAATTGAGTCGTTTTGATTATTTTATTATTATATTATTTTATTTCTGACTTTTATGTGAAAATATGTTATTTTTCATCGAGATTATATTTTATCTCGTTTTGGGAGCGTTTGCGAGATATTTGAGTGTGGGGGTATTTTAGTCATTTTAGTTTATTTGGTTAAGAATAGAAATAGGAAGAGAGAAAAGAAAAGGAAAGAAAAAGAGAAGAAGAAAAGTAGAGAGAAATAAGAAGAGAAGAAAAAGAGAGAATCTTGGAACCAATCTCCCGACTATATTAAACACGATTAAATCGGGTAAGGGTGCGAAACTCGATTATACTATGTTTGTGTATGATTATGTATGTGTTTTCTTGTATGTTTGCTTGTGTTTCCATAGCTTTGAGTTCTAGGTTGGAAATGGGAATTGTGTGAGAAATCGATACTTTCGCGGTTGGAAATCGACGTAAACGTGGTAGAATGTTTGTTGCCATGACTGTATTAGGTTCTGATTGATATATGGTGATTTGAAAATGTTTTTGGGTTGAAAAATATCATTTTGGGTTTCTACACAGCACTGAGAAATTCTGAGTTTTCCTTGGTTCGCCTAGCGAACCTGGGGCGAAGCAGTAGCGAGTGATGTTTTCGCGGGTTCGCCTAGCGAACCAGTTAGCGAAGGTCAGCGAAGGTTCGCTGAGTTGTTCGCCTAGCGAACTTTGTATGTTTTTGGGTCTGGTGGTTGCTGCCTTGGTTCACCAAGGGGTTCGCCTAGCGAACTTTGTGCCTGTTTTCTAGCTGGTAGTTGGTTCACTGGACATTCGCTTAGTGAAGGTGTTAGCGAAGGTTCGCCTAGCGAATAAGGCTGTTTGTGCAATTTTGTTTTCTGCATAACTTTTGATCTGTGGTTCGGTTTGAGGCGTGGTTTGATGCGTTAGAAAGCTTATAAAATGTTCTTTTTTATGAGGATGGTTTTAAGGTTGTTGGCCGATTAAATTATGTCGAGAATTAGAAAATGTGTGGTATTGTTGTCGACTTTTGCCAGTTAAATGGGTGTAATTGATGGGTTATAATACGATTTGCTTGTGATATATGTGGGATGGCTTGTGTACTGATTGTATGAGTTGGATGCATGTGTTTAAATGTCGTGATGATGGTTTGTGGTCGTATGGCAATTAAATGCATTGTTTTGGGCTTGAGTGTAAAGCATGATTTTGTTGATTGAGATGAGTGCATACATGTGTGCATTTTAAATGTCATGAGTCATTGTATGCCAAGCATCATGATATGCATTCTTGTAATGTCGTGTTCCCATGTGGGGTGTGAGCGATGGTTTGGTTCCAGAGGGAATCCGCTATAACGTCGTGTACCCGTGTGGGGTGTGAGCGATGATTATAGACGATCGTGTGCCCGTGTGGGGTGTGAGCGATTGGATCGTGTGCCCGTGTGGGGTGTGAGCGATCCATAAACGTCGTGTGCCCGTGTGGGGTGTGAGCGACGGGGAACATCGTATGCCCGACGGGGAGTTACACTAAGTAACGAGCGATGGTTCCAGCAGAGTTCCTGAGTGAACTAGTGATGAGAAACATTAGAAGTCGGTACCGCATGGCATGTGCATAGAGTCGTTGTGTCGGTCTCTGTGCATTTGTATAAATCATGGATTAATTGTGTATGGAATTGTGAATGTGATTGATGAGATGAAATATGTATAATTGTATTGATGATGAGTGTATTGTGTGTGACGGAAGTGTGTTGGTATGGAATACTTGATAAGTGTACGGTGTTGTGTTGTAATTGATGGTGGTGCATTTGTGGTGAGAATATTTTACTTGTGCATTTCTGTGTTAATATATAATTATATGCAACTGTATTATTATTGTTTTTCTCACCCTTCTGCTATTTTATAATGCTCTATGAGGCATTGCAGATTAGAGTTGCTGGAGGTCTTTTTGTGAAGCGTTATTCTTCATTCTTTTGTCGGTCGGCTCTGATATGTGACACCGGGTAGTCGGGGTGATCGAGTGTGATTATTTTGTATTGTGTATATGTATCGGTTGGATTGTACATGTATGATTTTGTATATGACAAACAAACTTTTCATGATATATACATAAGAGATTCAGTTACGAATTTTCCGCTTTTATTCTGTCTCTGAATTGTGGGCGTATTACTACCTGAATTGTTGCATATCTTTTTGAGCATGTGTTGTATGTTTGTTTCAAATTGATGTGACCCCCTCGGTCTATGCCGTACATTTGTAAATATACTCTGATGAAATTTTGAATTTTATTTACCGCTTTAATAGCTTGAGGGTATAGATTGGGGGTGTTACAATAGTTAAGGTTACCTGCAAACCTGTAAACAACCCGCCCCTCTCACATGTGGGTACTAGGATCCTCAGTATCCCGGGCTCTCAGGTCGAGAAATGATGATACGTTCACCACTTCTGGTTTGGCATCATCATCAATCGAGGAGGACTCAACTGATTCTCCAAAACAAAAGGTCCTCAGCTTCTGGCACTGAGGTCGAGAAGCAATAGTACATTCATCCCTCGGGGTATAGTACTATCGCCAATCGAGGAGTGCCTCGACTGATTCTCTTTCAAAAGGGATATCCTATAGCAAGTTCCCAGCATTGGGTCCCCGGATCAAGAATGTGTAATGGGTTTGCCATTTCTGGTCTGCCATTATTACAACTCGAGAGGAGTGCCGCTACTGAGTCCTCCAGAATGGTCACCAGAGTCGACAATTCCTCCAGAGAATATCTCGTGAACACCCACACGTGGCCAAACACCACGGGAGCGACACGTCCACCCACACTAATACCTATATGTATGCTCAAGTCTGGGTAGTGGGCTTATCTCTCAGAACACCCTGCCCACCAAACAGAAAAATCCAGCACAACACAGCACAATCCAGTATAATAATGAAATGAAAATGCAATAAATGCGGTAAAAAGTAGTACAGTAAAGCAATAATACAGTAAATAGCAATACAGTAAAATAGTAAAACAACAAAACACAGCACCACAGATAAACACCCAATGAAAAACACAGACAAACGCTAGGATTGACTCGCTTAGGAAACTCGTCCCCAGCAGTGTCGCCAGCTGTCGCTCCCGGGATTTTCATCCAAGTACAAATGCGAAAGTGGCGCGGAAACAGAGTCGCCAGCAATGTGTATTTATCCCAAGAGAGGGAAAGGAAACACTGCGTAAACCTGAGGGAAGGAAAAGCATGGTCTCACGACCAAGAGAAACAGGTAAGGGAGTTCGTTACGCGAAGGGAAGGTGTTAGTACCCCACGCGTCCATCGTACTCGATGGGATCCACGCTTGTTGTCTCGATCCCAGAGTCGCCAGCTGTCGCTCCCGGGATTTTCATCCAAGTACAAACGCGAAAGTGGCGCGGAAACAGAGTCGCCAGCAATGTGTATTTATCCCAAGAGAGGGAAAGGAAACACTGCGTAAACCTGAGGGAAGGAAAAGCATGGTCTCACGACCAAGAGAAACAGGTAAGGGAGTTGGTTACACGAAGGGAAGGTGTTAGTACCCCATGCGTCCATCGTACTCGATGAGATCCACGCTTGTTGTCTCGATCAACGAGTGTACGGAACTGGAAATCAACTGCTAACTGGAGAACTGGAAATGAAAGGGAGAAAAGAAAAGGGAGGGGAGAAAAAAGTGACTCGATAGGACATTATCGTTGTCCTAGGCCTACGTATTCCCTCAGTGCCATGAGAAAGTCATAGTCAACGTAGTTCGACAGACTACGGGGAAAGGTTGCTCGTCGAGATATCGCATCTCGTGCCTAGGTATCTTCAATCAGATGAGAAAGAAGAATCAGAGCAAATGTAGTTCGGCTCAACGGATGTTGCTTTGTTTGTGTTTTTTAGTGGAAACATCAAAGTGCGCGTCCCAGCAATTAGGTGTTGCAGCTTGCTGTACGGAGACTTAGGCGTTACCTGTTTGCGGTAGAACGGACATGAAGAATCCTTTTAGAAAGGAGTGAAGAGATGAGAATAGAATTGTTTGTTTGTTTTTGTATTTTAGAAAGAAGTGTTTTGATCCTTTTTGTGTTAGTAACACGTATTGCATTCAAGTCTATTGCGTAAGATCGAATGCATCGCATGGTCGTCCTAACAGGACGTATGCTAAACATTCTAGAAAGGCGGAGAAAAACTCCCCTCCTTCCATTTCCCGTGCTCTAGGCTCACGTGCAATACCCGTTAATCCTTTATTAAGTGTTTTTTGCTTTTGTTTTAAGATGAGAAAAAGAGAGACTCAAAGATTGAGAAAGGCAAAAGTCTAAAGGGAGACTAATAATCCTAAGAGTTGTCATGCTCGGAGATCCTAAGGGTTAGTGTGGTTTGAAGAACTCTAATCCTAAATAAAAGAAGAAGAGAGCAAGAGGTATCACAACTCACTTCTAAAGTAGAAGACGAGTTATGAACCAAAAAGGAGAAGAAATAAGTTGTACAAAGAAAGCATAGAAATGCTTATCACAAATGCAAAAGAGAAAGCTTTAAAGAGATGAAGGAAGAAGGTGTATGTGGATGCACATCCACACCCTCAACTTACCATTAGCCCCTACATGAAAATGTTAGCTAAACAATTGAATATGAAAGCATAAGTGAAAGAAATCACACAAGTAAGCACCAAACATCTCATGAAATGAAATTATGAATCAAACAAAGCCTAAGTCTAAAGAGAAGGGAGCCTAAGTGTTAAATGACTTCTAAAGTCAGTAGCATGTCTAATAAGGCTCAATTAAAGTTAAGGTGCCTAATGAGATCAAACTATGTCAAGAAAGGTGCCAAAGATTCACACAAGTTCAAGTTATGAAACATAGATGAAGTATGAATGTGTATGACATACAAACATGAGTAAATGCATAAAGAAATTTCAAAGTCAGAAGTGAATGACATATTACAATGCATATGAATTTAGATGAATGATCATACAAAGCGTGAGTGAAATGATTTAAGAAGATGAAGCAAGTAGAAGCAAACAATGTTCAAGTTCAAGTAAGAAAAGAAGAAACTTGTAACACAAGTCAAAGTTGAAAAAGAACATGAAATCAAATGCAAATGGATGCAAGTCAGAATTAAAAATCATATCTGAATGTCCTATAATGCCTATGAATGAGCATACAAGTTATGAGAATGGATGTTCAAGTAGAAGAAGTTAGATGAAGAAGAAGTGAGAAGAAGAGAAACAAGTTTCACATAAGGGAAGAAATAACTTGCAACACAAGTCAAAGTGGCAAACCAAAAATGGATGAACATGGATCATAGATTAGTACCAAATGACATTTAAGATGTAATTATAATGCAAGAATTAATCATACAAGATGCATATGCAAACCATATTAAAACTAGTTAAGAAAGAAAGATGAAATAGATCAAACATAAACAAGTATGCAAGATGAATGACATTTGAATGTATGAGATGATTATGGGTCAGTAGTATACTCAATATGAAATGCAAATAGAATGCATGAATAGGCATTGATGATTCACAAACAAATCATGTTGAGTACAAGAAGAAAAGAGAAGCAAGTTTAGGTCAAACATTTCAAGTAAGGATGCATTTTGATCACATACACAATCCAAATGGAATCACAATTTAAATGACCTATAATTCTAAGCAAAAGGACCTATAATATTCTAATGAGAACCTGTAATGATGCCCAAACAAGTTCTAATATTATGGCACAAGTGCCTCCTAATCATACAAAGTTAGAGGTTAAGAAAGGATCACAACAAGTTACCTATTCTAACAAGCATCAAACAATTAGCAAAGGACTTGTAAAAATTATGAAAATCAAGCACAAAACAATTAAGTCAGAAACAAATCAAGTGGAAAAGGCTCGTGCAAAAATTCACAAAGAAACTAGTTCACACAAGTTCACAAAGTCACCTTAGGTAAAATGGAATAATGCACAATGATGCATGTCAAAACCTAATATGGGATGCTTCTAAAATTTGAAAAAAATATTAATTAAACCCATTATGATGTAATGAACACACATATCAAAGCTCATGCCAGAAATCAGAATCTAACTATGTCAATTAATTCACAAATGAACATGTATTAAGAAGGATGAACATTGAAAAAGAAATTAAAAGGAAATTATGAAATAATATGAAAAAAGTATTAAAATAAGAATTAAAAAACATAGAAAATTAGATAAATGTGTTATAATGCTAAGTGAATTTATTTGGAATTTTTGGAGGTCTTTTGGTATTTTTAATAAAAGAAAATGAAAACTATATGAAAAGTAAGAATAAAATGTAAAAGGAATTAAAGCAGGGGTGTAGAAAAAGTAATTATGTAGTTCAAAATACGCCTGGGTCCAAAGTGAGGTGTGTGAAAAGTAATTTGAAATCCAGTCCATAAACGCGTGTATGCATGATAATTACGATGGAACCTCAGTCAAATGTTGACTCAATCAAAGCCACACGATGCAATCAGCAAAGGATGATCAAATAAGTAAGCAGATCTAATGAATCACACAACACGCGCATCATAGCAAACATACACACGCACACATGCAATGGTCAAAGTCAGAGATATGAGAGAGAGAGAGGCACGTGAGGGGGAGGCCTTTCATTAATTCGCTGGCAAGCTAGGAAGCGTTGGATCAAGACTCATCAAACGAACATGTTATAAACTGAAGACTAAACCCTAACTGAACCCTCACCGGCCGGAGAAGGACCTCCGGTCTTCTTCTCCGGCCATCTCCGGCCACCTGTAACTAACCAAACTTCCAGAAATTTACAAAATGCACATCAAAATGATCATGAAGTTATGTAGAACATGGATCCGTGCTTAGATTTCACATATCATACACCTACACAGAGAATCGAAGAGATAAAGTTTGCCCTAAAAGATAGTCTAAGCTTCTAACAAGCTCAATCAACTAGCCGGAGTTTCAATAGCTCCTACTGAGCTCAAAAAACAACAACAACAACACGCTTAAAACCAGTGAAATTGAGCAAGCAAAGTTTGAAGTTCAAACCTGAAGCTGAAGCTACTTAGATCACCAGAAAACCAGAGAGGGGGATCCTGAACTTCTTGTGCTTGATCTGAGCAAAATAAATGCTAAGGAACTTGAAAATATGGAAGAAATGGATCTGAAAGTGAGGATGCTTGAACTCTTCAATGCTTCAGTGATTCAATATTACTTGATGATGAAGATTGAGGAAGACTATGATGAATTCGTGCAGTGAGAGAGAGAGAGTTCAGAGAGAATTTCAGAGCTCTGGTTTATGAAATGTGAAGAGTGAGAAAGTGTCCCTTGCAAATTCTGTTAGAGAAGCTTTTATAAGTGTGGTTAGCTTCTAACTGTCTTAGTTGACAGTTAGAACTATGGTTGAGTTAACTGTGATGGTGTGAAGCAATGAGAGGGTGTGCTGAGCAATTTGAAATGGAGAGGGAATTAGCTCGTGTGTTGTTGTTGTTCATGTGGAGAAAGCTCATGATAATTATGGTGAGGTTTAGTGATCAGTGGTGGTGATGATGTAGGATACAGCCACATAAACTTGTCATACAAGTTTGCTTTTGAAACTTTCCCTCTTGATGCATGGGAACATGTATGGCATGTATGTGTAATAATTGTGGTTTGTCCAAATGAGGTAATGAGACTGATATGTACATGTATGCGACCTGAATCAATAACAACAAGAACAAAGTCCATCCATTTCTATTTTGCCAGCCCCAACCTCATGTTCAAGTTGATGACTTTGTGAAGGAATTGCATCATGTATGGTGTGTGATTTGATGAGATTTTGTGTGCAAATGAAAGAGGGAATAATGTAGAACAACATTGGTGTTCATACCAACAAGAATTGAAGCCTCTAAATCATTCAAAAGTGTCACTAAATAACATGGTTTATGACTGAAGTTTTGGGCGAGGCAAGTTGCATTGTGCCTAGACATATACCTATGAAAAATCAGTTTGATCATCCCTACTTTGAGCCACCACATCTCTTAATCCCTTGATCATATGAAAAAATGGTAAACATCAACATTGTAGAGGACATGGAGATGAACAAGATTGGTGTTCAAAAATTTTTAGTTTGAAGCCTTCTTGAGGGAGAAAAATAGCTTGACATTTGGCACACCACCTATTTGATAAAATGCAGGGCATCTGGCTCGCCCATGACTTAGTTACCCAACCAATTTGCCTTGATTTTGCTCAACTTTGATTGATCATAACTCCTTCAATTTTGATCCAATGGAAGAGTTTTTGGTATGGATTTGAAGCTTAGAATGTGATATTTAATTGCCTCAACTTAGGCATGAAGTTTGAAGTCTTTATCTTGAAGAAAGAATGCTTTGGAATTGAGTGCAAAATGGTCCAAACTTGCCATTTTTAGAAACCCTAAGTTTCTAAATTTGGCAACTTTGTATAATTCTTGATTTTTGATGATTCCTCCATCATTTCTTGATCAAATATTGCACAATGAACATATGTGACTTGAATTTCATGAATTTGACCCAAAAAAGTCAGGAGTTGACTTTTTCCTCTGCACAGTTGACTTTTCCCCCAATTTCTTGATTCTCAAGCAACTGATCAATTGAACCTCTTCTGAAATAAACCAATGGGCAATCTTCCATCCTTAGATACTTGACATCATGTAGAAAACATTGAGTTCCAGTTTGAACCAAAATTTCATCAGGAGACTGCTTGAAACCAAAACCCTAATTTTGACTGCCTTTGCTAGGAGATGATGATCTGTCCAACTTCTTGGTGAATTTCCTTCCTCCAATGACTTGTGGGATCAAATGAGATGACATAAGATGTAAGGGAACTTTGAGGCTTATTTGAAGACCCTTGGCTCTTATTCTCTTGCTTTGAATAATCAATACTCTGAAAACTACTGATCACATGCCCCAATACAACATGTATGAGATATATGTGATGAGATGAGATGTAGATGCAATGCAATGAAACATAAGCTAGGCAATAACAAGAGGGCAAATTTTGGGGTGTTACAATGTTTATGATATGATTTCCAAATCCCAGAGTGAGGAGGACCATTTGGATCACCTTCTGAAGTTGTTCAAAAGACTCTGGAAATATCAATTGAGGTTGAACCCTGGCAAGTGTACCTTCGGCGTTAGATCAGGAAAGTTGCTCGGTTTTATCGTTAGTCAACGAGGAATTGAGGTAGAGCCCAATAAAGTGCGAGCTATTCAAGAGATGTCAGCTCCGCAGACTGAGTCTCGAATACGAGGTTTTCTGGGTCGTTTGAATTATATCTCCAAGTTTATCTCCAACATGACTCCCACTTGTGAGCCGATCTTCAAGTTGCTTCGCAAAGACCAAACTGTAGAGTGGAATTCCGACTGCCAGCAGGCCTTTGACAAACTCAAGAGTTATTTTCAAGAACCACCGATCTTGGTCCCACCTGTGCCGGGGAGGCCCCTCTTCATGTATATGACTGTGTTGGAAGGATCAATGGGTTATGTTTTGGGCTAGCATGATGAATCTGGGCGCAAAGAGCATGCCATTTACTACTTGAGCAAGAAGTTTACTGATTGCGAAAGTCGATATTCACTACTAGAAAAGACATGTTATGCTTTAGCATGGGCCGCTAGACGTTTGAGGCAGTACCTGATGTGTCATACTACTTTGTTGATCTTAAAAATGGATCCAATAAAGTATATCTTTGAAAAGCCTGCTCAAACAAGAAGACTTGCCCATTGGCACATGCTCTTGTCAGAGTATGATATTCAGTACGTCACTCAGAAGTCTATCAAGGGAAGTGTCTTAGCAGATTACCTCGCAGATCATCCTGTAGAAGACTATGAGCCCCTCAAGTTTGAGTTCCCAAATGAAGACATTATGGTTGTAAAAGATTGTGAAGATCCAGGCCCTGATGAAGGCCCTGAACCTGGTTCCTATTGGAAAATGATGTTTGATGGCTCTTCTAACTACAGCGGACATGGTGTAGGTGCTGTGTTGATGAACCCTGATGGTGGCTATACCTCGTTTACAACAAAACTTTGCTTTGAATGCACAAACAACATCGCTGAATATGAAGCTTGCATTCTAGGGTTAGAAGCAGCTATTGACCTCAGAATTAAGATTTTGGAAGTCAGCGGAGATTCTGCCCTGGTTATTTATCAAGTCAAAGGTGAATGGGAAACTAGAGACAAGAAGTTGGTCCCGTACCGTGCTTATATTGTGGAAATAATCCAATATTTTAAGAAGATCACTTTCCGTCTTGCTCCACAATCAGAAAACCACATAGCTGATGCTTTAGCTATGTTAGCTTCAATGTGGAAGGTTAATTTTGTTAACGAGGCATCATTCATCAGTATCGAGCGCAAGACTAAACCAGCCTACTGCCAGTTGGTTGAAGAAGAAGAGGATGGGAAACCGTGGTTTCATGACATCAGAAATTATCTGAAGAACCAAGAATATCTTGTCAATGCTTCTACTCTTGACAAGAAAACTTTGAGAAGGTTATCGTCCAAGTTTTTCCTCAGCAGTGATGTGCTCTACAAAAGGAATCATGACATAGTTTTGCTAAGATGTGTTGATAAACGAGAAACGGACATGTTAATTCATGACATTCATGAAGGAGCATTTGGCACTCACGTAAATGGGCATGCCATGGTTAAGAAGATTTTAAGGGATGGATATTATTGGTTGACTATGGAGACTGATTGCATCCAATATGCCAAAAAATGTCATAAGTTCCAGATTTGTGCTGACAAGGTGCACGTACCTCTAACATTGTTGAATGTTTTGTCGTCACCTTGACCATTCTCTATATGGGGCATTGATATGATTTGGACTATTGAGCCAAAAGCTTCCAACGGTCATCGGTTCATCTTAGTGGCGATTGACTACTTCACAAAATGGGTTGAAGTTGCCTCTTACACCAACGTGACTAAGCAAGTGGTTGATCATTTTATCAAGAATCAGATCATCTGTCGTTATGGGATTCCAAACAGGATTATAACGGACAATGGAACAAATTTGAACAACAAGATGATGAAGGAGTTGTGTGACAGTTTTAAGATTGAACATCATAATTCTTCACCTTATCGTCCCAAGATGAATGGAGCCGTCGAAGCTGCTAACAAAAACATAAAAAAGATCCTGCAAAAAATGCTCAAGACTTATAAGAATTGGCATGAGATGTTTCCATTTGCCTTGCATAGATACAGAACTTTGGTTCGGACTTCAACAGGGGCGACTCCCTTTTCTCTGGTGTATGGGATGGATGTTGTTCTTCCCATTGAAGTAGAGATACTGTCTTTAAGAATTCTGATGGAGACTAAGCTTGATGAAGCAGAGTGGGTCCAAGAAAGGTACGATCAGCTGAACCTCATTGATGAAAAATGACTGACTGCCATGGGTCACTGTCAGTTGTATTAGAAAAGGATGAAGAGAGCATTTGATAAGAAGGTCAGTGTTCGTGAATTCTGTGAAGGAGATCTCATACTCAGAAAGATCTTGCCATCTTAACGGGATGTACGTGGGAAATGGGCACCTAATTATGAAGGCCCATTTGTGGTAAAAATAGTGTTCTCAGGAGGTTCCCTAATTCTTACAACGATGGACGGTGAACAACTCTCACACCCTGTGAATGCTGACTCAGTAAGAAAATATTACGCCTAAAAAGTCCGCTAAGTCGAAAACCAGAAATGGCGACTTAGGCAAGAAAAGGGTATCCCGGTGGGTCATAACCTATGAAGGAGACTCAGGCAAAAGTTAAGGATTAAATAAAAAGAAAAGAGCTCGCTACGTTGAAAACCTGAAAGGGCGTCCTAGGCAAAAAAGACCGTCCTTGTGGACTGAAAACCCGAAAGGGCGGCCTAGACAAAAAAGAATGTCCCGGTGGACTGTAAACCCGAAAGAGCGGTCCAGGCAAAAGTTATGGACAAAAGGCGTTTCACTATGTCAGAAAGGGTTGTCACCCATATCCAAAGAATTCAAGAAGAAGTTCAAGCTTACTCACTCTCATCAGCAACGAGGTTTTGGAGGACTCTTAGTCATTAGGGATAGTAATGGTCATTGAATACGATTTAACCTTTTTCCTATTTCCATATTTATAATTGTAATGTGCCATGGAACTTTTCCATTGGCAAGTTATCATTCTAATGAAATCAGATTTTGGACCATTCTTTGTTTGATATTCATCATGTCTCTAATTTTTCCTTGTTATGCAAAACTTCACTTATTTTTAATAATGGTTTTGAAAACGTAAAATTTTGAAATAAAAACAAATCTTTTGAGAAAACACAATAGAAACATAACTTACTTTGGCTCTTGGGATGATTTAGTAAAATCACGTGCCTCCCCAGTGACCCTTGTTGCGACGAAAGCACTGTTAAACCATCTGGTGTGTGATTCCCCAATGATACAAATTTAATTGACAATGTTTCCTGGATTGGATACTTCAGTAATGACTGACTTCTGTGGTACAAAGGATATCCCCCCAGTGTCTTCCACAGATGTTTGTTGAATGTGGAAAATCTTTACCTCCTCAGGTGAAAGAAGAATATTCCCTATTTTGATTCTAAACAGCTGTCCTCTCTAGATTCAGTGTGACTCCTTGTAGTGGATGTGTTATCCATCTGCCCTTTTCCCCAGCCTATTGTCCCTCTTCAGGGTCGTCTCTTGCATATCATTGAGCATTTGCATCATACCATATCATCGTGCATTTTGCATTGGGTGTGTCTTTCTTATGGGTCTTTACCTCCTTTATCCCTTAACTTGCTCAGGTTAAGTATCCTTTTTGAGCTCGTGGATCGTTATCCATGTCCTGCTTGCATATGGTTTTCACCTGCGTGTGTCAAATTTGTTTATTATCCATGTTCCCCGTGAAGTTTAGACATCACTATGCGACCCCGTTAATGTTTGATCTGATATTGAACCTCTGGTTTCAGGCCAATCATTATTGGTATCTAAGTCCAGTGTTTACTGGCAATGTTTCAAATATCGGTCTTCAACAATATCGTTAAAGTCCAGTGTTTACTGGCATGCTTTTTATCCAATCAATATTGGTGTCTAAGTCCAGTGTTTACTAGCATTGTTTCAATATCGATCATTATCTATATCTTAAAGTCCGGTGTTTACTGGCATATTTTAAATCCAATCAGCCTCAGTATTGTAAAGTCCAGTGATTACTGGTATTGTTTGAAGGTTCGATTATTATCAGGTACCCAAAGTTCGGTGTTTACTGGCATTGTTTAAGGACCTGTTTTCTTTGGTATTCTAAGTCCAATGTCCACTGGCTTTGCCTCAAAAGGCATCATTATTGATGTCCCAAGTTCAGTATTTATTGGTATTATTTTATATCGGTCATTATCAGTATCTTATAAGTCCAGTGTTCACTGGCATGCACTTTTTGTCTCAAGTCCAGTATTTACTGGCATCGTTTTTATATTGGTCATTACTGGTATCGTACAAGTCCAGTATTTACTGGCATGTTTTTATATAGATCATTGTCGGTATCGTAAGTCCAGTGTTCATTGGCATGTTTATTCATCCAATCATTATTGTTATCCCAAGTCCAGTGTTTACTGGCATGTTATTTCTGAGTCCAATCATTATTGGAACTTTAATCTTATCCCCAGCAGAGGTTTTGGTCATCACCAATATCCCCGTAAAAGTCTAGTATTCATTGGTGCTTGTCGAAAGTCTGATCATAATCAGCATGTTAAGTCCAATCTTTATTGGCATTTTGATGATTGGTCATTACCAACTCTCTTTGAAAGTCCTAATGATTATCATCATTTGGCGCACACGGGATTTGTGTTTGTCTCTGTCTTTGCTGACTTTTCTTGAAGATCCCGTTTGAACTCTTCAGTATAAGAAATCCCCAGGAAATCTGTTGTTGGGTGTCTTTCCTTTTATTCAAATTGATCCCCAGTGGAGATCATGTCTTCTTTCTAGTTTCATCCCCAACAAAGAGTTTGCTTCCCTTATGGTTGTCCCCGACATCGGCCGGTCATATCGGAACCTGTTGTCCATCTCCCTGGATCTTTCCCCAGTGGAGATTACCTCTCTGACTTCTATCTCCAGTGAAAATATGTAGGGTTCCCCTCATTTTTATGTTCTTATCCCCAGTATTTTCTTAGTATTCTCACGGTGAGTCTCTTTTGTTGGTTGTCAACCTGCATCCCCAGTAAATCTTGCCTGTGGATACTAAACCTTTGTCCCTCCCCAGTGAGTCTCACCTGTAGGTGTTTGCTCTTTGTCTTTGGTGTCTTGTTTTGTCTGCATTTTTGCACCATTATGGCATCATATCATCATACTAGAAGTTCATGGCATGTCAGCATTTGCATGTCTGTGGCCTGTCCTTAGCATATGCATTCCATCTAAGGGCAAAATTTTCGGTTTACTATATTTAAATACCTTTCACCTTGATTTCCCGAGGATTACCATATCTCGTGCCATCCGGTAAAGCTATTCAAATAGGGGCAACTGTTATACCCCAAATTTTACCCCTTAGATGTCATAACATCTTGCACTTGCATTTAGGATTCAATCATCTATGCATTATTAACTAACCACCATATCTTGCTAGTTTGTTCTTTTATGTGAAAGCTAGGGTTTGCACAAGAAAGAGGACAAGATCAATAAGCCAAGTTCTCATTTGTTTCAAGGTCTTTTAATACACTCTTTGGCTCTATGCAATCACCCCAAGTGTTCACTAGGGGATTGGGATTGGTAATTGAAGTCATCTGTTCAAAAAGCCAACTGAGGCTCCAAAGTTCAACCATTTGGTCTTAAAGACTAATCATGAGGTCCTCAAGTCATATGCCATGATGAGATTGGATCAAGAGAAATAAAAAAGAGACTATTAGATCAAGAGTTGTTGAATTAGGGTTTTAACCTGCAGAATCACAAGGGACCTTGGTGTGATCAATCAATGCCTTGACTAGTTCATCAACTAATTGAGCTCACATACATCCAAGAGGTCTTATTCAACAAAGAATCAAGTGCTAATTGAAGTTATTGCAAGATCATTGAAGCATTACAGTGGTTAACCCTAAATTAGGGTTTTCTTCAGGAGAAAGTCGATTGTGCCCTAATCCACGGTCAAAACATGATCCCAATCCATGGAACATGATCCATTGTGTTCATATACATCCTTGGAACCTATATGGGTGTTTGGAAAAGTTCAAAGTTACAAATTCATTAAGGATCGCACTGTGGAATTCATCTGACCTAATTTTTATCTGATAAAGTCAACTCTTTGACTTTTGGATTTTTGGCCCAAATTGAAGCATTCAAGTTGTTTTCCATCAAGACATACCTAATTGTGGAGTTTGATCATGAGAAATCACCATTTGAAAGGTTTCTTGCAAAAAGGGCAAGGTTTGGTTCTTAAATTTTTCTAAGTGTGGAAGAATTCACTCCTTGTGCAAACTTTGAAGAGTCATAACTTTCAAACCACACATCTAATTTTTGTGACTCAAAGCTCAATTTGAAGCTCTCGTCATGAAATTCAAAATATATTAGAGGGCCCTTCTTCAAAAGAGGCTTGGTTTTTAAGTTAGGAGGCTTGGAAGTTCAAGGCAATTAAAGACTTAGTGAAATTTCACCATTTTTGCCCTAAATTTCAGCCAACTTCATCTCCATTTTTCACCATGATCCCTTGGGATTTAGGACTTGGAGTGAACATGAACTTTATAGAGGATATTTGGGGCTTCATTTCTTGAAGTGCAAGATTCCAACATGTGCATAATGATGCCTAACCACTCCTAATCACCAAAGTTCTCACATTTTTGATGTTTAGAGGTAGGATTAGTGTGTTTGGGACCTCTGCCACGAAAATTACAAGTTGCCACATTAAAATATGTTGGTTTTATGCAAGTGGATGCAAGTTGATGTAGGAAAGAGAAACTTTTCACAAAGAGTATGGCAGTCCAATTTTCTTGCAGCCTAGGGCCTTGCTCCAATCCCATCAGCACACATCAACAGTCCAAACACTATTCCTGACCAATGGCTAGAGCTCTTGAAAGCTCATGACTCAGCATACAGCTTGCACGAAGGAAAACTTGGAAAAACAATGTTTCAATGGTTTCAACATGACCATTCACGAACCATTATATATCAATAACAACAAATCTTTTCATGAAAAGTTGTGTTAGTATGGTGGTGGCACCTTATGTCCACGCGCCCAGTCATTATAGGAAGTCTGATTCAATTCTAAGTAGTTGCAACTTTTGACCATTTATTTTAGATTTCTTCAGAGATCATTTTGGTCTTCCCTATTTTTAGGGAATATCTCTCTCTCATTCATATATATATATATATATATATATATAGAGAGAGAGAGAGAGAGAGAGGGAGAGAGATTTTGTTAATGTAGACCCATTTGTTTTTATGAAGATTTATTTTACCAACATGCACTTTAAGGTGCATTTAACTATTTTTTAGTTAAAGCTTGCTAAAACACACCTTTCTAAAAGCAAGTGGATGTATTATAGCAAACTCCTGTGAGGTTTCCTATAATACACCCACTTGTTTTTATGAAGGTGTGTTTTACCTTAAAGTATATTTAAGGAGTTTTTTATTAAAGCTTATTAAAATAGACTTTCATAAAAAAAATGGATCTACGTTATATATATATATATATATATATATATATATATATATATATATATATATATATATATATATATATATATATATATATATATATATATATATTTTTTTTTTTTTTTTTGGTTTACTCCAACATTGTAATCTTGTTTTTTATATTTTATAATTAGTATTATTCATACAAAATAATTATTCTAAGAAAGTATCTTTATCCCTTGGCTATGAGTGTTTTTATCTCCTCTAAAGAATTAAGTATGAAAGTTTTTTTTCTTCTTAAAAGCCAACCAAACTGAAATATATAAGTTAGTTTTTTATGAGCTATTAAATTAATAAAAGCATAAATAAGTAGTATATAAAAAATTTGAATCAGAATTAAAATTATGCTCATTTATAACAATAGTAATTTGTTCGTATATAAAAATATTTGAATCAAAATTAAAATTATTCCCGTTTATAACAGTAGTATTTTATCTTAT
Organism: Lathyrus tuberosus; assembly: GCA_022829125.1. Lineage (NCBI taxonomy): Eukaryota > Viridiplantae > Streptophyta > Magnoliopsida > Fabales > Fabaceae > Lathyrus > Lathyrus tuberosus. Next base: position 9,545,298 of record JALAZF010000206.1, on the reverse strand, counting down.
ATAAAAAAATTTTAAATAAAAAGTAAAGTTGTGCCCTTTTATAACAATAGTATTTTTTTCGTATAAAAAAATTTGAATCAAAATTATAGTTGTTCCCATTTATAACAATAGTATTTTTTTCGTATATAAAAATATTTGAATCAAAATTATAGTTGTCCCCGTTTATAACAGTAATATTTGATCTTATATAAAAAAAATTTAAATCAAAATTAAAGTTGTGTCCGTTTAAAACAACAATATTTTTTCGTATATAAAAAAAATTAAATCAAAATTCAAGTTGTTCCAGTTTATAACAATAGTATTTTTTTGTATATAAATATATTTGAATCAAAATTATAGTTGTCCCCGTTTATAACTAGTATTTTATCTTATCTAAAAAAATTTGAATCAAAATTAAAGTTTTTCCCGTTTAAAAAAATAGTATTTTTTTCATATATAAAATTATTTTAATCAAAATTTAAGTTGTCCCCGTTTACAACAATAGTATTTTTTCGTATATAAAAATATTTGAATCAAAATTATAATTGTCCCCATTTATAACAGTAGTATTTTATCTTATATAAATTTTTTTTAATCAAAATTAAAGTTGTGCCCGTTTAAATCAATAATTTTTTTTTTTGTATGTAAAAAAATTTGCATCAAAATTAAAGTTGTGCCCGTATATAACAATAGTATTTTTTTCGTATATAAAGATATTTGAATAAAATTTATAGTTGTCCTCTTTTATAACAATAGTATTTTATCTTATATAAAAAAATTTAAATCAAAATTAAAGTTATGCTTGTTAAAAACAATAGTATTTTTTTCGTATATAACAATATTTGAGTCAAAATTAAAGTTGTGTCCGTTTATAACAATAGTATTTTTTTCGTAAATGAAATAATTTTAATCAAAATTAAACTTGTGTCCGTTTATAACAATAATATTTTTTTCGTATATAAAAATATTTAAATCAAAATTATAGTTGTCCCCGTTTATAAGAGTAGTATTTTATCTTATATAAAAAAATTTGAATCAAAATTAAAGTTGTGCCCGTTTAAAACAATAGTATTTTTTTGTATATAAAAAAATTTAATTCAAATTTAAAGTTGTGTCCGTTTATAACAATAGTATTTTTCTCGTATATAACAAAATTTGAATTAACAATGTATTTTTTTTTCCATTTTTAAATATTATTATTGTTTTGACATTACGCATTAAAAATTTCTGAATCAATAGTATAGTTGTTCCCTTTATCATTCAATAATTTGATCAATTTCTTGATTTTTCCCGTTTCATATAATTTCAATATTAGGAAAAACTAAAATTTATTATATTTTTAAATAAATATTATTTTCCTAATTAGCTATACAAATAGTTGAAAAAAATCTATATACACTACACAAATATTCTCTTAATTATTTTAATAACCCTAAAAATCCAATTTCATATTTGAATGTTTCAGTTGTTTTCGTATTCTAATAGTGAGATTTGATTGAATGAGATACAATAGATTTCATTATATTCCATTCTACTAAATCCATTATTTACAAATTCAATTAATGGTGTCATTATTTCATTTGATTTTTGTTCATTAGATTCAAATATATACGTTAAATTAATTTATTAGAAACATATATTTTTATACTGAAATTAATTTTACAAATTAACTACTATTTTAGTATTAAAATAACAATCATTTGAAATGATCATATTAAAGGCTCTATTTTTATTAAAAATAAATTGTAATAATGATCATAAATAAACGATTTAATTTATTTAAAAATCTATAAACGAGATGATAAATTAAAACAATACGAAATAATTTATTTGATTTTTCATAAATTTAAATTTTAATATCATTAATTATGTTTTAATAAGTTTTAGTATTTATAATTATAAGTAATCTATTTTAATTTTAAAATTAAAAAATGAAATATATCATATATATGAAAAACTTATCATTTTTCTGTAGTTAATAAAAAATATAGTTTTTCTAATAATTTTTTTAAATCAAGGATTGTTTAATAATTTAATAGTTTTTTTGAAATCAAAGATCATTTATTAATTTTTTAATATTAATTTAATTATTATTTTAAAATTAATTTGTAAAACAAATATTTCTATCACTCACTATTTAACCTGGTTCCTTTTCTGTTTCCATCCTTGTTCTATTATTATTTGTATTGAAGTTCATTTAATTTATTTAATTTATAAAGTATGTATTATTATATAACTCTCACAATTAGTAAAAGAATAAAAATATATAATTATCTAATAATTTTCTTTTGGTGATCATAAAATAATTAGGAATTGTTCATAGTAGTGAATAATTTTAATATCATTTAATTAATACATTATTTAACAATTATATTATCATACATTTTATTCAATATAATTTATTCTAGATCTAACTATTTATTATTGTTTATAAAAGAATAGTAACATAAATATTTGTCTAATTAATTTCTTTATTAGTAACATAAATAGTTTAAAAAAAAAAAAACAAAACACTTAGGCTCTGTTTGGGAAGATACTTTTTGAGCTTATAGCTTATAAGCTCATATGACAATAAAAGACTGGTTTGGTAACGGTCTTTTCATCATGAGCTTATAGCTTATTTTCCAGACGCTATTTTAAATAGCATTTTAACTTATAGCTTATAACTTATCATTTTTTCTTCCACTTTTAACCCTTATTATTTTAACTAAAATCCACTACTATCCTTCATAATTTATTATAATTTAAAATAAAATAATAATTATTAAATATCTTTTATGTCATTTTATTTTATCACCTAATTAAACCGCTAATTTTACCAAACACTTCAATTAGCTTATCAGCTATAAGTCATCAGCCATCAGCTATAAGTTATAAGCTATCAGTCACCAGCTATCAGTCATAAGCTATAAGCTATAAGCTATAAGCTATCAGTTAACTTATCAGTCAACCGCTATTTTTACCAAACAGAGCCTTAGTCCTGTGTTTGAATTCATAATAATTATTATAATAATAAATATACAAATAATACAAAATAGTATTGTACCATTAGTAAAATTTAATACCAATTATTATTTTTAATTAATTTTTTTAGTACAACAAATTAGAGTTTTAATATGATTGGATATTTTTAATTCTATGCAATATATTATTTTTCTAAAAGAAATATTAAATAAACAAATACAAAATATGGACTAAAAAAATAGAGTAAAATATTCAATGATAGTTAAATAAGTTATAGATAAAGTTTTTATAAATTCTTAAAATACTATAAAGTAATAAAGTTGTTTAGATAATAATTAATTATAGATTGTAAACTTAAAAATAGAATAATTATTAAAATATAAACATATTTTTTATGAGTAATGAGATGCAAAACAAACTAATTTTTTTGCCTCTTCTTTATCAGTTTCATATATATGATTCAATTACAAATATACAAACTCATTTCATATATATATATATATATATATATATATATATATATATATATATATATATATATATATATATATATATATATATATATATATATATTTTATATATGTCAATTCAAGAGTTTGGAAAGATAGATATTAACGGCATATTTGGATTATAGTGACATATAAGTATTTTTTTTAAAGGCAAAATAAATAGTATTAAACTTCAAAATGAAGCATAAGATATGCCAATTCAAAAATTTGATAAACATTCAGTAAACACAAACACAAAAATAGTGGCATAGCCAAATGTGTTTTAAAAGTATCACCTAATAACTGAAATATAATCAAATTAAACACAACACCTACATCTAAAACATCAACACCACACAAAGAATCTCACTGAGAGATACTGATCAACATAAAAATGAAACAGGATTCCAAGGCAAACACTTCCTACAACAAGTCACTATTTTGCCTCAACCACTATCAATGTTATTTCTAGAAATCGAATAAAAGACCTCATTGGTATCTGATATGTGGCCATCCAATTTGATTACGATAGTATCATCCACTCACAGATGCTGCTGCATAAAATTTCAATTGAATCACAATATCAGAATTCTCTGCAAGATGTTCTTTCATCAATTTTTTTAAAAGCAATACCACCTTAAAAGCATCACAGTGAGAAAGATAATTTGTAAAATAGAAAAAGAAAAATAGAAAATAGGACGTGATTTGTAATTGAAAAAGAAAAAAACTTACTGGAAGTGATTACAGTGTTGTAATGTGACCGGATAAGTTCAGTAGCCATGACAGTTGTGTTAAAATCAAAAGGAATGAATAATTTTTAGATGTAAATAAACCCAATACATGACAATATACGCTTGCAACACTATACTTTGTATATGAAAACAAGAGTTACATTAATAATAAAAAACAAAATCAATTTCCTAACCATGAAAAATAGAAAATCTCATAAGAAGAAATCCGGAAAAAATTGATTAGAACATGTTCATCGAAAATAGTAACAATGAAAATAAATGGGTATGGAAGGAGAATTCTTTTTACCTGACTCATCTTTGAGTTCTTTTACTTGAAGACATTGTTAAACATATTGTATGGTTTCATAACCTATTGCCATAAACACAATTTATGAGTATGAAAGAAGATTAGTCATAAGAACAAATCAGGAAAAAAATTAAAGCATGTTAATAAAAAAAGTAAACGTGACTTACTTTAATAATGAAGTGTCCATCATGGAAAAAACAATGAAAAACATAAAATTTCATGAAAAAAAACAACTGCAATACATAGATTTTTAGGGGAAATACAAATCAATTATTTGCATCATTATTATTTTATTTTGGTGAAGGTATCATCATTATTTTGACAATGAAAACATTCAATCAATGAGCACTCAATTAAATATTTATGTTACCTCCATGTCATTCAAAGTCAGAGTAATTTCTTTTAGTTGTTCTTCAACTTTAGCCTATTATGAACCATGTTAGCATAAATCTCCTATTATACAAAAAATAGAAAAAGCATTAAAAGTGGATGCTTTATATACTCTAAATATGTGATGTAACTCTTTTCCTCACCTGCTTAGAAAACTGGGAATCATGGTCCTCATAGTTCAAACTTGACAGACAAGAACTATGAGTAGCCAATATGGCCTAAGCTTCCACTTTTGATTTGAGATCTTGCATGTCTCTGTTTGTAGGTCAAGAAAAGCAACCAATGATTCAGAATCAATAGATTAAAAACCAATAATACCACTGATTGAAATTAATCATTAAAAGATTGATGCAATTAGCCATACCATTTTAACTTAATTATTTCCCCATTAAAAATATACTGCCATAACAAAATTGTTGACATTGGTATATTGCCAGTTAATATACCAACATAATCATCTTTGTAGAAATCTGCATACATTTAAAAATTATTGATGAAAAATCATTACAATAAAATGGTATAAATTACAGAGGTAAAAATATGTATAGCCAATTGCATTTAATAATTATGTCACAAATAAAATCAAAATCCAACATTTAATTGAGATTATAGACTATACCAATCATTTTTTCACAGTAGTCATATGAGGAGTCCATGAAAGTTCTAAAAGTCTCCCCTCTGCCTCCCGTGAGTAATTGAAGTCCTTCTGTTACTGACCATTGATACATGTACACCTAACAAAAGATATATTTGGCTAGACATAGGCGTATTTAAAACAAAAGCGAAAAAGGCTAAAGACAACACAAATATAAACGTAAATATTCCCGCTTTGCCTTTCAAATTTGAACATTTTTGTGGTTTACCTTCCAAAAATAATATATAAGGGATATAATCATACAATGACGAAAGATATCATACCACTCAAACTTCCAATAATATGATGACCTGGACAAATCATTCCAACTATTCAGATGTAGCGATCAAGCCCAGATCTGAAATGCCACTCATGCAGATTACACTTATGAGATTGCAGTTAAGCATATTATTTAAGCAAAAAGAGTAGAGAGTCAAGGACATCCAACAACACATATGATTTTTCAATCAAATTGAAATTATGCAAGTGAAGCAACAATCACCTTTTTGACGATTTTATAGATAACTTGTTTCTCCTTAATTCCTACTGGAATAACCAACAAATTCATTGGGCTTAATTTCTACAAAATGCAATGGCATATAAAATAATTTTAATGAAACCAAAATAAAATCAATCATACCATAACCAATCATAATGAAAACCTGGAAAACAGACATCGAAACATTAAAATACACAGGTAATGTCAAAAACCCAATGAAACACAAAACAAAGTTAGTTGAAAAAAGAGAAGATGAACACAAACAAATTTTCATGGGTTAGCAGATTCTGAAACATATCACCATTTCCAACACTTCTTTAAAATTAATCCCACCTTCTTTCAAAGATTCACCTGCGAAGCTTGAAAATGTAGATTCAGAATTTAGCGGCCATACAGAAAAGTTCACAACTTTAACACCTTCAATGATTCATCATTCAAACCCATAAAATTAAAAAGCATAAGTTGAACCCTAAACATCAAAAAACAAGACTCAAAATGAAAGATTCAACAAAATATTAATGTAGTAAAAAAGTTGGATTTTACCTTGCAACCATGAGTTAAACGCAAACGTGAAAGGAAGATCTCTGTAAATCTCTATAAATCAAATAAATTTCAAAAGTCAATATCTATATTGAAATACTTTGATTCATAGATCTGTGTAAATCTTCCTAAAAGAAGCAGTAAAAGAGAGAAGAAAGAAGATGAGAGAGAAAGAGAAAGAGAGAACGTGATCTGCAATTTTTTTTGAAAAAAGCAGATGAAAATTATGAATAGGAGCTGACATTGGGAAAAGAGAAAAGAGGAAAAAGAATTACAATTGAACCATGTGACATCATCAATTGGTCCAAATCTAGCAAGCAAAGGCATAATATAATAAACATGTAGTTGGAATTAAACAATGTGACATCATTAGTTGCAAAAAGTAATTTTTGGACCAAAATTGCTCTTATTTTGATGAGGTGGCGGATTAAAGAGGAAAGGGCAAATTAGAGTTTTCCAAAACATCAACTTTTTTTATATTATAGATTATCGTAGTTAGCAAAATCTAGCACCGACTCACCTTAGTCATTTATTGTCGTCGGTGTTTTAGTTTTTACTCCTTCTCATACAATTATAAGATGTTTTGAGTATTTTACAAATATTAAAAAATTTACTTATTATTTTATAAAAAATTAAATTATGTATGACTTTATAGTAATGCTTCTAATAATTACCAGGAAAGAATTAAAAAAATTAAAAAAATAAATAATAATAAATATTTGAGAGTATATTGGAGAAAATGTCATTAATATTGCATTTGAGAAGGTAAGATAACTTATTATTTGAGACAACAAATTTTTTGGCTTAGTAATTTATAATTTGAGATAGTGATAGTACTTGTTTTTTTTTTTTGAAAAGGCCAAATTGTATTAAACAAAAGAAGCACAAGCAGTGCAAATGTTACAATAAGGAACAGAGCCAAGGATACTGCATAGACCAACAGGCTCCAACACTAGAGATAGCCTGTGATCACAACAATATACTACCAGTGGTAAAAAGTCTCTTGAGTAGAAACACCTCTAACAATGAGTAGAAACACCTCTAACATTCTTGAGTAAATCGTTGGCTACTATCCTATGACAGAACATCTTCACATCAGTACTATGCACAGCCACCTCTAAATGTCACGAGAAAACCAAAGACAGAACCAAATGTTCTAGCCAAGGAACACCCGAAATGAGAAACCTGTCGCCGCGGCAGAAATTAAACGGGATCTGAAAATTCTCTACACCAGACGGCATCATGGTCCCAGTGAAACCACCAGATTTGTTACGTGACTAAAACATTAGAGCAGAAGCAGTGGAAACTGAGATTGATGCGACAGTCTAAATCAACATTACCCTTCAATCCTTCCCAGATTTTGTTCAAAACTGTGTCATTAGCCTCGACAGATGTTTAGCTCCAAAAACGGTGGCATTGTGTAGATCAATGAGCAGGAGCCCTGCTAGTGAAGGTTCAGACATAGTTGTACAGAGTCCTCAAACCAAAGCCACTATAAGATGGATTGCGCCCTGCTGATGAACCAATGTGATACACGTCTCAGGAGCACCGATTCCTCAAAATAGAGCAGTTTGTTCCCAGCAGACGTGGTGATATATTTGATCCTCTGAAGAAATTCGCGGCCCCAATTACATATCGACGTGACAGGTCCCAATGGACAACGGTATTTAAGATTTCGAACGGTTTTTTGAAGCTACAGATAGGCTGTGATTGGGGAGATGCAGGACTGGTGTGACCCTCATGTGGATGCCGTTTTCCGCGACTGGTGATGTCTCCATTTCGAAGGCTAGAGATGGACTCCTAGCTGTGTGAACTTCCACGATTCAATCTGGTTCTATAGATCCAAGTGTGGCTCTAGGATTCAGATACCAAAGGGAGAATATGTAATCTATGTTATTGGATTTTAGTTTCAGCCAATTCCAAGACCATCGTTTTACAGATTCTGCTATGCTTGAAACATTGATTTCCTTGTTTTTGAACAGCTTCTCGTTTCTAGCTCTCCATATGCACCAGATACACGCGAACCAAATGACCCTGACTCTATCTGCAAGAACTCTGCCGCCATCAATAAGACCTTCGAATTGGGATAGATGGTCGAATCCTTCCTTGTGCATGACCGTTGAGATTCCTAGCCATCTGAATATGTCGTGCCAAATTCCTGCAAAGATTGGACATTGAAAAAACAGATGGGAGACCGATTCCTCAGTCCCGCATCCATTGCAGCAAAAAATAGAGTCTTGACTGATACTCTCTCTCTTAATTAGGTTGTCTTGGTTGTTATTTTGTTTTTGGAGGGTTCTCCACATAAGACATGAGACCTTTAACGGGACGGATTTATTTCAAATCTTCGACCACACAGGATTTGTTGGGTTATGGCTAGACCCCACTATGTTGTTATAAGTTTCTTTTACTGAATATTCGTCGGTTGTGTTTTGTTCTCCTGAGTCTGTTTCATTTAAGTCTCTCCACCAAAGTGAATTTCCTAATCCTCTATCGCTAGATGACTCTATGTTAGTACCGTATCTACTGACCAAAGCTTTGTACCAGAGACCTTCTTTGATAGACCTAATTTTCCACTTCCATTTCCCTTAAAGTGCTACGTTAAAAGCTTTCAAGTTTTTCACACCCATAGAAATTGTTTAAATAGAGATTCAATTTTCGAGATGATACCTGTCGGAGCCTTGAAAAAGGAAAGAAAGTAAACCGGAACAGCAGACAAAACTGATTTAATGATGATCACCCTTCCTCCTATGGACAACTGATTGTGCTTCCATCTTGATAGTCTGGATCTTATCGTGTCAATCACTGGCTGCCAAGTCGAGATTCTTCTTGGATTTGCCCCGATTGGAAGGCCAAGGTATTTAAATGGAGTGGATCCGACTTTGCAGTTTAGGATATTCGCTGCTTCTTCTAACCATGTTTTGGAGATATTAATCCCAATCAATGAGCTTTTTTGAAAGTTCACCTTGAGGCCTGACATTAACTCAAATAATTTGAGGGTAGCCCTTATGATCCGGATGTTTCCCCAACCTTTTTTGCCAATGATGATCGTGTCATCGCCATATTGGAAATGTGAAAAACATTCGGCTCCGCCTTTAAATTTGTAGCCTGAGAAGTCACCTAAATCCACTGCCTTCTTCATCAGAATGTTCAGTCCTTCAGCAGCCATCAGGAAGAGGAATGGAGATAGTGGGTCACCCTGTCTGAGCCCTCTTCTCATTTTGAATTCATCCGTTGGGCTGCCATTCACGAGAACAGATGTGGAATTCGAATATAGGCATTCTGAAATCCATCTCCTCCATTTTGCATGGAAACCCATCTTTCGCATGACAAATAGAAGGAAGTTCCAGTCGACTGAGTCGAATGCCTTTTCGAAGTCTACTTTGAACATCAACACTTCTTTATTCTTTCTTGTTGCCTCATCGACGATTTCATTCGCAATGAGGATACCGTCAAGAATTTGTCTACCTTTTATGAAAGCAGACTGAGATTCTGATACTACCGACCCGATGACCTTTTTCAGCCTGTTTGTGAGAACCTTGGAGATGACTTTGTAGATGCAGCCGATTAGTGATATAGGCCTGAAATCTGTCACTTTCGATGGGTTCTTCTTCTTAGGTATTAAGACTATGAAGGAGCTGTTTGCCCCTCGAACTATCCTTCCTTTAGCGTGGAATTCTGACATGATGCGAATGAAGTCCGATTTGAGCTCTTCCCATAATTCTTTTATGAATCCGAAGTTCACGCCATCTGGCCCTGGGCTTTTGAAGCTGTCGCATTCCCATACTGCTTTTCGAAATTCCTCTTCTGTGAATTCTTTGGTTAATTCCGCGTTATCCTCGTTATTAACTCTCTTGAAGTTCATGTTGCTTGGCAAGGGGCTCGTCCCTCTGGCTGAGAAGTGCTTTTAAAAGTGGTTGGCGATTGCGGATTTTATGTCTTTCACCTTAGTCATAATATTGCCGTTATCTTCCAAACTTAAGATTTCGTTATCTCTTCTTTTCTTATTGATACAGCAATGGAAATACCTGGTGTTTGCGTCTCCTTCTTTTAACCATCTCACTCTTGATTTTTGCCACTGGATGCTGCAATTTAAGTTTGAGAGTTTGAATATTTGGTCCCATTTGTGTCTCTTGGCTAGCATCTCCTCCTCGGACAAACCATCTGATTCTGCCTTTAGTTCGAGTATGTTAAGCTCCTTCTTTGCTTCTTTGATCCTGTCTTCGATATTTCGCGTATGATCTTTATGCCAGGTTTTGAGCCGCTCCTTTATCATTTTCAATTTTTCTTTCAGCACATACATGGCCCAGCCTTCTAACTTCATGTCTCGCCATTGTTCACGAACGAAATTATGATAGCCTTCTAAATTCTGCCAGCATCTTAGCATACGGAATGGTTTTGGACCCCAGGAATTTTGAGACTCACGTAGCATGATTGGGCAGTGGTCTGCTTGAGGCGTGTCCGTCTGATCTTGACCAAGTGTATTTCCTGCCATGAAGAGGTAAGTCGATCAGCTCCGTCTCAGAGATGAATTCGTCGAAATCCGCCATTTCTTCTCTGCGAGTGGTTTCATTAGAGCCTCTTCTTTCTGAGGCGTCTTTGATAGAGTTGAAATCTCCTGTTAGGCACCATCTTTCTTCTTTCTTTGGGGTGATTATAGCCTTTAGAGTTGCCCATAAGCGTCTTTTTCTTCTGGCGTCACAGGGGGCGTAAACGTTCACTATGTTGATTTTCTTTTTTTCTTCTCCCCATTCTGCTTCCAACCATAACAGATGTTCCATGACAGTTGTTTTCAGTACTGTTATATTGTTGCTCTTCAACTTCGTCTACTTTCAACTTCTCCTCTCCAACTTCATCTAATTTCAGCTTCTTTTCCCACTGTATCAACATATTACACTCAATTTGGAAAAGAACATTGAAGATGTAAGTATTTATGTATCACTGTGTTTTGCGTCTCTGTTCTTCCCCATTTTTCATCATTTTCTTCATTATCTCCTCTATGACCTAACCGTGTTTCCGTCAAAACTGTGAGATCTGCCTCTAACGTTTTGATATTTTGGTTTTTTGTTTTCTCTTCTTGTGTTTCCTGTTCAGATCTGCATTGAGGAACCATTGGTATTGATTTTTCTATTATAATTTGAACTCACTGCTATAGATTTATTTTTTCCCTCTTTCTTTTGTGATTTATTTGTTGTTCTGTTTCTGTATTTATGTTGCTTGAATGTTGCTATTATTGTTGTGGTTAGTTTGAATTTATTCTAAATTTTTTTGTTTTTATTTTTACAGGTTTTTAATTATTGTTGAGGTGATGGTTGAAAAAATAGATATGAATGCTCTAGAAATAGGTTGAAGGAGTATGAAAGTTACTGGGAAATGTGTTAAAGGTATGAAGATTTCATTTTTCTGTTATTATGATTTTTTATTTTTCATTCTTCACCAAAAAAAACACTTCATCTTCTACATTCAACTTCTATACATGACATATGTTTGTTGTTTCAACTTCTAACTCCAAAGTTGTTTTTACGATAATGAATGAGTGTTGGTGTTTTATGAGGGAAAATGGAAGAATCGTGGAATGTATGAAGATTATGGTGAAGAATAATGAAAGAGGTAAAGATTTCTGGAAAATAATTGGAGGTAATGAAAAGTGGACAATTTGTGGTTAGGGTTTTTAGAATAAAAATTAAGTTTTTTATTTTATTTTGAGTGATGATAAATGATTTTCTGGGTACTGTGATGGATTTCAATCCCTAATAAATTATTTTCTACTCTTATCAGGTGTAGATCTTTGAAATTATTAGATGATGGTATCTCAGATCTGGATTCTAACAGAAGCTCTGAAAATTTTCTTTGTTTTTTTAGGTTTTCAAACATAAATTCCCTCTTGCTATTCCAACCATTTTCATTTTGTCTTCAACATCTCTTCTTCAATTTTTTCGTATTTATCATTTACTTTGAATACTCCTTTTGTTTGATTTTTTATTTCTGTCATTTGTTTTAAATGCCCTTTTATGTATTTTTTTCATAAATTTCTTTTTACTTTATCATTTTGAATTTCTTCAGAAATTTGGGTTTTAAACACATTACAAGATCTATTGGTTTATTTAAAGTATTTTTCATAAACTTTGGTTATAAACATAAATTAAATGTTTTGTTTTTATTTTCAGGTGATCTTAGTTTGAAAATAAAAATGATGGAAGAGGGTGAAAGTTTACGTACTACAAAAGCAAGTACTAATGGATAAGAATAAAGAATTCTTTATAAAATTTTAATGGAAATAACATGTTCAGTAATGGAGCTTATATGATTTTTTCTTTTGGAAGTAGATTTTACAAAATTTTGGAGACATTTGAATTCATAAAAGCTTTGGTATCATGTTAATATTAGTATATACTTTTAATATTTTTAGTTTTGTGTTTACTGTTGTTTGTTTTATTGATTCTGATTATAATTTAATTTTTGTCTTTTGTTCAGAAACTTCGAACTAAAAAAAATATGAAATTGGTTGAAGATCTTTAGAATAATTCAATGATTTTTCTTATTAATTATGTTTAATTTTTTCTTCACCAGGTCAAGCATTTCAAGGTTTTGGTTTCTTCCATTTTCATTTTATCTTCAAGGTTGTTGGTTTCTTTAATAGTAATTTAAAATAAATTATTATGTCAATTATATGTTTTTAAATAAATAAATAAATTCATTTATTATCATTGTAACACTTTATTTTGAATAAAGAAATGAGAATAAAATTGATGTGATATTCATTATTAAAAGTCTAAAAATAGAGATACTCAATATATATACTACTATTAAGAGTTCAAAATTATGTGATATGTCATAAGAAAATAAGAAAAAACAGTTGTTGCTTTAATAACAGATCTAATAAAATGCATTGAGACACACAATTGTTTTATTTTTCTAGATATCATGTACTGTCATTTATGTTTTCCTGTGCATAAAGTGACTATAATATTTGATAGATTGACCACTGATATGGACAAAAATTAATAAGTTTGATTATGGAGACATACCAATTAAAGGCGTGCTACCAGTAGTGGCGGACAAGACTTTGAAATATGATAAAGATATTAATTTAATTATTAATGGTAGTCAAATTCAAACAGTCAGTAATGTGATAAAGTCTTTTCAAAAGTCAGATGGCAATGCAATAAAGAGGCAAGATCAGATCTGACAAATTCAAATATTAAAAGTATTGACGAAATTGAATTCCAAGCAGGCAGTAATGAAGAAACCAAATTCAGACAAAACACTAATGGGGAAACGTTTTTATGAAGGCTATTATTACTGAGAAGGATATGGAAACAAATAAAAGTCATAATTACATTTTTATTTCTTAAATTTAAGATTTTTATTATTATTAATATTTTTGATGATCTTGATTCCCATTATATTTATTGATGGTTTCAAATTTAAATGATATTATGAGTTGATAGAAGTAAAAAAGAGATAACATAATTCTTTATAATAAGAATTTAAAATGAGTTTATTTCAAATGAAATAAATAATCATATGTACTTATATAATTTTAATCTAAATTATTTTAAAATAATTAATATAGTATTAATTTGACTATATAGAAATTACTATAATTATAAATTATAAATCATTTATCAAGCAATTTTAGATTTCTATATTAAATTATTTATCAAGCAATTGCAGACTTTTGGAGAAACATTGATTAATACTTAAAAATAAATAATTTTGTTAGATGTTGAATTCTTATATGTCTTGGTTTTGAAGGAATAATCAATCTCTTGAGACAGAATATTTTTTTACGTTTAATGAATCAATTTTTTAATTATTTTTCAAGCAAAATGTGAATTATTACTATTCAATTTAACAAAACCAGAATAAATAAAAAATCAATATATTAGCATCAGGTTGAATATTTTAATATTAAATTTGGTTTACTTTTAGTTGCCTCTTATTTAAATTTATTTATTGATTTTAATTGCTCTTTACCCACATAAGTTTGAAATTTAAATGCATATATTTATTTCTAATTTTCTTTAAAATAAAATCTACACTTCATCATATCTTTTTCAAATCACCTTAACAGTTAAGTTATGTACATGACCTTTCTATAACAGAATGAGCTAATTGAATGTGTTTATTATATTTTTCTAAAATAATTATTTTTTATTAATATTTTAAAGATTTTTTTATTTTAGTATTTAATTGGATATTGATTTTCTATAAAATATCTCAAAAATATCAAACGGTAAGGAAAATGATCAAAAATTGAAAACAAAATAATACCAAACATTAATTGATGATTTTAGACATGTTTCTTATGGGTAGATAATAAATTTATTAAAACTACTATAAATAAAAATAGTATTAAACAATGTCTTTAATTTATGATAAATTTAAATTTTAATATCATTAATTATGTTTTAATATGTTATAGTATTAATAAATATAAGTAATATGTTATAATTTTTAAATAATAAAAATAAAATATATTAAAATAAATATAAGTAATATATTATAATTTTTAATTAATAATTTTAAAATATATTATAATTATGTTTTCTTATGTATTTAAATTTTTTTAATATACATTATTTATAAAGTTAGAAATTGAGTTATATATAATTATTGATGATAAATAGCAAGTAATGGTGCATTAATTATACAATAAGATATCACATTTTTATATAATTATATCTAAACTATAATATAAGAAATTTTCATTTTTGATTAAAATTTTTTTATATAAGTTAAAATACTACTGTTATAAATAGGGACAACTATAATTTTGATTCAAATATTTTTATATAGAAAAAAAATATTATTCTTATAAACTGGCACAAGTTTAATTTTGATTAAAATTTTTTGATTTACGAAAGAAATACTATTGTTATAAACGAGCACAACTTTAATTTTGAGTCAAATTTTGTTATATACGAAAAAAAAATTCTATTGTTATAAACGGACACAACTTTAAATTTGATTCAAATTTTTTTATATAAGATAAAATACTACTGTTATAAACGGGGACAACTATAATATAATACTACATAGTCATCTTAACATGCTGCTTATAATCTCAACACGTTACAAATTAAATTATTAAATTCTATTTCTTTAAAATAAAATATTATTGTAAGTATTTAATTATAAATATTCTATACAAATTGAATAAATTATTAAATTTTAATTCTTTAAAATTAAATATTATTGTAAGTATTTAATTATAAATATTCTATAAAAATTGAATAAATTGAATAAAAAAGAGTGTAAAATTTGTAACATTTTTTTAACCTAAGGTTTTATAAGGACAATTTCTTCATTTTAAATTTATAAAATTATAAAAGTTAATATTTTTAACAATCGACTATTTTACTTAATTGACGTCTAAAAAATAAAAATTTATCAATAGACAAATAAAAATTATATGAAAAAAAAAAAGATCTTGAACAATTGATATAATAT
The DNA here is from genome assembly GCA_022829125.1 of Lathyrus tuberosus. Lineage (NCBI taxonomy): Eukaryota > Viridiplantae > Streptophyta > Magnoliopsida > Fabales > Fabaceae > Lathyrus > Lathyrus tuberosus. Next base: position 9,529,310 of record JALAZF010000206.1, on the reverse strand, counting down.
TTTGAAATTTAAAAAATTAATGCGTCGGGAAAATTATAATTTGACAATTTTTAAAATTCGTTTCTTTTAACTTATGTTTGAATAACTCGATAATTAACTTTTTAAAATATTTAATAGATTTAAAAAAAGAGCATACAATTATTTGTATACATGACAAAAAAAAATACTATTGTTATAAACAGATATTACTTAACTACTGATGCAAATATTGAAAAATAGAAATTTATCAATTTTTTTATGAACGGACATAACTTTAATTTTGATTCAATTTTTTGTACAGAACAAAAAAATATTATTGTTATAAAAAGGCACGACTTTAATTTTTATTCAAATGTTTTTCTATACGAAAAAATACTATTGTTATAAACGGACACAACTTTAATTTTGATCAAATTTTTTTATATATGAAAAAAATACTATTCATTTAAACAGACTCAACTTAAATTTATATTCAACATAAAAAAATATTGTTGTTTTCAAAGGGCATAACTTTTATTTTCATTTAAAGTTTTTATATAACATAAAAAACTACTCTTATAAACGGGGACAACTATCATTTTGATTCAAATACTTTTATATACGCAAAAATATTATTGTTATAAACCGGAATAACTTTAATTTTGATTCAAATTTTTTTATATACAAAAGAAATTCTACATGTTATAATCCGCCACAACATTTTCTTATACTTACCAATACAAATTTGTAATTTCAATCATATTTGTTTTTATAATTTTACCATTTTTCTTTTCAATTTGATTAACAAATACGCGTCCATCACATAAAATTCTCGAACAGACAGGCCCGTGCGAACGCACGGGTTAGTTACTAGTATATATATATATATATATATATATATATATATATATATATATATATATATATATATATATATATATATATATATATATATATATATATATATATATATATATATATATTAATAAATAAAATGATGAAATTTACACAAGCACTTGGGAGACTCAATCAATAGTTGATCAGGTGGCTAGGTGTATCCACTGCTCTCCCTAGAGACAGTTGGGATCATCTCAAACAGTTTGAATCCATCTTCGGGGAGTGGCAGAAAGTTATCCAATAAGATCAAGATGGTTTAGTTCGCGTGCATATGTAGCATATGGAAGGCAAGAAACAACAGTATATTCAAGAATAAAACTGAATCCACTGATCAGATTTTCGAAAATGTTAAAAGGCTTTCATGGAACTGGTTGTGTGGCAAACATAAGTTTCTTAGGTGTAACTTTATGCAATGGCACTAAAATCCAAGGCTTATTATGGAGTAAGAGTTTGTGTTCAGGGCGTGGTCCAAGTTCGTTTAGGTGGTTGCTGGCTCTTCGTTATGTCAAGAATGCTTTTAGCATCAGGCTTATATCAGTAGCTCTAGTGGTGGAATCGCAATGAGTCTGTTGGCTTCTATCATTGTATCATCTTTTAGTGCAAGTGTCAATTTCTAATACCTTTGGTGTCTATAGTGGCATTGCTGTTAATTTCGGGGCTAAAGGACAGCGGTTTCTTTCCTCATCAGGAATTCTTATTTTCACCGCTTGTCGTGTGTTGTTTTTAGTTGTTGAATAGCAGGCGTGGTCGGTGTTTTTTTGGGCTGTGCTTGTGTTGCTGTTCTGTTTGCTCTCGTTTCAAGCTTCTCCAGTCTTAGCTCGTGGTTTCGCTGGCATCTCGTGTTTGGCTGTTGGAGGTCTGAGCTTTTTGGTGGTAGTAATTGTAGGCAGGGCCCTGACTTTTTCGAGGCCCAAGGCAAATAATGAAAATGACCCTTAATTTAAAAAAATTATTTAAAAAAAAACATTATTTATTTAAATTTTAAATAGCATCAACAACATCAAAAGTAATAATTAATTTTTTTTTAATATAACTAGTTTTTTCAAAATAATTACTAAAAAAAACTATTTTTTTTTTAAATTTCAAAATGACATGGTTTAGAAGGGACCCATAAGGGTGGCGCCATATGGAATGACGCCTCAGTTAGAGGCCAGAAGCCATCTCATATGGCGCCTCAGGCCATTTAAAAATGAAAAAAAATTCAGCTGAGAGTCGTCATCCCAGATGGCGCCTCAGTTCAAATCTTTTTTTTTAATTTTAAAATGTTTACTATTTATTCACATGCCTCTAGACTGATGAATTTGCAGCCCTATACTCTGCATATATTATTCATTCGCATGCCTCTGCTCCATTATTTTTGTTTCAGGCCATTGTTGACATGACTACACAAGCATGCCTACACATGGTAGACTGCAAAGGCTAAGAAGCATGCAAGAGAACTTATGTGACTCCCCCTTTACACCATTATAAAAACCCTCTCAGCATGTCACAGTTTTCATCTCATCCCAAACTACTCTTCTTCTTCTCTTATTTTCTGTTCAAACCTTTGCATCAATTCCAAAAAAATCATCACCAGTTACGAAAATGGCTTTACTCACGATGGGAAGCAACCACCGAGGAACATCGGAAAACATTGAAGACTTCGTAAGTTTTCCTGTATTATTTTTTTTGTACAATATTAAACTCTGATGTCTTTTATGGTCTTAGTAATGTTGCTGGTTTGTTTTTGTTCAGGAAGTTTCAAGGTTCCGTTGCCGTGGGCACGCATACTTCCCCCACGACCCTATCACTGAACCATATCTAACAACATGTGGATTTGGAGATGTGATTAAAATCCCATCATACCATGTAGACCCAAAATTCATTATGGCCTTGCTAGAAAGATGGAGGCCGGAGACCCACACATTTCATCTTCCTTTTGGTGAATGCACGGTCACCCTCCAAGACTTGTATATGTTACTGGGCTCCGCATAGATGGCATGGCCGTCAACGGCCCCGTAAATATAAATAGTCAAGTATGCTTCGATTTGTTGGACACCCCCTAGAGATTGAACAAGCTGAGCCTTCACCCGACGGTAAACCTAGGGGGCAAGGTATTAACTTAAAACGCCTTAGGTAATACCATGACTCCATCGTATTAGACGAGGATTCCCTCCCCTTACACATAATACAAAAAACTGGATGTTATTTGTTGCTATTGTTCGGTCGTTTTTTGTTTCCAGAGAGCACTGGAAACAGTGTAAATATTATGTATCTCCCGTTGTTGTTTAACATTAACAGTGTGCACGAATATAGTTGGGGTTCAACTGTCCTGGCACATATGTATAGTGCACTCTGCAAAAATGCCAAAAAAAATGCGTGTACATTTTATGGTTACGCCTATCTCCTTCAGGCGTGGGGTTGGTCGAGAATGCCAACACTAGCTCCAATAAACCGGAACCCCTTCACATTCCCCTACGCATTACTGTAAGTCTATACACATCCCTGCGCCTATGACCTATACTGATATGTTTAGGTGTAACTAATTCATTTTCTAACCCCTTCACATTTTCAGGGGGGCAGTTCCGAAAATGAACTACGATAGAAACCCCAAGAATGCCATAACAGTCTACCGCAACCTGCTAGACCACATTGGCTGCTGTGTGGACTTTGAAAACACCAATAATTCGGTTCACAACTGTTGAGATGCACCAAAGCGACCGAGTGAAACTACAATTCGGTATGCATCAGGACATTCCGGTGGATCCTACCAATTTGGGAAAGTGGCACCTGCGTATAGTCAACACGCAGTGGAAGGATGGTGTATGGACCAACTTTGCAGCAGCGTTGTGTCACCAGTGGGAGATGCGACACCAGCTCGTCTTAACAGACCCCGTAGTACAACCTGCTCGGCCAACAGAACTATATATGAGATGGTTTAGGTTTGTTACCACACCACAACCTTTCCTCTCTCAGCCGACGTATCTAGTTGACCCCCACCAACGTGCGTCTTCCTCCCAGCAATATGCCCAACATCATTCACCAACCTCTCCACCACAACAACAAAACCCTTACTATAGCCCTGACGAGTCATTCGAACCTACCGAAGCACACCAAAGCCCCCCACAAATGAACCCCCCACAAATGATGACCCCATCTTCCTACCACTCAGAACCATAATCATCATACACCCAACAAACCCCCTATCTTTTCAACTATCAAACCCCACATCAACCACTGCATCAATACCAACACCCATCAATGCATCATTTTGGCCAACCATACCGTATGGAACCAACCCAACCCCCTCATACAAATTACATGAACATGGGCATGCAGCTGGATTATGGAAGTGTTGTCGGCGGCAACCCCCCGGCTATTAGGGACAGATGATGCATAATTTGTCTCATGCTCCGGGGCCATCGTCTGATGCGTCGGGGCCATCTGAACAAACACAAAGACCAGCCACGCCTCAACAACCTCGTGGTGCTAGACAGAGACGTCAAACAAGAGCCCCTGATTATGGGACCGGTGGTCGATTAAATAGGCACAATCATTGATTTTTTTTTTGTATCCAACTATTGTACTATTGTACTAAATATTAAAAAAAAAATTAATGTTGTTTTTTTTTATTTTCCCTTCTTAAAATAAAATAAATTAAAAAAAAAAGAAGCACAACTAAGGCGCCATCTGGGATGGCGCCACTCTTAAAAAAAATGAAAAAAATTAGGGCATTTTTATTTGGCCTGAGGCGCCATATGAGATGGCTCCTGGCCTCTAACTGAGGCGCCATCCCATATGGCGCCACCCTTATGGGTCCCTTCCAAACCGTGTCATTTTGGAAAATTTTTTGAAAAAATAGTTTTTTTAGTATTTTTTTTTTGAAAAAACAAGTTATATTAAAAAAAATTCGTAATAATTTTTCTGTGTAAGAGTTAAAAAGAAAATAGATACATAAAAACATAAAAATGATGGTTCGACGATGAAGATATAAAAGAGAAATAGATATGTGAAAATGTGAAAATTTATTGAGAAAGGAGATATGAATTTTTTTTTGTTAGGTTACTTTTGTTTTACTGAACCTCCTTTTATTGACCGCAAAATCATCTTAAACAATTTTGAGGCTCTGTTCGAGTTTTAAAAATAAACTTATAAGAAGTAGAAAGATAATAAATTTTCACTTATCAATTTCTAAAATAATTTTGTTGCTAAAATGATTTAATTTTTTTTCAAAGATGAGAAATAATTTACTATTTTTACTCTTAACTAGAACCTCAAAATTAAAATTTGTAAGAAATAAATTTTGTCATTTTTTTAGTTTAAAGTCACTATAAAAAAAATGTTGTTTGCCACGTGAATTTCACGTCACAACATTGAAATTCACTTCACAACACAATTTTTGCGATGTGATCATTCACGTCGCATGAGGCTGTGTGGCAACTTTTTTGCCACGTGAAATTCACGTCGCAACTTTGCCACGTGAATTTCATTTCACAACATTCTGCACATATGCCCATTAAATGTGTTGCGACGCGAATTTCACGTCACTAAGTTGTGAAGTGAAATTCACGTGGCAAAGTTGTGAAGTGAATTTCACTTCACAAAATTGCGACGTGAATTTCACTTCATAACTTAGTGACGTGAATTTCACTTCACAACTTATTTTTATTTTTATTTTTTGAATTAAAAACCTTTTTATGTTTTAATTAATAAATATATTTTAATTTTAATTTTAATTTATTAATTAATATATACTATTCCAAATATATATTATTCTTAAACATACTGCTAATAAACATATATTATTCTTAAACATACTACTAATAAACATAAACACATATTAAACATAATATTAAACATATACTACATATACTTTAATATAATTTAATATACTTTAATATTAATTTAAAATAATTTATCTTAATTTATACTAATTTATATTAAAAAAATTTATAATTTAATATACTTTAATTAGAAATTCTGTTTTTATAATTTAATATACTAAAAATGAGTAATTAATAAGTTTAATAAATATTTTGTTTTAAATCTGAAGAAAAAAATTGGTTAAATAATAACAACCCAATATATATATATATATATATATATATATATATATATATATATATATATATATATATATATATATATAGGTTGCATATTAAGTGAGAGGGATTTTAAAATGAGAGATGAGAGAAATAAACAACAACCGTTTGATCAGTAAAAAATTATGATTATACATATTCATTAATGTGACTATTAAATTCTCTCTTTTATTAACTTGCATTTCATCTCTCTTATTAACTTGATCTAACGGTTGTTGGTTGTTCCTCTCATCTCTCATTTTAAAATCACTCTCATTTGATATGCTCCCTATATATATATATATATATATATATATATATATAAATTTGAAAAAAATAATAATAAACTGCTTAAATACCTCAATGAAGATAAAACAAATGCTTGAATCTTGAACTTTGATGCTTGAATCTTGATATATCTTGAAGAAAAAAATTAACAATGTTAATTATACAATAAAAAATCAACACAATATTTAACAAATATAAAACTAAAAATTAAACTATGTTAAAATACCTTTTGAGATAGATACTATTGGAGGAAGAATAATAATATTTGAAGATGGAAGCTGAAATTTGAAGAGGAAAAGAATTGAGAGAAAGAATTGAAGAAGAGGAAAGGAATTGAGAGAAGAAAATGAAGAAGATGAAATTACTAAAGTCTTAATAATCTGGGCGAGAGAGAGAAAAATGTGGAAATTATATAGACCATTTTGCCACATGAATTTCACGTCGCAACTTTACCACGTGAAATTCACGTCACAACATCCCAACATTCAAAAAATTATATAGTTTGGACGAGAGAGAGGAATGTGGAAATTATATAGACCATTTTGTCACGTGAATTTCACATCGCAACTTTGCCACGTGAAATTCACGTCACAACATCCCAACATTCAAAAAATTATATAGTCTGGACGAGAGAGAGGAATGTGGAAATTATATAGACCATTTTGCCACGTGAATTTCACGTCGCAACTTTGCCACGTGAAATTCACGTCACAACATCCTAACATTCAAAAAATTATACAGTCTGGACGAGAGAGAGAAATGTGGAAATTATATAGACCATTTTGCCACGTGAAATTCACGTCACAACATCCCAACAGTCAAAAAATTATGACGTGGGAATCATGGCACAGATAAAAGTGTCAGTCAATTGGCTCCCCATCAATTCAGCGTCAGACTTCTTCCCTCCTTAACGTCCTTTTAATTTTTAAATTTCATGTTGCGACGTGATTATCATGTCACAACTAAAAATTTGAAATTTTCAAATCTCCCCCATCTGCTAACTTGTGCACACATGATTTTTTTTATTTTTTTATTTTACTTTTAAAGTTGCGTCGTGATTACCACGTCACAACATTTTGTTTAAAAAAAAATTCTGACTTTCTCCTATGCATGCAGCAGTGTTAATATTTTAATAATAAAAATATGTAGCGACGTGATAATCACGTCACAACTCTCTTTTTTGCCACATGATTTTCACGTCATTATATCACGAGGCTGGAGACAGTTTTTCTTGTAGTGAGTTCATCCAAATTTTATTAACATCAGATAATAATTTTAAAATTTTAACTCAGTCTAAAGTTTTTTAAATGCTAATTAATTAAATATTGCTCAAGAACATAGGTTAAAAATTCAAAAGTATAAATTTAATATTAAAAAAAATCACATCAAAGTTTTTAAAAATTTGAATACATGTTTTTTGAAATAATATTTCTATTTAAAAATTTTTAATATATGTATTTAGAACACATATTAGCATTTCCTTAGATATTATTTAATTTTAAAATAAGAATAATGCTAACTTGTGCCCTTGGGGCACATGTTAAAAAACCCAAAAATAAAAAATTTGTATTGAATAAAACAATAAAATTATTAATTATAAAGTTGTATTAAATTCAATACATAATTTCTAATAAAATTTTACTATATTTATCTCTTAACTTGTACCCCACGGGCACAAGTTAACATTACCCTTAAAATAAAGTTAAAAATATATTTCAAACTTTATGTGTGTATAGTATTACAAAAATTATGGTGAGAGTATACTGTTTTATAACGCTTAAAAAATTTTTTACTATTTTTTTAATCAAAATACCAATATACCAATGTACTGGTGTGAAAATTGCTAGTATATGCATCCTTTTAGTCCCACATCGGATGTTGCAAACATTAAAGAAGAGGATTTGATTATAAATATGCAGTGTAAGCTAACACCTTAGTAAGCTGTATAGCAAATTGACTATCGCGGGCCCAATAGCAAGTACCAATTAAGTTCATAAGTAATACAAATAACATAATTTGTTATTTGTTATTTGTTATTTACTTAGTTTCAGTTCAAAAATCCCGGCTCTGATTGTAGGTTATTTTTTTCTTGGCTTTAGGTGTGTTTAGTCCAGGAAGACCAACCGGCTGGTGGCTGTTTCTTTTTTAGCTTTATTTGGTGGTTATGGCCTTGCATTGTTTTTTTTTTGGAAAAGCAAAAGAATTTATTAAAACTAAGGCATAAGATATGCCAAAACAAACAGATTTTGGAAAAGCAAAAGAATTTATTAAAACTAAGGCATAAGATATGCCAAAACAAACAGATACAACAGTGACCAAACAGGTCTACAATAGTGCCACCAGACCTAACCAACTGCTATAAAGACTGATACATAATCCACCAAAACGCAAACAACAAGATAGCAAATAAATGATCATTGCACAACCAGCCCCCAACACTGAATTGAATCGTATTGCTCCAATCTAATTAAGAGGGTTGCACTGAGATAGAAACAGAATTTCCTACTGCCACATCTGGCACCATGATGCCAAGATATTCAATACATCTCTAGTTACAGAACCTGTCACCACCGGATCAAAATTCGTCTCCCAACAACGAAACAGTGCTCCAACGAAATCCCAAAATAAAAAATCCACCTGCCATAAGCCATTAGTATGAGCGCAGAGCAGCAGTACTATGATCCAGCGACTATATTGAAATCAGGCGAATACAATGTGCTGCTAAGCCGCTGAGACCAAAGCTTTTGCGATGATATGACCTTACAAGCTACAGGCCATTACCGAACTCCCACACAGTATGGATATCAAGAAGCAAAACAAATGATCTTGCAAAGCTTCTACTTCCAACACATTTGACCACCGTAGTACACAAGACCTCGATCAGACCACCATAGTACATATGACCTTGCATTGTTGGTTGGCCTTTGTTTTTAGTTTGGTTTGTATGACTGGTGTGTTTCATTCCTTGCATGCCTTATGCAGGAATGTGTATAATACATTTCTTTGCTTCTTAAAAAAAACTTAAGTTAGAATAACTAATAAGTCTTAGCATATGCCTTTTTTAAAACCTTGTCAAGAAAACTTAATGGAATAAAACATAAACAGAGAACAAGAGTACAAAGCAAACAATAAGAACAAAAGAACAAGACCCTTATGAAAGTGACCAACAACAACAAAATCAAAATTCAATGAAATCTAATATAGTTTGGTAAAATAATCTAGACTTAAATAGTCTTTTGGTCTCGGTAAATTTATGTGTTTTTGATTTTGGTCTCTGTATCTTTTTTTGGATGAAGTTCTTGTATGTTGAATTCCTTTTAATTTTAGTCTCTGACATCAATCTTTTGTTACAAAAATGCTGAGCTGGCTAACATTGCTGACAAGACAGTGTTTTTTTTCCATTTTTTTTAATATCTAGTATTTCCACGTTAGTTTTTTCCATTATTTTAATATCTAGTATTGTTTTCTTTTACGTCTACAACCATTCTAAGGACAAAGTGTTTGTCGCTCGAACTCGAGTATTCCTAGAAAGGGAATTAGTGGGAAAAGTAGAATGTGAAGAAATTCAATAATCGGAAAGTAGCGATACACCATTGGAGGAATACGATTAGATTACACAAGATGTTGTGTCAAAACAACCTGCTCACGTAACACAAGAACAACATAAGTCAAACATGATACATCCTAACTAAAGAGATACGAGTTTCTCATAACTGAGCAATGTTATGCCTTACTCATGGATGAAAATGAGTTTATGACCTACCAAGGGTCCATTTTGTGCTTTAATGCTAGATTCCATGAAATCTAAAATGGATTTCATGCACACTAATAAAGTATGGACTTTGGTGGATCCACTTGAAGGGGTTAATCTCGTCTAGTGCAAGTGGGTCTTCAAAAAGAAGACATACGTTGATGGTAAGGTACATATCTATAAGGCACAATTGGTTGGTAAATGTTTTCAATTGTAAAAACTATGATGAAACATTTGCACCAATTGCAATGTTTAAATGTGTTTGAACTTCACTTGTTATCGTTACATACCATGATTATGAAGTATGGCAAATGAATTTCAAGATTGCTTTCCTTAATAGAAATATCCTTTAGGATATATACATGATACAACTTGGAGGATTTAATGATCTAAAGCATGTTTAAAAGGGATGCAAGTTGCACCTATCAATATATAAATTAAATCAAGCTCCAAAAAGTTGGCACTTTCATTTTGATGGAATTGTAAGATAATTTAGATTCATTATTAAAAATGAAGACGAACCTTGTGTCTACAATAAGTTTAGTGGAACATAATTGTATTTCAGGTGTTATATGTGGATGACATGTTACTCATCAAAAATTACATCCCTACCTCTCAACAGGTTAAAATTTGGTTATGAAATTTATTTTCAATGAAAGATTTGTGTAAAGCTGCTTAAATATTAGGAACAATGATCTGTAGAGATAGACCTTAAAGTTTGCTTGCCCTAAGTTATAGTACATACATGGAAAAAATTTTGAGACACTTTAATATGCACAATTTCAAGAAAGGATTCCTTCCCATGTCAAATGGTGTGTGTCTATCAAAAGCATAAACCCCTTCAACAAAAGAAGAAAGGGATCACATGAATAAGATTCCTTATGTATCTGCATTTGGACCTATCATGTATGTCATGTGGTGTGGTGTACTTGAATAGATGTCTCGTATGCTTTGAGCACAACGAACATGTACCCGTCATTTCCAGCATACGCATTAGCATTTTTTGTGGTTTTGTTGTAGGCATATCCAGAATTTCAGAAAGTTTCAAAGCCATAATTAGTCACATCCCCACATAATCATCATAGCCTCGATACAAGCCAAACAGAGGGATTTCTATGCTTATATATCAAAACACAAGGTTAAAATGCGAAACCACGGCCAAAGCACTCCATTTCAAGCCAAACAAGTGAAGTTTTGCATGAGGTAACCGATTACCTCATGAAGTAACCAGTTACATCATCATTTTTCAGCCCAGGAAATCAAGTTCAACATGAGGTAACCGGTTACCTCATGATGTAACCGGTTACATCTGGGTATTTTGTAGATTTTCAGTTGTTCTTCAGCATTGCAGCAGTACATATCCCATTCCTTTGGTCTACATTGTTCTAGCATTATGTGGAAGGTTCTAGACACTTCAAGATATACTTACATTTGCTCCAATACATCACGAATAATAAAACTCATCATGCACCCCCATTTCCAAGCATGTGAACCATTTGATCAAGTGAGTTGCATTGGGATTCTCCAACCGAGTTAACAAATAACTAACCGAGTTAGACCCCAACTCAGTGAGTTGGGTCTAACTAACTCCTAACCAAATTCCAAACCACCCTTAACTAACCCCAAACCTAATTCCAAGCCTACCTCACTCCAAACCTACACTTTATTAAGTAAACCTTCACATTGTTGCAAAGGACCCTTGATCATTCTCTCATTTTGCTCTGAAATTTCACTCTCACTCTCTAAATTTTCTGTAACTTTCTTTCTCAATCATCTTCATCTTCTTCACCAAGCCTCACTAGAGCTCTTTCCACCATTAAAGCTTAGCAAGCTTCACATTGCAGATGCTATTCTTTGAGCTATACCTCCATTCCTATCCATTTCATCTCTGAATTCTGTAGCAACACCATCATTTACTTCAATTCAAGCTTTGGAAGTTGATCATTGAAGGATTTGTGGTGTAAATTCGAATCTGACATGAATATCGCATTATCTTCGGTTTTCTTGCTACAAATTGCTCTAAATCTTGGAGTTCTCTGGTTTTCGTAGCATCTCCTCTTCACATTTTGCTTACAACAATTACCAAAGAAAACCTCAGCCTTGTAGGTTGATTATTCTTGTTTAATTCACTATTTTCGGCCGATTTTACGTTTTGCAATGTAGTTCTTAGTTGATGCTTTGTTGCTTGGATTCTTGTTTTACATGATTGATTCTTTTAGCTTTCATTTGCTATGAATTAACATGAATTTTGCATTTCCTTCTATGCTTTGATCCACTGCAATTGCATGTGATAAGTGATTCTGAAAAGTGCTTTTGGAAATTATGCTTTTGCTATTTTTTGCTGAAGTAACCGGCTACCTCATGAAGTAGCTAGTTACTTCACCCTTGCAGCGTCCCTGGAAGTCATTTTTTTCATGATGTAACCGGTTACCTCATGAAGTAACCGGTTACCACTGACATTTTTGGCCAAAAACTTGTTGTTTGGGGTTGTTTTGCATGCTTTATTCATATACTTTCACATGCTTACTTGTATACATGTACATGCTATTGTTTTAGCTCATCACACGCTTACAATAATTTTTTGCTCAATTAATTGCATGATTTTCCTTGATTATTTTTCAATTTCATCAATGTTTGAAGCACCTTTGTTCACATTTTTTTGCTTATGTGTTAACATGATTATGCTTAGTGATGCATGCAAATTTGTCTTGTTAATGCTTTGCAATTTCAACTTGATGCATTAGATTTGTTCTTCATTGAGCAAATTTAATATTGTTCAAACATTACTCCAACACTTGCTTTGATAATCTTTTGACTTGTTTGAAAGATTATTGGCAATTTCCTCCCTTTGATTAGTTGATCAAAACCTTGTTTCGATTAACTAATTGTCTCCTGCTCTTCTTTTTAGGATCTATTTAGAACCTCTCTTTCTTGATCCCCTACTGTGTCAGACGTATACACAACAAGCTAGAGTACTGTACAAATTGCGCAGTTACTCTGTCGGTTTTAATTTCCGCGTTATACTTTAGGTGCTAAAGAAGGGATGAGAGTGGAAAATTCCTATACTCATTCTGGTTATTTTGGGTAGAGGATGAGTGACCATGTGCCTGGAATAATCGTCTTTATCTCCAGACTATAGTGTATCCCGATCCTCAGCAGAGCTGATCCTTGATCACTCATACCTTTTCAATCTTTCTTTTGATCAATCACCATTTCCTTGGTTCAAGATCAATGTTTTTCGTCCCTCAGTTAACCACAATCTTTCTGTTAATGAAAGCTCCAAGAGTTTGACTAAATTTTGGTAAAACATAATGTTGGGAAAGATGTTCCAACATGAAGGTTTCAGCCCCAGACCAAAGATGTCGAGGTAAATGTCACAGCATGTAGATTCGACATCATGACTGTCACAACAGGTTTTGTTTAAATTTGTTCCAAGATTCAAGGCGCAATTGGCAGTGGATCAAGGATCAAAGATATGAAGCCCAACTCAGCAAAAGCCTATAAAAGAAGACCAAGGCCTAGGCAGAAAGAGGACGACATAGACTTAGGAATCCAATTTTGTAAAGTAGGGTTTAGGTTTTGAGAGTCGTAGGTTTCTCTTGTAAGTCTCCCTTTGTATCGGTTTGATGCAGTGTGGTAGATATAGGTACTTGTACAGATTCAGAAACTTGTAGGTAATGAATCGTGTATTGTTCTTAGATGAAGCTTTGAAACAAATCCAAGTTAACTTGTTAGTCAAGGATGCTTGACTGAACTTTGTATTAGAAGGGGTGTCTTTCAATAGGGATGATACAGTTATAAGGTATTAACTGTTAGATGATCACAGGTTGTGATTTAGGGAGTTAGATGGGGTTCTCTTATCAATTAGATGTGACTTCTAATGATAAAGTCTTCATTGGGTAGTGATAGGTAAGCGTGGGTGTTTACTGTAAACCTGAGATTGTTTACATAAAACTATACTACTGATAGTGGAGTCTTCTTCCTGGATTGGTATCCCCCGGATATAGGTGAGTTGCACTGAACTGGGTCATCATATTCTATGTTGTTTATCATTCTGCAATTTACAGTTCAGTTTTGATTAACATGTTGGAACAGATGTCGTAACATCTGTGCTTCTACAGTTATGATATTCAATGTATCAGTCTGCTGTTATGCTTCTGTGTTTAAATGTTTATGCAGAACAATGTCTTGACATGTGTTAGGACATCTGCTGTCTGTTATGCCAGAATTTCAATTGGTATCAAAGCAGGTATCCTATCTGTTTCCGGATGAGATCTTTGGGAGATACTTTCTTGCATTTAAACAAGGAGGAGTTTTGAAGATCAGATCAATCAACTCAGACATACTCAAGGGTATTAATAGATGGGATGAATGTTCTGGATCTAAGGTAACAACCCGGTGGTTGTTCATGTTGCTGAGGAGGTTCTACAACAACTGCAGGAGAAGTGGATAGTTCTTCTGTAGAGGTGTCTTATAAGATATTCTGACATCTTATTAGGGCAAGCAGAATTTGTTCATTGGTGGTTCCGCTGCATATGTTTATGATGGAAGAGCTCTAGAATTATGGGATTCTGGAGTTGTTAGTGAAGACAGATGGTGGAAGATCTCAATCGTCGGCCTCTATATGTAAAGATATCTGCATCTTTTTATTCCAAAGTCGGGAGTGATGGAATGGAAAGAGTTGTTGGAAGATGTCTGTTATGGTGACTTGGTACTTGGAAGCTTGGTTCCATGGTGCAGTTTAAAGTCAGTTGAAGAGGAGAGGAGTTGAGTTTAGGTTTATCAAGTTCTTACTCTAGGAGTTTGATAAATTATTGATCGACTAAGTTGTCAAAGATACTTGAGAATTCTCTCAAGTTCACTCATAAAGGCGTCTCAGTCGTGCATCTGGAGTCTTTTAGTTATTCTTTTGATTAGAGGGTGTTTCTGTGAAACACAAACCTGAAGAAAGTGGAGGTGATTTATTTTCACCATCCAAAACACCAAGGAAGGATTCATCTCTCTTAATCCTAAGGGTGGATCCAATCTGAATGGAGTTTTTAGAACTGTTGAGGTAAATAAGGTTCGTTTAGAGAGAATCTTAATTACTTGAGTCAAGGGTGGCAGCCTTGGTATCTCAACAATTTGTTGTCAAAGAAGATACTTGCAAAAGATTGAATACTTGATAAGTGTCATGAAGTGATCTGGTGGAGTGTGGCTTTAACAGTGAAACAGGATTATTAAACAAGGATTTAAGATTAATTGCTATTTGTGTTATTCACAAGTATTTAATTGATTATCCTTGTATGTGGAGTTCAAGATTGTTGATGTCTAACATGATGTTGGAACATCTCTTCATCTGGTTTGTGCAGAATCATGGGAGGGGTACTGCATAAGCTTTTGGATCTATTTATCTTAGGCGGTGACCTAAGAATCTGCTTCAATTGGTGTGGCAGAAGCATCTAATCTCTGGAGAGTTTCCTGACAAGAAACTGGTCTAGACAATGGTGATGTGGAAGATGAAGAAGAAGACATCATAATCTTGATGGATAGTTCTTGGATCAGTTTATTTCTGATCTAGGAGTATTGGAGTGCAACAGGTGTGTTCAAGTTGTTACTAGAAGCATCTGGTGTTTATCTGGAAAGTGTCCTGGCAAGAGACTTATCCAGAATGGAGTGCTGGTGATGGCACAGCTTGGGTCAGTTTATTTCTGATCTAGGTAGTTAGGAGCATGGGATCTTGCTCATTTTGGAGGTCAAGGTTAAGTGGCAGTTATCTATGACTTTCTACAAACTGCTCTACTAAGGAAAGTGGCATTCTTTGGTATAGCTATGGTGTAGTCTAGGACTACTTTTTCTTCTGAAGATTCATACGTGGCAGGTGTGAACTCTTTGGAGTTTCAAAGCAGAAGTTCATCAAGGTGTGAGCTTGAATGGAATATTTGGGATAAGTTTAAGCAGGATGAAGGTTGTCTACTCAAACTTGGTTATTGAACCAAGTCTATGAGAGCATGAAAATCTTGTTCTATTAAAGGGAGGATGTTCTTCTAAGTGGCAGAAGGAGGAGCTGAATTCAGCAGCTGGATGTCGTATCAAAATGTTCTGACATCTAGCTTAACATCAGGGTCTTAGTTGGTGATGTGGCACATCAACTTAAGATAAGGTGATCTACAGGAGAATGGAAGTTATGGATGCTTCAAAAAAGTCTATCTCATGCAGTTTACGGGAGCTGTGGATTGAGAAGATGTTACATGTCTAAGGCTTGGTGGATCCAAGATGTCTTGCTATGGAGCAACTAGTTCATGTAACTTGAAGATCAAATTTCATTGGTGGATCAGTGTATCTTGTGGGAATTCTGAAGAAGAGTAAGATCAATCAAAAGGTGGCATTTGGTTGATCTTTAGTGTGGATTCAAGCAAGGTGCTTGGATCTAATTACTCTTGGGCAGAAGGGTAGTTGGTTGAAAACGTAAGGAGGTTATGGTTTTGGTCTTTCTTGGAGCTTGTGGTAGAAGTTCTAAGTTGAGGATGGAGGATTACTTTCTTTTGGTGGATGAGAGTTTATTTCTCTCTTTGGTTACTGGAGTTCTTATTGATCAAGCTGGTGGCATAGTGTTGTTTGAAGATCTTCAGTTGGATTACTATGCAGATAGTAAGTCCAGTGGTGGAGCATATCTAGAACTATGTTAGTTGGTGTTTGTGATATGCGAAGGATGTTCTAACTGATGTTAGAACATTTTCTGGGTTGGCTATCCTTGGAGTAGGATGCTAAGTTCTAAGTGTGGAACTTGACACTCACATCTTGTCTAAGAGGTATTTATTTTATCATACGGGAGAATGATGGATAAAGGATTGTCTTGGAAGTCTGATGTGAATGAGACATGCTAGAAATGGATCAGTTTGGTGCTTGTGGAGAAAATGGGCTGAAGATTTCTGGAGCATGTGTTTAATGTTCTTCAAGTATAAAGAATATCTGGGCGAGCTAGCAAACTAAGGGGCCCTGTGTGTCTCTTTGAGGAATGTGAAGTATTCCAGATTTAATTGGGTTGTATCTCAGGGAACAAGGAGATCTATACGTGAGAATTCAGGAAAAATTCGTGTGGTGTATAGATGGTTTCTGGACGAGAGGGATCAATGGAGCTTTGGTCTCAATCCAAGAGTTTGTTAGTTATGGTACAAGGATGTGTTCCTGGTACTCTCACTATATGATCATGAAGTTGTCATGGGATATCATGTGGTGATTTTGAGGTGTTTCTTGCTGAGGAAGCATCTGTTGAGAAAGATAGGGGGAGGACTTCTATCTGATTAATGTACTGGTGTGGTACATGGTTTGCTTAAGGGTCAAGCAGTAGGTGAATGCGTTCAGTAGGTGTGTTGAACAGAGGGTGCGCTCTTAAAGATATGAAGATGAGTCTTATGTTTTCCATTCACTTAGGGTGTTCTTCTGGCAAAGAAGCACTGGTTGTCTACGACAGGGGGAGTTAGACTTCTGTTCTGGATATATGGTTGTAGTGGTGCAGATTGGTTATCAAGATTGTTTGTGGTTTCATGCTGATAGATTGCCTCTTGTGAGGATGATATGTCAGACAAGATGTCGTGACATTGCCTTACTGGTATAAGTTCTGGGTGGACTTATCAGGTTGTTCTAATTCGGTCACTGGGTGTCAATGGATTGAATTAGAAGTGGTACAAGTATCTTGGGAAATTCTGTTGCTGTCTGGAAGAAATTAGTTTTCTGCTAATGGAAAGGTAAATGAACGAATTTTGCTGTAATCAAGGTAGCTAAATCTGGATTAAGAAAGTTCTATCTGTGGGGACCATAAGCCTGACAAAATCAGGTTAGGTATCAAGACACTATTCAGAAGCGGTTTCAAGGAGAAGTCAGAAAAAGTGGAATCTTTCGAAACAAACTTGACCAGCAGTTATTACACTCATTGACTAGTCTTTTGTTTCCTTCAAATGGATTGGCTCTACCTACATAGCTTCTTCATTATTTAAGGAGAGTTGTGATGCTTGAATTGTAACATCTCTTCTTATTAAGTTGAGAGAAAATGGGTTTTGTTCGTCTTTGGGTAAGCACAATATGGGTATAGGTCTGCATGAGTCATTGTTGTCAACTTTTGGCTAAAAAGGGGGAGAATGGCTTACTGCTGTCTGCTGAGAGGTGTATGTGCATTTGTGCTGCTGATATGCAAAAATGTTTCAAAGGATGTTCCAACGTTCTGGTTTTAACATCCTGGGAAGTTGTGTTTGGTGATCAGAGTTAGGAAGCAAGTTGTGTTTTGTGATCTGAGTTACATTCTCTATGTATTCGGTATCACAAGGGAATGAAGAGGGTAACTCGAAATTATCTTCTCCCTCTTCCTAGGCACTTGCTTCAAGTATTTTTCCACTGCATGCACCATCAGGCTGAAGAAGGTTTTAGCCAAATTTTATCAAAAGGGGGAGATTGAAAGCTCCAAGAGTTTGACTAAATTTTGGTAAAACATAATGTTGGGAAAGATGTTCCAACATGAAGGTTTCAGCCCCAGACCAAAGATGTCGAGTGAAATGTCACATCATGTAGATTCGACATCATGACTGTCACAACAGGTTTTGTTTAAATCTGTTCTAAGATTTAAGGCGCGATTGGCAATGGATCAAGGATCAAAGATATGAAGCCCAACTCAGTAGAAGGCTATAAAAGAAGACCAAGACCTGGGCAGAAATAGGAGAGAGAGGACGACATAGACTTAGGAATCCAATTTTGTAAAGTAGGTTTTAGGTTTTGAGAGTCGTAGGTTTCTCTTGTAAGTTTCCCTCTGTATCAGTTTGATGCAGTGTGGTAGACATAGGTACTTGTATAGATTCAGAAACCTGTAGGTAATGAATCGTGTATTGTTCTTGGATGAAGCTTTGAAGCAAATCCAAGTTAACTTGTTTGTCAAAGATTCTTGACTGAACTTTGTATTGGAAGGGATGTCTTTCAATAGGGATGATACAGTTATGAGGTATTAACTGTTAAATAATCACAGGTTGTGATTTAGGGAGTGAGATGGGGTTCTCTTATCAATTAGATGTGGCTTCTAATGATAAAGTCTTCATTGGGTAGTGATAGGTAAGCGTGGGTGATTACTGTAAACTTGAGGTTGTTTACATAAAACTATACTACTGATATTGGAGTCTTCTTCCTAGATTGGTATCCCCCAGATGTAGGTGAGTTGCAACGAATTGGGTCATCATATTCTGTGTTATTTATCATTCTGCAATTTACAGTTCAGTTTTGATTAACATGTTGGAACATATGTCATAACATATGTGCTTCTGCAGTTCTGATATTCAATGTACCAGTCTGCTGTTATGCTTCTGTGTTTAAATGTTTATGCAGAACAATGTCTTGACATGTGTTAGGACATCTGCTGTCTACTATGCCAGAATTTCAGTTAACATACTGAGTTTCTCTTGAGTTAATCACCCATTCTTTTGGTTGATCACAGTCCGTTTGTTAAAACCAATCTTTCTTTCTTTGAGTTAACAACGTCTTGGTTAATCACCCGCTCTTTTGGTTAATCACAGTTCGTCTATTAAAACCAATCGGCCCCTT
Source organism: Lathyrus tuberosus (assembly GCA_022829125.1). NCBI lineage: Eukaryota > Viridiplantae > Streptophyta > Magnoliopsida > Fabales > Fabaceae > Lathyrus > Lathyrus tuberosus. Next base: position 9,509,795 of record JALAZF010000206.1, on the reverse strand, counting down.
TGGGTTTGTAATTTTCTTTTGGTTCAACACCCTTTTCCTTGGTTAAGCACTGCTTGTCAGTTAAAAAACCAAATTTTCTTCTTCCCCAGCGGAGTCGTAACTGCTTCTTAGTTCATTGTTCGTTTTCCTTCGGTTAACCACTGTCTGTCAGTTAACATACCGAGTCTTTTTGGGTTAATCACCTCTTGGTTAACAACCATTCTTCTGGTCAATCACCGTCCGTCGGTTAAAAACCAATATCTTCCTTTCCTCGGTTAGACACAGTCCGTTTATTGACATACTAAGTTTTTGTTTGGGTTAGCAACATCCTCTTGGTTCAACACCCGTTTCTTTGGTTGATCACAGCCCGTATGTTAAAACCAACCTCCCTTTTTCTTATTGGGTTAATCACCTCTTGGTTAAATACCCATTTCTTTGGTTGATCACCGTCTGTCGGTTAAACATCAATTTCCTTCTTCCCCATCAGGGTCGCATTCTCTCTTTTCTTCAGTTAACCACTATTTATCAGTTAAAATACCAAATCCGCCCAATTTCTGTTTTCCCCAATAGGGTCACCAACTCTCTTTTCCCCAGCGCAGTCATCGTTTCCTCCTTCCCTTGGATTAATCACCGAATCTTGGTTAAAATACCCTTGTTCTTACTCCTTGCTCATTCCTACTCGTGTCTTCTTATCTTTTCTCTCTTGGTTTCTACATCGTTTCTTGCTTTTCGCTCTTGGTTTTGACACCATTCTCCTCCCTTTCTCTATCTTTGTTCTCCGAACTACTTAGGCTCTGAATTCCTCATTGCACTATGAGGGTACGTAGGCACGAGGTCACGAGATCTTGGCGAGCCATCTCTCTCCTTTCTTCCCTGGTTCATGAACTACGGAACTCTGAATTCCTCATTGCACTATGAGGATACCTAGGCACGAAGGCCCCAATCCTCCACGAGCACTTTCTTCGTTTCTTTTCTTTTCCTCTTTAGCTAGTAGCCTTTAGATAGATAACCCATCCGAGCCTAGATGCAAAAAAAATGGTTCCCGTCGAGTACGACAGATGCGTGGGGTGCTAATACCTTCCTCTCGCATAACTGACCCCCTTACCCGTTTCTCTTCCCTTTGGGTTTTATCGATATTTTCCCTGTCCTTTGGGACTAAATAAAGTTCGGTGGCGACTTTGTTGTATCTTTGAGTATGCAATTCACTTAGGTTTAATCCCTTTAGCTTCACCGTCTCATCTTGGTGATTATCATAGAGTTGCTATCAAGAATATCCATAACTACTTTAGAGGAACTAAGGATTCGTTCTTGGTATTTGGAGGCCAAGAATAGCTCATTGTAATAGGTTACACCGATGCTAGAATTTTGAAAAGTAAATATGACTTTGAATTTCAATCTCGTTATGTGTTTTGTTTAAATTTTGGCATTGTGAGCTGGAAGAGTTCAAAGAAGGAAATAATCGATAATTCTATCACAGAGGAGGAGTATATATTTGACTTAAATGAAACAAAAGAGACCATTTGGATCAAAAAGTTCATTATATAACTGACTATAGCTATAAAAATTATGGATCCCATTCATCTCTATTGTGATAACAATGTTTCAATAGCACAAGGTAAGGATCCTAAATCTCATCGGAGATCCAAACACATACTTTGATGATATCATTTCATTCAGGAGATAATCGAAAGAAGAGATGTAAATATATACATAACATCAACACTTAATAATGCCGCTAATCCACTCACACAACCTCTTTATCGATAGAAGAATTATGGTCATACTAGATATATGTGTATTAGATATATTCTTGAATGACTCTATTGCTAGCGGGAGATTGTTGGTGTAAGCCTTAGCAAGCGATTTTTCTTTATTATGTTTGTTTTCAAAATAATAAAGTCCCTAGAATAATTAATTTGTTTAATGGAACGTTAAACATGGCTTAATTATGATACACCATTAAATATAAGGATGTCATTGTAAAACTATTTTCGGTCATGATTTGTTATGAAATAGGACAAAACTAATACGTAGAATCTATTATGTGAGTAGACCGAGGACAATATCTCACAGGTCATGGATATGAGATATCAAGTCTTCACATTGATATAAATGTTAGGAATAATATTTATATTGGATTTACCCATAATGAGAATAATGCATAGTATGTTATATAAGTGTCATAAGTTATTCTCACAATGATAGTATTGTATGTCACCCTTTGACCCAGAATAATTGTAGTCCCTACTTGAGGAGTTGATCACTTAGTACCTTCAAACAATATTTGTAACAAGACAGTTATGAAATCGATTAACTGGGCACTTAACAAGTCATGTGGAGGTACATATACGACCTATATGATATTTTCCCCTCTTATATATATGCAAGAGCAATATATACGGGCACCGATCGAGTATGATTGTAAAAATGCATGGGCGTGTTGTAACAAGTCAGTATGGGATATTAAGCTTATTTATTGCTACTAAGCATACTCGAGTATCAAGGAATATAATGCCAGACTATAAAAGGATAACACAAATTATGCCTTGTGTTTAATATATATATATATATATATATATATATATATATATATATATATATATATATATATATATATATATATATATATATATATATAAGGGGAAAAGGCAATATACACGTGATCATTATCATATAAAGGTTATGTCAGATCACGTGACATTCTTTTCGTTTGGGTATAAGTGTTGTGTTTATAGAAACTACTTTTTTTTATAATATTAAATAAATAGATTTAGTATTATTTTCATCGTTACAAGAACCTACACCATCACACACGCAAGGACATGTATGCAAGAGATTAAATAAATGAATGAAATTCATTTTTGATTCGGTGGTGCACTCTTATGATGCATTAACGCTATTTAGAGAAATACGGTGTACCGTAAGCTACAATGTGTATAAGTAGGTTTATAAATATAACCCTTATACTAAATGGATTGTCACTTATTCAAGAATTTTGAAAACCCTAGTCGTACTAAGATTCTGAGTCTGTTTTCCTCTAAGACTTTCATTCGTTCATAACTAGCATTGTATGCAGAGGAATCAATGATTCACTTGTTGTATATTTTGTTCGTGTGGATTGAGTAAAAGTAATATCATTATTTTTGTTCTTGTGATTAACCTATTTTAAATATCAAAGGTTATGTGTTACAATAGGTAATGAATTAATCCTTGACTCATGACCATTCATAAGGATCCATCGTAATGGATTATTATTATTATTATTATTATTATTTGTATTTTATCTGATGCATTTACACCGATTCACCTTAAATAAAAGATATATAAAGGGGGATAAAGAAATACATATAGTAAGGCTTTGTGAGAAGGTGAATAAAACAAAGTTCATAGGAGCATATGAAATCGCAAGTTGAAATAATTTATAAGTGAAACAATTTCTAGGCAAGTGCACGATAAAAATGGGAGACAAATGTTTTGGTATTTTTGAAGGGAAGCAAACCCCTCTAGCTTAAGTAATCGTCATTAGCATATAATCGCCATTAACATAACATCATGGGCCCTGCTCACAAGCATGCAAGTTAATGGATGGCCTAGATCAACTAGTACTTCTTAAGACAATTTTATTAATTTCAATCACTAACGACACACTTAATCTTCTAATTTAACCTTTTGATTAGATAACCAACAGTCAACGCCATTTGGACCACCACGATCAAATTAAATCATAATCCTTTAAATGGAATCACTTATGCATCACTCTTAACCACATCGCCCTTACATGTCTCGTGCTTGAGGGATTGTGGACTGTCATGTCTCTTGCTTAACTATATTTCCCTTACAAGCCTCATGGTTAAGAGACTATGTCATGTCATATCTCTTGCTTAACCACTTTGCCCTTATAACCTCGTGCTTGACTATCACATCTCGTGCTTAACCACTTAGCCTTTAAAGGCCCTGCGATTGAGGGAATATGGACTACCATGTCTCTCGCTTAAGCACTTCTCCTTTACAAACATCATGCTTAAGGTGTTGTGGACCTTTGTGTTATAATCTAAACCAAATAAGTGTCAAAGTTTTCAACCCATTAATACCTCAACTCGCAAGTAAGACATCAAATACTAAAAGAAAATAAGGGGAGGTCGCATGGCAAACACGTAGGCAAACTTTCCATGTCCTTATGCTTGATAGGGGGTAATATGTCAAACACATTCCAAGCAACTAACTAAACTTTTTTGGTCATAACCGAAGAACTCTAAGTCTTACTGATTGACTAATCATGTATCATACATTGATAACGCGAAATTATATCGTGTATTTGACTTGACTTGCATGAATTTATATTATGTTTTACTCGTTTTTTCCCGATTTATGCTTTATATTACCCGCATTTATTTATGTTTTTCAGGTACTCGAGTCGAATCGGAATTTGACGGAAAGTGAAGATTTATTGAAGAAAAAGAAAGAGAATGGAAAGAATTAAGAAGGAAAGAATTAAGGAGTAAAGAAATTAGATGGAAAGAAAAGAAAAAAAAGAAGAAAAGGAAAATTGAAAAAAAAATATAAAGGGATGAGGCCCACCATCACACATATGGCGCAAGCCACATGGGAGTGACGCCCACCACCTTCATCATATGTGGCGCCAGCCACTAGGGTAGGAAAGGAAGAGGTGGCGCAAGCCACCTATGTTCTAGGAGAAAAGAAAAAAAATCCCTCCACTTTCCCAACTTTTTCTCCACTTCTCCAGATTCTACCGGTCTTCCCTCAAGCCGATTTCCACGCCACGCAACGCACTTTCCTCAACTGCCAAGGCCAGCACTCAGTATAAAAGAGAAAGAAAACCTCCATTTTGGGGGTCCGCAAATTTTTACGAGAGCTTTTAGTTGATCAGATTTTATATTTTTTTCGGCGAACAGTTTATTTTTCTGCATTTTCAATTCCTGTCATCTTCTTGTAATTAAGCTTGCCGGAATCGTTTCAAGTTTCTGTAACCAGATTATTAGAAGTTAATTTCAATTCCAGATTTAATCTATATGCTTGTTACTTTATCGTTTTCCAGCATGGTTTGTGATATTATCTTATACTGTGTTAGCATGTTTTGTTTCCAAACCATGTCCGGCTAGATTAGTTGAGGTCAGTATGTAAACAATTTAATCAGAAGGAATTAAATAATAATCGGTGTTAACTTTTACAAATTAGTTTTTAGGCTTTGGTTTTTTATTTTTAAATCGATTAACTTTTCGTACGAAAGTAGAAAGGTAGTTAAGGTTAAGGTCAAGATAAACGAGAGTTTGAGAGTTTAACCAGATAGCTGAAACTAGGAATTAATTCTAAATACAGTGGAAGCACTTTAGAATCAATTAGGAATTATTTATTTTCAAAAAGTATTTTTAAATGCAAATGATACAGCGAGAGCGCTCATTCTGATTTAACAGTATGGTCTGAATCAATAAACACGAGAGTGTAAGATAAGGTCTTTTAAATAAGTATTTTCTACTGAAAAGTATTTTGGCACTTAAACCTACACCGATGACTTATCAAATTCCCAACGATTAATGCGTTACATACTGATATCTCGTTATTAATTATTCTTATTAAAAGTTTAGCATTCTTAGATTTAATTTTTGTCGCTCATAACCTCAATAAAACGATTAGCCTTAGTTAAGCATAGTAACAACCTGATAGCACTAGTTTGATTATCAGTCCTTGTGGGATCGATATCTTTTTAAAACTACGCGATAGACTGTGCGCTTGCAGTTAGTAACCCCGATAGACTCATAAAGTCGCGATCAAGTTTTTGGCGCCGTTGCCGAAGACTGATTTAGTCAATACTGCGATTCATTTGTTGCGCCGTATAGACTTAGGCAACAAATTCCCTAATTTGTCAGTTGTATGCCAAGTACTCGCTCAAAAGGCGAAGTCCTCACGCGACTGACAGACGAACCTGAACGTCTTCTCAGCGTAAAAAGACGAATCCAAGAATATTGCTTAACCCACGAAATACCTTTTCCTTTATCAGAACCTGAATCTCAATCCGAACCCGAATCTGAAACAGAACTTGACTCTGAGTCAGAATCACAATCAGAAAAAGACATGGGTGAAAGACCACAGAACCATCCTCTTAAGTTCTATGCTACCCCGTCTGAGCAAGAACCACATAACAACATTGTTGCCCCTGCTATCAACCGAAACAATTTTAAGTTGAAACCTTCATTGTTGTCAGCCGTACAACAACACCAATTCTCTGGGAATCCTACAGAAGATCCTAACGAACATTTGACCAAGTTTGTGCTGTACACAGACACAGTGAAGACAAATGGTGTAACCCCAGACGTGATAAGACTACGTCTTTTTCCTTTCTCATTAAGAGACAGAGCTTGGGCTTGGTTGCAATCCTTGCCATCAAACTCCGTTACTACGTGGGATGAGTTGAAAAAGGTATTCTTAGCACGATATTTCCCCCCAAGCAAAACAGCTATGCTGAGAGCCCAAATTAATAGTTTCCGACAAAAGGACAACGAATCTCTTTATGATGCATGGGAAAGATATAAAGACATGATGAGGATGTGTTCACATCACGGTCTTGAAGATTGGTTAGTCATCCATACATTTTACAATGGTCTCTTGTACAATACAAGATTGACAATAGATGCCGCCGCTGGAGGTACACTTATGGACAAACCATATGAAGAAGCCTATCAACTAATCGAAAGTATGGCTCAAAACCATTACCAATGGGGAGGAGAAAGAACTGCAGTGGAAAAATCCCAAACGAAAGGTGGAATGTACGAAGTTAGTAGCCTTGTGTCGTACCTCGAAAAATACGATCCTCGCGATGGACGCGAAAAAAACTGTTTGAAACAGAGTCGCCACCGAACTTTATTCATTCCAGGGAAGGAATAGGAAAATATTGATAAAACCTTTAAAGTGATAAGAAAATGGTCATCGCAACCAAATTCGGGTTCGGGAGTCGGTTACGCAAGAGGGAAGGTATTAGCACCCTCTACGCCCGTTGTACTCAATGGGAACCTCTTGATTCGATTCGTGAGAAAGTTAGCTAGGTTTGTTTGTTATCTTCTAAAGGATTCGCTTATTAAAGGAGAAGGGGTGGTTTTTTATTATTGTGCTCGGCAAGGATTAGATACCTCAGGCCTACGTATTCCCTCGTGCAATGGGAAAGTCAGAGCATTCGTAGTTCGTGGGACTACGGTTGGTTGGTGTTTTTTAGGCGAACGAGAGTTTAATTCGTATTCTAACTGCTAAACGTTGGCTTGTCTGCTCGTTAGGGGAGGCTGAAGCACGAGTTCATATGCGCGAAAGAATGGACTAAACAATGCTCTTTTTGTGAAAAAAGTTGTTTGATTTGAATTAAGTGTGTTAAGATTTGATTGAGAAAAAGAGTTGGATTTGGACGTGTTTTAAGGTTTCGGTCGCACGGAGGCGAGGAAAGGATAAATTTGATCGTATTGGACGTTTTAGAGGGGACAATTGCTCACACACGAGTAAGGGAACCCACACCCAAGCAATAGGTGACAATTGCTCACACACGAGTAAGAGAACTCGCACACAAGAAATCGACGAATTAAGGTTTATGTCTTTTATAAGTGTCAATTGTTCACACACGAGTAAGAGAACTCGCACCCAAACAATCGAAGAGAAAGATCAAAGACTTGATCCCCCTCACATCACCTTTTAGGAAATTGTGTTTGAATGTATGATTAAGTATATTAAAGAGTTTGATTAAGAAAATAATTTGATCTGCGTGTGTATTAGGGTTTCGGTCGCACGTGGGCGAGGAAAGGAGTTTCATTCGTATTGGATGTTTTTATAGGTGACAATTGCTCACACACGAGTAAGAGAACTCGCACCCAAGCAATAGGTGACAATTGCTCACACACGAGTAAGAGAACTCGCACACAAGTAATCGACGACTTAAGGTTTATGTCTTTTAGAAGTGTCAATTGTTTACACACGAGTAAGAGAACTCGCATCCAAACAATTGAGGAGAAGGACCAAAGACTTGATCCCCCTCACTTCGCCTTTAGTAAAAGTGTTTAAGTAAGGATTAAGTGCATTAACGATTGATTTTAAAAAGGTTTGAATGTTTGTCGAGTTCGTGTGTTTTAAAGGCGTCAATTGTCCACACACGAGTAAGAGAACTCGCACCCAAACAATTGAGGAGAAAGACCAAAGACTTGATCCCCCTCTTTTTCACCTTTTAAGAAATAGTGTTTAAGTATGATTATGTTTATTAATTTGACTTGAAAAATACTCGATGTTGATCGAGGTTTGAATGTACGTGCGAAATGGTTGAGGACTATTGGAAAGGTGGTCCTAAAGGTTTAAGGTAAGGTCGATTGCGAGGCAAAAGCGCTCGACTTACAAGAGAAGTGGAGATACTTGATATGCAGATCAAGTGAATGCTATGGAGATTAATTGTATTTGATTTGTGAAAACACTTGACGTTGGATCAAGCTTGTTTATTGTTGTAAAAAGGGATTGATTTTAATCTTATGGGAGAGGGGTGTAATTAATCAAGTGGGAATAATCGAGCCATGATTAAAATGAGCCAATCACATACACACATACAAACCAAAGTAAAATGCAAAACACTTATCATTGTATGAAGCCCAAGAGGAGGCATTGTGAGGTCGATTGCGATCGTGAAAACGATCGACTTACAAGGTATGAAAATGGTTGACATAAAGTCACAATATTAGTTTGAAAAAGATTTTTTGGTTTGAACAAGTATAATACGAATAACACACATATAATTAAAGCATGAAGTAAACCCACATGAAAAAAATCATACACCTCACAAGGATTATAAATCAAACAAAGTGGGGGGAAGAAACATGCTTCTAACATGGATACAATCCTAGAATGAGGCATGAAAGATAAAATCGAGATTCTAGGAGTACCTAACGGAGAAGGTCCGTTGCCTCTTCAAAGAATGCAAAAAGGCTCAAGAATTGTTAGAAGCTTCACCGTTGTCAATCCGATTAATCCTCAAGTGTCCAACGTCAAAAATCCACATCCAAGATAAACTTAGCCCAAAATCAAAAGTGCTAATCAAGAGAATCAGAAATTTAGCAAGAATTACTAAAAGAAATCTAATCAAATTTGTCAACATAGACCAAAAAATCTAAATATCAAAACCAAATTATCCAATCTAAAATTCAAATTCTAGATAAATTCTAAACAAATAAACTAAACAAAACAATTAATCAAATCAATATCAAATTAAAACCAAAATTTAAAATAACATCAAGATTTAATGTAACAAAAAGGTTAATAAGAAAATAATCACAAAATATAATAAAAAACCTAATTAAAACAATAGAACAAAAATTGAAACCATGGGTGCAATAGGATTATAGAGGGTGATTTGAGAAACCCATGGAATCATCATGGGCCTCATAGCCCATTCATCCACATTAGAAAGGGTGCACCAACAAGAACAGAGGTGGAGAAAGAAATCAGGATGGGCGTAGAGTGAGGTCCTCATGGGCTAAGCCCATTATTCACACGGTCCAAGCTTTAAGATAACAACAAAAACCCAACACAAACAAGGCCATGGTGAAACACGATTCACAAGCTCTTGGAAAGAACATGGTTTTAAAAACAACAGCAATATTATTCAGCATCGTATTCTTCCTCAAAAATAGAACAACGTGGTCAAAGAAAATTAAAGCTAAAAAAAAGGAAATGGAGAAGAAAACGAGCAACACGGTCATGGATTCGAATCGCTTCCAACCCTTTTTTTAATGAAGTTCGTCTGATCTCTTCTTCCGTTTCGAAACTCAGGTTCAATTCTCTTTGTTTCTTGCTCGTTACGACTTTAGATTGGGTCTTGTTTTTGGTCGATTCAGATTTGTCGCTAGAACTCTCTTCTTCTTCTCAGTTCTGTTCCTGGCTTTGATTAGGTTCTGGATTTTTCGGTTTTATTCAAGGAAGAAGAAAAAGGGTTGAGTTGATGTTGATGTTCAGATTTGGGGTGAAATTATGATGTAAAGTTGATTTATTATTGAGTGGGTTGAAGGTTGTCATGGTTGATTTGGAGAAGAGTGAAGATATGAGGTTGCGTTGAATGGGGTTTAATGTTGTGGATCGGAGGAGAGAGTATTGAATAGCAGTTGCGCCGTTGAGAACCAACGGTGGTTTTGCTTTCCTCGTCGGATTTGAGTTACGCGTTGTGAGCTCGGTTTGTGAGGAAAAGCTTGAAGGTGTTAGGGAACAAACAGGACACTATATGGCGTCGTTTGGGTTGCCACAACTGAGTTGTTGTTATGAGGCACGACACTGTTAACATTGTTGTCAAAGTTATCGAATCGATGCGTCGTTGATTTTGATGATGGAGGTGGCAGTGTGAAGATGAAGGTCGGTGAAGCTATAGAGAGTAGTTTTGGTTCGAAGTTTATGGTGAGGAAGAAATTGAAGCTGGGAAATGTAGCGGCGGATTCGACGATAACACAGTTGTTGTTGAGGGTAAGATTTATGAAGAGGAATGATTTTTTACTGATGTTTGAAACCACAAGGTGAGCTATCTCAGAAATTTTTCTTATTTTCACAATCGTCCCTCCACTGTTCTATTCCTCTCCTCTTTTAAAATCAAATTTCCAACCTTGCTTTGTCTTGTTGCCATTGATAGGTCACTTTCTGGATTTGTTTGAAAATTACAGGTCATTGTGTTGTTGCTATTGTTGTAGCAGATGGAAGCAGGCATTGCGTGTGGTTTTTGCAGAAGTTTTGGCTTGATACTGCAGTTGTCATTGTTTAGTTGCTGCAAGTTTTGGCGTGGCAAGGTTTAGAGCAGGTTTGCGTACGGTTTTGGAGATAGGTGTGTTGTCCTGTGGAGAGCAGGGTTTGTAGGTGCATTGTGTAGCAGGGTTTTGGGGATATGGTGTGAGAGGTTGTATATGGCTTGGTCAATCACTATCATGTGTACAATTGATGCAATTTTATTGTAGAATTTTCGGGTGAAGGTTGTAATGATTTTTGGTAATGATATTTTAATGGAAAATAAATATTGGAATGAAAATCTCTTAATTATGGATTTATGAAATGATAAGGATAATAATGGATAATTACAAAGGAATAGGTTTTAAATTGGACAAGAAATTGTTTAAGTATGGATTTTGAAAACAAAATAGAAAATGAATTAAAATGAAATAGATAATCGGATAGAAAATGAATATGAGAACGGTTATGGAAATGAAGTGGATTGGATATGGAAATGGGTAATTGGTTTAATTAAATGGATTTGAAAAGAAATATGGTTATTTATGATAAAAATGGATAATAGAAAAAGTAAAAATGGATATGGATAAAAAAATGGATAAAGAAAAATGGGTTTATATAAAAATGAATATTTGTGGATAACTAAAAATAAGATGGATTAGATGACGGACATGGACTGTTTGGTTTATGAAAGTTTTGAATTGAATTGGATTTGAAAATTGGTTAAAAATGGATAAAGAAAAGTTAGTTATGGTGAAAATGAGGGTGTGGCAGATGAAAATTAAATACAGGTAGAAAAAATTTGGGGTATGACACCTTGATCATGTCAATGCTAAGGTAGATGCACTTGCCCAAACGATTGATAACTTAACCATAACGCCTGCAGCCACCGTGGCTGCTATAGCTCAAAACTGCGAATTATGCGAAACACCTGGACATGCTGCCCCTGAATGTCAAATTTTGGCAGGAGTCTCCAGTGATCAAGTGAATTACGCTCAAGGGAACCCTTATGAAAATACCTACAATCCGGGCTGAAAGAATCATCCAAACTTCTCCTACAAAAACAACAATGCACTATATGCACCTGGTCAAGCACCTGTTACACCACCAGGCTACCAAAAGGCTACCATAACTTCCCCTAATGTTCCTAGGAAGTCCAACCTTGAATTAATGATGGAAAACTTTATAGCTACCCAGACTCAAACAAACAAAGACTTCCTGAATCAAAACATACACACTAGTGAGCAAATTAAGCAATTAGCAAACAAAGTAGACGCTTTAGCCACCCACAACAAAATGCTTGAAACACAAATTTCACAAGTGGCACAACAACAAGCACCTACTGCTGCTCCTGCTGGAACATTCCCTGGACAGCCACAACCTAATTCGAAAGGACATGCAAATGCTGTTATATTAAGAAGTGGTAAAGAATTAGACGGACCCATTGATCCAAGACTTCAAAATCCGCCCATGTACCAAAAGCCTGATAAATCAACAACTGAGAAGGAAAAGGAAGATAATGACCAAGAGGCCGTAGAAAAACCTTATGTGCCTCCGCCACCATATAAACCACCTATTCCGTATCCTCAGAGATTTGCAAACTCTAAAACTGCAGGGCAATTTAAGAAATTTGTTGAACTTCTGAAACAATTGAATATCACAATACCTTTTACAGAAGCTATCACCCAGATGCCCTCATATGCTAAGTTCCTTAAAGAAATCTTATCCAATAAGAAAAAGATTGAGGATAACGAAATAGTTACACTTACTGCTGAGTGTAGCGCAATAATTCAAAATAACATGCCTCCTAAGCTGAAAGACCCAGGTAGTTTCTCCATACCCTGTGTAATTGGAAAGTTCGTCATAGACAAGGCTCTATGCGACTTAGGAGCCAGTATCAGTGTAATGCCCTTATCCATATGCAAAAGGCTTGATATGGGAGAATTAAGACCAACTAGATGTCCGTTCAATTAGCCGACTGCTCTATTAAATATCCCGTTGGTATACTAGAGAATGTTCCAGTTCGTATAGGACAATTCTATATCCCTACCGATTTCATAATCATGGATATTAAAGAAGACTCCACTACGCCTATCATATTAGGAAGACCATTCTTAGCTACCGCCGGAGCCATTATAGACGTGAAGAGAGGTAAGCTAACATTTGAAGTGGGTGAATAGAAGGTTGAATTTATCTTGACACAATTCTTACAAGCACCAGCTATAGACGACACATGTTATCTATTAGATGTCATAGATGAGTGCGTAAGAGAAATGGAGATGGAACCGACCACATACTCAGATATTATAAAAATTCCAATACCTCCGATTTTTGAAGATGATAATTGGCGTGAACCATACCAAGATGATAGTCTAAGCGAGTGCTTAGCACTTACACCCGATCATCTACCTTGTCCAAAGAAACCAGCTTTAGAACTGAAAACACTACCCAATAGCTTAAGGTATGAATTCCTAGACACAGAACTCAAACGACCTGTGATAGTTAATGCAGACTTAGGACAGACCAAAACTAAGAAACTTTTAGATGTCTTAAGAAAATACCCAACTGCTTTAGGCTACAACATCGCTAACCTTAAAGGAATAAGTCCTTCTATTTGTATGCATCACATTATGCTAGAGGAAGACTGTAAGACCTCTAGAGAACACCAGAGAAAGATCAATCCAATCTTAAGTACTGTAGTCAAGGATGAAGTGAAAAAGCTTTTAGAAGCAGAAATATATACCCGATATCAGACAGTAAATGGGTTAGCCTAGTACATGTCGTACCGAAGAAGGGAGGTGTTACAGTTGTTAAGAACTCAAAAGGCGAATCTATAACACAAAGAGTTGTAACTGGAAGTAGAATGTGCATCGATTATAGAAAATTGAACAAAGCTACTCGTAAAGATCATTTCCCATTACCATTCATTGACCAAATGTTGGAACGATTGGCCAAACATTCATACTTCTGCTATTTAGATGGTTATTCAGGATTCTTTCAAATCCCTATTCATCCTGATGACCAGGAAAAGACAACTTTCACATGTCCCTATGGTACATTTGCTTATCGACGAATGCCATTTGGACTATGTAACGCTCCCGCAACATTCCAAAGATGCATGATGTCAATCTTCGCTGATTTTATAGACGACATTATGGAAGTATTTATGGACGGTTTTTCTGTTTGTGGGCAGAGCTTTGAAGGATGTCTATCGAACCTAGAAATGGTACTTGAAAGATGTGTAAAAGTCAATCTCGTATTAAACTGGGAGAAATGCCATTTCATGGTCAATCAAGGAATTGTACTTAGACACGTAGTATCTGATAGAGGGATTAAAGTTGATAAAGCTAAGATAGAGATTATAGAAAATTTTCAACCTCCGAAAACTGTACGAGAAATACGAAGTTTCTTAGGACACGCCATTTTCTACCGACGATTCATAAAAGATTTCTCAAAAATTACCAAACCACTTACCGGTTTATTAATGAAAGACGCTGAATTTATCTTCGATGAGGAATGTCTAAAAGCGTTTGAACAATTGAAAACGGCTCTCATTACCGCACCTATCATGCAACCACCTGATTGGAGACTACCATTTGAAATCATGTGTGATGCGAGTGATTATGCCGTAGGCGTAGTCTTAGGACAAAGAAATGACAGAAAGCTCCATGCAATTTACTACGCAAGTAGAACCCTAAATCCTGCTCAAATGAACTACGCCACCACAGAAAAGGAACTTCTGGTTGTCGTGTTCGCTTTGGATAAATTCCGTTCTTACTTGGTAGGAGCGAAAATAACTATCTATACCGATCATGCCGCAATTAGGTACCTATTAAGTAAGAAAGATGTCAAACCAAGACTTTTAAGATGGATCCTATTCTTACAAGAATTCGATTTAGAGATAAAAGATAAAAAAGGCACCGAAAATGTAGTTGCAGACCATTTATCAAGAATATAAGGTATTAAGCCTGAGCAAGTGCCAATTAATGATGATTTCCCATATGAGCGACTCATAGCCCAATTGGAAAGCAATATGTCTGAACTAACCTTGAACGATACCGAAGTAAAAGAATCAGTGGAAGAAATTCAAACAAATACAACACTGCCATGGGGTGCTGACTTTGTCAACTACTTAGCCGCCAGAGTACTTCCACCAGATTTAACTTACCAACAAAAGAAGAAATTCTTCCATAACCTTAAACAATATTATTGGGATGAGCCTCTGCTTTTTAAGAGAGGTGCCGATGGTATTTTCCGTTGATGTGTCCCCGAAGATGAAATAGAAAACATAATCTCTCATTGTCATTCTGCTCCTTATGGTGGACACGCAAGCACTTCAAAGACTTGCGCTAAGATCTTACAATCTGGCCTTTTCTGGCCTAATCTATGGAAAGATGTCCATATCGCGATATTAAACTGCGACCGGTGCCAACACACTGGTAACATCTCTAGACGCGATGAAATGCCACAAAAGGGTATCTTGGAAGTGGAAGTCTTTGATGTATGGGGGGTTGATTTCATGGGGCCATTCCCATCTTCTTTTGGTAATACGTATATACTCGTTGCTGTTGATTACGTTTCAAAATGGATCGAGGCTGTAGCCTCTCCAACAAATGACACACGAGTAGTAATTAAGCTTTTCAAGAACATAATCTTCCCTAGATTCAGTGTGCCGAGACTTGTCATCAGTGACGGAGGCTCCCATTTTATATCAAAGATATTTGAAAAACTTCTGCTGAAGTATGGAGTCCGACACCGTGTAGCAACACCATATCATCCACAAACAAGTGGACAAGTCAAAGTCTCAAACAGAGAAATTAAACAAATCTTAGAAAAATTGTTGCAACCTCTAGGAAAGACTGGTCATCAAAATTACACGAAGCTCTGTGGGCATATAGGACAACTTATAAGACCCCAATAGGAACCACACCTTTTAAGTTAGTGTACGAAAAATCATGTCATCTACATGTAGAATTAGAGCACAAAGCCTACTGGGCCATCAAGACCTTTAACTTAGACCATACTGCTGCAGGTGAGAAAAGAATCTTAGACATTCACGAACTAGAAGAACTTCGACTAGACGCATACGAGAATGCTAGGATATATAAAGAAAGAACTAAAAAATGGCATGACAAGCGTATTTCCCGGAAAGAGTTTAATGAAGGCGACATAGTACTACTATTTAATTCACGCCTTAAACTTTTCCCAGGAAAACTTAGGTCTAGGTGGTCAGGTCCCTTCATAATAAATAAGGTTTTCCCAAGTGGTGCCGTAGAAATAAAAAGTAAATCTAGTCAACCATTTATAGTAAACGGACAGCGCTTAAAACATTATCATTGTGTAGACAATAGAAATTACTCAGCTAGTCTAAAGCTCGTAGAGCTGCCCGTTCATTCTGAAAATTGACATTGCACTAGAACTATGTCAGGCTTAAGACATTAAAAACAGCGCTTGGTGGGAGGCAACCCACATATTTTTAATCTTTTAATTTTTTATTTTATTTTATTCCTTAATTATTTCTTACCTTTTATTGCATTTTTTTAAAGTTTTTTCTCTCCTTCTTCCCCTTTCTTAATGCCATACTTTACATGTTCATTACTAACTTTGCATAACTATCTGCTTACTTACAGGCTAACTTAACTTAGTTAGTAACTAACATTCACGATGCAACAAGTAGATTACATGGACATTGTTTTCAGAGGCAGAGCTCAGAGGAGGAGATTTGAAATGTTAGCTCAGAGAGATATGACTTTAACTATTTACTATGATGGACCTACCATGACTAGGTTAGGTATCAGGGATAGTGTTATGTTTTTGTTTAGCCAAATGGGGTGGGAGAATGCTGCTATCAGAAGCAGGTTTACCTCTTATCCTAGGCTTACCCTTGAGTTTCTAAGCTCCCTTACTCACATACCTAACCATGGTTACGGATTCCATAGAGGGCTGATTACTTTTAGAATGTTTGGTAATGACTATACCTATAACCATAGAGAACTTGCCGAACTCCTAGGATTTCCTAGTGGACCTGACGTGGTTACCGTCGTCTAGGACGAACTACTCCTTAACCTTGACATAAACTATTTTTGGGGTAACATCACTGGAAATTACAATCCTGAACCTCATGACATGTTTTCTGAGAGTATCCACAACCCTGCTATCCGATATTTTCACAAGATCCTAGCCTATACCCTTTTCGGAAAAGAAGAGACCGATACCTCCTTATCCAGAGATGAACTCTTTATTTTGTACTGTGCTTCCCAGGACCGTCCCGTAAATGCTGCTACCTTTATGATAGCTAATTTTGTCAGTATTGCTCTGGATGCTCGCGCACCAATCATAATAGGGGGCTTAGTCACAATGATAGAAAATACATAGGACTGAGACATCCTATGATCAGGCTTAAACCTCTTGGTACTATCCGACCTATGAACATTAATTTCTGCTTTAACCGACGAATCATAGGAAACCTTGGACCGGATACCTTTGACTACCTAATTGATAATGAGGCCGTCCGTCTTTTCACTTTACCAAACCATGAGCGCACCAGTGTCCATAACCAAAATAATCGGTTTTATGACTTGACTGAACCACATAACGCCCCACCATCACCACCTGAGACACCACAAATTTATGATCATTATGATGACTATATTTCTGATGCTGAATCACACACACCGTACCATCCTCCTCTGAATTTGTTGCAGGTACTTCATCAAGGCGTATGCCTAGAAGAAGAGACGAAGAGTCGTCTGAAACTCTTAATAGTATATATGCTGAGATGATGAGACAGAGCAAATCAAACGCTCTCCGCGACCAAAGAATACAAAGCATCGAGACTCAGCAAGCTCAAATGATGGCTCAGCAGAACCAGATGTACACACAACAAGCGGAGATGATACAAATTCTACAACAAATGCAGCAAGGCCAGAACAACATGGCAGAGCTGATCCAAGGGATGGGCGGCATGTCCGTTCAAGCACATGATCAATATCCAGATTTGGGTACTTTAGACCAACAACCCAGAAACGTTAGGCGACCACGAACTCGAGGAAGAGGTCGCCAGTAGCCCGACGTTCCAGGTTTCTCCTTCCTTTTCTACCTTACGTTGTTGCATTAGGGACATTGCTCAATTTAAGTGCGGGGGAGGAAGTTTTATCGCTTTTATTTAACTGTCTTAGTTATTTACTGTTTTCCTAGGTAGATTTAAAATTTTTTATGCTTATTTCTGTTAGTACTTAGTATCAATAAAGAAAAGTTCATGTATTGTCGAGTCTCTACACATAGTTTCTGCTATTATTTAGATTCTCCCAACTTTCTTGAGCCATAACAAAAATTTTATTTTGGGTTTGATACATGACATGGCACTTTAAAAGTTTATTAGGCTAAGTTAGAAAGACTTGGGAAAGTGTTAATAATATCGGTACTGTCTTGACACCCTGAACCCCTTGATTATGCAAATGAATTTGAATACTTATTATGTTGAGACCGACCTCTTGAGTAGTTTATACTAGCAGTCAGCACCATCCTAAGGCACAACCTAAGTAATGAGCCGATGCGAATATGTGTTTGATCTCAAAAAGTAAATTGAATGAATTTAATGTCAAAAGCGAACTAAAGATATGTTCCTTCTAAGTTAGGTGGTCTTAATCCGACCATTTAGCCCAACGGACCAGACTCTTGAAATTCGAAGATAAAATAAAATGAAAAATGTAAAGAGATTTGAAAAATGAGATCAATGAACACTAACAGGTTTTCTTACCATGGGTGTGCGGGGATAACGGGCTTAATGTGATTGCGCTAGAATGAAAGAGAGATGTGAAAAGTATAGGTCGAGTTATAATAACATGATTCAGATTCGTTTGCATAGGATATGAGTTTTTGAATTTGTGTCGTTGCGGTATTCTTATTGTTAATATTTAGTACCTATCTTTTTGACTGAAGCTTGGCTTGATATATGTCTGTTTCGAACCCGTGCCTAAAGTGTTTTATTTGCTTGGGGACAAGCAAAGGTTCAAGTGTGGGGGAGTTTGATAACGCGAAATTATATCGTGTATTTGACTTGACTTGCATGAATTTATATTATGTTTTACTCGTTTTTTTCCCGATTTATGCTTTATATTACCCGCATTTATTTATGTTTTTCAGGTACTCGAGTCGAATCGGAATTTGACGGAAAGTGAAGATTTATTGAAGAAAAAGAAAGAGAATGGAAAGAATTAAGAAGGAAAGAATTAAGGAGTAAAGAAATTAGATGGAAAGAAAAGAAGAAAAGGAAAATTGAAAAAAAAATATATAAAGGGGTGGGGCCCACCATCACACATATGGGGCAAGCCACATGGGAGTGGCGCCCACCACCTTCATCATATGTGGCGCCAGCCACTAAGGTAGGAAAGGAAGAGGTTGATGCGTCCGTAAGTGCACGGATTTATCGAAGTAATATAAAAGATTGTCGAACCCACAGAGACCAATGTCAACCTACCGTTATCTATTGCTGCGATGTAAAGCTAAGGATAATGATATTCGATGAAAGGGAAACTAAAACTAGCGCTAAAATAAAACTAAGAAAATATGATAATAAAGAGAGGCCGGAATATGGATTCCGCGTTCCTAAAGGACTTTGTAGAATTCGGGCACTAATTACAACTATAATTTAGTTTCGTAGAATATACCGACTTAAAAACTCTGCCTCACGCTCTCGCGGTATTAACTAAAGTCATGTTCCCTAATCCCAAGATTTTGCTCTCGCTCGCCCGGTAACTAGGAAATATATTTTGAAAGCCAATAATATCCTAAACGCATCTAAAGCGCTCTCGCTGTATTTAGATATGTTGCCTAATTTCCACTATCCGGTTCGATCCCCACGCTCTCGCAGTGCCGGCTCTAACCTTTATTAATTTCTCACCCTCGTGAAAAAATTGTGTTAAATACCCTCTCACTCTCGTGACAAAGCTATTTAAATTAGACTTGGAAATTAAAACCAAAACAGAATTTTAATCATAAGTTCGTACCTATTATTTCCTACTGAGTCCCGTCGGTAACGACGGTCCTCATACGCCGGACTCAGGACAATTTAGCACGACATGGAATTAAACGTAAACAAATTAAAGATTATAATTGCATTTGAAAACATCATAATAATTAACTTAGGAAAACGATAAACAATAATAATAAGCAATACGATAAAGAACCTGTAAAGACTTGAAGTAAAATGCGGGAAATAAAGAAACTTGAATTAACTTTAACTTCAATAATGACGGCAAGATTGTTGATCCAAGCAAGTTACATAGAACATAGGTCTAATACTAATGGTGTGGTAGTTCCTCGATGTGAGAAACTACCACTTTTACAATGATAATTTATGCCTAAAACTATGAAGGAATAAATTGCACAAAACATCCCTTCCCTCGGTAAAGCCAAGAAGAAGCCTATATATAGAGGGAAATTTCGTTTTGTAACTTCCATGGAGCATAAATGAGTGGTGGAGAAAGTGGGAGTAGTGGGAAGTTGGAGACTGGGTTGAGTGAGTTCAGGAGAAAATGCTGAACGTGCGTGACTGCATTGGTCTTTCGTGTCCACGTCTGTGTTCTGAATGTAATAACCAGTTATGTGCGTGTGACTGCCGTGATGGCTCTGTGACGAGCGTGGTAGCCTTTGGAATTGCATGACGGTCGTGGTGGACGTGTGACGGTCGTCACACACACCACTTTCCATTTTTCTGCTTTTTCTCTGTCATTTCTTGTTGTTTCTTCTCATTTCTTCATATTTTTCTACTTTGCTCATTTTTAGCTTGGAAAATGAAATACATGCGAAAATGCTAGAATACTCGCGGAATAATCGGAACTTAAGCTGAAATAACGTAATTATTAGTAGTAAATCAAGGAAAATATATGATACATTTTTGTGTTATCAGAGGTGGCGCAACCCACCTATGTTCTAGGAGAAAAGAAAAAAAATCCTCTACTTTCCCAACTTTTTCTCCACTTCTCCAGATTCTACCGGTCTTCCCTCAAGCCGATTTCCACGCCACGCAACGCACTTTCCTCAACTGCCAAGGCCATCACTCAGTATAAAAGAGAAAGAAAACCTCCATTTTGGGGGTCCGTGAATTTTTACCAGAGCTTTTAGTTGATCAGATTTTATATTTTTTCCGGCGAACAGTTTATTTTTCTGCACTTTCAATTCCTTTCATCTTCTTGTAATCAACCTTGCCGGAATCGTTTCGAGTTTCTGTAACCAGATTATTAGAAGTTAATTTCAATTCCAGGTTTAATCTATATGCTTGTTACTTTATCGTTTTCCAGCATGGTTTGTGATATTATCTTATACTGTGTTAGCATGTTTTGTTTCCAAACCATGTCCGGCTAGATTAGTTGATGTCAATATGTAAACAATTTAATCAGAAGGAATTAAATAATAATCGGTGTTAACTTTTACAAATTAGTTTTTAGGCTTTTGTTTCTTATTTTTAAATCGATTAACTTTTCATACGAAAGTAGAAAGGTAGTTAAGGTTAAGGTCAAGATAAACGAGAGTTTGAGAGTTTAACCAGATAGCTGAAACTAGACATTAATTCTAAATACAGCGAAAGCACTTTAGAATCAATTAGGACTTATTTATTTTCAAAAAGTATTTTTAAATGCAAATGATACAGCGAGAGCGCTCATTCTGATTTAACAGTATGGTCTGAATCAATAAACACGAGAGTGTGAGATAAGGTCTTTTAAATAAGTATTTTCTACTGAAAAGTATTTTGGCACTTAAACCTACACCGATGACTTATCAAATTCCCAACGATTAATGCGTTACATACTGATATCTCGTTATTAATTATTCTTATTAAAAGTTTAGCATTCTTAGATTTAATTTCTGTCGCTCATAACCTCCATAAAACGATTAGCCTTAGCTAAGCATAGTAACAACCCGATAACACTAGTTTGATTATCAGTCCTTGTGGGATCGATATCTTTTTAAAACTACGCGATAGACTGTGCGCTTGCAGTTAGTAACCCCGATAGACTCATAAAGTCGCGATCATACATTAAAGGGATACTCTCAATATTATGTCAAGGCCATATTGCATATGGCCGAAGTTATAGGAAAAGAATCAATATCTCTCAAGATGAGACCATAACTATAAATATCTAACACAATAGTTAGATTAGATCATCACTGATTCACATATAAAAAACCTAAAAATTACTGCTTGATTAATCAAAGGCATGGTCGTCTCTATTGTACTCACCATAAGTACATATTCATATCATATTACTAACAACAACAACATTCAAGCCTTATCCCACTAAATGAGGTAAGCTAAATGGATCAACATTCACTATAATGTTCTATCTAGGACCATACTTTTATCCAAATCGTTAATCTCAAGATCTTTCTTAATAAATTATCTTATATTTTTTCTAGGTATTTCTCTTCCTTTAGTTGTTTGACGTCTCTCCATCTAATTTATTCTCATTGCCACCAAATCTGCATGTCTTCTCTCATGTCCAAACCACCTAAGTCTATTTTCACCATCTTCTCTACTATAAGTGCTATCTCAATACTCTTTCTAATATTTTCATTTCTAATCTTATCCTGTATAATCTTACCACACATCCAACACAACATCGTCATCTTTACTACACTTACTTAATTTTCGTGTTGATTCTTAATCGCTCATCATTCTGTCCCGTACAACATTACATGCCTTACCACATTTCGATAAAATTTTTCCTCCAGCTTGAGTGGTACCTTAACGTCACATAAAACCCACAAAGCTCCTCAATTTCAACCACCCAATTTGAGTTTAATGATTTACATCCCCTTTTATTTCTCCATCATTTTGTATTACATACACAAGATATTTAAACCGTGTGACTTGAGGGATGATATGGTCTTTAACTTTTACCTCTAGGTTAGAAACACTTTTTTTTTAACTTACATTCCATATACATTGTCTTACATCTGCTTAGGCAAAAACCAAGAGTTTCTATAGCTCATTTCCAAGTCCCCAGCCTCATTCAAATCCTCATTTGACTTTCCAAGTAATATTATATCATCTACAAAATGCATGTATTTTAGTGCTAGCTCTTAAATGTGTTTCATGAGTACACCCAACATTAAGGTAGAGGCTTAGGGTTGAATATTGATGCAAACCTATTGTAATGGAAAAATATTTTGTCTCTCCACCATATGTATGCCCACTGCTCAATAACCCTTCATACATATCTCGAATTGTTGAATATATGCAATCCTTACTATTTTTTCTCTAGCTTTCCATAAAATTTCTTTAAGCACTCTATCAAACACATTCTCCAAATCAATAAAAACTCAATGCAATTTTTGTTGGTCAATCCGATAATACTCTATCACACATTGTAAAAGACATATCACTTCCATGATCAACTTTTCAAATATTAAACTAAATTAAATTTCAATAACTTTAATATATTTTCTTAATCTCCATTCGATCACTCTTTCTCTTCTTACTCATCCGTTATAAATATAAATTTTATTGCAAGATCTTTTGTCTTTTCAAAAATGATAATATCTTTGTCTTTTTTGAAAATGTTACAATTTTTTCTTCATCTACCATCCTCTAACCATTTTTAATTAGATTTGGAATCGGTAACAACGTTATGGAATCATATTCCTTTCCAATTTCCATACATAAAATAACACTATATTATTTTCATAACACGTGAAACTATATCTTCTTACATTTTCTTTTATATTCCTAAACTTAAAAGCAGACACATTGTAGTAACCGTCTTTCATTTATATCCTCTAGATCTAAGTACACAAATATTCTAATCCTCACCCAAACAAACCCATCATTAACCGCCATAAAATCCCCACCACACTTTTCTCTCCTCAGTCCTCTCTCTCTCTACGAGCACGATGCAGTACAACCACCTCGGCCGATCAGGTCTCAAAGTAAGCCAGTTATCCTACGGAGCATGGGTAAGCTTCGGAAACCAGCTCGACGTTAAAGAAGCCAAGTCCCTCCTCCAATGCTGCCGTGACCACGGCGTCAACTTCTTCGACAACGCCGAAATCTACGCCAACGGCCGAGCCGAGGAGATCATGGGACAATCCATCCGTGAGCTCGGCTGGAAGCGCTCTGACATCGTCGTTTCGACTAAGATCTTCTGGGGCGGTCAGGGTCCTAACGACAAGGGACTTTCGCGGAAGCATATCGTGGAAGGCACGCGCGCTTCGCTTAAGCGCCTTGATATGGAGTATGTGGATGTTATCTACTGTCACCGGCCTGATGTTAGTACGCCGATTGAAGAAACGGTTAGAGCTATGAATCATGTTATTGATAATGGATGGGCGTTTTATTGGGGGACTAGTGAGTGGTCGTCGCAGCAGATTACGGAGGCTTGGTCGGTGGCGAATCGGTTGGATTTGGTTGGTCCGATTGTTGAACAGCCTGAGTATAACCTGTTGAACAGGCACAAGGTAAATTCCTATCTTCTTATTTTTATTCTGATTTGTTTATTTGTTTATTATATAATAATGTTGGATTTTATTTATTTCATTATATTTAATTTGTTTATTTATTTATTTTGTTATTTATTTATTTTATTACGAGATTAATTGTTATGTATTATTGGTGTAAATTTTTTTTTAATGTTTCTGCATCACAGCTATTCACATATGTTATTTTATAGATGATTAAGATAAACCAACTCGAAAATAGTTCGAAATTCGATTCGAAAATTAAATCGACTCGACTCATTTCCAGCCGTAAGTCTAACTCAAGTTCTGCTTGAGGGTGCCCAATGCATGTTAGTGTTTTAAATCCAGGATATAGAGTTCCGTTACTAGTTATCAAAAAATGGCTTATAAAATTTTAGTTTCAGTATCTATGTTTTATATTTTTAAATTAAAAAAAAAAACTATTTTTTAATGTGATTTTAATAGGAAGATATCCTGTATTTAGGGATTGAGTTAGTATTATTGATAGAAGTATGTGTTTTTTATTCTTTTTAATTGAACATTTGAGTTGATTTGAGTGTGTGAATGTGTGTTGTAGGTTGAGAATGAGTATCTACCACTGTATTCTACTTATGGATTGGGCCTCACCACTTGGAGTCCACTTGGATCTGGAGTCCTAACTGGAAAGTACAAGAAAGGAGTTATTCCGGCAGATAGCCGTTTTGCTTTGGAGAATTACAAAGTAATTCACTTTTTCAAGTGTTTTTTTAAAGATAATTCAGAGTTGTCCATTTCTGTGTCTTGTGATTGCATTTTGTAATTTAAAATGAATGTAGCCTGAGAGAGCATGATAGAAGAGGGAATGATTTGGGCTTAGGAAGGGCCGATTTGAGTCTTTCTAGATGAATGTGAGAGAGTTTAAAGAGGAATAACATAGGGACTGGTTTGGGTTGGTAACTAGAACGAGAGATCATAATATACCAGGGGACTAGTTCGAGTCTTATTGTGTCAGTGACCGATTTAAGTTTATTTATTTATTTTTATAGTATGAACAAATTCAGTGTTGAAAAAGAATACAGGGACTAGTTCAGTCCAAAATTTTGACATATCATTACTGTTTTATATGGTGGGATTGACGGCCATATCAACACAGTAACTGTGTCTATCATCTAGTTATCATCTATTGGATAGAACTAAACAGAGGGAGTAATGCATCTCATTTGTAGTGAATGATTGTCTTCTAAATTGACATAGGTTGTAACTTTATTGTTGTATGATGGATGGGAATGAGATTTTTGGTCCCCTTTTGTTTAGGTTACTGAGTATTTATTTTTCTTTTCCCACTTTTTCTCATGTGTTGTAGAATCTTGCATCTCGATCACTGGTTGATGATGTGCTCAAAAAGGTTGATGGCTTAAAGCCAATAGCAGATGAACTGGGTGTGCCATTAGCACAACTCTCAATTGCGTGGTGTGCTGCGAATCCTAATGTTTCATCAGTTATCTGTGGTGCTACAAAAGAGTCTCAGGTTAGTTTTCACATTATCAATACATTTTTTTAAGGACATCATTTAGGTATTGAGAGCAATTGTGTTTATTTTTTCCATCATACATTCTTTTCATTCTTGATACATTGTGCATTTAACAAGGAATACTAGTCGCAACTGGAAAATGTTTAGTTACTTACGTCGAGCATTGGCATGAGATAACTCAAACTTTCTGTTATGTGTTATTAATACGGAGATGTATTCACATATTACCCAAGTGTTCAGAGTTTGGAGATGTTCATTGTTTTCCTAATGTCGCGAAAAATTTTCAAATAGAAGTGAATGAAACTAGTAAAAGAAAAAATAGGGGCATTTTTAGTTTTGTTTCCATTTTCTTGTTTCACTGGTTCTTGTATAAATCTGTCACAACTAGAAATTAACTGAAATCAAAGTGACTTTTTTGTTAATAAAAGTACTAACAAGAAATTAAAACAGAGTGGGAAAAAAATTAAAACAATACATTTAGGAAACTGATCTAATGTTTCACTTCTTTTCCTTCTCCTATCGTAGACCCAAGTATTCTTGGCTTTGGAGTGTGGCCCATAACATAGTCATTCATAGAAGTGGTATGGCCCGTATGGGGATGAGCCTAACTCATCCTTACAAAACTAGCTTGTAAGGTGAGAACTGTCCAAGATTTATAAACACTACACAAGGCATATCTCTAATGTGGGACTAAATCCACCCCTTCAAATCCAACACAATGACAATGTTGGAGCATGAACGGTGCGGGAAGCCAAATAAAAAATCTAGGATAGGCTCTGATACCATCTTAGAATTTAGGATGAGCCTAACTCATCTCTGCAAAGATCTAGAATAGACTCTGATATCATCATAATGGTTTAAGTGGCAAGGAGTTTGATTTTTCATTTAGTCCCAAGTTCAAAGTCCAGTCTTAATGAAAAAATAGGCAAGTTTTGCCCCCTTATATCGGGAAAGTTCTACTGGGTTCAGATTATACCTAGGTCTTAGATCAAGAAAAAAGAAAGAAGCTTACATATCTATATCCATTCATATACAACTCTTATCTTAATGAGGTATAACTTGCCTGCAAGAATGGACTTTACCATTATAATTTTATATTTTCTTTTTGTTTTGCTGTGCTTAGAATCAGCAGAACATGAAAGCAATTTAATGTCATTCTTAATTTGAGGCATAACTTGCTTGCACGAATACGCTCTGCATTCTTTGCCATTGTAAATTATCTTATTTTTTCTATTTTTCTTCTCTTAGATTCAAGAGAACATGAAGGCTATTAATGTCATTCCGCTACTGACTCCTGCTGTGATGGAGAAGATTGAGGCTGTTGTTCAAACCAAACCAAAGCGCCCTGATTCATATAGATGAGTTAAAGAGTTTTGTATACTACACGACATATATGTGCATTCAATGGGTGGTTTCATGATCCCATTTCATGGGATTGTAACTATATGTTTAAGTTAATTGTTGTTACTGATGTTTACTCGTACTGAATATGCTTTTTTAATTTTGGGTTGAATTTTCCCAATGGGTTTTAGGAGCAATATACTCCAACTATTTAGAACTTGGGTTTATTTTCCTCCCTAATTGATGTGTGCTTGTGGTTTTAATAGTTTTTTTTTTCTTCTTAAATTTGGATTTTTATACAATCCAATTATTTCTCTCGATCCTTGTAGTTATCTGTGTCATGGGACAAGGCATGAATAATAATTTTAGCTGTTTGAAAAATTAATGGGTATACTTTTATTTCACTGATGGCATATAATTGAAATGCCACATATCATTAGCTGATGATTCTTAACAGCTAAATGTTTCCTTAATGTTTTTTTTGTTTTCTTCTTTTAAATTCGAAACTTTGGAATGTACTGAATTTTTCATTATATATGGTATCAAGTTTTGGTTAGTGGTGTTTTTGAAAACAGCAAATGCTATCTTGACACCCTTATCTACACCTATACCGTATTCCGTACGGTACGGACGACACTGTTTATGTACGGATGGACAACACGGACAGGTACTGTTGCTGTACGGAAATACGCTACTGTTTTGTACGGACGCCACTATTTACCGTATGGCGTGCACTGTTCATATACGGACTGCACTATTCACCGTCCGTACATACGGTGCACTATTCACCGTCTGTACATACGGTGTAGTATAATTTTTGAAAATTCGATAGTTATGCACAACATTTTCAAACGCACCCATTTCACACATAAATATGTTTTAGTGATACACATATTTTTTCAAAAAATTAGGCTGAAAATGATTTTGTTCATTTAACAATTTAGTGATAAATTCAGGTTTGTCAAGCTCAGATTTGTCAAGCGAGATTTTGAAAAAAATGCCACTTTTGTATGTTAGTGATAATTTCAAAAGTGCATTTCTTAATTTGTCAAGCGAAAAATTTAATAAAACACAATCTTGCAGGTTTTTTTCACTTATGATTAAAAACATCATTTTTCTTCGAACCCTATTAAAACTTCCTTCCACGCTCAATCAAGGTTTCTACTTCAAAATAACATTTTTATGGTTTTTAACGTCAAAAGGAGGGAAAGAAGTTAGAATATAAGATATACATGTATTTTTTTCGTCATTACTTGCATTAATCTAGGTTAGTTTAGAGTTGAACTTGGACATTTTTATTAGTTGATTGTCATACGAAAATTTATTTATGGATTAGTTAAGAGTTGAACTTAGACCTTTTTTTTAAATATTATAAGTTATTATTTATTTTAGATATGATGCAGTCTAATGTTGTCTCCAAACCTATTGTGTCTACAAATGACAAATCAGTTGATTTAAGGTAGATGTTGACAACTGATCGTACCTGATCAGAAATAGATCGGTGGTCAGCAACACGTCGTGAGCTCTGTTATACTCTGGTGGTGGTGAGAAGGTGGGGGGTGTACCTGCAAGATACTCCGATGCCAAAGTAATAGACGAAGTAGAGAGTGTAAGTACAGAAAAGTGTAGTGAGAGTGAAAATCAGAATACCTGACCCTCTAGCGATAGAGGGTATTTATAGTGTGCTCGCAGCGCTGGGCCAACGGTCATCTGCACTGGGTTGGATTGTCAGGCCCAATGCAAATAACTGTCAGGGCTTACGTGGCGTAGGAAAGTGGTCTTCGCCCTGGAGCAACTGCCCCGTGATCTTCAGAAGGTGGGCTGACCGGTTCTTCAAGAAGTGGGTAGTTGTCTGATGACGTGTCCCCGCGTGGGGAGTACGTGGAGTCCGTGGGGAAGACACGTGATCTCTCCTCGTGCCAGGTAGTGGCCTGCCCGACTGCAGAGAGTGTTGAACGTGCCCGACAGGGAGGAGGATTGGGCCTCCCCAATGTGACACTGGGTTGGGCCTGCCCGACTGTGGGGCAGGTATTGGCCCAGTCCAGAACAGAAGCCCCCTAAGTCGTTGCTTCGAAGTAGCGGAGTAATGACTTAAGGGTCAGTCCATTCGTCGGGGACCCGTCCACTAGGGTGACAGCGTGCCTGAAACACTGAGTTGGTGGAGGATGCAGGTGACCAGGAACAGGTGATGTTCGACGAGACAGGAGTCGCGGGGACGTCTGCACGTCTTGGCATGTCTCCGTTTGATGCCTTGGTCGATGACGTGAGAAAAATGAAAGGAATGGTTGTGCCCGTTTCGCGGGCACGAAGGGAAACTGAGAGGACGCACGTGGTGTCTCCAAGCGCCACGTGTCACGCGTCATTAATGCCTAGGGCGGCAATGCGTAAGGGCACTTGAGTGCCTAGGGCTGCCTCGCTTCCCGTGCTAGGATTATAAATAGGGGAAATCCCTTTCATTTTCACGCTTTCCTTCAACTGATCTGAATCCTCCAAGTTCTTCAAGCTCTTCAATCCGTGCTCACCGTCACCACCACCGCCGTCGCCGCTGCCGTTGCCAGCTGCTCCTCGCCACCCGAACTCACATTCTTCAAGTAAGTTCTTGCATTTTATCTCTAGTAATTTGAATTCGTCGTTTTTCTAGGGGCAGCTTAGGTTTTAGGAGGGGTGTATGAACGTTCCGGTGACTTTAATTAAGTTCTCGACGGAACTATGAATTTCCCGGCCGTGTTCATGAAGTTTCCGATGGAGTTGCCGGGAAGTTCATGAGAATTCCGGGAGCTTCATGAATCTCTTGATGAAGGACCCGAGGACCTGTGATAAAGGTCTTGGGGAAACGATGAAGATCATGGGAAGACGGGATGAAGATCTCGGGGATCTTGGATTCCCGTAGCGTACGAGAATCACGAAAGGGCCTCTATCGGAGAGTCCCCCGCGTCCATTGGGTCTTCCCGTGGGAGGAGCCTCCACGTCGAGGAGGCCTACTGCGTCACGCCGACGATGGCTTCCCCTGCGGACGAGTTTGTCTGTCGAGGAGAGATTCGCAACTTAGTGACAGGGAAAATTTGTCTGGGCTCCTCGTTCCTCTCTACGCCTTTTCACTTGATTTGCGGTGGAAGGGTGAATTTGATTTTAGAAGTCGAATTCACCGTTTTTCTCTACTTTTCAGGTAAAATGACTGTGAGGCTCGAGGGTGTTATTCATATAGATGACAAGCCCAAACTCGAGGAGCCCGTCCAACAGCCCGGGGAAGAACGAATCCTCACGCCCGAGGACTGGGTCGGGGAAGAACCTCTCAGATTCAGGTCAAGCTTTGTCGTCGATGACACTGATGCTTTCACGACGGTCGAGGACATTTTTGTGGGTTCTCCTGCGAACTGGATGGTCTACAAGCCTAAAGAGCAACATCGTATATGCTCGAGGTTCCGGGGGTAGAGGTTCCCAATGTACGAGTTTGTGTTCCGGAAAGCAGGCCTCCGTCTCCCCTTCAGTGACTTCCAGAGGGGGGTGTTCCACTGGCTACGTCTGGCGCCCTCCCAACTTCATCCCAATGCGATAGCGTTCGTGCAGGCGTTTGAGCTCGTGTGAGAACACCTCCGCATCGAGGCCATCCTTCCTCTGTTTTTCCGTACCTTCCACTTACAACGGTTATCCGTCAATGGCCGACATAGTTGGATTTCTTTGAAGCAACCGAGGAAGCTGTTCAAGGCGTACTTAGACTCTGTCCGCTGCTTTAAGGACATGTTTTACGTTGTCAAGCCCGTCTCGCACACGGTCGTCGACTCCTTGTACAACCTCGTGGTCGATGAGACGGGCGAGGAGAAATTGGTGTCTAAGTGCCCCCTAGAGTGGGAAGAGACGCACTTCAAGAGTAGTACGGAGAGCTACATCGTGAAGCCTGGCGACCTGGGCGTCGATGACCAAGAATCATACAAAAAGTTGGTCGAGTTTGTCTCCGACTTTACTCGCGCTAAATGCGTAAACAAATATGGGAGTTTTATCCTCGACGCCCGTGGGCAAGTTTGTACTGAGCCTCGTTTTATTAACACCAAAGCCCTCCTCGAGTGCGAATCCAAAGACGAGGCCTTGAGGGTTTTGGATAGTGGTCTTTTGATTTGCTCGGGCGTCTGTCCCCTTTTGTTTTCCTTTGTACTGAACTCGTTTTTTGTTCATTGTCGCAGGACAAATGTCGAACGTGCACGAGCGCATCATGAAGCTGGTGGCCACGAAGGGCGTGAAGAAGAGCAAAGGTAGAGTTGTCGAAGTCCAACAAATGGCGAAGCCTAGCGACGGGGGAAACGGCTCTACCTCCCCTTAATGTAGCCAGTCTCCTCCTCCACAGGGGACCCCTTCCAAGAGGTCGCGCACCGAGAAGCCCATTCTCGTGGACCTCGAGGAGAGTGTGCCCGCAGAGAAGTTTACCCTGCCCTCTTGCCATCTCCAGAGGAATTTCTTTTCTGGGGTTAATTCTCCTGCTGTGGTCGAGGCTGAAGCCAAGGCGATCTTGGGGGTCGAGAGGGCGTCTAGAAGGAAAGTGCTGACCGAGGACATGACTGCCATGATGAGGATCTTCGAGACGGACCTAGTCCTAAATGACGAAATCGGTCCGACTTTCGAACTACAAAAGCTGCGAGATGAGTACGATGTCCTCGAGGCGGAGAAGAACAAAGCGGAGAGCGACTTACTAGAGGCTCGGACGAGGTGTGAAAATTACGTGTGCATCCTTCACGAGTTGAATGAGACGAACACAGAGCTGAAGAAAACCAATGAGGAGCTAGACCGCCTTCAGAAAAAGGTCGCTGAGCTGGAAGCTGTTGCCAGTCCTGCCGAGGACGAGACAAAGGAGGAGAAAAGTCTCGCAGCCCGTGGTGTTATGATTTCCCAGATCCGGGAGCTCGAGCAAGACTGCTTGGAGGCTCTCGAGGTGGGTTTCAACAGTGCTTTGGTGCAGGTCAAGGCCGAGAACCCGAAGGTCCAACTCCCCCTTGAGAGAGCCAATCAATTCCACCAAGTGACCGACGGCCGGGTGGTCGTACCCGGGGACAACGATGATGAAACTGGTTGAGGTGACAGGGAGACGGATTTTCGGCTTGAGGAGGAGGTAGCTATTTGAGTTTCTGTTTAGTCGGTCTGCGTGCCACTTTTGGTTATTGTTTAGTTCGGCCTGCGTGCCATGATTTTGTAAACTGACTTTTTCCTGGCCTGCGTGCCAGGGGTTTGTAATGCTTTTTGTAATATTCGAACAATGGGCTTTTGCCCGCTTTAATGCATTGTCTTTCATATTTTGTGTATGCTGATTGTATGTTAACTACGTACTTGGTATTTCCATGTTTTCGTTAAGTATTTGGTTGCTTTTGCTCAACATCGTTGATCCTTGACAGTGCATGGAACTGGTCGAGTGGTCGGAGTCTTATTCCAACCTTCGATGAAGCTAAAAACTCGCTCGAGGTCTTCGCTTCGAGGCGTGAACCTCCCATCGCGAGCTGGGCGTTCTGCCTAGTTGGTACGGCGACGGTGGAGCGCGGTAGAGTTGTCACCGTCAGATCAAGGGTCCTTGCGCACACACAAGAGCGAGCCCTTGTCTTCTTGTCTCGAGTTAAAGAGTCGCGCTCGTACCTTAGTGCGCTCCTATGGTTGCGACACGAATAGGTCGCGAGCAGTGTTTAACTGTAGTACTATTTAAGCTTTTCAGCGTTCCATGGTCGAGCAAGTTCCTCCCTGTGCAGATTTTCGAGGTAGTAGGCTCCCGTCCCCGTTTTCGCGCTAACGCGATAGGGATCCTCCCAGTTCGCGGCGAGCTTGCCTTCACGCGAATCTTTCTGGTTCCTTCGCAGGACTAGGGTGCCGACCTGAAATTCACGTTTGATAACTTTGCTGTCATGGTGCAAAGTTATCTTCTGTTTAAGGGAGGCTCCGCGGAGGGATGCCCCCGACCGTATCTCTTCGAACAGGTCGAGCTCCTCCCATATGGCCTCCTCGTTCATCTCCTCGTCGAGGGGAGACTCGGTCCTTCTTGAGGGTTCCCTTATTTCTACCAAAATCACTGACTCGGTTCCGTAGGTCAGTCAGAATGGGGTTTCCCCAGTGGTTGAGTGTGGGGTCGTTTTGTAGGCCCAGAGCACGTTGTATAACTCCTCGACCCACCTTTTCTTGGCGTCGCCTAATCTTTGTTTCAGGCCTTGCAGGATCACCTTGTTCGCGGCTTTTGATTGCCCGTTTGTTTGCGGGTGCTCCACTGACGTGAAGTGTTGCTTCGTGCCCAGCTTGGTAATGAAGTCCTGGAAGTTCTTGTCGGTGAACTGTGTCCTGTTGTTGGTGACGATTGCTTGGGGTACGCCGAATCGGGTGAGTATATTCCTCTTGTAGAAACGGAGTATATTGTGCGCCGTGATTTTGGCCAAGGCTTCGGCCTCTATCCACTTGGTGAAGTAGTCGACGCCAACAATCAAATACTTGTTTTGGCAATGACCCTATGGTGAAGGGCCCGAGGATGTCCATCCCCCACTAGGAAAATGGCCATGGGGATATAAGTGTTTTGAACTCACTGGGCGGGGCCAGGTGCATGTCCCAGTGTCGTTGGCATCTGTCACACTTATTGACGTGCTCCTTGGCGTCTTGCTGCATAGTGGGCTAGTAGTACCCTGCCCGCAATGCTTTACGGGCTAGGGACCATCCGCCGAGGTGTTGCGCATTGATCCCTTCGTGGATCTCCTGGAGTATGCCGGGGATCTTAGACTCCTCGACACACCTGAGGAGGGGGATCGAGGAGCCCCGTCGGTATAACTTGTCCTTGACGATAGTATATGAGCAGGCACGTCGCCTGACTATGCCGGCGTCCTTGGGGTCGTCGGGTAGTTTCCCTGTGCTGAGGTATTCATGCACCGGGGTCATCTAGCAGTGGTTGTCTCCAATGGCATGCACATCGGCGGTGGAGATGGATTTCTCGATGCTCGGATGCGGGAGCACTTCTTGGATGACAGACTTGTTCCCGCCTTTTTTCTTCGTGCTCGCCAGCTTTGATAGGACGTATGCCTGAGTATCGTGTTCACACGGGATGTGGCTTACTTCCGCCGAGACGAATTTTTTCATCCCCTCTTTTACCAAGGCCAGGTATTCAATGATGTTGTCATTCTTGGCTTAGTACTGTTCCCACACCTGGGAGGCCATGAGCTGAGTTTCGGTGAATATTTTTACTTCTTTGGCGCCGAGGTCCTCGGCTAGGCGTAGCCCAGCGAGGAAAGCCTCGTATTCAGCCTGATTGTTTGATGTCGGGAAGGACAACATGAGGGAGACCTCAATCAGGATGTCTTCCTCGTTTTCTAGGATAATGCCCGTTCCGCTTCCCGTCGAGCTGGACGCCCATCGACGTAGATCGTCCATTTTTGGGATCCGTCGATCGAAGGTTCCAGGATGGTCATCTCCGCGACGAAGTAGGATAATACTTGAGCCTTCAGGGCCTTCCTACCCTCTTATTGGACGTCAAACTTGGAGAGTTCGAGCGATCATTTGAGCATCCTGCCCCCATGTCAGGTTGGTCGAGGAGCTGTCTCACGGGTTGGTCCGTCCTCACCACAATTGTGTGGGCCAAGAAGTAGTGTCTTAGTCTTTTGGCTGCGGTAACGAGGGCCAGAGCGACCTTTTCGATCTGCTGGTATTTAAGTTCGGGGCCTTTGAGGGCTTTACTGGTGAAGTAAACCGGCTTCTGCCCGTCGGGGGTTTCCCGGATTAGAGCCGCGCTGACCGCCTCGCTCGTGACAGCGAGGTACAGGTACAATGTCTCCCCGTCTTCTGGTCGCGAGAGAACCGAGGGTTGCGAGAGGACTTGTTTGAGATGGAGGAGCGCCTGTTCGCACTCCTCGGTCCACTCGAACGTGGCCGCCTTGCATAGGAGTTTGAAAAATGGAAGTGCGTATTGCGCCGATTTGGCCACGAAGCGGGACAACGAAGTGAGCATCCCGTTTAGCGATTGTATCGATTTCTTTGAGTTCGGCGTCGGGAAGACTGAGAACGTCGTGCACTTGTCGGGGTTCGCCTCGATCCCTCGTTTTGTGAGGTAGAAACCGAGGAACTTTTCTGCTCGGACACCAAAGGTGCATTTCTCCGGGTTGAACCTCATCTTGCATCTCCTCGCTGTGTCGAAGACCCTTTTGAGGTGGGCGGTGTGGTCGACTTCTTCTCATGATTTTACGATCATGTCGTCCATGTAGACCTCTAGCATGTTGCCAATCTCGCCACTGAAGACTTTGTTCATCATACACTGGTAGGTCGCGCCGGCGTTCTTCAGGCCGAAGGGCATTTACGTTGTAGTAGTAGTTGCCCAACTTGGTCATGAAGGCCGTGTGCTGTTTGTCGGCCTTCACCATGAGAATTTGATTGTGTCCTGAGTATGCGTCCATGAACGACAACAACTTAAAACCTACAAAATTGTCGACCAATTTGTCGATGTTAGACAGTGGATAAGCATCTTTTGGGCATGCTCGGTTAAGATCGGTGTAATCAACGTACATTCTCTATTTTCCATTATTCTTTTTAACAAGTACAACATTGGATAGCCAAGTTGTGTACCGGGATTTCGAAATAAAATTCGCCTCTAAGATGTCTTTTACAACTTTTTCAGCAGCCTCCGCTTTCTTGGGAGACTGCTTACGCCTACGTTGCACTACAGCCCTAACGGCTGGATCTATTGTGAGTTGATGGCAGGCCAAATCTGGGTCGAGGTTGGGCATCTCCACGGCGTTCCACGCGAATAGGTCGGCATTCTCCCAGAGGCAGGCCTTCAACTGCTTCCTCGATAGGTCGGGGAGGCCCGTGCCAATCTTCACGTTCTTGTCCAGGTCGTCTCTGAGGGCAATGAGCTCGAAGTCTCCTTTTGGAGTGGGGAACATGGGGTGAAGAAGCTGCCTGTTGCCTTCCGCTCGAGGGGTGTGATCCGCTACCTCGTCCTGCTCTTGCTCGCTGGGGAAATGGTTGTCTAGGTCGACCGCGTTGACACGCGGGAGTGGCTTCTGTTCTTCGTTTAGGGTTGGCTTCCCCGCCGTCTTGGACTTGATGTTGATCGAGTTTAAGCCCTTGGTTGCAGCCCCGAAGCATCTCTTGGCGGCCTCAATATCCCCGTGGAGAGTGACAAGACGGCCCCTGGCCGTGTAGCACTTCATCTTCAGATGGACTGTAGATGGTACTGCCGTGAGTTCGGCTAGAGTCGGCCTCCCCAGGATGCACTGGTACAGAGAAGGGCACTCTATCACCAGGAAGCGGACTTTAACTTGCCGGGCAGTGTCGTCGTTCCCAAAAGTGACCATCAGCTTGACATAGCCCCACGGTCTGGTGGTGGTGCCGTTGAAACCTTGCAGGTCTGAGCCCACGTAAGGGGTCAAATTTGTCTTGTTGAGCTGGAGGGTAATGAAGAGGTGGGCATACATGATGTCCACTGAGCTCCCTTGGTCGACCAAGATGCGACAGACATCAAAGTTTGCCATCTGTGCCCTAATCATTAGGGGGATGTTGGAGTTGGGGGCACCGCCCGACAATTCTTCAAGGTAGAAGGTGATGGGTTCAACCTTCCCTGGACCTTCTCAAAAGTGGCGGTCTGCGCCGAGCTCGTCTCTATGAATTCGTCAAACTTCCGCTTGATCAACCCCACCGAGACCTTGTTGAACCCTCCATCGAATATGACCATGGCGGCGGGGAAACTTTCCCACGGGCTACGAGCTCTCACAGGGATGTCGGGCTCGCTGGGGAAGTAGAAGTCCTCCGGTCGGGTGACACACAGGGTGGCTTGTAGTCCGTTCTCACCGGGGGATGGGGTCGCCTCCTCGACACTTTTCGTTTCCCGAGTCTCTTGTCGGGGGGAATCGTTCCTCTTCGTGTACTGCTTGAGGTGCCCATATTTAATCAAGATTTCTATCGCATTCTTGAGGCGGATACAATCCTCCGTGATATGCCCGTGGCTCTTATGGAACCTGCAGTACTTTGACTTGTCAACATTTGGTTTAGGGGGTGTGGCTTCGGGAAGCAGACACCTTCTTTCTGGAATTTCGAGTTGATGCACTAGGTCGGGATGCGCTTGCGGGGAGAAGTGAGTAGCGTGTACTCAGTGAACTGGCCTGCAGATCCCCTTGGCTCTCGAGAGTCTCGGGGCCGATCTTCTCTTCTTCTCTCCCCGCCTTGTCGAGGGGCGGTGGAGTCCTCGTGCCTGGAGCTTCTGGGGCCCTCTTGATTCTGCGAATCTCGGGCACAATGGGCGGTCTCTATCTCTTCATACTGGATGTATGCTTGGGCCTTGTGGAGGAGCGCTTCCAAGGTGTCGGGCCTTTCAATGCCGACAACCTTGGCGAACTCGGTGTAAGGTCGGAGTCTTCACTCAATCAAGAATTTATTCATGTCGTCCGAGGTGGATACCTGGACGGCTTCTCGTTTGAATCTCTCGATGTAATTCCGAAGAGATTCGTCTTTTCCCTGGATGATGGCTTCCAGGGATGCTTCCGTCTTCGGGTGGCGTCGGGAAGCGGTGAAATTCCTGGAGAACTATCTCTTCAGTTCCTTCCAAGCGGTGATGGATTCAGGTGCGAGGCTCTTGTACCACGCCATGAAACCCTTCCGGAGGGTAGTGGGGAAGAGCCTGCACTTGATGGCTCCCCGGACATTCTGGTAATCAAGCATTGTGTCAAAGCTTTC
This sequence comes from Lathyrus tuberosus, assembly GCA_022829125.1. Taxonomy (NCBI): domain Eukaryota; kingdom Viridiplantae; phylum Streptophyta; class Magnoliopsida; order Fabales; family Fabaceae; genus Lathyrus; species Lathyrus tuberosus. Next base: position 9,472,099 of record JALAZF010000206.1, on the reverse strand, counting down.
GATGTGGTCGTCCGGGTCGGTCGTATCATCATATGTCGCCAAGGGTGGCAGTTTTTCCATCCCAACAGGCAAGGGGGTCTCCATGATGTCCCTGGACAGCGGGGTGCACCGATCGTCCTCGTCACTCCTGATGGGTGACAGGGAATGATGCGTCCGCAAGCGGACGGAAATATCGAAGTAATATAAAAGATTGTCGAACCCACAGAGACCAATGTCAACCTACCGTTATCTATCGTTGCTTTGTAAAGCTAAGGCTAATGATATTCGATAAAAGGGAAACTAGAACTAAAACTAAAAATGAACTTAGAAAATATGATAATAAAGAGAGGCCGGAATATGGATTCCACGTTCCTAAAGGACTTTGTAGAATTCGGGTACTAATTACAACTATAATTTAGTTCCGTAGAATATACCGACTTAAAAACTCTGCCTCACGCTCTCGCGGTATTAACTAAAGTCATGTTCCCTAATCCCAAGATTTTTCTCTCGCTCGCCCGGTAACTAGGAAATATATTTTGAAAGCCAATAATATCCTAAACGTATCTAAAGCGCTCTCACTGTATTTAGATATGCTGCCTAATTTCCACTATCCGGTTCGACCCCCACGCTCTCGCAGTGCCGGCTCTAACCTTAATTAATTTCTCACTCTCATGACAAAATCGTGTTAAATACCCTCTCACTCTCGTGACAAAGTTATTTAAATTAGACTTGGAAATTAAAGCCAAAACAGAATTTTAATCATAAGTTCGCACCTATTATTTTCTACCGAGTCCCGTTGGTAACGACGGTCCTCATACGCCGGACTCAAAACAATTTAGCAAGACATGGAATTAAACATAAACAAATTAAACATTATAATTGTATTTGAAAACATCATCATAATTAATTTAGGAAAGCGATAAACAATAATAATAAGCAACGCGATAAAGAACCTGTAAAGAGTTGAAGTAAAATGCGAGAAATAAAGAAACTTGAATTAACTTTAACTTCAATAATGACGGCAAGAATGTTGATCCAAGCAAGTTACATAGAACATAGGCCTAAATACTAATGGTGGAGTAATTCCTCGATGTGAGAAAATACTCCTTTTACAATTGTAATTTTCTGCCTAAAACTACGAACAGCGCTTTCGCGCACAAAACTTGGATCCCCCTGAAACTAAATGATAGGTCCTATATATAGTGATAACGGGTTGGAAGTTACTTAAGAATTCATGTGAAAAGTAGTGGAGATAATGGGGCGTTGGAGAAGTAGTGGAGATAATGGGAAGTTGGAGAAGTTGTGGCCGAAAATATCTGAAGCACTTCCTTGACTGGTTGAACGTGGTTTTGGTCTAGTTGATACCCGTTGAGAAGTCCACGTAGTTTAAAATTGGATTCTGAGAATTTCCCTTGTGCCGGTCACCATGGACCTGTGACGAGCGTCATAGCTTTTAGCTTGTGACGGTCGCCATGCCTATGTTACGGTCGTAACGCTTCCTTAATGCAGAATCCTTATTTCTGCTGTCAAAACACCTGTTTTTCTTCTATTTTCATCTGTTTTCTTCTTCTTTCTACTTGCTGGTTGACTTAAAGAGAATTCCTGAAAATGAACTCAATACTCGCAAATACAATGTTAACAAACGAAAATAAATAAGTAAATCAATGTAATTCTGGGAAAAATATACTATGCATTTTTGAGTTATCAGGGACCGGTCGCCTCGGCCGTTCCTGCTCCTTCGGGGAGGACCCCTTGGTCTACTCTTTGGCTTTTCGTCGTATCCGTCGGCCTTATTCCTCTTATGAGCGGGGGAACGTCATTCCTTCCGAGGAGGGGACCAGTCGCGCTTCTGGGCGACCACGGGTTGAGGTCGTTCCAGACGCGGAAGGCGCCCAGGCATCTGGGGAGAGGGGCTCCGATAGTCATCGTGTCATGTCCTCCGCGGGGTGTCGCTCCCGGGATTTTCATCCTAGTCCAAACGCGAAAGTGGCACCGAAACAGAGTCGCCAGCAATGTGTATTTATCCCAAGAGAGGGAAAGGAAACACCGTATAAACCTGAAGGGAAAGGAAAGAGCATGGTCTTGCGACCAAGAGAATTGGGTTCGGGAGTCGGTTACGCGTGAGGAAGGTATTAGCACCCCCACGCGTCCATCGTACCCGATGGGATCCACGCTTGCTTGTCTCGATCAAATGGTGTCGTCAACTGGAGCTCCACTGCTACTGGAAAGGGAAAGGAACGGGAAAAAGGAAAAGGAAAAGAGAGAGGAAAAGAAACAAATGTAGGGAAAATAAAAGAAGTGCTCGAATGGGCCCTACCCCACTGCCTACGTATCTCATCGGGAACATGAGAATCAGAGCGACGTAGTTCCCCTCAACGAGGGTCGCTTTGTTTGTTAAGGAACGACTTACGTTCTAGCTCAGGTGTTGCAGGCTCGCTGGTCCGAGTGCGTTACGATCTTGCAAGAGAACGAGTAGGAGCACGTTCGTACGCTGAGAGCGAGTGAGATGAGAAGAGAATTCCCGAAGGAAAGACGTTGTTGTTTGTTTTTGTCTTTTAAAGAAGTGTTTTTATTGTTTTTGTGTTTTGTAACGCGCATTGTATTTAAGTCCCTCATGTAAGATCGAATGCCTCGCATAATGACCCGAGATGGGACGCACGCTAATCATTCTAAGAAAATGAGAGAAGATCCCTCACCATCTTATTCTTACATGAAAGGCCTAAATACAATGTTTGTTTTGCCTTTATTAAGTATTTTTTACTTTTGGTTTAAAGATAAGAAGAGAGAAAACGCAAAGGAAACTCTAAAGGGAGACTAAAAGTCCTAATATTATCATGCATGGATGTCCTATGGTTAGTGAGGTTTAAGACTACCTAAAACCTAATTCTAATCCTACTCCAAGCTTAATCAAAAATTAAGTTGGACTAGGTAGCTCTAAAGGGAAAGAATCCAAGACTTGAACAAGTCTTGCGATCCATGGGATGAGAAAGAGTGAAAGAGAAGAAAAGAGAAGAAGAAGAATGAGGAAAGAGATGGGGCAGCAAGCACATCATAATCATCATATCCAAATCATAACATAAAACATGCTTCAAAGATCATACAAGCACATATCAAGTACGCAAGTGAAGGCTCACAAGAAAGGATGCAAGTAAACTTGCACAAGATTCACAATTTCACACACTAAGGCCTCATACAAAGATGACATGAACAATATAAGATGAAAGTGAAACCAAGTCAGAATTCAATTCACATCATGATCATCCAATCCAAACATGCAAGAATGTTTCACATTATGATGCATTATGAGCCAAAGAAACCACAAAACCAATGATGATGATATGCATCATACAAATCAAACTAAGATGATCAAGTGAGATGAAAACCAAGTAATGAACTCAAGGGGCAGTAGCATATGTATCCACAACATATCAATATCAAACTCAAGTCACACAAGATGAATCATTAAGCAACACATTCCAAACATGCATCAAAATTAATCAAAACATCCACTTATCAATCATGCAAGCAAACCAAAGGACATGTGAAGCAAAGAGTGAGAACATGTCACATAAAGCAACTTAAACCCAAAAGGTCAGAACCTCTAACATGTCATTCAAGTCATACAAAAGCCTCATACATTGGTGGTATCAAACAAGGAAACAATTCACATGATTAAGTCAAACACACCGAAGGATTCAAGTCAAAACATAGTCAACTTGTAAAATTAAGAACAAATAGGAAAATGGACCAATGTGAATGATTCCAAAGCCACCAACAAGCTCAAACAGAATAGGATCACACCAAGTAATCATTCCAAGCATCACTCAATCACAAGTAAACAAATGCACTCAAACTAGGTCAAGTGTCTAAGCATGCCTCAACCAAATTCAAACCACAAGTAAAAAAAATCAACCAAAAATAGCAAAGTGGTTCAATAAATTCCCAAAAAAAAAATAAAGGCAAGTTTAAACATCCAATTAATAAGTACAAAAGAATCGGAACAGAACTAGATCAATAGCATGCTCAAAAGATCTTCACAAGACAAGGTATGCAAGTGATCGTGTATGAATCGAGGAGCATCAAAAATCACATGAAAAACAATCAAAGGTGATCACCAAGGCAGCAAGATAACATTAAAACATTTCTCATCCACATTTCAAGACAAGGAAAAAAAATCGGCTCAAGAAGGCATGGCAAAGTCATCCAACATATGTATTAATCACAAGGGCTAACATGAAAGACACTTTGGAAAAGAAAATCGGAATTAATTATTAAAACAAATGGAAAATAAAAATAAAATTCATAGAAAATTAAATAAGACATTAAAATACGTTCATGAGTAATTTTTTGATAAAATAAAGTATTTTTAATAATTAAACAAAGGTAACGAACATAAAAAAAAAAGAAAATAAAAAAAATGATTTAAATGGAGGGTGTACTAGCAACCCAAAAATAAAGCCCCACGACTTGGGCTGGTAACGGAGGGTGCGGATAGAAGGGCGCAAGGCCCAGGGAACCAATAACTAAATAAATGGCCAGAATTTTAAACTAAAAAAAAGGAAAAAAAGCTGTAACAAAGTAGCATGTGGAACCAACATCAATTGGACATGGTAACTTAAGTGATAAAAAACAAAATAAAATAAAACAAAAAAACCTTTACCAACCACCAAGTGACATGTCATCATCTTCTCCAAAACCATGCAAAGAACCCACGTGAACAATACCAGCACCCGGAATGCAGGGCTCCGCCGGCCACCGCGGGCAGCGGTTGGCCCGACCTGAAAAAATAAAACGATGACACCCCTCCCCTCAGTTTTTCGCGTAGATCTCAAAAATGACCTTGGTTTTCTCTAAAAATTCCTCTAAACCCATGAAAAATCAGTTTAAAGAAATGAAACACATGACACCACATCACCAAATCAAGACAACCGATACACAAACTTGTAGTACACTTCATGGAGGTTTCAAATATGCAGTTAGATTACAAAAATACTCAATAAAAATCATGGAATCCAAGCATTAAAGTAAGCACACAAAAATGAAATTTCAAGTATCACACACAAAAAAGTTCTAAACCAATGCCTACATAGTGTAGGACTTCATATGCAAATGAATGATCCTAAACATGGCCTAAAATGGAAGAAACGAGTTCATGAAAAATACCTAACGGAGTGGCTCCGTTGGCTCTTGAAAGCTTCCAAAGAATGGAAGAATGAAGCTCCTGCACTCTTTAAAGCACCACACAATGAAGATGCCACCCAGAAACGGCTAGAAAATGTGAAGAAAACCCAAATCCGAAAAATGGAAGTTTTAGAGAGAATGAGAATTTTTGATCTGAACCTACCCACTGCAGCCTTGTCTACACGTTTTAGGGTTTGCTGAGTTTAAATATCATGGATTGGAGTTGGTTTTGGGCCTAAGCAATGTGAAATGGTTTAGTTGAATTTTTGCCAAGAAAGAATGAGAAAAAAGTGGCACGGGTTGTACCAATGGAGGGGTGTAGTTGAGTGATTTTTTTGGAGTAGAAAATGAGTGTGAGCATAGTGGTTGTATTGGGTGTATGAGAGCACGTGAGAAGGAGAAAGAAATTAGAGTGTTTTAGTGTTTTTTTTCTTTTCCAAGTTTTGGCAAAAAAGTGATATATGGTGTGCATGGCATTATGACTTTGTTTGGCTATATTTGGCAATGTATGGAATGTTGTTTTGAGTGATTTTGTGTGTATGGGAAAGGGCATAAGGGGTTGCCACAAGAAGCAAAAGAAATGGTGCATGAAAATGTGCCATAATCATGCATGGACCTTATTCATAAAGTTTTCTTTGAATGGCTCTAACTTGAGGTGGAATAAACCATTTGATGAAAGCTTGGTGTCTAATGAAACTAGGAAGCAAGGTGAATGAATGCCATGTCCAACATAAATCATTTTGAAGCCTAAATCAATGAGAAAAATCAGGTTGAAGGTATGTGTACAAATCTGTCCAATAATAACTTAGAAAAATCTCTAAGTTTTCAAATTTACAACTTGGAACCTTGAACTTTAAGAAACCATATCTCTCTCAATGTTGATCCAAATGAGACATTCTTTTAATGGTTGGAAAGCTTGAAGAATGATCTAAAACTTTCATGTGAAAAAGATTTTGAAATGCGGCCTTGAACCATGTGAAAATTTGTCATGAACATGTATCTTCAAATCTACCAAAAAGGGACTTAGAAAAATTCTAAGTTTTTAAACTTGGCAAGATGAAAATAACTAACTTTGGAACACCATAACTCATCCAAGAACAACTCAAATGCCAAGATCCCTGTGCCTATTTTGAAGGGAAAACTTCAGCTACAACTTTCATGTGGAGAAGATTTTGAAATAAGCCATTGATCATGGTGAAAAATGGTCTTTAAAGTGTTTAAAAAAAACTTACCAAAAATAGTAAGTTTCTAAAACCCTAAGTTTCCATTTTTAGCAACTTTTCCTCATTCTTGATTTTTGATGATTCTTCTTACATTATTTGACCAAATCTTGTTCATGGACCATGCTTGACTTGAAAATCAACATGTTGACCTCAAAAAGTCAAAAGTTGACTTTTTCACTGCATAGTTGACTTTATTCCCCATTCTCCTGATTTTCAAACCTCTGATCAATTGAAACTCTTCTAAACCAAATGGATGGACAATCCTCCAATCCTAGGCACTTGAGGACATGAGGAATATCATGGAATCAAGTCTTGCCCAAAAAATCAGAAATAAACTGATTTTATGGCAAACCCTAGTTTTGGTACCCTTTGGTTAGGAGGAAATAACACATCCTCCAAATTCAAATTCCTCTGAATATGATGTGTATCATGTCCACCAATGATGACATGTGCCACTTGGAGATGATAAAGAATCAAAGAGCTTGCTCATTTGGCGGTCAGATCCCAACTTCCGACTGCCTTGTATAGGAGATCATGCACTGTCCAATCTTCTTGATGAATTCTCCTCTTCCCATGACTTGTGAGATCAAATGGAGATGATACATGATGTAAGAGGTCCTTGAAGCTTATGAGAAACACTTGGTCTTCTTCTTTGGATGATCAACACCTTAGAGAATCACCTGATCACATGCCCTTATGCAAGATGCAATGCTAAATGCTTGATGCTTTATTTTTTATGCTTGAATGCAATGCAATGCAATGAAAACTCATGCTCAAAGATATGAAGGAAAGAGAGGGTAAATTTTGGGGTATTACAGCTGCCCCTATTCAATCACTGTAGACCTGAACGGATGATAACGATTGCTGTCATACTTTCAAGGTATGGAGGGATTGAATACTGACAATAACCCAAAAATTTGCACTCCGCAGGGAAGAAGAAAAGGGATATAAACCCAACCAAACGAACTCTGCTTGAATAAAACTCTAGCGATGAAGTAAACCACTAGAGAGATGTCTTTTATACAACGCCAGACGACTACTGGCTTGCCACACTACGGGTAGACTTTAACAATGTCTTTTGTACAATTCCAGACGACTACTGGCTTGCCACACTACGGGTGAACTTTAACAATGTCTTTTGTACAATGCCAGACGACTACTGGCTTGCCACACTACGGGTGGACTGCCTTTTTGAATGGAGTCAGAAGACTACTGACCTGCCACACTACGGGTGAACTTACTGAGATGCCACACTGCGGGGGACTTTTGCCAATCTACAGTTAGACTTTGCAACTGAATTGCCACACTACGGGGGACTTTTGCCAATCTACGATTGGACTTGCTGAGATGCCACACTACGAGGGACTTTTGCCAATCTACGGTTGGCCTTGCTGAGATGCCACACTACGGGGGACTTTTGCCAATCTACGGTTGGACTTAGCTGCGGTCTTTTAATGGGAGTCAGACGACTACTGACTTGCCACGCTACGGGTGGACTTTTGCCAAGCTACGGTTGGACTTTCCAATGATTTGCCACCCTTGGATGGACCTTTCGCCAATCTACGGTTGGACTTTACTGCTTTGCTTTGCCACCCTTGGATGGACCTTTTGCCAATCTACGGTTGGACTTTGCCTTGCTTTGCCACCCTTGGATGGACCTTTTGCCAATCTACGGTTGGACTTTAAGAATTTGCCACCCTTGGATGGACCTTTTTCCAATCTACTGTTGGACTTTAAGAATTCCAAAACTGGACTACTCTCTGCATCCGTGTCAGACATCTCTGCTGACTCTGCTGAGGAACCACGATCAATGATTTGATCTTGGAGACTTCTGAAAGGATAATATCTCTACTGGAGAATGAAAGGACAATCCGTCTGCTTCAAACTGTCAAGTTTGCCAAAAATAAATTGGACTTTGGAAATATGGGGAAATGATGATTCTGCCAGGAATTACTTCATCTGTTTGGGATGAATTCTGGTCACAGCAGCTCCGCTGGGGATGAGAATTTCTTTGCATGACGTCTTGCTAGGGAAGAAAAGTCATTAAAACTCTGTTTGAGGATCTATCAAACCCGAGATCCATTGCGGGAAAAATCAACTTTCTAACCGGCTGGGGCAAGAATACACCACCACTCTGCTGAGGAATAGATTTTGTTGATTAATAAACCTCTTGCGGGGAGAAAACAACTCAGCTGGGGAGTATTGTTGACAAGATTCAATGCTGAACTCTGTGGGGATACCATTATCAGAGACACGATCTTGCTGGGGATCAAGGCTACTCCGTCGAGGATATGCAAATCCTGGTTAGAACATTCCACTACAACTTGTTGGGAAAGAGTCCTTAAAGATCTGCTGGGGAAACCCAAATCAATTCCACGGTAGTCTGCTGAGGAATAGGACTGTCGAGCTTAGGATAAGTATTACAATGCCCCATGCTAGGCGAACTTTCCGTTTGACGATTCCGTTGGGGATAATGAGTTTATAATACTCTGCTGCGGAAAACCGCTTCAAAGCGTCTCGTGCTGAGGAATGTCTTTTGAGAGGATTTTACAGAAGACCAAACGTCCTCAAACTCTACTGGGGGTAATAGATCTGGAACATCTCCTGCTGGGGAAAATCAAAATGCCCCATGCTTGGGACGGTCAACAACTTGCTTTTTTTACTCCATGATACAGGACTTATCTGAAGAAACGTCATAAGAGGATTTTACGGGAGATCAAGCATCTTCAAACTCCTGACGACTTCACTGGGGATTAACCATCAACTTCGGTGTCTACGAAGTAACTCTACTGGGAATTCGCAACCGTTATCGACACAGAAAAGCTTGTAACTGTTGGAAGTACTGAACGAGGGAATCAACTTAATAAGATACAACGGTACCCAGTTGAACTCAATTCACTGATATCGAGACGTCGTGAATGACCGTCGACCAAATGATGAACTCAATCAATAAACGTTGCGACAAAAGGGTGACCAGTGAACCCTTCCTTGAACATGATTGCCCCAGTCTCCTGCGTGGGAATAAGTGATTATCCGTCTAGGAGAAATGAATCTTGTGCGCTTGGGATGACCTGCCCCTTTGTTTCAACCCTTTTGGCCTATTGACTGCATATGCGTGAACAACAGTTTTTCTCTCATTTGCCCCAGATCAACATGGTCCACCAAAAGAAATTGTATCAAGAGGATTTTACAGAAGACTTATCATCCAAAACGCCTCAATGTCTTCAAACTCTTGGAGAGATTCGTCAGATCTCGATGTAACTGTCCCAGACCGTATGGTCTACCGAAGAATCTTGAAGTAATTGCCCCAGTTTTCTGAACTCTGAAGAGATTTCTTGACGTGACCGGCCCACATTGGCTATACCTTAAAGAGATGATTCGACGTGACTGCCCCGGATCGACTACGTCTTAGCACAACTTGTTGGGAAAGCTCCTGCTCAACAAAGTTTCCTGAGGAAGTACCATTGGATGTGGTTGCCCTTCGGGAGTTTCAGGATTCTCAACTCGGCAAGATTAAGCTTCTGGACTGAATTTCCATATGTAAACTTCTTTTGATGTCAAACAAATGTGTGCAAGCAGAAAATGTTTTAACCTGAGAATGAAAATTCTAATGCAACACAATGTTGATCTTGAAGTTTTTACCGAAAAGATGTCGCAAGGCAGCGAACGAATCACTGCTTAGGACACGACATTAATCTTTGAATGAAAGAATGCAATGCACATGCAACACCAACAAAGATCTTTTAGCACAACTCATCGGAGTCAGGAACGTTATCTCTTGGTAATGTGCTTTCGAAATAACCCTATTTCAATTAGGACTTTTGAGGATTGTATCGTGGCCTGGTTCACGGTTTTGAGAAAAAAGGTTTATGGCTCAAAGCTTATTAGTGCCCACCCATTCTTCGTGATGTTCTCCAATCCTACATTCAGCTAATTTGGCACAAGCGCTCATCTCTCGAAAAGATTTTGTGATCCTTAAGGAACCCATGAAACTAATGGTTTGATACCTAATGAGGTTTTGGAGTAACAGTCACCCCTTTTGTCTTTTGTTCGTAGTCACACGACTTTGTTCTCGCTCGAGGATTTTCTTATGTAATATCTTTTTCCCATTTTTCGCTTTTTATTTCCCTGGTTTTGCCTGGACCGATTCTTTTTTTTTTTTGAATCTTTCAATCTTGAAGTCCAGCGGGATGCCCTAACTTTTACCTAAGTCACTTGTTTTCAAGTTTCAACTTAGCAGGCTTTTTCTTCTTCTTTTTTTTTATTCTTTTTTTTTTGGAACAAATCATGTGACACCGGCTTGTCTTGACTTTGTTGAAGGGGTTGTGACTGCCTCACTCTTGGATTGTTGATGGATAACCGTTGTGGTTTCACATCTCTTGACCTCTTGATGGTGGAACAGAAGGTAATGGGTCCTCAGATGCACATTCCTTTTGAAACTTGAACGCTCGGTCAAATTAACTAACGCCTACCCTGCCCCTGGGTTAAATGTGAGGGTTTTTTCATACGAAAAGAAACTCCTACTTCAAGGCTCAAAGGGGTTAACGAGGGTCTATCTCCCTTATCTCTCCAGTGTTTGGGGGGTTGAAACAATGCCTGTACATCCTCAACAGGGTTCTGTTCAAAAGCACACAATTAGAGATTTTTGCATTTTTGCCTCATCATCCTCCCTCAAGAGTTTAAGCATGACAGTTGGTATTGCAATGCACATATACAAACTTGTGAGTGAATACGAATGGATTACTTCAGGAAAAACATGCTTATTGTATTATGATCGTTATTTAAGAGCAAACAAATTTTTTACATGCAAACATTGTTTAAACAAACAAATAAAGCTACATATGAAAATGCAGTAAAGAAGCTAAATGATTGTCCTTGTTGAGGAGGCTTGACTTCGTCTGGACTTGTTGCTTCTGATGATGTTTTTGCTGCCTCGAGTGCTTATTCTGATAAAGAAGCTTCACCTTGTGGGAGTACTGTCTGGGGTGATGACCTTTGAGTCAATCAAATCTTGCACCTGGTGCTGGAATGCTCTATACCCCTCAATATCATGGCCTAGCGCCCCTGAATGGAAATCACAATGAGCATTAGCATCCCATCCTTTTGGAAGCTCAGCAGGAGGAGGAGTCAACTTCCGGAGCTCAATCAATCTTAACTGAAGCAGTTGCTGAAGTAATTTGGCATGACACATCGGTAGAGGATCAAAAAGCCTTTCTTGCTTCAGTTGATGATGAAGGGATGCGACCGGGAGAGTCCCAGCTATGATTTGCTGATGCGGTAGTTTCGGAACCCAAGGCTTCTGGATTGAAGGAGGTCTCTGAGAGGGGGAAAAATATCCACCTCTTCAGCAACAATTGGAGGAACGTCTATTCGCTGGACAGTGCTGATGGGAGCGGACTCAATTGCCCCTGAATCAATAAGCTCTTGGACCTTATACTTGAGCATCTTACAATTTTCAACCTCATAACCAGGTACCCCTGAATGGAATTCACACCTAACATGGACATTGGAACCCATACGAAACTTGGTGTGTGGAGGTCCTGCAGCGATCAATTCAATTAGATGAAACTTGAGCAAGTGCTGAAGCAACTGAGCGTATGGCATCGGGATCAGATCAAACTTCTTCTCAGTCTTCTCTGGCTTAAGACCCTCAAGAAACAGTTAGTGATGAAAAAGCCCTGACGGCGGAGAGGATTCACGAGGCAAACCATGGTCTAGAGGAGACCCCAAAGAGATATGAGGGGTGAGAAACTCTACTACAGAAGCGACCACCTAATTGTTTTCCTCTCTTAACACTTCATTCAGAATTTCCATAACCCGACCCATCTGAGTCTTCATCCGATTGACTTCTCCTTTCAGCAGTTCCTGACCTTGGGACAACACCTGAATGTCCACCATAAAATGCCCCAGTTGGGCCTTCATCTCTACCACCTCCGCTCGGAGTTGTTCCATATCTGAACCTTGACTGTGGTGGACCGAGTAATTGGAAGAAGTCATGTTGACCGTCCAAACTGAATCTTGTCAGACTGAGAAATCCGCTCCGGAACACCCGTTATGCATATGATTATGAGAATGCCATGCAAAATGCCATGTTCGAGTATTTCTAAGGGATCATTATGCTTTAACTCGAAAAAATTTTTTTTAGAAAAAACATAAGAACTGGATAGAAACGCTCAGTGGCAAGTCTCAAAGCTAATCTCCCTTGGAAATACAAGAACATGTATGCAAAAATGTTGATGCAGATGTAACAGGCATGGAATCAAAGCTTCCATATAATCTGGATAACTGATGTGCTGCTGACTGAATAAGCTCATAGGTCGGCTCTAAAGAGAATACCAGAATACTAGAATACCGGATGATCAGAATACCAGAATACCAGGTCGATAAATCCACACTGATAGGAAATCCAAAATACCGGGTATGTTTGAAGGTCAAGGTTCCTGCACACCTGTAAACAAACCCGCCCCTCTCACATGTGGGTGCTAGGATGTTCAGTATCCTGGGCTCTCAGGTCGAGAAATGATGATACGTTCACCATTTCTGGTTTGGCATCATCATCTATCGAGGAGGCCTCAACTGATTCTCCAAAAACGAAAGATCCTCAGCTTCAGAGGTTTGAGAAACAATAGCACATTCAGCCCGAAGGATACAATGCTATCGCCAATCAAAGAGGTCGTCCGCTGATTCACTTCAAAATAAAGAGGGGTCATCCTAAAAGGTCATCCAGACTTAGCAGCTCTTCTAGATAGCTCTACCATCGTGGGAAATCCACAACGCAGAATTCTCTAGAGAGAACTATATCCAGATTGTGTTTCATATTCCCTCCTCGAACCGAGATGGAACGCGAGAGGACATGAAAAACGCTAAACATAGGTGCACTCAGGCCTGTGTACTGGGCCTATCTCTCAGAATACCCCATCCCGCCAAACAGAAAATAGTACCGCAGTGCAGTAATATCCAGTATGAAAGTAATGCAGTAAAAATGTGATAAAAACAGTAAAGCAGTAAAGTAAAAATACAGTAAACAGCAATACAGTAATATACAACAAATAGCAAAACACAACACCAGAATAAACACCCAATAAAGGAAAACAAACAAGCGCTAGGATTGACTCGCTAAGGAAACCAGAGATTCTGGGTTCTATCCCAGCAGAGTCGCCAGCTGTCGCTCCCGGGATTTTCATCCTGGTCCAAACGCGAAAGTGGCACCGAAACAGAGTCGCCAGCAATGTGTATTTATCCCAAGAGAGGGAAAGGAAACACCGTATAAACCTGAAGGGAAAGGAAAGAGCATGGTCTTGCGACCAAGAGAATTGGGTTCGGGAGTCGGTTACGCGTGAGGAAGGTATTAGCACCCCCACGCGTCCATCGTACCCGATGGGATCCACGCTTGCTTGTCTCGATCAAAGGGTGTCGTCAACTGGAGCTCCACTGCTACTGGAAAGGGAAAGGAACGGGAAAAAGGAAAAGGAAAAGAGAGAGGAAAAGAAACAAATGTAGGGAAAATAAAAGAAGTGCTCGAATGGGCCCTACCCCACTGCCTACGTATCTCATCGGGAACATGAGAATCAGAGCGACGTAGTTCCCCTCAACGAGGGTCGCTTTGTTTGTTAAGGAACGACTTACGTTCTAGCTCAGGTGTTGCAGGCTCGCTGGTCCGAGTGCGTTACCATCTTGCAAGAGAACGAGTAGGAGCACGTTCGTACGCTGAGAGCGAGTGAGATGAGAAGAGAATTCCCGAAGGAAAGACGTTGTTGTTTGTTTTTGTCTTTTAAAGAAGTGTTTTGATTGTTTTTGTGTTTTGTAACGCGCATTGTATTTAAGTCCCTCATGTAAGATCGAATGCCTCGCATAACGACCCGAGATGGGACGCACGCTAATCATTCTAAGAAAATGAGAGAAGATCCCTCACCATCTTATTCTTACATGAAAGGCCTAAATACAATGTTTGTTTTGCCTTTATTAAGTATTTTTTACTTTTGGTTTAAAGATAAGAAGAGAGAAAACGCAAAGGAAACTCTAAAGGGAGACTAAGAGTCCTAATATTATCATGCATGGATGTCCTATGGTTAGTGAGGTTTAAGACTACCTAAAACCTAATGCTAATCCTACTCCAAGCTTAATCAAAAATTAAGTTGGACTAGGTAGCTCTAAAGGGAAAGAATCCAAGACTTGAACAAGTCTTGCGATCCATGGGATGAGAAAGAGTGAAAGAGAAGAAAAGAGAAGAAGAAGAATGAGGAAAGAGATGGGGCAGCAAGTACATCATAATCATCATATCCAAATCATAACATAAAACATGCTTCAAAGATCATACAAGCACATATCAAGTACGCAAGTGAAGGCTCACAAGAAAGGATGCAAGTAAACTTGCACAAGATTCACAATTTCACACAGTAAGGCCTCATACAAAGATGACATGAACAATATAAGATGAAAGTGAAACCAAGTCAGAATTCAATTCACATCATGATCATCCAATCCAAACATGCAAGAATGTTTCACATTATGATGCATTATGAGCCAAAGAAACCACAAAACCAATGATGATGATATGCATCATACAAATCAAACTAAGATGATCAAGTGAGATGAAAACCAAGTAATGAACTCAAGGGGCAGTAGCATATGTATCCACAACATATCAATATCAAACTCAAGTCACACAAGATGAATCATTAAGCAACACATTCCAAACATGCATCAAAATTAATCAAAACATCCACTTATCAATCATGCAAGCAAACCAAAGGACATGTGAAGCAAAGAGTGAGAACATGTCACATAAAGCAACTTAAACCCAAAAGGTCAGAACCTCTAACATGTCATTCAAGTCATACAAAAGCCTCATGCATTGGTGGTATCAAACAAGGAAACAATTCACATGATTAAGTCAAACACACCGAAGGATTCAAGTCAAAACATAGTCAACTTGTAAAATTAAGAACAAATAGGAAAATGGACCAATGTGAATGATTCCAAAGCCACCAACAAGCTCAAACAGAATAGGATCACACCAAGTAATCATTCCAAGCATCACTCAATCACAAGTAAACAAATGCACTCAAACTAGGTCAAGTGTCTAAGCATGCCTCAACCAAATTCAAACCACAAGTAAAAAAAATCAACCAAAAATAGCAAAGTGGTTCAATAAATTCCCAAAAAAAAAACAAAGGCAAGTTTAAACATCCAATTAACAAGTACAAAAGAATCGGAACAGAACTAGACCAATAGCATGCTCAAAAGATCTTCACAAGACAAGGTATGCAAGTGATCATGTATGAATCGAGGAGCATAAAAAATCACATGAAAAACAATCAAAGGTGATCACCAAGGCAGCAAGATAACATTCAAACATTTCTCATCCACATTTCAAGACAAGGAAAAAAAAATCGGCTCAAGAAGGCATGGCAAAGTCATCCAACATATGTATTAATCACAAGGGCTAACATGAAAGACACTTTGGAAAAGAAAATCGGAATTAATTATTAAAAAAAATGGAAAATAAAAATAAAATTCATAAAAAATTAAATAAGACATTAAAATACGTTCATGAATTTTTTTGTAATTTTTTGATAAAATAAAGTATTTTTAATAATTAAACAAAGGTAACGAAAAAAAAAAAAAAAGAAAAAAAAATGATTTAAATGGAGGGTGTACTAGCAACCCAAAAATAAAGCCCCACGACTTGGGCTGGTAACGGAGGGTGCGGATAGAAGGGCGCAAGGCCCAGGGAACCAATAACTAAATAAATGGCCAGAATTTTAAACTAAAAAAAAGGAAAAAAAGCTGTAACAAAGTAGCATGTGGAACCAACATTAATTGGACATGTTAACTTAAGTGATAAAAAACAAAATAAAATAAAACAAAAAAACCTTTACCAACCACCAAGTGACATGTCATCATCTTCTCCAAAACCATGCAAAGAACCCACGTGAACAGTACCAGCACCCGGAATGCAGGGCTCCGCCGGCCACCGCGGGCAGCGGTTGGCCCGACCTGAAAAAATAAAACGATGACACCCTTCCCCTCAGTTTTTCGCGTAGATCTCAAAAATGGCCTTGGTTTTCTCTAAAAATTCCTCTAAACCCATGAAAAATCAGTTTAAAGAAATGAAACACATGACACCACATCACCAAATCAAGACAACCGATACACAAACTTGTAGTACACTTCATGGAGGTTTCAAATATGCAGTTAGATTACAAAAATACTCAATAAAAATCATGGAATCCAAGCATTAAAGTAAGCACACAAAAATGAAATTTCAAGTATCACACACAAACAAGTTCTAAACCAATGCCTACATAGTGTAGGACTTCAAATGCAAATGAATGATCCTAAACATGGCCTAAAATGGAAGAAACGAGTTCATGAAAAATACCTAACGGAGTGGCTCCGTTGGCTCTTGATAGCTTGCAAAGAATGGAAGAATGAAGCTCCTGCACTCTTTAAAGCACCACACAATGAAGATGCCACCCAGAAACGGCTAGAAAATGTGAAGAAAACCCAAATCCGAAAAATGGAAGTTTTAGAGAGAATGAGAATTTTTGATCTGAACCTACCCACTGCAGCCTTGTCTACACGTTTTAGGGTTTGCTGAGTTTAAATATCATGGATTGGAGTTGGTTTTGGGCCTAAGCAATGTGAAATGGTTCACTTGAATTTTTGCCAAGAAAGAATGAGAAAAAAGTGGCACGGGTTGTACCAATGGAGGGGTGTAGTTGAGTGATTTTTTTGGAGTAGAAAATGAGTGTGAGCATAGTGGTTGTATTAGGTGTATGTGAGCACGTGAGAAGGAGAAAGAAATTAGAGTGTTTTAGTGTTTTTTTTCTTTTCCAAGTTTTGGCAAAAAAGTGATATATGGTGTGCATGTCATTATGACTTTGTTTGGCTATATTTGGCAATGGATGGAATGTTGTTTTGAGTGATTTTGTATGTATGGGAAAGGGCATAAGGGGTTTCCACAAGAAGCAAAAGAAATGGTGCATGAAAATGTGCCATAATCATGCATGGACCTTATTCATAAAGTCTTCTTTGAATGGCTCTAACTTGAGGTGGAATAAACCATTTGATGAAAGCTTGGTGTCTAATGAAACTAGGAAGCAAGGTGAATGAATGCCATGTCCAACATAAATCATTTTGAAGCCTAAATCAATGAGAAAAATCAGGTTGAAGGTATGTGTACAAATCTGTCCAATAATAACTTAGAAAAATCTCTAAGTTTTCAAATTTACAACTTGGAACCTTGAACTTTAAGAAACCATATCTCTCTCAATGTTGATCCAAATGAGACATTCTTTTAATGGTTGGAAAGCTTGAAGAATGATCTAAAACTTTCATGTGAAAAATATTTTGAAATGCGGCCTTGAACCATGTGAAAATTTGTCATGAACATGTATCTTCAAATCTACCAAAAAGGGACTTAGAAAAATTCTAAGTTTTTAAACTTGGCAAGATGAAAATAACTAACTTTGGAACACCATAACTCATCCAAGAACAACTCAAATGCCAAGATCCTTGTGCCCATTTTGAAGGGAAAACTTCAGTCTACAACTTTCATGTGGAGAAGATTTTGAAATAAGCCATTGATCATGGTGAAAAATGGTCTTTAAAGTGTTTAAAAAAAACTTACCAAAAATAATAAGTTTCTAAAACCCTAAGTTTCCATTTTTGGCAACTTTTCCTCATTCTTGATTTTTGATGATTCTTCTTACATTATTTGACCAAATCTTGTTCATGGACCATGCTTGCCTTGAAAATCAACATGTTGACCTCAAAAAGTCAAGAGTTGACTTTTTCACTGCATAGTTGACTTTATTCCCCATTCTCCTGATTTTCAAACCTCTGATCAATTGAAACTCTTCTAAACCAAATGGATGGACAATCCTCCAATCCTAGGCACTTGAGGACATGAGGAATATCATGGAATCAAATCTTGCCCAAAAAATCAGAAATAAACTAATTTTATGGCAAACCCTAGTTTTGGTACCCTTTGGTTAGGAGGAAATAACACATCCTCCAAATTCAAATTCCTCTGAATATGATGTGTATCATGTCCACCAATGATGACATGTGCCACTTGGAGATGATAAAGAATCAAAGAGCTTGCTCATTTGGGGGTCAGATCCCAACTTTCGACTGCCTTGTATAGGAGATCATGCACTGTCCAATCTTCTTGATGAATTCTCCTCTTCCCATGACTTGTGAGATCAAATGGAGATGATACATGATGTAGGAGGTCCTTGAAGCTTATGAGAAACACTTGGTCTTCTTCTTTGGATGATCAACACCTTAGAGAATCACCTGATCACATGCCCTTATGCAAGATGCAATGCTAAATGCTTGATGCTTTATTTTTTATGCTTGAATGCAATGCAATGCAATGAAAACTCATGCTCAAAGATATGAAGGAAAGAGAGGGCAAATTTTGGGGTATGACACGGGGGAGGAGAGGGACTGCGAGAAACAGGGCGAAGATGTCTCTGCGGGGGAGAGCGTGATTGTCACTCCCTCTCGAGCACTCCTATCCATTTATTCTGTTAGAAGATCAACATATTGGTCTGATTGATCACTGCGAATAGAGCCACCGTGGCCGGATCAGCATTAGGTGGCGCGGGGATCGACTGGTAGACATCCAGGCTATTAGAGTTTCGGGCGGCATTAAAAGCCGCGTCATCAGAGAAGGGAGAGGCGATGTGCCCGTCCCTGGGATCGCCTTCTTCGACGTGAACGACCACGTTGGGGTCGTGGTCATCTCCGTTGGTGAATGGGGCGAAGGCGGAATTTGGAGCGTTGACGTCATTCTGTGGGTTGGCCATGATCGTCGAAGATTGAAAGTTACTTTGGTTCTTGAGTTTCTACGGGAGGAAGAATGGGGAAGCAAAGGTTCCCATAGACGGTGCCACTGATCGTACCTGATTAGAAACTGATCGGTGGCCAGCAACACGTCGTGAGCTCTGTTATACTCCGGTGGTGGTGAGAAGGTGGAGGGTGTACCTACAAGGTACTCCGATGCCAAAGTAAGAGACGAAGTAGAGAGTCCAAATACAGAAAAGTGTATTGAGAGTGAAAATTAGAATACCTGACCCTTTAGCGATAAAGGGTATTTATAGTGTGCCCCTAGCGCTGGGCCAATGGTCATCTGCAATGGGTTGGATTGCCAGGCCCAATGCAAATAATTACCAGGGCTTACGTGGCTTAGGGAAGACCAGCACGTGGTGTTTGCCCTGGAGCAACTGCCCCGTGATATTCGGAAGGTGGGCTGACCGGTTCTTCAAGAAGTGTGTAGTTTCCTGATGATGTGTCCCCGCGTGGGGAGCACGTGGAGTCCGTGGGGAAGACGCGTGATTTTTCCTCGTGCCAGGTAGTGGCCTGCCTGACTGCAGAGAGTGCTGAACGTGCCCGACAGGGAGGAGGATTGGGCCTTGTTGGGCCTCCCGAATGTGACACTGGGTTGGGCTTGCCCGACTGTGGGGCATGTATTGGCCCAATCCAGAACAACAACCAATTTACAAATGAACAAAAATTTGTTGTTCGTGATCATATGCTCAAATGGATTCATATGAAGGCTTTTAAATTGGGGCTAAACATTGTCATCGAAAGGTCAACTAATAGTTCTGATAGAAGACTTGCATTTGTGACACTAAGATGCGAAAGAAGTGGAAAGTACACAATTCTTATCAAGAAGTTGAAACGAGATGACATAAGTTCGAGGAAATGTGTGTGTCTTTTTAAGTTGTGTGGATACCTTTTGGCAAATGATAAATTGATATTTAATGTGATTTGTGGTAAACATAATCATGACATGTGTCACAAGTTAGTCTGTCTTCCCATTGTGTGTCGCCTTATTCCCTGAAAAGAAGGAAACCATTTTTGATATGACATTGAACATGGTGCAGCACAAAATCATACTTGCAACTTTGAAACAAAAAAGATCTCAAAATATCTCAAATATCAAGCAAGTATACAATTTTCGTGCCCGAAATAAAAAGGCGATAATATGGGATATACCTAAAATGAAACAATTGTTGAAGCTTCTGGATAATAACCATTATGTATCTAGGTACCGACTGTGCAAAGATGGAGAAACCATTTGAGATATATTTTGGACTCATCTTGATTTCATAAAGTTGTTCAACACATTTCCATTGTACTCATTATTGATTCATCATACAAAACCGACAAGTACATGGTTCCATTATTGGAAATTATTAGTGTTACTTCTACTGAAAGTCTTTTCCGCTGGGTTTGCATTTTTGGAAAGCGAAAAAGAGGATAATGTTATTTGGGCTTTAGATGTGTGCCAGGCAATGTTGAAGGATAAAGAAAACACGATAAATGTCATTGTCATTGATCGCGATACTGCATTGATGAATTCAATTGCAAATGTGTTTCCTACATGATATGCATTAATTTGTAGGTATCACATCATAAAGAATGTGAGAAGTAAACTTAAGCCTGTAGTAGGGACCAAACATATAAAGGGTGAAGATGATAAAATGGTCAAAGTCAGTGTGATACTAGAAAGAATAATATATGCCTAGAATGTTATAATAAATTCTTCTACAAAAGAGTTATATACTGATTGTGTTATACTTTTTAAGAAGGTGTGTGAAAAATATCCGCATTTCTTGAAATATGTTGAAAGTACAATTCTAGACAAGGTGAAGGAGGAGATTGATTATGCTTGGACCGACCATGTTAGACACTTCAGAAATAACAAATAATCGAGTTGAGGCTATCCATGTTACATTGAAGAATTGGTTGGGAAATAGTAAAGGTGATTTGTGTAGAGTTTGGGACTCTGCAAAACAAATGATCCAAAATCAGCATAATGAGATATATACATCATCTTGTCATAACATTACAGTGTTAGAGCACAGATTTAGAGGCAAGAATCTTTATTCACAGTTGGCAGGTAATATATCTCGAGCGGGATTGGACTTTATTTTTCACAAAGCCAAACGAGTTAAGAAAGTAGGTTCAGATAGCTCAAAGTGTTGTTGTACAATTAGGAAGGCGTACAGTCTTCCATGTCCTTGTTTAATTTCAAATAAGTTGAAACTTGATAGCCCAATACTAATTGACGAGGTTTACACCAACTGGAAAAAAAGATCCATTTTGATGATGATGGTGTGATGAAGGATAATAAATCTATCTTGACCGAATATGAAGTGATTCAAGAGATATTTTTGAAAGCCGATGACAATAAGAAACTCCACATCAAAGAGAAACTAAGGAAGATCGTCTATCTAGAAACCACAAATTTAAAACCACCGTTGCAACCGGTAAAAGCAAAAGGTGCTCCTAAGAAGTTCAAAACAATATCGAGTGATAGCTCAACGATACAATCACCTTCCTATTTAGAACATGTTGACAAACTTTTATGGACTCTCCAACTTCAAAATCTCAACAACAGTGTTTTCAAAGGTGTTCGCTTTAGCAAACCATCCCTACATCACATTTACCAAAAATAAAATACATCGAAGAGATTTTGTTTTTTATGCACAAATACTTTGAGTGGATTGTAAATGTTGAGGGTGACAACAACTGCGGTTATCGAACTGTTTTGACTTTGCTTGGTAAAGGAGAGGAGAATCATACACTTGTCAGCCAACAACTTATCAAAAGTTGAAGGCACATAAAGAATCATACACAACTCTATACAAGAAAAAAACATTTTTATAAAATTCATGAATCTCTTATTCCTTGTCTTAGTGGTCCGACACCAGAGAAAAAATGGATGTGATTTCCTGAACGGATCATCTTATATCAAGTGTATATAATGTGGTGTGTATTGACTTAACAAGACACAGTTTCTCAGAAAAAAAATTATCACTTCACAGTGCCCCATCTCAAAATCTAATCGATCAATTATATGTATTTGGTGGCTTTCTAAGTCACTGCATTTTGTTCAAGTTTATTTTTAATCGAGATGTCCTATACCACTGACATCAACCGATTGGGCAAATCATTCAACATAGGAAGCTGGAACTTGGTCGGATCATTTTTTTGTATAGGATGCAATAACTCACCAAGTTGAACGAGATTGAAAGAAATTCAAATAAACAAAAGTTAAAGGCATAACCATCCATAGATATAGATTTAGTCGGAGACACATGTTTTGATTCATTTTATTTTTTCTTCAACAATGTATTTACATGGTTAGACATATTTTGTATATAATGTTGGATTAATATTAATGATGTAGACTGTATACATTTTCATACATTTTAATGTATATTTCAATTTCCCAAAATTTTCACCATTTTTGTGTTTTATAACGGATTTTGTTTCTATAACAGGTTCTGTGTGAACAATTTGGGGTGAATCAGAAAATACATTTATGGACGCACCCCATTTAAAAAAATACTAATAGATATTTATTCAAAAATGCATTTGCGGACTCACCCCATATTATTAAAAAAATGATAGCAGAGGTTTTTCCAGACTCACCCTAATTTTAATAAAATGAAACATGGTGTATTCATAAGCACATCTCTGAAATATCTTCTGAGAGAATATTGAATTTCTAAGGTTCATATTGGTCTAAAACATGTATAAATATGGGTGTCACTATATGTGTTAGCATAAACACACAAAATGTCTCAATATGCATATCTCGCTTTTGTATACTTCAATGGCGAGAAACCTACTCTTCAATTTAGGTTCTTAGAGATCACTTGTTTTCTCAATCTAAAATCAATACTAAAACAATCAAAGAGTTGTGAAGCTCTGTTATCATTCACTCTCGATTGACAATGTAGGGAAGATATAGTTCAACTAGCTTGAACTGAAGATGGACGAGGATTTAATTGTTACATGAAGTACATTTCACCGTTACGAAACTAAAAGTCTGATCAAGGTGGATGGAAAGATTGCGAGGTCGACCGAATATATTCAAAAGATGTTAAAACTTACTGCTTAATGATGAAACATATTGTTAGATTTATGTTAACAATTATTTATGTAATGTTTCATTTTTAACGAGCTAACTATCTAATCGACTCTCGAACTTTTTTCGAGTCAACTCGATTCGTTGAGCCCTATATCTAACCAATGTGCTAATTTTATCCAAAATAAATTTAAGTGCTAATTTAATATTCTTAAAAAGATATAAAGATTTTGAAATCAACAATTTGAATAAAAGAATGGTCCTAGATAAAATATTATGATGATAATTGATCAATGTAGCCGATCTTTCATTTAGTAGAATAAAGTTTGATTATTTTGTATGTTTATTTTATAATTTATTTGAATAATATAATTTATAAGTTATAGAAAATGATGTAATTTAATTAAGAGTGTAATTAAAAAAATACTAATACCTTTGAAATTTTAAAAAACAATCTTATAAACAAACGATAAACAAAAAATAAAAAAAAAAAGTTTAAAAATAGAAGTAGTATTTTTTGATAAAAACTAAGAAGTATTAATGTGGTTTTTTTTTAGAATAACCATGTTATTCATAAAAAATACAAGAATAACATATGGTTCAAAAGAAATACCAAACTGTCGTATTTTGAAAAAAAACCAACCTGCAGGAGCCAAATCATTTGGCGACTCAGGCAAAGTGAATGAGACAAGCCAAATCATTTGGCGACTCAGGTCAATTTTACGTGCCCTAATTTTAAATAGAGGCGCCATACCATATGGCGCCTCAGGGCAATGTATTTTTTTAAAAAGACATTTATTTGTTTTTTTTAAGTTATAATTAAAAAATTTTTAATTGTTACATACAGTACTCCACGTGTCTATAAATAAGACTGCACCCTCATTTGATTCTCCACAACAATTAGCACCAATATCCTCAACTCTCCCCAACCAATATCCTCAACTCTCCCCAACCAATATCCTAATCTCCCCCCACTATGTCTGAGTGGTTAAATCGGTGTCCATCATTGTAACGCCCCGATTTGTTTAATTCTATTTATTTATTTCATTTATGTGAATTTTGTGAAATGTGTGAATTTATTGTATTTTACCTGCTAATTGAGCTAATTGATTAATTTCTCTGATAGATAAAATATTTGCATTAAATTATAATTTCTTTTCAACTTTTATTTCCTGAAATATATTTCATCGGTATGTTTATGTTTTATCGCATTTTGAGAGCGTTTGAGAGATATTTGAGCTGAGGGGTATTTTGGTCTTTTTGGGGGTAGATATTTTTATAAAAAGAAAGAAAAGAGAGAAAAGATAGTAAGGAAAAGAAAAAGAAAGAAAAGAAAAGAGAAGAGAAGAGAAAAGAGAGGAAAGAAAAGGGAGAAGAGGAAAAGTGGAAAAATCGACATAACTCCGTTTCAAGCGCGAATAATCGGGTAAGGGTGAGAAGTTTCGATTATATCTTGCTTGTATATGTATATGTGTGTGATTGTGTGAATGTTTCCTTGTTTTTCCATAGTTTTCCATTCTAGGTTGAAATGAGAAAAATGGTTAGAAATCGATGTTTTTACGGACGAAAGTCGGAATAAATTGCGTAGTAGAGTCGTGTGATGTTGGGTCGTGTTTTAGTGTGATCATTTGATTGAATTAAGTCGAATTTGTAACTTTTGCGTTTTGATATATATCGATGTTTTTGTGCAAATTGATGTTGTGATCGAGTAAGAGTGTTTGGATATGTCTGGTAACATTGGTATAGGTTGATATTTAATCGGGAATGGTTGTTTGTGTGTTTTCAAGTGATTTTGATCGAGTTTGGAATTGGGTTAAATTGATAAAACTATGTTTCAAAATATTTCAAATGTGGAAAATGTGTTGGATGGCTTTTAATGGTGAAAATATTGTAGTACGTCGAATTCTGAGATCACAGCTTTTTACGGAATCGAAAACGGATGTCCAGAAGTCTAAAAATGGTGTTTTTAAGGCTGAAACCGCAACAGGTTTCGCCCTCAGCGCGCAGCCTGCGCGATCAGCGCGGTCTGGGCAAAAATGAAAAATTTCAAAACTTCAAAAATTCATAACTTTTGATCCGTAAGTCCGTTTTGGTCCCCGTTCGAAGCGTTGGAAAGCTAATGAAATATTCTTTCTATTAAAAATTGGTTGGAGGTCAGTAGATGATTTATTTAAGTTGTGGTTTTGAAAAAGAGTTGGTTTGTCGGATTTTTACCGTCGTATTGGTGTGCGAATGATGTGTTATCATGCTATATGCTTTTGATATGTAACGCATAGCTGGTGTGCTGTTATATGGCGTGAATATATGTGATGAAATGTTGTGCATGATTGATACGCATTGGTGACGGATGTATGATATTTGAATGATGTTGTTTTGTCGACTTTTGTCGTTGTCATTGTGTGTAATTGATGTGTATCATGCAATGTGTTGTTGATATGGATATTGTATGACTTGTGTGCTGTTGTGAAATGAAAATGCACGTGATACATGTTGTGATGATGATTTGTGGCCTAAGGGCAGGAAAATGCAATGTGTGGTATTTGATGATATATGCATGATTGTGGATGTGTATACGTGTGCATTGAATGTCATGAGTCATTGTATGCCAAGCATCATGATATGCATCTTGTGATCGTGTGCCCATGTGGGGTGTGAGCGATCGGATCGTGTACCCGTGTGAGGTGTGAGCGATCTATAAACGTCGTGTGCCCATGTGGGGTGTGAGCGACGGATTGGTTCCAGAGGGAATCCGCTATAACGTCGTGTGCCCATGTGGGGTGTGAGCGATGATTATAGACGATCGTGTGCCCATGTGGGGTGTGAGCGATCGGGTCGTGTGCCCGTGTGGGGTGTGAGCGATCCATAAACGTCGTGTGCCCGTGTGGGGTGTGAGCGACGGGGAACATCGTATGCCCGACGGGGTGTTACAGTGATGTAACGAGCGATGGTTCCAGCAGAGTTCCTGAGTGAACTCGTGATGAGAAACATTGGAAGTCGGTACCGCATGGCATTTGCATAGAGTCGTTGTGTCGGTCTCTGTGCATTTGCATAAATCATGGATCCATTATGTGTGGAAAATCATGATTTGATTGATTATGTGTGTGAATTGTGAATGGATGCATTATGTGTGGAAAATCGTGAATGGATTGACTATGTGTTAAGTTTGTGATAACATTTGTGAATTGATGTGCATATGTGATAAATGCATGAATTGTGGATAATATGAAATATGTATAGACATCCTATGTGATGTGGTGATGTGTTTCCATATGTCATAACTTTGGTGTGTATTATGTTGGTATAATTGATATATGTTATATGTATTGTATGTGATGCTTGTGGTGAGAAAAACTATGCATGTGAATTGTTATGTGTTTTTGCATATTATTATGCAATCTTGGTTTAGTTGATATTTCTCACCCTTCTGCTGTGGTTTGTTGCTCTATGAGGCAATTGCAGATTAGTAGTCTTGGAGGCTTTTGTGAAGATTAGTTCTCCGTTCTGTTGTCGGTCTTAGTGTCTGCTCTGATACGTAGCACGGGAGTCGGGGAACGATTATATATATATATATATATATGTATACATTTGTTGAATGTATTTTGTAGCACCTTTGTATATATAGTTGATGTTCTAAAATGATTTATTTTGTAAAACCAGTCAGTTATGGATCTTTCCGCTTTATTCCATAATTGACCTTTCCCTTTAGATGGAAAAAGTTTCCCCTTGGAGGGTATTCTATTTTATGCTATGTATCAAATTTATGAGCAGAGATTGTATTTTCTTTCTTTAAATGTGGCATCCTTGTTTCTGTCGGAAAAATAAATTTTTAGTTACTCTGATTTTATTTATGTATTATTTATTCGCGATGGGAATTGGGGTGTTACATTAGTGGTATCAGAGCAGGTCGGTCCGTTCGGCCAAGTTGTTGAGTCAATTGGTGTGACAGTTGAATACTGTCGGTGTTGGTAGTCCCTTAGTACATGATATGTGTGTGAAACACTGTCAGTACTTTCTGGGTTTTCTATTCCGTTGTCTGTAGGAGTTAGAATGAGATAAGTGGGGGAGAAGCTGGAACTTCTCCTGGTTGCTTCAGTTGTGTGCCGTTGGTTGCAAGATTGTAAGTGCTCTTTGGCCAGTGTGGTTCTCGGTTCCGGAGGGAATGCGGAGGTAAGGTTTATGTCAACTAAGGATTTGTGCCTTAGGTAGTTTTGTGCACGAGATGCAGGCAATGCTATTATAGTTTGGTAAAGACGGTTTATGCCCCATCATGATTGTCGGCTGTCTATTGACAAATTGAGGAACTGATCACCCTTAATCTCTTATTGATAGCAGACAGGAATTATGTTGGATGGAATAGACGTGTCTTTTCGGCTTTGATAGTATGTGCAATGAATTGTTTGGAATTAAGGAAATGATTACGAATTGTTTTGTTGAGTCGATGAAGATTCTTATATCTGAAGGTGAGGCGGATTGGAGGTTTTGGTATGTTGGTCCAGTGGGAAGTCATTGAGAGAGAACGATTGAGTATCGTTAATGGTTATTCTCAGTGAGTGGAGTGTGAACTCAAATTTGACGAAGGTAAGGATTTGAGGTTTGGACCTGCTAAGTAAGTAGAAGAACTTTTAGGACGTGAAACTAAGATGTTGTAGTGTTTGTGATGATAGTTTTCTAGAGATTGGCAGAAAGGCCACAGTGATGGGCTGCCAGTGGTGCGTGATTTTCAGATGGAATATTGGATGTTAGCATTTGAAGTACCCGGACTGGAAGAGCAGTTGGAAGATTTACTAGAAAGGAGAATTGTGAGGCCAAGTGTACCGTCTTGGAGAGCTCCAGTATTGTAAGTAATCAAAAAGGAGGAATGATTGAACAAAAAAACAAGCATGATGTGTATAATGGTATTGAGACTTTGGAAAGCGAAACTTAGAGTTCTGGTGAGGTTTGGAGTCTTTGGAGTTTTAGAGCATTAATGAAAATCTTGAGAAAACCCTTATGTGTGGATGTAATATTGATATTAAGAGTTCCTTTTGTTGGGTTGTTGATACTTGTTTTGCTGTTTGGAATTGATTTGAGATGAAAATGGTGAATTTTGGGAAGGAAGGTCGAAGGGTTTATTTTTCTGAAGATCGCAGTGCCCGCTCAGCGCGCAGATGCCCGCTCAGCGCGGTCTGCAGAATTTGGAACCTCTCCAACCCGAGAGCAGCGCGCTCAGCGCAGGGCGGAGCCCGCTTAGCGCGATCTGGGACTTCAAAAATAAAACTTGTTTCTTTTTCTAAAGTCCATAACTTTTGATTCGCAACTCGGACTGAGATGTTCTTTCTTGTAAAATGGTGTTGAGATTTAGTGGCCGATTTGATTGTGTCGTGAATTTGGATATGTTCTTAGTGTTTTTAATTGAGAATATTCGGATCTGTTATAAACTCAGAGGAAGAACATGTAGAGTGTTTGAGAATTGGATTACAAGTGTTGAAAGGAGACAAAGTGTTATGCTAAGTTATTCAAGTGAGAATTTTGGTTCAAAAGGTTAGTTTTCCTGGATATGTTATTTCTGATGATAGTATGGTTATGGATCCATCGAAAGTGGATGTAGTTCTACAGGAGAGGCTGCGAAGTTGGTTAAGGTGATTGGAAGCTTTTTGGACTTTAGTTGGTTATTACCGGTGGTTATTGGAGACTTTGCTAAGTTCGTACTTCGGTTATCTCAGTTGACTTGCAAAGGGTGAGTCGTTTGTTTTGGATGTTCGTTGTGAGTAAGTTTTGGTGAGCTAAAGTAGAAGTTGTCTATGGCTTCAAATTTGATTCTGTGTGATCCTACCAAACCGTTGGCGAAGTATTGCGAGGTGTCTTTGATGAGTTTAGTCGGGGTGTTAATGCAAGATGGTTAAGTCGTGGCTTATGCTTTACGACAATTGAGGATTCATAGAAGGGTCTAACCTATTCTGGAATTGGAATTGGTAGCGGTTGTATTGTGTTGGAAATTTGGAGGTATTATCTTTATGGTTCTAGGTTTGAAGTATTTGGTCATCGCGAGAGTTCAGAGTACCTGTTTGGTCGAAAGGAATATAGTACGAGACAGCGAGGATGGTTGGAATTTGTGATGAGTTATGCCTTTAGCTGGAGTTATCCTATTGGTAAAGTTAATGTTGTGCGGGATGAGTTAAGTCGAAAGTTTTTATACATGTCTGTTTTGATGGTTTAAGAGTGGGAACTTTTGGGAGAATTTAGAGATTTGGGTTGGTGTGTGAATTGACATATGATAGTGTGAAGTGGGGAATATTAAAATGGAACAGTGATTTTTGGCGAATATGAGAAAGAGTTAGACTTTGGACGTGGAATTGGTAGTTTTGATGGTTACGAGTAATTAGAGTACGCAGCAAAAGTGTGATATGGCACAATTCGTATATGCGTGTGTGACTTATAAGAGTTTATAGGTTGAACATTGGAAACATGTAGGAATGATGAGACCTTGGGACGTTTCAGAATGGAAGTGTTAGGTGGAAGGTTTAAATATTATTCAGGGGCTACTATGTAGATGGATGTTTTGGTTATATGTTCGATTGGTGGAGCGTAGCATTGTTGTAAGGTTGTGTGACAAGGATGTTTGATATTCTGGTTTTGTTGATGTTGTTGAGACGATGTGGTGTCGTGGAACTTTACGTTCTTGTTTGTGTTGTGGTCTCGGTTCCATGGTGCTGGTTTGAGTGCGAGTAGCTAATTCCGGTGTGTGTTCGTAACTTGGGTATTCCTTGAGTTGTGAGTTGGTCGTCAAGTGCATTGTATGGGCTTTGCCTCTTGTCGTTGTAGTGGTCGTCGTGTCGTGTTGTTGTTAGCAGGGTGGTTTGTCAGTTTGTGTTATTCGTGGTGTGCCTAGTGTTGGCATGTTAGTTGGTTAGTCGGATGCGAGAGTCGTATCCCGAGTTGTTTGTATCGGTTATATTTTCGAGGACGAAAATGTCTAAGTGGGGGAGAATTGTAACGCCCCGATTTGATTAATTCTATTTATTTATTTCATTTATGTGAATTTTGTGAAATGTGTGAATTTATTGTATTTTACCTACTAATTGAGCTAATTGGTTAATTTCTCTGATAGATAAAATATTTGCATTAAATTATAATTTCTTTTCAACTTTTATTTCCTGAAATATATTTCATCGGTATGTTTATGTTTTATCGCATTTCGAGAGCATTTGGGAGATATTTGAGCTGAGGGGTATTTTGGTCTTTTTGGGGGTAGATATTTTTATAAAAAGAAAGAAAAGAGAGAAAAGATAGTAAGGAAAAGAAAAAGAAAGAAAATAAAAGAGAAGAGAAGAGAAAAGAGAGGAAAGAAAAGGGAGAAGAGGAAAAGTGGAAAAATCGACATAACTCCGTTTCAAGCGTGAATAATCGGGTAAGGGTGAGAAGTTTCGATTATATCTTGCTTGTATATGTATATGTGTGTGATTGTGTGAATGTTTCCTTGTTTTTCCATAGTTTTCCATTCTAGGTTGAAATGAGAAAAATGGTTAGAAATCGATGTTTTCACGGACGAAAGTCGGAAAAAATCGCGTAGTAGAGTCGTGTAATGTTGGGTCGTGTTTTAGTGTGATCGTTTGATTGAATTGAGTCGAATTTGTAACTTTTGCGTTTTGATATATATATATCGATGTTTTTGTGCAAATTGATGTTGTTATCGAGTAAGAGTGTTTGGATATGTCTGGTAACATTGGTATAGGTTGATATTTAATCGGGAATGGTTATTTGTGTGTTTTCGAGTGATTTTGATCGAGTTTGGAATTGGGTTAAATTGATAAAACTATGTTTCAAAATATTTCAACCGTGGAAAATGTGTTGGATGGCTTTTAATGGTGAAAATATTGTAGTACGTCGAATTCTGAGATCGCAGCTTTTTACGGAATCGAAAACGGATGTCCGGAAGTCAAAAAATGGTGTTTTTAAGGCTGAAATCGCAGTAGGTTTCGCGCTCAGTGCGCAGGCTGCGCGCTCAGCGCGGTCTGGGCAAATATGAAAAATTTTAAAACTTCAAAAATTCATAACTTTTGATCCGTAAGTCCGTTTTGGTCCCCGTTCGAAGCGTTGGAAAGCTAATGAAATATTCTTTCTATTAAATATGGGTTAGAGGTCAGTAGATGATTTATTTAAGTTGTTGTTTTGAAAAAGTGTTGGTTTGTCAGATTTTTACCGTCGTATTGGTGTGCGAATGACGTGTTATCATGCTATATGTTTTTGATATGTAACGTATAGCTGGTGTGCTGTTATATGGCGTGAATATATGTGATGAAATGTTGTGCATAATTTATACGCATTGGTGACGGATGTATGATATTTGAATGATGTTGTTTTGTCGACTTTTGTCGTTGTTATTGTGTGTAATTGATGTGTATCATGCAATGTGTTGTTGATATGGATATTGTATGACTTGTGTGCTGTTGTGAAATGAAAATGCACGTGATACATGTTGTGATGATGATTTGTTGCCTAAGGGCAGGAAAATGCAATGTGTGGTATTTGATGATATATGCATGATTGTGGATGTGTATACGTGTGCATTGAATGTCATGAGTCATTGTATGCCAAGCATCATGATATGCATCTTGTGATCGTGTGCCTGTGTGGGGTGTGAGCGATCGGATCGTGTGCCTGTGTGGGGTGTGAGCGATCCATAAACGTCGTGTGCCCATGTGGGGTGTGAGCGACGGATTGGTTCCAGAGGGAATTCGCTATAACGTCGTGTGCCCATGTGGGGTGTGAGCGATGATTATAGACGATTGTGTGCCCATGTGGGGTGTGAGCGATCGGGTCGTGTGCCCGTGTGGGGTGTGAGCGATCCATAAACGTCGTGTGCTCGTGTGGGGTGTGAGCGACGGGGAACATCGTATGCCTGACGGGGAGTTACAGTGATGTAACGAGCGATGGTTCCAGCAGAGTTCCTAAGTGAACTAGTGATGAGAAATATTGGAAGTCGGTACCGCATGGAATTTGCATAGAGTCGTTGTGTCGGTCTCTATGCATTTGCATAAATCATGGATGCATTATGTGTGGAAAATCATGATTTGATTGATTATGTGTGAGAATTGTGAATGGATGCATTATGTGTGGAAAATCATGAATGGATTAACTATGTGTTAAGTTTGTGATAGAATTGGTGAATTGATGTGCATATGTGATAAATGCATGAATTGTGGATAATATGAAATATGTATAGACATGCTTTGTGATGTGGTGATGTGTTTCCATATGTCATAACTTTGGTGTGTATTATGTTGGTATAATTGATATATGCTATATGTATTGTATGTGATGCTTGTGGTGAGAATAACTATGCATGTGAATTGTTATGTGTTTTTGCATATTATTATACAATCTTGGTTTAGTTGTTATTTCTCACCCTTCTGCTGTGGTTTGTTGCTCTATGAGGCAATTACAGATTAGTAGTCTTGGAGGCTTTTGTGAAGATTAGTTCTCCGTTCTGTTGTCGGTCTTGGTGTCTGCTTTGATACGTAGCACGGGAGTCGGGGAACGATTATATATATATATATATATATATATATATATATATATATATATGTATACATTTGTTGAATGTATTTTGTAGCACCTTTGTATATATAGTTGATGTTCTAAAATGATTTATTTTGTAAAACCAGTCGGTTATGGATCTTTCCGCTTTATTCCATAATTGACCTTTCCCTTTAGATGGAAAAAGTTTCCCCTTGGAGGGTATTCTATTTTATGCTATGTATCAAATTTATGAGCAGAGATTGTATTTTCTTTCTTTAAATGTGGCATCCTTGTTTCTGTCAGAAAAATAAATTTTTAGTTACTCTGATTTTATTTATGTATTATTTATTCGTGATGGGAATTGGGGTGTTACATTAGTGGTATCAGAGCAGGTCGGTCCGTCCGGCCAAGTTGTTGAGTCAGTTGGTGTGACAGTTGAATACTGTCGGTGTTGGTTGTCCCTTAGTACATGATATGTATGTGAAACACTGTCAGTACTTTCTGGTTTTTCTATTCCGTTGTCTGAAGGAGTTAGAATGAGATAAGTGGGGGAGAAGCTGGAACTTCTCTAGGTTGCTTCAGTTGTGTGTCGTTGGTTGCAAGATTGTAAGTGCTCTTTGGCTAGTGTGGTTCCCGGTTCTGGAGGGAATGCGGAGGTAAGGTTTATGTCAACTAAGGATTTGTGCCTTAAGTTGTTTTGTGCACGAGATGCAGGCAATGCTATTATAGTTTGGTAAAGAAGATTTATGCCCCATCATGATTGTCGGCTGTCTATTGACAAATTGAGGAACTGATCACCCTTAATTTCTTGTTGATAGCAGACAGGAATTATGTTGGATGGAATAGACGTGTCTTTTCGGCTTTGATAGTATGTGCAATGAATTGTTTGGAATTAAGGAAATGATTATGAATTATTATGTTGAGTCGATGAAGATTCTTATATCTGAAGGTGAGGCAAATTAGAGGTTTTGGTATGTTGGTCCAGTGGGAAGTCATTGAGAGAGAATGATTGGGTATCGTTAATGGTTGTTCTCAGAGAGTGGAGTGTGAACTCAAATTTGAAGAAGGTAAGGATTTGAGGTTTGGACCTGCTAAGTAAGTAGAAGAACTTTTAGGACGTGAACCTAAGATGTTGTAGTGTTTGTGATGATAGTTTTCTAGAGATTGGCAGAAAGGCCACAATGATGGGCTGCCAGTGGTGCGTGATTTTCAGATGGAATATTGGATGTTAGCACTTGACGTACCCGGACTGGAAGAGCAGTTGGAAGATTTACTAGAAAGGAGAATTGTGAGGCCAAGTGTATCGTCTTGGAGAGCTCCAGTATTGTAAGTAATCAAAAAGGAGGAACGATTGAACGGAATAACAAGCATGATGTGTATAATGGTATTGAGACTTTGGAAAGCGAAACTTAGAGTTCTGGTGAGGTTTGGAGTCTTTGGAGTTTTAGAGCATTAATGGAAATCTTGAGAAAACCCTTATGTGTGGAAGTAATATTGATATTAAGAGTTCCTTTTGTTGGGTTGTTGATACTTGTTTTGCTGTTTGGAATTGATTTGAGATGAAAATGGTGAATTTTGGGAAGGTAGGTCGAAGGGTTTATTTTTCTGAAGATCGCAGTGCCCGCTCAGCGCGCAGATGCCCGCTCAGCACGGTATGCAGAATCTTGAACCTCTCCAACCCGAGAGCAGCGCGCTCAGCGCGGGGCGGAGCCCGCTTAGTGCGATCTGGGACTTCAAAAATAAAACTTGTTTCTTTTTCTAAAGTCCATAACTTTTGATTCGCAACTCGGACTGAGATGTTCTTTCTTGTAAAATGGTGTTGAGATTTAGTGGCCGATTTGATTGTGTTGTGAATTTGGATATGTTCGTAGTGTTTTTAATTGAGAATATTCGGATCTGTTATAAACTCAGAGGAAGAACATGTAGAGTGTTTGAGAATTGGATTGCAAGTGTTGAAAGGAGACAAAGTGTTATGCTAAGTTATTCAAGTGAGAATTTTGGTTGAAAAGGTTAGTTTTTCTGGATATGTTATTTCTGATGATAGTATGGTTATGGATCCATCGAAAGTGGATGTAGTTCTACAGGAGAGGCTGCGAAGTTGGTTAAGGTGATTGGAAGCTTTTTGGACTTTAGTTGGTTATTACCGCTGGTTATTGGAGACTTGGCTAAGTTCGTACTTCGGTTATCTTAGTTGACTTGCAAAGGGTGAGTTGTTTGTTTTGGATGTTCGTTGTGAGTAAGTTTTGGTGAGCTAAAGTAGAAGTTGTCTATGGCTTCAATTTTGATTCTGTGTGATCCTACCAAACCGTTGGCGAAGTATTGCGAGGTGTCTTTGATGAATTTAGTCAGGGTGTTAATGCAAGATGGTTAAGTCGTGGCTTATGCTTTATGACAATTGAGGATTCATAGAAGGGTCTAACCTATTCTGGAATTGGAATTGGTAGCGGTTGTATTGTGTTGGAAATTTGGAGGTATTATCTTTATGGTTCTAGGTTCGAAGTATTTGGTCATCGCGAGAGTTCACAGTACCTGTTTGGGCGAAAGGAATATAGTACGAGACAGCGAGGATGGTTGGAATTTGTGATGAGTTATGCCTTTAGCTGGAGTTATCCTATTGGTAAAGTTAATGTTGTGCGGGATGAGTTAAGTCGAAAGTTTTTATACATATCTGTTTTGATGGTTAAAGAGTGGGAACTTTTGGGAGAATTTAGAGATTTGGGTTGGTGTGTGAATTGACATCTGATAGTGTGAAGTGGGGAATATTAAAATGGAACAGTGATTTTTGGCGAATATGAGAAAGAGTTAGACTTTGGACGTGGAATTGGTAGTTTTGATGGTTACGAGTAATCAGAGTACGCAGCGAAAGTGTGATATGGCACAATTCGTATATGCGTGTGTGACTTATAAGAGTTTATAGGTTGAACATTAGAAACATGTAGGAATGATGAGACCTTGGGACGTTTTAGAATGGAAGTGTTAGGTGGAAGGTTTAAATATTATTCAGGGGCTACTATGTAGATGGATGTTTTGGTTATATGTTTGATTGGTGGAGCGTAGCATTGTTGTAAGATTGTGTGACAAGGATGTTTGGTATTCTGGTTTTGTTGATGTTGTTGAGACGATGTGGTGTCGTGGAACTTTACGTTCTTGTTTGTGTTGTGGTCTCAGTTCCATGGTGCTGGTTTGAGTGCGAGTAGCTAATTCCGGTGTGTGTTCATAACTTGGGTATTCCTTGAGTCGTGAGTTGGTCGTCAAGTGCATTGTATGGGCTTTGCATCTTGTCGTTGTAGTGGTCGTCGTGTCGTGTTGTTGTAGTAGTTGTTGTTAGCAGGGTGGTTTGTCAGTTTGTGTTATTCGTGGTGTGCCTAGTGTTGGCATGTTAGTTGGTTAGTCGGATGCGAGAGTCGTATCCCGAGTTGTTTGTATCGGTTATATTTTCGAGGACGAAAATGTCTAAGTGGGGGAGAATTGTAACGCCCCGATTTGTTTAATTCTATTTATTTATTTCATTTATGTGAATTTTGTGAAATGTGTGAATTTATTGTATTTTACCTGCTAATTGAGCTAATTGGTTAATTTCTCTGATAGATAAAATATTTGCATTAAATTATAATTTCTTTTCAACTTTTATTTCCTGAAATATATTTCATCGGTATGTTTATGTTTTATCGCATTTCGAGAGCGTTTGGGAGATATTTGAGCTGAGGGGTATTTTGGTCTTTTTGGGGGTAGATATTTTTATAAAAAGAAAGAAAAGAGAGAAAAGATAGTAAGGAAAAGAAAAAGAAAGAAAAGAAAAGAGAAGAGAAGAGAAAAGAGAGGAAAGAAAAGGGAGAAGAGGAAAAGTGGAAAAATCGACATAACTCCGTTTCAAGTGCGAATAATCGGGTAAGGGTGAGAAGTTTCAATTATATCTTGCTTGTATATGTATATGTGTGTGATTGTGTGAATGTTTTCTTGTTTTTCCATAGTTTTCCATTCTAGGTTGAAATGAGAAAAATGGTTAGAAATCGATGTTTTCACGAACGAAAGTCGGAATAAATCACGTAGTAGAGTCGTGTGATGTTGGGTCGTGTTTTAGTGTGATCGTTTGATTGAATTGAGTCGAATTTGTAACTTTTGCATTTTGATATATATCGATGTTTTTGTGCAAATTGATGTTGTGATCGAGTAAGAGTGTTTGGATATGTCTGGTAACATTGGTATAGGTTGATATTTAATCGGGAATGGTTATTTGTGTGTTTTCGAGTGATTTTGATCGAGTTTGGAATTGGGTTAAATTGATAAAACTATGTTTCAAAATATTTCAACCGTGGAAAATGTGTTGGATGGCTTTTAATGGTGAAAATATTGTAGTACGTCGAATTCTGAGCTCGCAGCGTTTTACGGAATCGAAAACGGATGTCCGGAAGTCAAAAAATGGTGTTTTTAAGGCTGAAATCGCAGCAGGTTTCGCGCTCAGTGCGCAGGCTGCGCGCTCAGCGCGGTCTGGGCAAAAATGAAAATTTTCAAAACTTCAAAAATTCATAACTTTTGATCCGTAAGTCCGTTTTGGTCCCCGTTCGAAGCGTTGGAAAGCTAATGAAATATTATTTCTATTAAATATGGGTTGGAGGTCAGTAGATGATTTATTTAAGTTGTGGTTTTAAAAAAGTGTTGGTTTGTCAGATTTTTACCGTCGTATTGGTGTGCGAATGATGTGTTATCATGCTATATGCTTTTGATATGTAACGTATAGCTGGTGTGCTGTTATATGGCGTGAATATATGTGATGAAATGTTGTGCATGATTGATACGCATTGGTGACGGATGTATGATATTTGAATAATGTTGTTTTATCGACTTTTGTCATTGTTATTGTGTGTAATTGATGTGTATCATGCAATGTGTTGTTGATATGGATATTGTATGACTTGTGTGCTATTGTGAAATGAAAATGCACGTGATACGTGTTGTGATGATGATTTGTGGCCTAAGGGCAGGAAAATGCAATGTGTGGTATTTGATGATATATGCATGATTGTGGATGTGTATACGTGTGCATTTAATGTCATGAGTCATTGTATGCCAAGCATCATGATATGCATCTTGTGATCGTGTGCCCATGTGGGGTGTGAGCGATCTGATCGTGTGCCCGTGTGGGGTGTGAGCGATCCATAAACGTCATGTGCCCATGTGGGGTGTGAGCGACGGATTGGTTCCAGAGGGAATCCGCTATAATGTCGTGTGCCCATGTTGGGTGTGAGCGATGATTATAGACGATCGTGTGCCTATGTGGGGTGTGAGCGATCGGGTCGTGTGCCCGTGTGGGGTGTGAGCGATCCATAAACGTCATGTGCCCGTGTGGGGTGTGAGCGACGGGGAACATCGTATGCCCGACGGGGAGTTATAGTGATGTAACGAGCGATGGTTCCAGCAGAGTTCCTGAGTGAACTAGTGATGAGAAACATTGGAAGTCGGTACCGCATGGCATTTGCATAGAGTCGTTGTGTCGGTCTCTGTGCATTTGCATAAATCATGGATCCATTATGTGTGGAAAATCATGATTTGATTGATTATGTGTGTGCATTGTGAATGGATGCATTATGTGTGGAAAATCATGAATGGATTGACTATGTGTTAAGTTTGTGATAACATTGGTGAATTGATGTGCATATGTGATAAATGCATGAATTGTGGATAATATGAAATATGTATAGACATGCTATGTGATGTGGTGATGTGTTTCCATATGTCATAACTTTGGTGTGTATTATGTTGGTATAATTGATATATGCTATATGTATTGTATGTGATGCTTGTGGTGAGAATAACTATGCATGTGAATTGTTATGTGTTTTTGCATATTATTATGCAATCTTGGTTTAGTTGATATTTCTCACCCTTCTGCTGTGGTTTGTTGCTCTATGAGGCAATTGCAGATTAGTAGTCTTGGAGGCTTTTGTGAAGATTAGTTCTCCGTTCTGTTGTCGGTCTTAGTGTCTGCTCTGATACGTAGCACGGGAGTCGGGGAACGATTATATATATATATGTATACATTTGTTGAATGTATTTTGTAGCACCTTTGTATATATAGTTGATGTTCTAAAATGATTTATTTTGTAAAACCATTCGGTTATGGATCTTTCCGCTTTATTCCATAATTGACCTTTCCCTTTAGATGGAAAAAGTTTCCCCTTGGAGGGTATTCTATTTTATGCTATGTATCAAATTTATGAGCAGGGATTGTATTTTCTTTCTTTAAATGTGGCATCCTTATTTCTGTCGGAAAAATAAATTTTTAGTTACTCTAATTTTATTTATGTATTATTTATTCGCAATGGGAATTGGGGTGTTACAATCATCATCATCATCGGAGGAACTGCTTCCAAGATTTCCACTTATGAAAAGAAATGCCCTAGTTGTATTCTCAGCAACCAAGCCCCTGATGAAGGTCATACTATGGAACACGCAGACCTTGGAGCATTTGCATAGGGAACTGTATCGCTGGCTAGAAGGAGAATTTGCTGCAGGTGAAAAATCAGGAAGATTGAGAGGCTGGTTGAGAAGTCTAGTCCAAATGGAGTTACTCGTACTTGGAGAAAAGTGAAAAATGATGTTGGTGTCTTATGATGATGTTAACACCAAAGAAAATTAGCTTGATGGTTGTAATATCCTAGATAAGTTGATTCGTTGAGTTGTTTCTTTTGGGTATGTTGTTGTTATTTTCTGATTTGGTATTAGGTTATGTCGTTGTTAATTATTGTTGTTGAGCTATTAAGTTATGCTTGATCCCACATTGGGACACTTGGTACGATTATGTCCTGGCTGACGACACGAACTACATAACCTCACCATTTTGTTTGCTACATCCATCTCCGTTCGAATACGGATGCTGTTAGGGTGACCCTTTTTTTTTTTCTTCGCATCAAATCATTATGCCACACAATTTCGCCTTCGTATGGAGGCCAGTAGTCCTCCCTTGCTACAACCTGAAAGCTAGTGCCGTAGACATTGCATAGAGTAATGACTTAGTGAAGAACAGAGAGATAGTTGGTTGGGTCCAGCCGAGCCTTCGAACATGCTGCTATAACATGGGAGCAAGGCATACGAAATGCCTAAAACTTTCCACAATCACATCAACTCCTATCCAGTTCCACTCGGTAACATCCCCTAGGCCTTCCTTCATTGTGATCAATATACTCTACAACACTGAAGTGACCTTTAGTACGGTCAAAGACCGTGACCACATGTGTGTTGGCTTTGGCAGCTTCAGCCTTCATGAACGTCATTGAACTATTACTAAACACCTACCCAGATTGCAAGACCGAACCCCACTTTGTACGTCTGGTATCAAAAAGTGCGCCGAGCCTAAAATATGTTGACCTCACCAAAGCGGTTATCGGTAGGTTTCAGATGCCCTTGAATACAGAGTTATTGATTCAACGAGGTTTATTGTCATGTGTCCCAATCGCTGCCCATTGTCGTATGCCCTTGTCCATTTCTCTAGTTGAATATTATCAATCCATCTCAATGCATCTGCGTTTGTCAGTCTGATCTCATCAGGGTAGTGTCTGAAGGTAGGCTATGTTAGGGCATAACCCGCGTTAGTAACCTTATTCTTTAGCGTTTTGTTCTTGATCTCCCGCATGAAATTTTGAGCGATGTGTCTAATGCAATACACATGGCTTGAGGGAGGATCCTGCCAACCGTTATCAAGATTGTTGTATGCACTCTCGTTTGATGGGTGCATATCAGAGATCAGACATAAGTTTGGTTGGGGAGCCACGTATTGTCGAATATTTTTTAAGAAAAAACTCTAACCTCCAGCAGTCTCCCCATCAACTAGAGCAAAGGCGATTGGAAAAATGTTGCTGTTGCCATCCAGTGCCACGACCATTAGTAGCGTGCCGTTATATTTCCCGTATAACCATGTTCCATCAATTTGAATGATAGTTTTACAGTATGCAAATCCTTTGATGCATGGTTCAAACGCCCAGAAGAGTCTGTGGAAAATGCCATTTCCACTAACACAATTTCCGTCTGGCGTATACGCCAGCAATGTCTCCAAGATGACAACAGTCCCTGGTGTATAGTGTTTAAGTACCACCTGATATTTTGGAAGTTCTTTGTAAGAGTCCTCCCAATTTCCAAAAATAGTTTCAACCGCCTTAGTCCTAGCTATCCACGTTTTCATGTACGAAGGAGTATAGTTGTATCTTTGAACCATATGCGCGATTATGGTACTCACCTTCAAAGAAGGGTTGTCGCTAATGACTGATAGAATTTCGTTGCATATCAACTGAGAGCTGAGCTTACGATGATCTTGCATTGAATTCGTGATTATACACGTGTGCTCTGGACCCATTGACCCTATCTTCCAGGAATCGCTTCGCTTCCGGAAAGATGCTGTTAATCTAATCGGGCACACCTTGCTACGACAATAGATTTTATACAGAGTCATATTTGTTCGATCGACTCTATAATCTGCATACAACACCATGTGATATTATTTTATAGCTCGGACACAATCTTCTTTAGTACGAAAATTGTCTCCCACTTTTAATACTTTCGTTTGCATGTATGGATTGTAAAAAATATCCATTGATGGTTCGTCTTCGCCTAAGTTGAGTCTTGTCATGTGTTGAGGTGAATAATAAACATGACTGGCTGGTACTAGGTCTTCCTCCTCATTGTTTACCATTTCATCGACAATGTCCTCCGCTTCTTCTTCTTCCTCGTCAATGACATCGACCTCAACTTGTTCGTTGTCGGATTCGTTAAAAACTTGAGAAGATTCAAGTCGTTGAGACAGTTGTTATTGTTGTAACGTAATATATAACTCAATATCATTGAATCCAGAATACTCATGACTGAGAAACATATTACGCACATCATCATCGTCCCGAATCTTTAACTAAAAAAATTTGCATTGCTCTTGCCCGCCAAAAAACAGAGGATTTTTGTAGACGATTTGGCCAACTAGACCACATTGTAATTTATTTTCTAATCTAGATTTCAAATATAAAAAATTTTGATCTTCTATCAATTAAAAACCTAGTGACTTATGTATCTCTAAAATTGAAACCGGTAATGGGACATTCAAACATCTCACCATTGAGATGTGCACTGATCATGTATTATGGTATTTGAACCATAACAAAAACGTTACTAACTCGTGTTTGGAAGAAATGGTTTACAAATTTTAGTGTTTGGAAGAATATGTTAACTAAATGATGTGATCATAAATTGTATGTTTCATGTGTATTAATAGGCGTATAGTTGATACAACTTATGTCTCTTGTACGTTTTAATGCTTCAGAATGTTTTACAGCTAATGTCTTACCAACTTCACTTACAACACATAGATGACTTACAAGACATTAAAGAAAAAAAAAATAAAACCATTGCCTTGCATGCATTATGTGATTCTCTGCGTGACAAGACCACACTTCCACGCCAAGAATCTCACAAGGACTTTATCACTATTATGATTACTTTTTACAAATATTTATCATTTTTATTTTTATTATCGTTATTGTTATTATTATTACTATTATTAAATACTATCACATGTCTCTGCATGACAAGACTACACTACCATGCCAAGAATCTCACAAGACTACACTATTCTTTATCATGTCTATGCATATGCCTATACACTACACTAAAGTCTTACCAACTACACTTATAAGACATTAAAGTTGTAAAAACCAAAACCATTTATTATTATTGCTATTATTATTACCGCTTCACATGTCTTGCATGCATAATTTCTTGTGATTCTCTGCATGACAAGACTACACTACCATGCAAAGACTACACTATTCTTTATCATGCCTACACTATTCTTTATCTCACAAGACTACACTATCTTTAGCACACTCAATCATAAGACTACACTATTCTTGCATGCATCGTGTGATTCTCTGCATGACAAGACTACACTACCATTCCAAGAATCTCACATAGGTTCACATGCAATGCCTACAAGATTCCTTACACGATTCCTTACACAAAGTGCAAGGAAGTTCACCATGCATTTTCATGTGACTCCCCTATTCACATTCTTCACCATTATAAATACATGCTCATCACTTTACAAAATCTTCTCATCCCAACTCTTCTCCTCCACTACAAACTCTTCTCCTCAAATTACAAAATCTTCTCATATTCTCATCCATCATAAACTCTTCTTCTTCATAACAATTATTAAAAAATGTCTCTACTCACGATGGGCAATAATCACAGAGGAACACCTGAAAACGTTGCAGATTTTGTATATGTTTTGCTTTATTTGTTTTGTCTTCTTCCCTTACTTAGATGCATTTTTTTAAAACTAATGTTATTCATATTTTTGTTCAGGAGGTATCAAGGTTTCGTTGTCATGTACATGACTACATACCACACGACCCTTTCATCTAAGATTACCTAGATGCATGTGGCTTTGGTGATTTGATAAAAATCACATCATATTCGCTTGACCACAAATTTATTCTAGCTTTGCTAGAACGTTGGAGGCTAGAGACCCACACATTTCACCTTCCATTCGTTGAATGCACGGTAACACTTCAAGATGTGTATATGTTGCTTGGCCTACACATCGATGGAAAGGCCGTCAACGACAAGGTTAATGTCAATAACCAACTATGCAATGATTTTTTGGGCGCCCCGCTTTGTGTTGAAGCACCTCAGCCAACACGTGATGGTCGACCTAGGGGCCAAGGTATTAACTTAAAATACCTAAGAGACCACTATAACTCTATTATATTAGACGAGGAAT
Organism: Lathyrus tuberosus; assembly: GCA_022829125.1. Lineage (NCBI taxonomy): Eukaryota > Viridiplantae > Streptophyta > Magnoliopsida > Fabales > Fabaceae > Lathyrus > Lathyrus tuberosus. The sequence goes on along the minus strand of JALAZF010000206.1, from coordinate 9,428,559 downwards.
CCGCCGAGTATTACAAGATCATTAAAACTCGGTGTTATTTAATGATCTTATTTGGTCATTTTTTATTTCCAGAAAGTACTAAAAATAGTGTAAATATTATGTATTTACCATTGTTATCCAACATCAACAAAGTGTGCGACTATAGTTAGGGTTCAGCTGTCCTGGCCCATCTCTATAGTTCGTTATGTAAAACTTTAAACAAAGACGCTTGTGCTTTTTATGGCTGCGCCTAAATCCTTCAAGCGTGGGGTTGGTCTAGAATGCCAACACTAACGCCTGTTAACCGGAATCCCTTCACATTTCCCTACGCAAATAAGTAAGCTTAATTTTACTACTCGAACTTGTATCCTTTGATGAAATGTTTATTTGTAACTAAATCATTTGTGTCACATTTTTAGGTGGTCAGTTCCAGGAATGCACTACCAACGAAATCCTAGGAACTATATAATCGTCTACCGCAACCTAATAGATCACATTGGCCCCGACGATGTAATTTTTTCTTAAACTACCATAAATATGTCTAATAAATTACAACACCACACCATTTCTCATTAAATCTTTTGTTCTTGCAGTTTGTCTGGAAGTCGTATGAGGGTCTCGACCAACAGCCCAACGCTGATGATGCTGCAGTGTGGACATCAAAAATACCAATCATTCGGTTCACCATAGTGGAGATGCATCAAAGTGATCGGGTGAAATTGCAGTTCGGAATGCATCAGGATATTCCGGTCGCTTCGACATGTTTTGGAGAGTGGCATCAACGTAGAGTGGATACACAATGGGTTGTGGTTCATTTGATGAACTTTGCAAAAGAGATGTATCAACATTAGGAGAATCGACATCGACACATCTTAGCCGACCCTGTAGTGGAAGGGGCTAGACCAACTCAACAATATATGCTTTGGTTTAGGTCGGTGACAACACCCCAACAATTCCTGGCTGAGCCGACGTATCTGATTGATCTGCGCCAACGTGCTTCTTCCTCACAGCACATGCCCAACATCACACACCGTATTATACCCAACAACCAGGTATACCAACCAAATCAATCTCCCAAAGCCATAATCCTTTCATGCCACCAACCCAGTCACAACAACAAAAGCCTTACCCCTACCGTCAATCCACCTACACCGACCCCACTTATGCCTATAACCCTGACAACTCTTTCGAACCCACCCCAGCCCACCATAGCCCCCCGCAAATGAACACACAATCGTCCTACCACCAACAAACCCACCCACTATTTGACTACCAAACCCCACATCAACCATTGGATCGGTTCCAAAACCCTTTAATGCACCATTTCTGCCAACTATACCGTCTACAACCAAAACTTGGGCATGCAACTGGATTACGGAAGCGTCGTTGGCGGCAGCCCCCGGCTATTGGGGACAGATGCTTCAGAATTTGTCTGATACGCCGGGACCATCTCAACAGATGCCTCTTCCACATGTCAACACGTAAAGGCCAGAGACACCTCAACAAAATCGTGGTAGACCTAGACGCCGCGTAAGAGCCCCAACATGTGGAACCGGTGGACGTTTCGATAGGCACGACCATTAAATTTTTGTTTTCCATCAATTGTACAAATTTTTATATTGTAAACATTGATATATAATTTTTGCTAGCTTTTTTATTTTTATTTTTTTCATTTAATTTATCAATTTCCAAACTAAAATTTTAATTAAAAAAATAAAAACAAAAATAAAAACAAAAAAATGCCTTTAAAAAAAAAAGAAAAAAAGAAATTGTCCTGAGGCGCCAAACCATATGGCACCTCCCTTGAAAATTAGGGCACGTCATAATTTGTCTGAGTCGCCATTTCATTTGGCGAGTGATTTATTCCTTGCCTGATGCGCCATTTCATTTCATTTGGCTCCTGCAGGTTTGTTTTTTTAAACATAGCCATTTTAGTAAATGTATTGAATGTTGTGTTATTCTTGTATTTTTTTTAATAACATAGTTATTCTAAAAAAGTTCTATTAACGTCATTGATGTTTTTATTAACAAAGAATAAAAACAGTCAATTTAATTTTTAAAAAGTCACCATCTAATCAAGTTACTTCTGTTTCAAATTATAAGCTACTTTGTTAAATTTTTTTTTAATTATAAGTCATTTTACATTGCCAATACAATATTAATGACATTTTTGCAATATATCTTCAAGTATTTATTATTATTTATTCTTTCAACTCTTTTAATTTCTCTCTACTCTCTGTTGTATAATTATGATAAACATTACTATAAAATCATATATAATTTGTCTTTCTCATAAAATAATAATTAAATTTTTTAATTCGTATGAAATGTTCAAAACGTCTTATAAGGATGGAAAAATTAGTCTTTATGCAAATCAATAAAAGAAAATCTAAATTAGTCTTTCATTCAACTACCGGGTCCTTATAAAATTTTAAATAATTAGATGTAAAAATAATTTATAGACTTTATAGTTAATTTTAATAAATTAAAAACTAAATTAATAAAAGAGTTATAATTTGAGATTATACTGTATATATTCAACAAAGAATAGAAGCAAACAAACAAAGATTCACATTAGTGGGAGTGACAACTTTGAAACGTTGCCTATAGTCAACTAACTACCTATAAATGGAAAATGCTACCAAAGCACCTAAATTACCCTTTCATTAATTTTTAATTACCCTAATGAGAAGCCCTTAAATGTCATTTACTAAATCATAATTCATTACCCAATCAAAACAACCCTTATTGCCAAGTGGCTCAAACAATTCAAAAAACCATTTCAATTTTCAATCACCCAATTCCCTCTCTATTTCTCCCTCTTTCTCCTCTGCCCCCTTTCTCTCTTTCTCCCTCTTTCTCCTCTGCCCCGTTTCTCTCGTCTCCGATCTCTCTCTTTCCCCCTATTTCTCGTCTGCCCCCATTCTATCTCTCCTTGTTATCTCTTTCAACCAAAACCCTAAATCATCGTCACCATAACTACGGCCATCACCACCTCCATATTTTCATGCCAACCCATATTCTCGGCATTCTCTTGGAAATTTCATCTTCCTCAACTATTTCACGAATCAGTGTTCTCTCTTTCATGTCTTTCTGTTCTTGTTTGTGTTTGGTAGTGTTTTTCGTTGAAATCTTATATTCCTTGACAGTTTACATATTTTTGGTAGTTTGATTTCAACTATTTTAATTTGTTTACAGGTTTGGAGTTTACCCCATATTTTGCAGATTTACTTAATCGGTAGTGAGACTAATTCGTTGATAAATCCAGGCTCAACATTGAAGAATGAAACCAGGTCATCAGCATCACCACTTGCCTGAATCAGAACTATGATAGCATACAGGTAGCCAGCTAAACTCTCTTCTCGATGTTATTTTATTATGCATTTCTTCTGTTGCAAAAGTTGTTGTAAAATATTATTTGTAATTGTTGATAGTTTGACATGTTATTGGCAATTCTTTTGCTGAAGGTACTCTTGTTTTATGATTTAGGTACATGTTATGAATTTAGATAGTTCTTAATCAATGATTTTGGTTTGTGTTGGTTGCGCGGATATGCAGATCAAATTGTTCTGATATCAGTGGTAATCTTGATTGGCCTTTTCATGGTTCAGAGATTCGGAACTGATAAAGTTGGTTACACTTTTGCTCCCATAATCTGTATATGGTTCATTCTCATTGTCGGTATTGGGCTGTACAATTTCATCGTGCTTGATGCATCAGTTATAAAAGCATTAAATCCAAAATACATAGTAGATTATTTCATCAGGAATAAAAAAGAAGCTTGGATTTCTCTTGGTGGCATTGTCCTCTGTACAACAGGTTCATAATCATATCATTTATACTAATAATAATCACTTTTTATCAGCTCTAGAATCTATATTTGATGAGAATGTTTTATTTCTGCAGGAGCTGAAGCATTATTTGCTGATGTTGGACATTTCACAGTTCGGTCTATACAAGTAAGTATGTCTTGTGTTACTTATCCTGCTCTCATTTTCGCTTATGCTGGACAAGCCTCATTTCTTCGCAAAAACAATGATCTTAAAATCAGTGTAATTTCAAGTTAGAATCATGGACACAGTCCTTATTATTTCCATGTCTAAAATCAGGAATGGATGGGAAGGAGAGTAACAGGAATGGCTTGGACAAGGAAATTCCTTCCTGTTGTTTGAAAGCCATGGCTTCGGCACCTGAGTTGGAGTCTAACTGTCACTCTACTATTGTTTCTGGGTGGTTCTCAGAATCTCAAACTTCCTCTGGTCATTATCAGCTTTTTACATTTATGTTCTTTCATATGTGCTGCCGTTTTCATTCCACTCATAACTATCTATTGTTTCTTTCTGTGGCTTCTTTCTTTTACAGGGAAATCTGGGCAAGTTGTTTATTTCAAAAACCCAATGTGGCCGGGTGAGTGTTATTCATGTGTCTGCATTTATTTATGCTTCGTGTAGCCTTATGAGATCCGACTGTGTGTTTTTCTTTATTTTTGATGCTTGGTAACTTAAATTACAAACTTTACTATTAAAAGATGTCCATATTCTTATTTTTCATGGCTTTCTTGTTTAATATAAAATTTAGAACTAAATTTTTGATGTTAGAGCATTGAACTTCTTTGTTAAGCCTTTTGGAGAAACATCCTTTTTTTTTCTATTTTTTCACCAAATTCAGGATCTTGTTTTCTCCTTTCTAAACTACATGTCATGGTAACACACGTCTATAAATGCTCTCACTTTTGTTGCCTACGTTGTATCATGTGTGTGAGTATATGACGACTGCTGATGGCTTTGGTGTGTGTCTATCATTAGGAGAAGCCCATGCAATCAAAGTGGAGAAGATATTGTTCAAGGAAAAGTCATTATACCAAGAGGTCTTGGTTTTTGAGGTTTGGCATCTTCTTCCTATATTGTTATCTTTTATGGCAAATACTCTGGCAACTTTGATGTTAAATCCTGCAACTAGAAATGAAAACCATGTTAATGGTAGTCTGCAAAGGAAAATGATGGTATCTGCGGAGGTAAAGGAGAATCAAGTTGGTGTTGTTTCAGAAATGGTGATTGGGTGTGAGAGTAATTGGGTTTTGAGTGAAAGCGGTAAGCAAACAAATACGGAAGATGAAATCATGTTAGCTCTAGATTTTCAGTGTATGCGTGATTCAGGCTCTCAATCAGAGGCCGGCTTCCTAGAGAATGGTTTTTGCCATTTTCTTAGATGAAGAATGGGTTTTAAGTTGTAATGTAAAGTTTGATCAATGAGGTTTGGCTGATATTGTAATGCAGGAAATTACAGTCACATATCCTCCTGAAGAAAAGCATCAGCTGTCTGATGCAGTTTTGCTTAAAGATGCATTAGAAGATCTTCCTACAGTATGTTTATTTTGCTCTCAAGTTCATTGTTTAATTACTTTTTTATTCCATAAGAATTTTGATTCCATTTTTGCCATGTTTTTTAGTCTTATCAAACAGATTACTAATTATGAGGAGCAGAATAAAAGGAGCTATGGCACTAAACCTCGTACTGATTTTCAAAAGTATATCAGATTAAAGAGGAGTGGTGTGTATCCTATTTAATATGGAGTTTTAAAGTATATCATGTCTTGGTTGTCTGCTGTTAGAATAAACTTTTGTCATTGCATTGAGATTTTAGCCCCTGCATCCAGAGTGAATCTTTCAAATTTTGACATAATAAAAGTATATCTCAAGCTTACTTGGAAAAATATTTGTGTAAAATGTTTTTAATGTTTTGAGCAATTTTGTCTGATCTTATTCTATCATTATACATTTAACTGGGACAACAACAACCTTTCCTTTCTTTCTCTCTCTCTCTCTCATCTATTTTCTCTCTTTTCCCCTCTCTCTCTTTGGCCTTCAAACCCTAATGCGGTCGAAACTCACCGTGAAATGGAAGACGAAGCGAACTCGCAAATGCAAAAACTCATAGCCACGCAAATCTTCGATACAAAAATTATTAATATAGTTTTGTTGAATTCTGTTTCAGGATAACTCAGCAATCTTGAGCTACGGGCGTGTAATTTCGGCACATGAAAGTGGTTCCAGTTGATGATGCTGCTCAGGTACATTCAAACTTATATGTTGTTGTTTTTTTTTGTTTGTAACTTTTGAACAGGTTTGAATCGAACAAAAAACCCTCCTGAATTCCCCATTAATCGAACACAAAACCCTAAAAGTTATGCTCTTTACCCTTTTCTTTATGTGGGTTTGTATGATTTTGTGTAGTTTGCAGTAAGGAGCCGAGTACTGTGGGACATCGAAGAAATGCACTTGTCCTGTTTGCAAGCAAGTTTGCAAGGCGAAATATGCGTGTTGGCTTTATTTTCAATCGGATGGAAATGCGAACAGATTGATTCGTACTTATGATTCTTCACAACAACCTCCTTCTCCTTGGATGAATTAGAGGTCTCCACTTGATGTCAATGTTGGTAAGTCTCATTCAATTTCAGGTTAACGTTTAATAAAATAGATTTGTACTAACGGTGGATTGCATTGCACATTGTAGCTTATGTGGAAGGATGGGAAGAGGCAAATAGAGGAGCTTCTAATCAGCCTATGACACAAGTAAGAAAGTCATTTATGAATTTACAGAAGACTTATTGTTCACTTCTTTTAAGATGTGATAAGACCTTATGGTTAAGCTGTTTTATGAAGCTAGCAAGTTTTGCTCCTTTCTTGTTCCAACAGATTTAATAAGTATTTTTGTCTAGAAAGTAAACTCTGGATGAATATATTTAGGAGACAAAAATAGTAGACTAAACCATTAAGAAGGATTTAGATTTGAATGCTGTTGTTATTCATGATTTTCAGTAAAACAGTATTGTATGATTTGATCTACATAAACAACTTCACCTTCTGAAGTAGGAAGGCTTATTGCTTTTGAGTCTGAATTTGAAGTCATGACATTTAGATACTAATAGATGTCTGAAAAAAATTCTAGGTTTTTTTCATAGTGCCTGGTGGGAAGCGAAAACGCAACGATATGCCTCCACCATATATATTTGTAGGGTATATACCTCAGCAAGATGGAGCTGGTGATGCTGAATCTGGTAATTTCGAAATTAAAGTATGGTATTTATCCCACTGTTTGTCAGCATAAGTCATTATAATAATTCATATTTATATATGCTAGGCACTTGCATTTCACTTGTAAGTTATAGGTAGTTTTGTAATATTATTAACAGTTAAATAAGTTTATTATTTATACCATCAGTGTTTGTTTTCTTCCATTGAGTGTTGGTTTATAAAGCAAGGGATTTCATATCACTCTGTTAGATTTAACATTTCCCCAGTTATTTTATGGGGCAGGGATGAGACAAGATGAGATGTGAAGGATATGATGGAGGCAGGTTTTGTCATCTCTACAAAGTTCATGATGCTTATCAGAGTTTGACATCTTTTTGAGATGGAAATTGCTGTAGGGTTAAAACAAGGTAGGGGCACCAGGGTTGACAGAGTATGTAAGCATGTGTTGTCATCTCTACCTAATTTGAATCTTGAAATTTTATAAATAAAATTGATGTAGTTAATGCACAAATTCTTTCATATGTGATGCTGTACAATGACAGTTTTCCAAATGAGTCATTATTGCAATCTTCAACTGTTTCAAAACTTTAAAGCTCACTTACACCATAATAAAAAGGAGAGCCTTTTCTAAAACCAAATAAGCTCTAGGATTACAATCTTCTTTCCAAGCACGCTCCTGTGCATTGTTCTACTGGCATTTTACAGTACAAGAGTGAGCTGGGAGAGAAGCTAGCGACATTGTGCTGGCCAACTAACGGTAGTAAATAACTTTGTTGACTTGTACATGCACTGTTTTATTCTGTCTGTTTGTTGCTTAATCCATTGACTTGCTCAATTGGTGGAAACATTTTTTCATTTACAAAACTGGTGAACTTAATGTTTAGGTACGTGGAGGGAGAATCTCCTTCAATTCACAACACACTAATTCAAAAGGGAAAATGCCCGCAGATTTGGAGAGACTGGCTTCTAGGATTCCTCAACTTGATGGACCAATTCCTTATGAGGATGACGTGCTTTCAACTCCAAATGTGTGTAATATTTTCATCCGTTGTTTGTAAATTGTAATGAAATTTCATCCACCGCTGCTTGTGCTTGTGTGAGCTTTTGTAAATTGTAATGAAACGGTTTGAATAATTTATATTAGTTGTGATACTCAAACCATCACACTTTTTGTCATTTTTTGGTAGATTGTATACTTCAGCCTTTTCTGGCATTTTTTTTCTTTTTAATACCTTGAGAACAAAGATATGTGTTGTACCAAAAGGAATACAAATTGCTATTGCTGAAGCATTTTTTTCTTTTTAATACATTGAGTGAACTATAAAAATCCATTACTTTAAAATGTTCAGATTTTTCTTATTAAAAAAACTTGTCAATAAGATGGTGCTATGCATTATTTGATAGGTTACTTGAATTTTATGTGGTTTCCAAGTCCCACAGTAGCATGAGATGATCTGTTGAGTTTTTAAGTAGCTTGATTCTTCTCCCTTGATAGCATGCTTTTATGGCATATTTCTCCATGTGCTTGGATGCTTATAGATTGGTATCAGAGCTTGTTTTTGTTGCCTCGAAAATGGTTAAACTTACAAAGGGGATGACTGGAAATAATGCTCAAGTGATAACCCTGTTACCAACTGGGAAGTCCATATCTAAAATGTCATTTTATATGTGCAGGAAGAAGTGGTAGCTAATCCTTCTGTCGTGAAAAGTGGAAGAAATTTGACTGTAGTTGCACTTGAATTTAAACTGAAGAAAATTGGAAATTTACTTTATCTTACTCATGCTACCTTCTATAACATGAGCATCCATGTGCACTATGCTCATCCATGTGCATTTTTTGTTTATGCTATGAAATGTTCATTTTATCATTTAGGAAAAGTTTTATCTTGATTTATAAGTTGCTTGTGATGAAGCTTTATAAATAATAAGATTTGTTTCCAAATAGAATCTCACCCAGTTAATGATGCATGTGGCTTGTGGCTTATGTGAAATATGGTTGGTTTGCTGTATCTTGAATAGTGGATAAATTTCCAACCATTTTTTCTTCGTTTCTTTTCTTTCATTTATTTGAATTTCCTTTTTTTTCTTTCTAACATAGATTTAAATATTAAATCCATATATTTAAATATTAAATTAATAGATTTAAATATTATTCAAAACAATTAAATTAAATTTTTTAAATAATTAAATTTAAATTAAATTAAACCTTTTTATACTTATTGTATTTTGATATCATTATTTAATTGAACTTCGTTGTAGTGAGCTATTACTTATTTAAATTTATTAGTAATTTTAAAAATATAATTGAAATCCGGCATAAAATGGAATGAGACATAATCAGTTAGATAAATAAAAAAATTTCAATACGTAAATACAATTCTGTTGTACTGCAGACACACTTCTTTAGAGTAGAACTAACGATCCAACTACAACCACACAAATCTTAGTTATTCTTTTAGCATGTCTTTTGTTGTTTTTGTTGGCACTAACAATTCCATTAAAGTTTAATATATATGTTGTAACTTGTATCTCATTTCTAATGATATCATCACTTTGCACTTTGCAATATAGTGAGGAGGGTTTATTATCTATTAATGAGAATAGGGTTTACTAACTCCTATAAATTTTATCACTGAAACTTATTATTTTCTTGGGTCACTATCACCATAATACCGTTTTTATTTTAATTAGCAAAATATTTGTGAATATTTATAGTTATTAGACACATTGAATTTATCATGTTGATAATTTGCTACATATTTACTTTTAAATATTTTCAGTCATTAGTGATTTTATAATAACAAATATATATCAGCAAAAATAAAACCTTATCAAATCATCTAAAATATGAATGAATTTATCCGTGCACGGGTCTTCTACTAGTTATGAGAAAGAAACAAACTGAGGCACCCATCTCAATAATTTCAACACGGGCCATGTGGCACATATTTAGTTTAGTTTTTTTTTTAATTTTTATTTATAATACTCCACCTAATCTCTATTATAAAAAAATAAATGATTAATTTATTTAGTCTATAAAATAAATAAATAAATTAATTATTTAATAAATTTAAAAAATATTTTTTATGATAAAAATTTTAAAAAATAATTAATACTCAAGTGATGAAACTTTTAGTCTAATAAATTCAATAATTTATTAGAAATAAAATATAGTCTCTTTAAATCAGTTCTATTGATTATTGTACAAAGATATCATTTCAATCTTTAACATCTCATTTATTCATTTTTAAAAGCCAAAATTTAATCACTAACCTATTTAGTAAAAAATAATAAATGAATAAAATGCATGTCCAACATTTAATACAAAATTGAATGAATAAGCTCTAGTGAATTCCAACCATGTAGTATTAGTATATGAAACGAAAAATACAGATCACTTAGTAAAATTATACTCTTATGCAAATTATAAGACACCTTATAATTATAATACAACATTAATGTTTTTTTAAATGTATTTTTACTTTTTTAAAAATATTTTTTTACTTTTTTTTAATTTAATTAATTAAAAATATTAAATAATTTCTCTTTCAATATAAAATTAATTGTATTATTTAATTCGTGTGAAATACTTAAAAATATTTTATAATTAGATCAATGAAATAGAAAATATAATTATTTTATTTGTTTTATTTTTCTCTCTTACTAAAGATTTGTGATGGCATAGGAGTTGTATCTCGTGAAAACACTTATCTTTTATTGTTTTAATTCTTTTGTCATTTAATTTGATATCTTGTATCTCGTGAAAACACATATCTTTTATTGTTTTAATTCTTTTGTCATTTGATATCTTGTTTCAATTTTCTGGATAAATAAATGATATTGATATTATGGGTCGGCTAAAGAGCCATAAAGACTTGCTCAATCAATATGCTTAATTCTTTTTAGATGTTTACCTCGTCGTTGTGTAGGTGAACCTATTTGGAATATTGTCACACCGGAGTATGCCCTTTCTTTGATCAAGGTTGTTAAGTGTTAAATTATTATCCATGTTATTATTATGGAAAACTCATTTAATAACGGTTGGGAAATATATATAATCACGCGGGCGCATGCGTTGTTATGTAGAGTGTCGTTGTATATATGATACTTATTATCACGTCCCAGAAACCGTTGTAATAAACTGGAAAACGCGCACCCTATCACAACGGGTTTTGCAAAGGACCGTTGTGATAAAATTAATGGTCTTAGATTCGATTTTCAGCTGCGCCGTTTTGATATTTTTTTATCTGCACAGCGCGCGAGATATTATAACGGTTATGATGTATAACTGTTGTTATATTTTATACAGGATTAACAAATATTATCATGCTTTTATAAATAATCACATTTTTTAACTTGTATTATTGTTCACCATATCACAGCAGAAAATACAACTCAAATTTGTGATAAAGTTATCATAATAATATTAATTGTATCATATTCATAATATCAAATAATTGTATCATATTCAATTATATCAGAACAAACATCTTACAATTTATCAAAATAAACGACCTACAGTTTACACATTGCATAACATCACATAATTGTAACTTGGTGTTTTGGTTTCTTGTCTCTTGGTGTCTTGACTCTAAAGACCTATGATTTCAAATAATTATACGTGTTAGTAAAAATACCTAGAAACTATAACATAAAATTAATATATTATGAATAAATAATAAATTACGTACTTGTCAATTTTCTCATATGTCTTCTTCGTGATCGATTCGAATAGCATGCATGACATCTCCATCAACTTCATCATATGAGGTAGGAATTTGTGTTGTGTAAGAAGGCGTGGACGAAATATCAAGACTTTCATCACTAAGAGGAATGGGTTTTCCTTAGAGAACGATTGACCATTTCTCCGATATGTCCGATGGGTCGGTAACATAAAAAACTTGTTTTACTTGAGAAACCATGATGAACGGTTCAGTCATAAAAGATGCCTTGCTAAGGTCGACCCGAGTGAATCCTAAGTCATCAATGTGTACACCATTACTATTATTGGGAACCCACTTGCATTTAAATAAAGCCACTTTGAAAATAACATAATCAATCTCGCAAATCTCATCAATGATACCATAAAATGCGGTAGTTGTCAATACATGATTCTTATCTTTCGCACTAGAGAAATACATCGATTTAGCTTCAACTATAACCTCACTATTTTGCATTGTACTACGATCATCTTTTGATTTTGTATAAAAGGTATAATAACCAATGTCGTATGCAGTCCAAGTAATGACACAAAATTTTGGCTCGTACGACAACCATTTAAGTATCTCGGATGCACTATGATCATTAGATACATTTTTATTAAACCAATATATGAATCTCTTGTTATGCTCTATCAACAACAACTTGTCACTCATTCGGGGATATTTTTTTCTCAAAAGTCTTTTGTGAGTATCTATGAAAGGTTGAACTTCATATATATTATTCAATATATAGAAATGTGCTTGAATAACTACATCCCGAGCCATTGACTTAACATTTAGGCCTAGAATACCTCTTCCGTCTATGACAGCATGACGAGACTTTGGAATTTCTATAGAATATGCGTCCGACAAAATAGTTTGTACAAAACTCAATAGCTTCTTCTGTGATGCACCTTTCAACAATCGAAGCTTCTGATCGATGATGATTCTTCGTATATCCTTTAAAGATCTTCATATATTGCTCTATTGGATACATCCACCTTAAATAAACTGGACCACAAATTTTGATTTCTCTGACTAGATGAACAAGTAAGTGAACCATAATGTCAAAAAATGATGGAGGAAAATACATCTCCAATTGACACAAGATTATGACAGCCTCATCTTCTAATTCATCCAATTTTTTAAAATCAAGAACTTTATTACATATGACATTGAAGAATAAGCACAATCTCGTTATAGTTACTCTCACATTTTTTGGTAGGATCCCACGGATAGCCACTGGTAGAAGTTGTTGCATCAATACATGATAATTATGAGATTTTAAACCAATTAACTTGAGATCTTTCATTGATACAAGTTTCTTGATGTTTGATGAGTAACCTTGCGGAACTATAATACCTTGCAAACACTCGCATAAATTTTTCTTTTCCTTTTTAGATAGAGTGTGACATGCTGGAGGCAGATAAGTTCTTTTTCCTTTCTCTATTGGAGCCAACTATTTTCGTATACCCATCTTCTCCATATCAAGACGGGAAGTCTTACTATCTTTAGTTTTACCTGTAATGTTTAGAAGTGTGCCAATCGAACTATCACACACATTTTTCTCCACGTGCATCATATCAAGACAATGTCTAACATCAAAACTTGACCAATATGGACACTACTACGTAAAACCCATTTAACAACGGCTGGGAAAGATGTATAATCACGCGGGCGCAGACGTTGTTATGTAGAGTGTTGTTGTAAAATGATACTTACAATGACAGCCCATTAACCATTGTAATAACCTGGAAAAAGCGCGCCCTATCACAACAGTTTTTCAAACGAACCGTTGTGATAAATATAATGGACCTTGGTTCGATTCCCAGCTGGGCCGTTTTGATATTAATTTTTTATGGATAACGCGCGTTATATAATAACGGTTATGATGTATAACCGTTGTTATATATCTGCTGGATTAACAAATATAATTATGCTTTTCTATATAATCCCATTTTTTAACCTATTTATTGTTCATCATATCACAGCAGAAAATATATTCAAGGTTATGTGATGAGTTTACCACATATGTGATAAAGTTTTCATTGAAGTTCATATATTCAAGGTTATGTAATGAGTTTACCACATATGTATATATTTTTAATAAGAATAAGAAAACAAAATGCAAGTTTCATATAAAGTAAACTCCAACAAAATGCAAGTTTATATTTAATACATCTAAATTAAAATCTTGAAAATTAAAGACAACAGAGACACTTTTAAGTTATAATTATCAAATCTAAATGCCCTAGCTGACATAAAATTACTCCAACCAAACCGTGCTTCTTCATCATCATCTAAATCGATCGTAGTTATCCTCATTCTCTTTCTTCTTGATCTTCTTCTTCTCCTCTTGGCTCATATTCTTTGCAAGGTGACCGCCTGTTAGGTCTGTACAACTTGTTCGGGCTGGACAACTGGTTGGACCTCTGCAGCCTTTGCGACCTGGACAACTTCTTGGACATCTACAGCATCTACGACCTAGACAACTTCTTGGACATCTACAGCATCTTTAACCACACACGCAGTTTGTTGGACTTCTTGAACATCTACAGTTTTTTGGACCTGGACTGCATTGTTGGAACTCATTTTGATTAATTCTCTTCAATGATGCTGCTTGTGTGATGGTAAGAAGAGGAATAACATATTTATAATGATTTCTCTTATTCTTCATCTTCTCTTTACATTGAAAATCTAATCGTTTTAGTTGAAAGTCATTATTATTTCTTTAATTCAAAAACCATTGCTGATTCTTCATCTTCCTCATTTATTTTTTATTATATTCTTATTTAAGACGGGGCATTGGAAATCAAAACATTAAATAAACTAATATAGGCCCTAATGCTATTTACTTACGAAGTGGTAATGTGTGTTTAAGGAATAATGGGCCCTAAGATGCCACACCATGATGTTCTTATAAATTTTTGTTATGTATAAAACATTACTAAAATAACCTGTCACAAAACATTAAATAATGATGATATAAAAACATTCATTGATGATGCATGTGCATGGTTACGATGACAAAATTTAGATTAGAAGTTTTAGTACACAAACATCAAACTAGACCAGATTACGAATAAATTAAGTTTGAAGTAGAAGAAAATAGAACTGACATGCTTATTTCCAGGACTGCTACCCAAAAAAACACGCACAATCTGCTTTGATGTCATTGTTCCATTCAATCCTGGAATAGCTTCCTCACCATTCTTTATGTTACAGAAACAACTTGAAGGCATTAAAACATAGCATATATGGCAAGCGAGACATAAATAACACACTACTGATGATACCTAACACCAACTTGAACATCAGGCCTACCAGATTTCTTGCAAAACTTTGCAGAACCCTGATAAAAGGAATGAAGATGTTGAAGAATACTTGATAACCTTTGCAAAACTTTATAGAACCTGATAACCTAAAGCATATGAAACATGTACTCTCATACTGACTTGAGCATATACAACATAAACAAAGAAAATAAGAATGAAGATGTTGAAGACTACCGTACTTTGAAGCTGAGGAATCAAATGAAGGAAGAGGGTGAATATTTGAGCATATACAACATATACCAAGATAAAAGGAATGAAGCTATTGAATAGTACTGCACTGAGAAAGATGAAGATTTTAGCTCCAAATGAATGGATACGAAGAAAGTAAAGATTACGCCACAACTGTCGTCTCTGGCTCGCTTGTTCGCCTAGGGCGTCTTACGAAAGAAATACAGATTAAGTTTTGTTTTTAATTTATCAGTAAACCATTAAATCTCGGCTGTGTTACTCAATCGTAGTGGAAATGTGAGTCCTCTAACAACGATTGACTTTCTTCACCGTTGTAAAATCATTTACAATTTATTTTTTAAATAATGGACTTAAGTGACACAAGAGTATAACAACGGTTATTTAAACTAACCGTTGTAAAATCATTTACATTTTATTTTTTAAATAATTGACTTAAGTGACACAAGTGTATAACAACGGTTGTTTAAATTAACCATTGTAAAATAATTTACATTTTATTTTTTAAATAAAGGACTTAAGTGACACACGCTTAATGTACTCTAAAAAATGGAAAAAATGAAGTTGCTGAGAATCGAAGCTTGTCACACATCATTTATTACTACGGTTTTTATAGACAACCGTCATTAAATCACTATTTATATATCCAGTTACTCACTGGGCGCGCAAATTTAATATATTACAACGGTGTATATTTCTTCCGTTGTAAACCTGACGTTGTTGTTTGCATGTTTTATAGTAGTGGGAAGATCAAAGAAGATGTACCTCTTTTCCATATATTTTTCGCAACCTCCTATTTTTCTTTTTCTCTCTTCTCAAAGACAACATTAATGTGTTCCTGCCGTTGATAAAGTTCATCCCCGGTTAAATATTCAGGAGCCTCATCAAACTCTTGCTCTCCATTAAAAGCTTTCCGCAATCTACAATAAGGATGACCGGGTTTTAGAAATTTTCGATGTCCAAAGTAATCAGTATTTTTTCCAAACGTAAGTTGGTGATAACAAGTATCATCTTCACATATAGGACACACTCTATGTCCTTTGACACTATATCCAGCTAAGTTACCGTAAGCAAGAAAGTCGTTGATTGTGCAAAATAACATTGCACGCATCTTAAACTTTCCCCCAGAATATGCATCATCAACTTCAACGCCTTCATCCCACAAGAGTCGTAAATCATCAATTAATGGACTTAGATAAACATCTATGTCGTTACCAGGTTGTCTTGGTCCAAAAATCATCATACTTAACAATATATACTTGTGCTTCATGTACAACCAAGGAGATAGGTTGTAAATAGTGAGAAGAACAAGCCACGAAGTATAATTAGTGCTCAGATTACCAAATGGGTTAATTCCATCGGCGGCAAGCCCAAGCCTAAGGTTTCTTGCCTCAACTAAAAAATATGAAAACAACGAATCAATTTTCTTCTATTGCAATGAATCAGCTACATGACGAATGTTTCCATCACTAGTTGTTTCATCTGCATGCCATCTAAGATTCTTTGCGTCATTTGAATTAGCAAAAAGTCTCTTAAATCATGAAATTATGGGCAAGTACCATAACACTTTAGCAGGAGGATGCTTCCTACTAACGTTATCATAGTCATTGTCATCACCATTGTTGGCCTTCAGCTTGTAACGCGACACACCACATTTCAGACATTGATACAAGTCTTCATACTCTTTCTGGTATAATATGCAATCATTAGGGCAAACATGCATTTTGATATACTCCAGACCCATTGGACACAATATCTTCTTGGTCTCATAGCAACGATCCGACAATTTGTTATCTTCTGGTAACATTTGCTTTAGCAATTCAAGTAATTTCGTGAAACTTTTATCCGACCATCCATTTTTTGCCTTCAGATTAAACAACTTTAACACCGCCGACAATCGTGTAGAATTTTTGCATCCCTTATATAAAGGGGTGTCTTTATCACTACATAAAGTATCATAAATATGAGCATTCTTAAAAGAAGATTCCCCAATATCATATAACATATCCTCTAGTTGATATTCCATATATTCATCTTCATCCACTCTTTGACTTTGTGATGCCCGACTTTCCTCTTTATCCACCTCACCATGCCACGTCCATATTATATAATTTTGACATATACCATCACAACAAAGGTGATGGAACATTTCTTTCTTTGTACCCTTTTTTTATATTTGCGCAAACAACACAAGGACAATAAAAGATACCATTATTGTCAGGAAGATGTTTATCAGCATATTCAAGGAATTCAAGAACTCCGTTCTCATAAACCGAACCTAATCTATCGGCTTTCATCCAACTACGATCCATAACAACTTTTGAAATTTATACACGTATAATAATGTGAATGACACAACAAATCTAATCCAAAAACTTAAGCATATGCATATGTAAATCTAAACCTAAAGCATATGAAACATGTACTCTCATACTGACTTGAGCATATACAACATAAACAAAGAAAAAAAGAATGAAGATGTTGAAGAATACCGTACTTCGAAGATGAAGAATCTTATGTACGTAAGGAATGAAGATGTTGAAGAGTACCGTACTTCGAAGCTGAGGAATCAAATGAACAAAGAGGGTGAATATTTGAGCATATACAACATAAACCAAGAAAAAAGGAATGAAGATGTTGAAGAGTACCGTACTTCGAAGATGAAGAATCAAATGAATGAAGAGGGTGAAGATTTGAGCACCAAATGAATGGATACAAAGAGGGTAAAGATTACGCCACCACTATCGTCTCTGGCTCGCTTGTTCGCCTAAGGCGTCTTATGAAAGAAATACATGATAAGTTTTGTTTTAATTTATCAGCAAACCCTTTTAATCTCGGTTGGGTAACACAACCTTAGTGGAATTGTAAGTCCTCTAACAACGGTTGATTTCCTTTACCGTTGTAAAATCATTTACAATTTATTTTTTAAATAATGAACTTAAGTGACACACGCTTCTAACAACGGTTGATTTACTTCACCGTAGTAAAATCATTTACATTTTATTTTTTAAATAATGGACTTAAGTGACACACGCTTAATGTACTCTAAAAAATGGAAAAAATGTAGTTGTTGGGAATCAAAGCTTGCTACACATCATTTATTACTACGGTGTTTTAAGACAACCGTCATTAAATTACTGTTTATAAATCCAGCTACCCACTGGGCACGAAAAATTGAACCTATTACAACAGTGTATATGAATCTGTTGTAAATCTGGCGTTGTTGTTTGCATGTTTTGTAGTAGTGCGTGTTTCAATCTCATAATGACTTGAGCTTTGAATTAGTAACATTTTAACAGGGACACTCTTTAGTCATCGGAGAAGTGTTACCACTTCACCAGTAAAACCTCCAAGGTGGTTGTGATCACGATATCAACAATTGATTCTTCCATTATAGAATAATGGTGACTGTAACACCCCAAATTTGTAAAAATATTTATTTAATTTTTTTAAATATAATATTCGTGATTTTTTGTGAATTTTGGTGTTTTGGGCATTGTGTGCAATTTTGTGGAGTTTTGGTTATTTAATTAAATAATAGTATATAATATGGAATATATTAGTATTATTATTAATTTAAATAATATTAGAGGAATTAAGGGTAAGATGGACTTTTGAGGAGGATTAGTGGGGGTAATATGGGGAAAGCCCATTTTAGAAGCCCAAGAGTTAGGTTTAACAAAAGGAGAATTTGAGAATAGGATTCATTTTGTTAGACCGTGGAAAAGAAGGAAAAGGCGAGAGCTCTGAGGAAAAAGGAAAAGGCGAGGATTCGAGAAGGTTTCCAAAGACTCAAGAGAGAAAGCTCGGAATCGACAACCTAAGGTATGAGGAGTATTACCTTTCATTGTTTTCAATATAGGGATTCGATGTATTTAAAGTGGATTTTGAAGTTTATGTGATGTTGTGGGTTTATGAGTAAACTGAGGAAATTATGATGTATTAGTGAGGTTTAGTTGGGTTTGTGGGTTTATGAGTAAATTGGTGATTTAGGGGTATTTTTGTGGATTGATGATGAATATGAAGGATGTAATTGATTCGGATAAAAGTAGGCCTTCAAGGCTAAACCGTCTGTTGATGATATGTGGGATCTCGTATGGGGAAGGGATTTATGAGGTTTATGAGAATCTTGAGAGTTTGTGAAGGTTTAGGTAATTTTGAGTTAGGATAGTGAAATTATTCGACCTAATAGTCGTAGGTTTTATGCCTTTGATTTCCATGATGCCTTACGAAGGTTTTAGGGATGTTTTGGGGTGAATTGAGGTTGAATCCGTAAGAATTTGGTGGTCTGAAGTGCTACTGATGCGTAGCTGCGATTGCAGGAAATCGCACGTTCGCACAACGAACAATTCCTTCGCAAGGCGAACATTCGCCCCAGACTCGCAAAGCGAGCAGCGCAGCGAATGCGCGATGATTTTGTTTGATGATACTGAGATGAACTCTAATTGTGATTTTTAGTTTGCACAACGAGCTTCCTAGCGAATGACTTCGCAAAGCGAACAAAGGTAGCGAGGGAGACAGAGTGGGGGTTCTCTGGTTTTTTGTATGTGATTCTGGGATTTTCTAGAAGCTCGCAAAGCGAACTAGTTCGCACAGCGAACTTTGTAGCGAACGGCTGCTGTTCGCGAACTTTGTTTTATGTTTCTTGTGTTGCCTTGACGTTTGAGTTGTGATTATTCTGATGATTTGCCATGATGTTATTGATGATTATGAGATGATGATGTCGTGATGTTTTGATGAATAATTGATGATCTGAATTACTATGAGTTTATTGATGATTATGAACCGTTTATACATGATTTTGAAGGTTAGTTGACGATATGAATTACCATGATGTATATTGACGTTATGAGTTGTGTATATGTGAAGTTCGATGATTAAATGACGATGTGAATGACCATGAGTTATATTGATTGTGAGATGATGATGCATGACTATTTTGATGTGAATTTCCATGAGTTGTATTAATGATTATAAGATGATGATGCATGATGTTTTGATGAATGAATGACGATATGATGAGATTGTAATGAATGATGATGCACGTAATGACTTGTGTTGATGATGATGATGATGACGTTGTGTATCAAGCATTCATAGCATTACAGTGATGTTAGACTTTGGTCTATTGTGGCTTTCATCCCATTGTGTGGATGTGAGGTGGTTTTGACGTGCTCTGGTTCTTGTGTAGAATCGATCCTAAGGACGAGGATCTTTGGAGGGTGATGGCCTAGTGTCCATCGATTGTGACGATTGGTACCACATGCATGTGTCATTGTTGAGCATTGCATTTATTTGGCATTAATGTGATTTATGATATCGTGATTTTTGATGTTTTCCTTTGATGACCCTGGTGATGTTGTATATGATGATGACGCCATTTTATGCATATCCTGTTTTTATGTTGATTATAATGAATTGTGATTACTCACCCTGCCAGTTTGAATGTTGCCTCCACATGGGTAACATGTAGGTGATCAGGATTAGCCGTGGATGCCTTCGAGGACTTTTGGAGTTTATTTACTTTTTGTCGATGTAGATGGTCTTGCTCTGATACTGTAACATCGGGTTGGGGCGTTGAGTCGAACCATGTTGAGGTGTTATTTTTGTTGTTATTTGATTATTATGGCTCTTAATGAAAACCCTTTTGATTTTGGATTATTGTGGTTATGGTGGTTCCGCTGCTATTTGATGGCTTTTTGATTATTTTGAGGAAAACCTGTTGTTTATGGAGCAAATGTTTTATTTTGAGTTTATTGAGAAATGTGCACCCTTCTGAGGCAATTTTTACTCTGACAATTTGTGTATTTTGCTGTGTATATTCATGGGGTAGAAAAGGGTGTTACATTAGTGGTATCAGAGCAGGTCGGTCCGTCCGGCCAGGTTGTCTAATGTTGTCTATTCCCTAGTGTGCGACATGTGTATGAAAACACTGTCGATGCTTGTTTTGTTTACCATTTGTAGGTTGGGAATGAAACAAGTAGGGTAGAATATGGTGCTTCTCCAAGATGCTTCGAGGGTGGAGCAATGGCTAAGTATGGTGTTAGATGCTACAATAGTTTGGTAAGATAGTTTGTACCGCCTCATGATAGTCGGTTGTTATTGATAAATTGAGGAACTGATCACCCTTAATCTCTTGTTGATAATAGACGGGATCATGTTGGATGGGATAGACGTGTCTTGCGAGCTTAAGTAGTGTGCGCAGTGAATTGTTGGGAGTTAAGTCGAGTGCTTACAGATTGTTTTGATGAGTCGATGTAGGATGGTGCCGAGACGTTTATGTTGAGGGTAAT
This sequence comes from Lathyrus tuberosus, assembly GCA_022829125.1. Lineage (NCBI taxonomy): Eukaryota > Viridiplantae > Streptophyta > Magnoliopsida > Fabales > Fabaceae > Lathyrus > Lathyrus tuberosus. Next base: position 9,407,032 of record JALAZF010000206.1, on the reverse strand, counting down.
TTTGAGTATTAGTGAAGGTGGAAAAGTTGGTGTTTTGCCTTTTGTTTGTGAAATTTCAGAAGTGTTTCCCGATGGCGTAAGTGATTGGCCTCCAGAGCGTGAGGTAGGGGTTGCGGCGGATTTTATACCAGGTATGAGTCCTGTGTCAATGGCTCCTTACCGGATGTCTGCATCTTAGTTAGGAGAATTGAAGAAACAAAAGGAAGAGTTGCTCGGGATGAAGTTTGTTCGACCGAGTGTTTCTCTGTGGGGTGCTTCTGTGTTGTCGGTGAAGAAGAAAGATGGTACTACGAGATGGTGTGTGGATTATAGATAGTTGAATAAAGTGACGATCAAGAATAAGTATCCACTTTCGAGGATTGATGATTTGATGGATTAATTGGTAGGTGTCTGTGTGTTTAGTAAGATTGATTTGAGGTCTGGTTATCATCAGATTTGTGTTAAGCCTGATGATATTCCGAAGACAGCTTTCAGGACGAGGTATGATGACTATAAGTATGTTGTGATGTTGGTTGGCGTATCTAATGCACCTAGTGTTTGTGGAGTATATAAATCAGATGTTTCATGAGTATTTGGATAAGTTTGTGGTGGTTTTTATTGACGATATTCTGATATACTCTAAGCCTGAAGAAGAGCATACCGAGCATTTGAGGACTGTGTTGCAAGTGTTGAAAGAGAAGAAGTTGTATGTGAAACTGTCGAAGTGTGAGTTTTGGTTGAAGGAAGTGAATTTTCTTGGCCATGTGATTTCAAGTGGTGGAATTGTTCTAGATCCTTCTAAGATTGATGTTGTGTTACAGTGAGAGACTCTAAAGTCTGCTACTGAGATCCGAAGTTTTCTGGGATTGGCGGGTTATTACCGTAAGTTTATTGAGAGCTTTTCTAAGTTGGTATTACCTTTGACTCAGTTGACTTGAAAGAGTCAAGCTTTTGTGTGGGATGTAGCTTGCGAAGAGAGTTTTGTGGAATTGAAGAAGAGGTTGACGACTGCTTCAGTGTTGATTTTGCCCAATCCGAGCGAATCTTTTGTGGTATATTATGATGCGTCAAAGATGGGTCTTGAAGGAGTATTGATGCAAAATGGACAAGTTGTTGCCTATGCTTCGAGACAATTGCGAGTTCATGAGAGGAATTATCCTACACATGACTTGGAATTGGCCGTTGTGGTGTTTTTATTGAAGATTTGGAGACATTATCTGTTTGGCTCTAAGTTTGAAGTGTTCAGTGATCATAAAAGTCTGAAGTACCTATTTGATTAGAAAGAATTGAATATGAGGCAGAGAAGGTGGTTAGAGCTGTTGAAGGATTTTGATTTTGATTTGAGTTATCATCCGGGCAAAGCAAATGTAGTGGCCGATGCATTGAGTAGAAAGTCATTGCATATGTCGATGCTTATAGTGAAAGAATTGGAACTGATTGAGCAATTCCAAGATTTGAGTTTGGTATGTGAAGAGACCTCCGATAGTGTAAAGTTAGGAATGTTGAAGATGACTAGTGGTATTCTGGAAGAGATTAGAGTGGGACAACAATCTGATTTAAATTTGGTTGACCAGTTGACTTTGATTAACCAAGATAACGGAGGAGAATTCCGGATTGATGAGAATGGTGTAATGAGGTTCCGAAATAGAGTATGTGTTCCAGATGTTCCATAAATCACGAAGAGTATTTTAGAAGAAGGACACCGAAGTGGGTTGAGTATTCATCCCGGTGCTACGAAGATGTACCAGGATTTGAAGAAGTTGTTTTGGTGGCCAGGTATGAAGAAGGATATTGCGGAGTTTGTTTATGCGTGTTTGACTTGTCAGAAGTCGAAGGTTGAGCATCAGAAGCCTTTAGGTATGATGCAGCCGTTGAATATTCCAGAATGGAAATGGGATAGCATTTCCATGGATTTTGTGTCGGGATTACCGAAAATTGCTAAGGGAAATGATTCAATTTGGGTGATCGTGGATATATTAACTAAATCGGCTCATTTCTTGCCGATGAAGAATAATCATTCTATGCAGAAGCTAGCCGAGATGTACATCGAGGAGATTGTGAAGTTACATGGGATACCTTCGAGCATTGTGTCGGATAGAGATCTAAGATTTACATCTAGGTTCTGGAAGAGTTTGCAAGATGCTTTGGGTACTAAGTTGAGGATGAGTTCTGCCTATCATCCGCAGACGGACGGTCAGACAGAAAAGACTATCCAATCTTAGAGGATTTGTTGAGGGCTTGTGTGTTGGATCACAGAGGATCTTGGGATAGCCATTTACCGTTGATTGAGTTCACGTACAATAAGAGAAGGTGTATGAAGTTTTGTATGGGAGAAGGTGTATGACTCCTTTGTGTTGGTATGAGTCGGGCGAGAGTGCTGTACTCGGACCTGAGATTGTGCAAGAGACGACTGAGAAGATTAAGACGATCCAAGAAAGGATGGGAGCGTCGCAGAGTCGTCAGAAGAGCTACCATGATAAGAGAAGGAAGACACTTGAATTCAAAGAGGGAGATCACGTGTTTTTGAGGGTGACGCCAGTGACAGGTGTGAGTCGAGCTTTGAAGTCTAAGAAGCTCACTCCATGTTTTGTGGATCCATATTAAATCTCGCAGAGGATAGGAGAGGTAGCCTATCGAATCGCTTTACCGCTGTCGCTTGCGAATTTGCACGACGTGTTCCATGTGTCTCAGTTAAGGAAGTACATTCTAGATCTGTCGCATGTGATTCAGATGGATGATGTACAAGTGAAGGATAATCTTACTGTTGAAGCATTACCTGTGTGGATAGATGGTCGTGAGATGAAGCAGCTGCGGGGTGTAATACCCCAAAATTTGTCTTCTCTTTTTTCCATGTCTTCTAGCATGAGCTTTCATTGCATTGTATTGCATTCAAGCATAGAAAAACAAAACATCAAGCATCTAGCATTGCATCTTGCATAAGGGCATGCGATCAGGTGATCCAAGGTATTGATCAGCTAAAGAAGAAGACCAAGTGTTTCTCACAAGCCTCAAGGATCTCTTACATCATGTATTATCCCCATTTGATCTCACAAATCATGGGAAGAGGAGAATTCATCAAGAAGGTTGGACAGTGCATAATCTCCTACACAAGGCAATCAAAAGTTGGGATTTGGCCCTCAAATGGGCAAGCTCTTTGAGTTTTTTATCATCCCCAAAGGACACATCTCATCTTTGTTTGAGAGGATACATAACATATTCAGAGGAATTTGGATTTGGAGGATGTGTTATTTCCTCCTAACCAGAGGGTGCCAAAATTAGGGTTTGACCTAAAATCAGTTTATTTCTGATTTCTTGGCCAAGACTTGATCTCATGGTATTCCTTGTTCTTAAGTGTTCATGGATGGAATCTTGGTCATTGGTTCTTTGAGGAAGATGTTCAATAGATCAGTTACTTGTGCAATAAGCAAAAGTCAACAGTTCAAAAGGAGAAAGTCAACTGTGGAATTTTGAGCTTCTTTTCATGGTTTTCTAGGGCTCACAAGCTCATATGGTCTTCAAATTCCAAGTTTCATGTCATTCATCAAAAATCAAGAGTTTGTGCAAAAGTTACTAAATTTGGAAAATGACCTATAATGAAAACTTTCCATTTTTGGCAACCTTTCCATCACATTCAACTTGACTTTTCATCATCAAGGAAGCTCCAAATGAATTTTCGTCCAACATGAAAGTTGAATATCTTTTTCTCCCATTTCCAAAAAGTACTAGATGGTTTCCATACCATTTGTAGAACTCAAGTTATGGTCAAAAGATGGCAAGATGCATTTTGAGGTTTTCATATGGTTCCATTTTTCCACCTTTGGCATTTTGGCACAAATGGACTTGTAATGGATCTTTTTGCTTCATGTTATATTACAACATCAAAATACAAGTCAATAGGAGCAATTGTGGCCTTTGAATCAATTCATTCCATGCCATATTTTTCATTATTTTCACAAAGTGCAAACATGCAATTTGATTCAAAACTTGCAAACCAAGAAAGTACAAGGCCCAAAATCAATTCAGAAGTGATCCATGAGTGAATTAGAAATGAATCATGCTGAGTGCAAGGGTGTTGCACGTGTGGATTAGTGGTGTTGGTACAAAATGCACTTTTGCATTTTCACCCAAATCTCACTAACTAAAGGATTAACCACTTGCTAATCACCATCAGTCAATTAATGAAGAGTATATAAGTTAACCCATGCCTCAGAAATTAGGTCATGCACTCTCATTTGCTCAGAATTTCAAAAACTCACTCTCACTTTCTCTCCTTCAAATATCTCATTCCTTGAGGGTTTTTGAAAATCTTTTGGGATATTCTTGATCAGTGAGTTGAAAGGAGCACGAATCATCCATTGTTTTAAGCTGAAAGGAAGGATTTCACCAAGTTCCATTTAAGAGGATTCAACTTAAATCTCAAGATCTAGCACGATTTTAAGCTCTAGTTGCATTTATTTTGCATCTAGAGGTTCCAAGGAGTAGATCTGCAGTTTTTGGAGGGATTTCTTGACGTATTTTAAGCTCTTCAAGGTTCAGGTTAGTGATTTTTTCATCATCATAGAACTTGAATTTTTGATGTGCATAATGGGTTGTGATGTTCACTGATCACTCTGATCTATTTTGTTTGTGATTTGGACGTGTAGAATGAGTGTATTGTGGATTTAAAGCTTTGGATCTAATTATGTTTTCATTCGATTCTCATTGTGTGGTTATTGTTTGATAAAATGAACATGATATTCATGATCCTTGTGCTTTTCTGGTTCAAATGATGTATGCATGAGCATTTTCTGGCAAAAATGTGGTCACAACTCACCGGAGAGGGTGACCGGAGCCCTAGCTCCGGCGGCGGTGGAAGTTCAGTTCGGCAGGTGGTTTAAATGGAGAAGAGATAATCATGGCCGTTGATTCGCATGATCCAAGGGCGTGTGTTGTGCCACGTTGTTTTATTTTTTGTTTTATTCCATGGTTTTGGTGTGTGTCTGTCCATGTATGTTATCGTGTGCCTCACTATCCTGACCATTGTTTTCATTTAATATTTGAATTGATGATTCAATCTGGTGCGTCTGATCCATCGTGCGATTGATTTTATGCCAACGAATTAAAAAAAGCATGTGCAGCTCACGTGGGATTATATTGTGTGCTATGTGATTGTGTGGTTGCGTGTTCATTGGATTGTGATGTGCTTTGGGATCTGGACCGTTGATCATGTCTATTTTTTTGATATGTTGACTTGTTTTTGAGCGTTTGATTAATCCATTGGCCATGATTGAATATGAATGTTGACTGGTTCCTTGTGCTCTCATTGACTTGCGTTTTGGACTCTTTTGGCCTTGGGCCTTGCTTTTCGCACCCTCCCCATAAGCCCATGTCTAATTCCAACGTATATCTTTTACTGTTTACACCCCCTTGACTTTATTTCTTTTATTTTCTTTCTTTTCTTTTATTTGTTGTTTCAATTTTATTTTAATATAAAAACATGTTATAAAAATTCACAAAAATATTTTTCTGATTAATTAATGTGTCAAATTAATTTTCTTTTTTTTTATTTTATTTTTAATTTCATTTTATTATTTTATTTTGAATTAAATTGTTAGGGTGTTTCCAATGATACCCTTCTTCTAGGGTTAGGAATTTTTGTGACTTTCACACACCATTTGAAGTCAATATTTTGGTCACTTTTAAGGCATTATATGAGGATGTTTTTATTCTGATTGGATGATGGTTTGAGTTACTTTTAGTGATTTTCCACTCAAGTTTTATTAACCCTCGATCCATGCTCGATTATGTACACTTCTTGACTTGTGATTCACCTTTTGACAAGCTCTTTAACTCTTTTTGATCCAATATTTTTGCATATGTTGGTTGACTGAGTTAAATTTCATTTTATTATTTTTGGGGATTTTATTGAGCCACTTTGCTATTTTTGGTTGAGTTTTTCTTGTGATGCAAGTCTGATTGAGGTATACTTTGATTCATGATCTAGTTTGAGTGCATTTGCTTACTTGTGATGGAGTGATTCTTGAGATGTTTTTATGGTATGATCATATTCTGTTTGAGCTTGCTTGTGGCTTTGAAATCATCCTCATTTGATCATTTTTCAATTTGTTCTTGATTTTACAAGTTGTTGCTGTTTTGACTTGAATCTTGTGATATGTTCAACCTAATCTTGTGATTGCTTCTTTGTGTGAATGCATTCACGTTTGAAACCTTTTGTTTGACTTGTATGATATGCTTGAGGTTCTGGTCCTCTTGATTTAAGGTTCATTATGTGATTTTCATTTCACTTTATGCCTCACACTTCTTTGCTTGCTTGCATGAATGATAAGTGAATGTCTTTCTCATTTTTGATACATGTTTTGAATGTGTTGCTTGATGATTAATCTTGTATGACTTGAGTTTGATCTTGGCATGATGATAATGTGTATGCTACTGCCCTTTGGGTTCATTACTTGTTTTTCATCTCACTTGTTCATCATGGTTTGAATTATGTTATGCATATCATCCACTTTGCTTTGTAACTTCTTTGGTGCATCATATTGCATAACGTGAATCTCTTTTGCACTTGTGAATTGTTGATGATGATATGATGTGAGTTCTGGTCTTGTTTCATTTTCATCTTGTCTCCTTCATTTCACTTTGATATGAAATCCATGTGTGTTTAATTGTGCATCTAATTCAAGTATGCTTGCTTCCTTCCATGTTTACCTTTGCATGATTACTTGATTTGTTTTGCATTGATCTTTGAAACATGTTGATTGATTTGAGTTGGACATTTATGATATGATGTGCTTGCTGCCACCTTTTGTGTCTCATTTCTCTTCTTCTCCTTCTCTTTTCTTCTCTTTCACTCTTTATCATCCCATGAATCTCAAGACTTGTTCAAGTCTTGGATTCTTTCCCTTTAGAGCTACCTAGTCCAACTTAATTTTTGATTAAGCTTGGAGTAGGATTAGCATTAGGTTTTAGGTAGTATTTTCTCCTAAACCTCACTAACCCTAGGATATCCATGCATGATAACATTAGGACTCTTAGTTTCCCTTTAGAATTTCCCATGCGTCGTTTCTCTTCTCATCTCAAAAGAAAAGTAAAAGATACTTAATAAAGGTTAACGTGTATTGCGCTTGAGCCTTATATGTGGGAAGTGGGGAACGAGGGGGCTTCCTCTCATTCCTCTAGGGTACCTAGTGTACGTCCTGTTAGGGACGATGCGCGAAAATATTCGTTCCTATATTTAAGACTTTGGTTCAATGCAAGTTGCAAATAACTGTAAAAGACACTTCTTGCTAAAAACTTCAAACCAACAATAACGTCTTTCCTTCAGGAATTCTTTTCTCATCTCACTCACTCTCAGCGTACGAACGTGCTTCTACTCATTCTCTTACAAGATGGTAACGCACTCGGACCAGCGGGCCTGCAACACCTGAGCTAGAACGTTAGCCGTTCCCTAAAAAACACAAACAAAGCGACCCTCATTAAGGGGAACTACGTCGCTCTGATTCTCATGTTCCCGATGAGATACGTAGGCAGTGGGGTAGGGCCCATTCGAGCACTTCTTTTATTTTCCCTACATTTGTTTCTTTTTCTCTCTCTTTTCCTTTTCCTTTTTCCTGTTCCTTTCCCTTTCCAGTAGCAGCGGAGCTCCAGACGACGACACCCTTTGATCGAGACTAGCAAGCGTGGATCCCATCGGGTACAATGGACGCGTGGGGGTGCTAACACCTTCCCTACGCGTAACCGACTCCCGAACCCAGTTCTCTTGGTCGCAAGACCATGCTCTTTCCTCCTCTTTCAGGTTTATACAGTGTTTCCTTTCCCTCTGTTGGGATAAATACACATTGCTGGCGACTCTGTTTCGTGCCACTTTCGCGTTTGTACTTGGATGAAAATCCCGGGAGCGACATGGGGTAAAGACAGTTTTGGTAAAGGTGTTATGGGGTGGACCAGCCGGCGAGAGTTAGACTTGGGAGCATGAAGATCAGATGAAGGAGTCGTATCCGAGTCTATTTCCTTGAGGTAATTTTCGAGGGCCAAAATTCTTTAAATGGGGGAGAGTTGTAACACCCCAAATTTGTAAGAATATTTATTTAATTTATTTAAATATAATATTCGTGATTTTTGGTGAATTTTGGTGTTTTGGGCATTGTGTGGAATTTTGTGGAGTTTTTTGGTTATTTAATTAAATAATAGTATATAATATGGAATATATTAGTATTATTATTAATTTAAATAATATTAGAGGAATTAAGGGTAAGATGGACTTTTGAGGAGGATTAGTGAGGGTAATATGGGGAAAGCCCATTTTAGAAGCCCAAGAGTTAGGTTTAACAAAAGGAGAATTTGAGAATAGGATTCATTTTGCTTGACCATGGAAAAGAAAGAAAACGCGAGAGCTTTGAGGAAAAAGGAAAAGGCGAGGATTCGAGAAGGTTTCCAAAGACTCAAGAGAGAAAGCTCGGAATCGACAACCTAAGGTATGGGGAGTATTACCTTTCATTGTTTTCAATATAGGGATTCAATGTATTTAAAGTGGATTTTGAGGTTTATGTGATGTTGTGGGTTTATGAGTAAACTGAGGAAATTATGATGTATTAGTGAGGTTTATGTGGGTTTGTGGGTTTATGAGTAAATTGGTGATTTAGAGGTATTTTCGTGGATTGATGATGAATATGAAGGATGGAACTGATTCAGATAAAAGTAGGCCTTCAAGGCTAAACCTTATGTTGATGATATGTGGGATCTCGTATGGGGAAGGGATTTATGAGGTTTATGAGAATCTTGAGAGTTTGTGAAGGTTTAGGTGATTTTGAGTTAGGATAGTGAAATTATTCGACCTAATAGTCGTAGGTTTTATGCCTTTGATTTCCATGATGCCTTAGGAAGGTTTTGGGGATGTTTTGGGGTGAATTGAGGTTGAACTCGTAAGAATTTGGTGGTCTGAAGTGCTACTGATGCGTAGCTGCGATTGTAGGAAATCGCACGTTCGCACATCGAACAATTCCTTCGTAAGGCGAACATTCGCCCCAGACTCACAAAGAGAGCAGCGCAACGAATGCGCGATGATTTTGTTTGATGATACTGAGATGAACTCTAATTGTGATTTTTAGTTCGCACGACAAACTTCCCAGTGAATGACTTCGCAAAGCGAACAAAGGTAGCGAGGGATACATAGTGGGGGTTCTCTGGTTTTTTGTATGTGATTCTGGGATTCGCTGGAAGCTCGCAAAGTGAACATCCTAGCGAACTAGTTCGCACAACGAACTTTGTAGTGAACGGCTGCTGTTCACGAACTTTGTTTTATGTTTCTTGTGCTGTCTTGACGTTTGAGCTGTGATTATTCTGATGATTTACCATGATGTTATTGATGATTATGAGATGATGATGTCGTGATGTTTTGATGAATAATTGATGATCTGAATTACTATGAGTTTATTGATGATTATGAACCGTTTATACATGATTTTGAAGGTTAATTGACGATATGAATTACCATGATGTATATTGACGTTATGAGCTGCGTATATGCGATGTTCGATGATTAAATGACGATGTGAATGACCATGAGTTATATTGATTATGAGATGATGATGCATGACTGTTTTGATGTGAATTTCCATGAGTTGTATTGATGATTATAAGATGATGATGCATGATGTTTTGATGAATGAATGACGATATGATGAGATTGTGATGAATGATGATGCACGTAATGACCTGTGTTGATGATGATGATTATGACGTTGTGTATCATGCATTCATAGCATTACAGTGATGTTAGACTTCGATTTATTGTGGCTTCCATCCCATTGTGTGGATGTGCGGTGGTTTTGACGTGCTCCGGTTCTTGTGTAGAATCAATCCTAAGGACGGGGATCTTTGGAGGGTGATGGCCTAGTGTCCATCGATTGTGATGATTGGTACCACATGCATGAGTCATTGTTATGCATTGCATTTATTTTGCATTGATGTGATTTATGATATTGTGACTTTTGATGTTTTCCTTTGATGACCCTGGTGATGTTGTATATGATGATGACGCCATTTTATGCATATCCTGTTTTTATATTGATTATAATGAATTGTGATTACTCACCCTGCCTGTTTGAATGTTGCCTCCACGTGGGTAGTGCAGGTGATACGGATTAGCCGTGGATGCCTTCGAGGACTTTTGGAGTTTATTTGCTTTTGGTCGATGTAGAGGGTCTTGTTCTGATATTGTAACAACGGGTTGGGTCGTTGAGTTGAACCATGTTGAGTTGTTATTTTTGTTGTTATTTGATTATTATGGCTCTTAATGAAAACCCTTTTGATTTTGGATTATTGTGGTTATGGTGGTTCCGCTGCTATTTGATGGCTTTTTGATTATTTTGAGGAAAACCCGTTGTTTACGGGGCAAATGTTTTATTTTGAGTTTATTGAGAAATGTGCACCCTTCTGAGGTGATTTTTACTCTGACAATTTGTGTATTTTGCCGTGTATATTTGTGGGGTAGAAAAGGGTGTTACAGTGACGTCTATGAAATTTTTTTCTTTGATTCTCCCAAATGTTTATAGTTTTTCATTAATGGTGATGTCAATTTGTGCCAGAAACTTTGCTAACCATCATCACCTATGATTAACCATTGATATTCTTCAATACAATGCTACGATGGTTCTTACTCCCATCAGAAAAGAACATCCCCTATGACAAGATCCACAAGATTCAAAGATGATTCCTTCATCTTCGTTTCAAGAAATTCATCAAATTCCTCCACCACAGAATCAACTTCATCATCCTTACACTTTACTTTCCCAATGAAACATCTTCTTCAAAAACTCCAAGTCTCATTCAACGCACCAAATACAAACGAAATCCTAACAAAATGTGAGGTTCTTTCATATTAAAGAGAACTAGGAAATAGTTCCAATTGAGATTGTAACGCAATTGGAAGTCTTGCAGCGCGACCAAACTAGAGCTATCATGGTGATTGTTCATGTTGATGCCAGTTTGCAACCATCAAGATTTCAAGAGCTTCCAAGGAGAACCCACCCTCACCACTCTGACAATAATTCTCCTCCACGTGACTATATTGGCGGGGATAATACAAATAAGTGCTAAAAAGACGTAAAATTCATAAGAACTTATTAACTTTTATTGCATGTAATCAATGAAAAACCTCTAATTTATTAAGAAAATACGATAACAAACCTATATGAACTTTTTAACTGTTTATTTTGTCAAGAACATGCAAAAAGGGCCAAGAATGCACCAAAATCAGACAAAACACACCATTCAGGCAACAAATCATGCTTAGTCAAGGACCATACCTCGCTAAGCCAGAAATAGGCAGAAAAAATCAATCCAAACTCAACTAGGCACCAAAAATCGCTAGCAGGTGCATTGAGCGAGGTATAGTGTGTCAGAAAGCTTCAAGGTCAAGTTACTTCAAGGTGAAGCAAGGGTTAGCTTTCTAAGAGAGCTAGATGTGCACTACGTGAGATTAACGCGGCCAAGACCACTTGTAGATGAGTTGGCATTTCTTAAGGAGGATGTTTGCAAGCACACTAACTTAGCGAGTATGGCAGGCCAACACATTATAAACAAGGGATTTAAGTTGTTCTATTTAAAATATCTTAAATATCTTAGAGAGATCTTGTTAGAACTTGGTGTAATTAGTTAGTATAGAGTGAGAAACACAACATGATTGGAAAACAAATGAATATCTAGGGCGGAAGCGTCGTATGAGGAATCAACAACATATGTTTTTCAACATCTTTCTTCTAGGGCATAATTGTAAAACTACAATGAGTAAGTGTAGCTAATTAGTTAGATGTAGTTTTTCTAGTACTCATCTTTTGATCTCGATCATGGCATTCTATGTAATTCTTCTTAAGCTTTAATATTGATGAATTCTTTGATCTTAATGCTTGTTTTGGATTAGCTACCTAAAATATGTTTTCATAGTATGACCTGATATTTGAAAGGTAATGGTCATTACTAGATCTAAGCTTTTCTTCTACTGGACATGCTATAGTCTAGACATATATTTAGGTTCAGTATTCATACAAACGGTTGAAACTTAATGTTGTCGTATTGGTTAGTAGGTTCAGAGATCGTTTATTAGATAATACGAGTGATCTCACGTCGGTGACTCAAACACGAGTTGCGATGAAAACTTCAAGAGACAATATTAATAGTTGATTAGAATTTTATATTACAAATCAAGGATGCTACATGATATTAGCTAAATGAAATCTAACCACAATAAACTTTCTTAACTGTTAAACATAAAAGTTCATTTCACTTTCAGTTATTTTACTTTCTTTATTCACAAACAAATCAAATACTTGATAAACTATAAATTGGTATTTAAGACAATACATTTTATTTTAGTTCCATCGTCAACATTCTAGGCTAGTAGGCAACCAATTGACTCACATTCTCAACAATGTAGAACTTAGGTACTCTTGGAGTCAAAATGAATGGATTAGAAAAAGGCTTCTTTAATATGTGATCCAAACCCTTTTACTGATTGTGATCCCAAACCTTTTTCTTATAAATTCTAAAGTTTGAGAGCAATCGAGGGAAAAATTTTAGTATCTGCCTTTGAATTGGATATAAACCTTCTTGAGAAATTGGTTTTTTCTAAGAGGCTCGTCAACTCCTTTTAATTTGTAGGAGGTATGGATTCCAAGATATTTTACCTTGTTTTTGTACATCTTATGCACCAAAAACCCAATAAATTTCCTGGTGATACTCCAAACTCACATCACGAAGTTAGATTTATCTTTAAACTATGCAAGCCCAACCTTTTTATGGATTTTTTCAACTTCCACAAGCGATGTTTGAAGTATCTGGATTTCATCACTACATTATCTATGTATTAAAGCATTCTCTTGCCAATGAGGTAATGTAAAATAGCATCTATAACTCTTTGATACGTGACTTTATTATTTTTGAGTCCAAAAAACATACAATCTATTAATACATTCCAAGTTCACCAAAGTTGTTTTATGAGTGTTTTCCGTAGCTAGAAATATTTTATTATACCTTAAGTACCTATAAATTAATGTGAGAACCACATGGCTAGTTGAAACATATACTAATGTGATGGCTCTTAACATATCTATATGTTTAGATAAAGCTTTATTTCAAAAGTATCTCAATCTCAAATTTAATTTGAGGTATTAATTGTGGGTTTGAATATACTTAGAAGCTGTTTTCGTGCCTTATATCCTTCCTGCACCGACTACTTCTTTAGCTAAATTAGGCATCTCATAGTATAGCTAGATTAGTTACAGCAACTAACCCTTCTTTATTTGAGAGAAAATCCTCTGATCTTAGCCGTTCTTGATTCCTCATGAGTTTATAGGTTGCCTTCCACCAAAGGATATTGTGTTTTAAAGGTTGGAAGTTTCCTTGAACATGTGGAACAATTCTAATTGATTTTGTTTTGTTTCATTCGATCTCAAATTTGACACACTACATCTACGAGGTATTATCCCCTTCAAATGTGAAATTTGTCATGGTTTTATCTTTTCGAAGGGTATCTTATTGTGTTAAGAAGTGTGAGTGTTGTATATAAACTATTATTATCAATCAATGTGCATTTTTTGTGTGTATTGTTGCCCCCACTTGAGGCTAAGGGGCTAATGGGTCCAAACCTTGAGCATGTGGGCTCGACCCCTCCTTCTAGCACAAATATTCCAGTCAGTCTCAAGTCCATTGCACTGTGTCTACGAGGTATTGTGCACTTTGTGTGTGGAATTTATCACAGTTTTGTCTTTTGAAAAAAATACCATGTTGGATTGAGGAGTATGAAAGTTGTATATTAAATATCTTTTTCCTAGATTCTAAATCAATATGAGACTTTTTGGTGTACCGTAACAAATTTCATGATTTTCTAAATCGCAAGAGGAGTCAAAGTCTTAGTTATCTTGAGAAAATATAACATCAAACACTCTAAACTTAGCTCCCAAAATTTTAAGATGATCCATAGGCTTCATAATTATGGAGGTGGACTAATCTTCGAACATTTCATTAAAAGGTTGTAGGTCGGTTGAAGTCTTCAACTAGAAGTCTTCATTAGTGAGATTGCCGTCTTCCAAAATCAACTTCCTCATACTACTCATACTACTTATGATTCATTTCCATTTCTTAATACACCACCTAAGTTTCTTATACACCACGTGAAATTTTATTTTTGCCCGCTGATTCCAGATGTGCACATTCGGACGCACCGTTTTTTTTAAAAACGCTGATGTATTCCGGATGTACACATCCGGAAACATAGTATAGCTTTATTTTTTTTAATTCCGGAACTGCAGATCCGAAAAATAGCATAACTTTATTTTTTTTTAAAAAAAATCGGTTTTGTCGGTTGTCTTCGGCATTCTGATAAAGTTAACAACAGATTTACGGTCATGAATATAAACAACTATCATTTAACATCATGAATGTATCATGAAAGGTTAAATGTACTTGAATAAGCTCCATGAGAAAATGAACATCTTTAGAATAAAGTTCAGCGGAGAGATTCTTGATAGCGTGATGAAGATCTTGAGTCAATGGATTAGGTTTCCCGCCAATAGAAAACTTTGTTCTTCGTATCTCCTATTACCACTTAGAAAAAACCAACGCGAACCTGTAAAATATAATCCTTTTAGACTTAAACCCAGTTGATTTATAAAAAGCCACACGCCACTCCCTAAATTATCATATCATGAGGAATACACAAATCTAACAAAATTATCTTATCATTCCAGCGGGCCGATTTCCCTTATAAGGATTCACTGTTATTTTAAAGAGATCTTGAATTATCTCCTCGCAATGAACCTGATCAAAAACAATTCCTCTGTATCTTGTGACCCAAAGTCAGTCCATTGGTTCTGCAAGTGGTAATAAGAGTACCACCAACTTTGTGTCGACTCTGGTAATAGAAGTAATGTTTTACTGTTGATCGTTATTCTTTTAAAATACATATTACTATTATTTCTTAAAATAAATATACATTTTTAAGTTTCAGTCATTTTTCCGGATGTGCACATCCGGAATATGCGTAACTTGTCATTCCGGATTTGCACATCCGGAACAAGGCAACATTTTAAAAAAAAACGGTGCGTCCGGATGTGCATATCCGGAACTGAGGGGCAAAAAAATAATTTTACGTGGTGTATAAGAAACTTGAATGGTGTATTAAGAAATTGTCTAATATGAATCAGATGAGGGTGAATATAACAAAGCTTTAAACACTTTCACCAATGATGATTTTTTTCTACAACATTCAAGAGGAATATACTAATGGTGACTATAAATTCCATGAGGCTATTTCTGTCCTCGTTTAACAATATGTCTAGCACTAAATCTTCATGTCTCTAGTTATGGTGAATCATCCAAAACTATCACATTCTCTAATTAGTATATTTATTTGATTGATTTAAGCTTTTGTACACTCTAATTGGTTGTTTCAAGTTCTTGCATGTTTTTATCAATGACTTCAAGCGCTTCAATCCCATGCACATTCTTATTAAGGACTTGTTCATATGCACTTTCTGCAAGGAATGCATTGTCTAGGGCTTCTAGCGTTCCAACAATATCTATTTGTTTCTTTGAGATAGTACTTTGGAAATTATTTGGAGGGTTTACTTATTCTTTGATACTTGTTCACATCTAATGAAATATACATATGATGTATTGTTTGTTGTTTCAAATTCATCAAATCGACTATTTTAACTTTAGGCTGAGGCTAATAAAATATGTCATTTTTTTGTGTAAGCAAGATATATTCAAACGGGAGAACTAAGGGTTCTCCAACCTGTTTACACGAGAACGGGAAAAACAACCCGACAAAAGGAAAAATTACAAACCAATTAAACTACGAAATAAAGAGCAAAGGATCTTTGCTAAATTCGTAGAAACTACAATTGGGATGAGTAATTTGACCACAAAAAGCCCACTTCCAAACCAAAAATTTTATACCCCACACCGTATTGTTAATGTTCCAAGCGTCCGATCGGAAGCATATACCATTCCTCAAAAGCCAAATACTCCAAGAGGTAGCTAACCAAACCAACCCAAGTTTGCCATCTTTAACTTTTTTTTCACGACAAAACAAATACCACTCCATAAACTTCGGAAGGCATTCGTCCTCCATCCCTTCCGATTTACCAATCCACAAAGCTATCTCCCTCCAAATCTTCTTAGCCACATGACATTTGAAAAAAGAATGATTTCTACTTTCAAAATCTAAACCACAAAGCGAACATATCAAAGAATCATTAGAAAAGTTAATGCCTCTATACACCAAAAGATCCTTCATAGGAAGCCTATTCACAAAAAGTCTCCAACCGAAGGCCTTTATCTTAAAAGGGACCTCTGTTTTCCACAACAAACTAAACGCCGTATCACACTTATTAGGGGGGCCATACGGCAAACGGAATGTAGCGTAGTGAGCGTAGCAAGATGCCACCGAAAAATCGAGAACCGGATCCTTTTCCCACATAATCACGTCCGCCCCCCCCCCCCCCCCCCCCCCCTCCTCCACCAATCCGTGATTGCTAAGCCGAGCTTTTAAAGAGACTAAATCGACCACAAAATTAGAATCAATCTCCTCTACTCCTTTCAAACCAAAATCACCCCAAATCCATCTACCGTCGCTCCAACCCCCCATACTAGCAATCGAAACTCTCTTCAAACTAGAGGCTACAAATAATTCCGGGTAAACCTCCTTCAAAATATCATCCCCCAACCATTTAACCTCCCAAAAAGGAACGTTGAAACCTTTTTCCACCTTAAAACGACTCAAAGAAACAATGGGATCGATCAAGGAATATTTGTTAATAGAAATAATATCTTTCCACCAAAAAGAGGAAACCTTTTTAGAATCTTCTCCACAAAGAATTTTGGAAGAAATATCACCATACATCGCTTTCAAAACACCATACCAAAGAGCATTACCACCTTGTAGTATTCTCCACCTCCACTTGTTAAGAAGGGCCATATTAAATTCCGCCATATTTTTAATTCCTAAGCCTCCTTTATCAAACGGTAAACACACTTCCTTCCAACCAACCCAATGAATCTTCCTTTTGTCTTCTACTCCTCCCCACAAAAAATTACTTTGAAACACCAAGTATTACATGCGAAGTTCATTTTAGTTTCCTTCTCCGCACTAAGCAATGAACCTTCCAATATTCGCCATAGTTAATTTTTCATCTTCCCCAAAAAAAAAGGTGAAAAAGTTAGAAGTTTATAACTTTTGGGAAAATATATCATCCTATCCACCAATTTAATATAAGGCTTTATATACACATTCTTATCCATGAGCTTCAATTGAATCCCAAATAACTTGTTGATAGTATAATCTATTGGGTTGAGTAGGGGTGGACAAACATTCATAATCCGACCGGGACCCGCTTAGTCCGAACCAAAATATAATGTAACGGGCGGGTTCAATTGGGTTTCGGGTTTAAATTGTGAAAATTTCGAGTATCTATGGTTTCAATTGGACGAAATCGGATGATAAATATTAAATCATCGGAACCCAACACCGACCGATAATGCATATTTATTATCCTTTGCGTGTTATTTAAATTTGAGATACAAAAATTGTCACGGGTGAATAGGATTGTTCATAATACAGTTCATAAAGAAAATTATACTGAACCAAACTAAATTATAATAAAAATTTACTCGAATTGAATCGAATCGTTTCAATTTATTTAGAAGTGAACCGAACCAAACTTATTGGTTTGGTATACCGTTTAGAAATTCTGAACCGTACCGAACCGTTAGAAGACAATTTTTCCGAACCGAACCGTTTATTAAAAAATCGAACCATTAAACTATTTTTAAAATTTTACAATAATAAAAATTAAAACTTGTTTTTAGTATTTTTAGTTTTCAGTTTCGGTTCAGCTCGGTTACAATTTCGATTCCGCTCGGTTTCAATTCGGTACGGTTCTAAAACTGTTTCGTATAATATGGTTTAGTTCACTAACCAAACCATATTTTAATTTTGATTTGGTTATTTTAACTTCGGTTCTGTTCGGTTTAGTAGTTCGATTCAATTCATGGTTTTTTTTTTAACAACCTAGTGAAGATTCGTTGTGAAATTGAAAATAGTGAAATTGAAGATATAAAGAACGAGAGGATTAATCGTGGGGGAAATGCCAACGCTGTGGGACCTAGTCGTACAAGTAACCAAAGTAAAAATTGCGATAAACAATTGGCTAAATCCTACAATAGCTATCAGAATACACGGGGTTCATATCAACATGGAACATGGGACTCAGGAATCAAAGGGAAACATTCTGAGACTACAATCACATGTTTTAATTATTGTAATGTGGGACACTACTCTACTACATGTCCAGAGAAGGTTGCGTGTCGTAATTGCCAAAAGATGGATTACCTATCAAGGAACTATAAGTCTCCCAAGGTGGAACCCAATGTGAATACAACAAGGGCCAACTGGCCATCAGGAAAAAGACGTGTCTATTGTATTAGAGCAGAAGCTACCACCCCATCAAACAATTTGATTTAAGACGATTTTCAAATAGTATGTACTACCTTGTCTCTGCTTTTTGATTTGGGAGCAACCCACTCTTTTATATCTTTGGATTGTATGAAGCGTTTGGGAATGAATGTGTCTCCTTTACTGTTTGATTTGAAAGTTTTTACCCATGCTAATGATATATTGTTTGCATGGCCAAAATTGTGTAAAAAGAGTTTTAGACTCTTAAAAGAGAAATTGACGACTTCACCCGTGTTAGTTTTGCCGCAACCTTAGGAACCATATGAGGCAACCTTAGGAACCATATGAGGTATAATGTGATGCATCACACCAAGTACTTGGATGTGTGCTTATGCAACATAATAAAGTAGTTGCCTATGCATTTCGAAAGTTGAAGACCCGTGATAGAAACTACCCTATGAATGATTTGGAATTTGCATTTGTGTTTTTTTCTCTGAAAATTCGGAGACACTATTTATACGGATGTGCATTTATGATGTTTAGTGATCACAAAGATCTTGGAGTACTTGTTAGTTCAAGAGGAATTAAGCATGATGCAGAGTAGATGGTTGGAAACACTCAACAATTTTGACTTTACACAACAATATCACCATAAAAAGGCAAATGTAGTGGTTGATGCTTTTAGTAGGTGGAGTTTGTCGGTATCCTCGACCCTTATGGTCAATCAACAAAAATTGCTAGAGGGATTTTGAGACTTGCATTTGAATGTAGAGTTTTCACCAGGGACTTTGAAGCTAGGAATGATTAAGATATTGAATGTCTTGTTAGAAGATATGAAAAACTGTTAAAATAATGAGTTGATTCAAGAGAAAATGAGATGTAGCATGAAAATATGTGTTCTAGATGTAGTCGAGTTGAAAAAGACAATTTAAGAAGGACCTCACAAGAGTAAACTGAGAATCCATCCGGGAGAAACTAATATGTATCAAGACTTGACACAAAAAAAATAGTGGCCTGATATGAAAAGATACGTGACAGAGTATGTTGCATCATGCTTAACTTTTCAAAAAGTTAAGATGGAGCACTAGTGACCTGCATGGATGTTACAATAATTGGAGTACTTGATTGGAAGTGGGATTGTATATCCACAGATTTTATTACTGGTTTACCAAAAAAGGAGAAAGAATGACTCAATTTGGATAATAATTGATCGATTGATGAAGTCTTCCCATTTTCTTCCGTTGAGGAATACATAAGACGTGGCCAGATTAACGAAAATCTACATTATAGTAATAGTAAGACTACATGGGGTTCCATCAAGCACTGTTTCTAATAGGGATCCCAAGTTTACATCTTAGTTTTGGAAAGAATAATATGTAACTTTAGAAACTCAATTGAGGTTGAGTTCAACTTATCATCCACAAGCAGAAGCCATACAAAAAGGACGAACTAGTCACTAGAAGATCTGTTGCAAGCGTGTGCATTAGATAACCAAGGAAGTTGGGATGCTTTATTGCTAGTGATAGATTTTACCTATAATAATTGTTATCATTTGAGTATTAGTATGACACCATATGAAACACTATATGGGTGAAAGTGTCAAATATCGTTGTGTTGGTACCAAGACGGTGAGAATTTGATTGTCGGTCTAAAAATTATGCAATAAACTATAAACAAGGTCAAAACGATTAGAGAGAATTAAGATTGCACATGATCGTCAACAAAGTTATGTTGATAAGTGTCGTGGACCCTTAGAATTTGGAGAAGGTGATCATGTATTTCTCTGTGTTGTGCCAAAATATATTGGACTATTTTAGATTATGGAACTAGTAGGACCAGTGCCATATCACATTGCGTTACCACCAATATTATCCCAAATTTATGATGTGGTTCATATGTCTCAATTTAGGAAAGATATTTCAGATTCGACGCAAATATTAGTTCCAGATACCATTCAATTGAAATAAAACTTATTTTTTGAAGTACCTCTAGTAAGGATTGGAGGTAGAAAAATGAAAAGTCTAAGGAATAAGAAAATATTATTGGTCAAAATAATTTGGAACCAAGCAACTAGAGATGCGACTTGAGAGTTGGAAATTAACATAATGGAGCAGTACCCTAGTTTATTTAAAAATGTGTTAGTTTCAAGGAAGAAACTTCTTTTTAAAGGGTTGTAAAGTAAGACCTATAGTTTAGAAGCAACTAATTCTAAGGCTTAAGCCAATAAACTTATTTTGAGTTGTTAATTTACTTTAAATAATTTAAACATGTTGCTTGATAGATTCTAGCATGGAATGAAAACAACAAAAAAGTTGTGAACATGTGTTTGTGATGTTATCTAATTTAATACATATAGTCAAAATATTTTTTTGTTTAAAGTTCCTGTTTATTTTTGAGGAAATAATTGAGATGTAACTCGTGTTTAAATCTTAACGCACTCTAATTGTTATAAAATTTATTTAGAGAAATTAATTATTTATTTAATAAAAATTAGAGTTTTTTTAGGTATACATTTTTATAAACTTTTTTTTGTTAATAAAAAATGTAAGGGGTATAAATTGTTAATTGAAATATATATGTACATGTAGTTGAGAGATTATCCACGTTTAAGGGTTAAAATAAGGCAATTTCTTAATACACCACCTATATGTCTTAGACATCACGCGAAATTTCTTTTTTGCCCCTTAATTCTGGAAGTACACATCCGGACGCACCATTTTTTTAAAAAAACGTTGATTTGTTCTGGATGTGCATATCAGGAAAAATCACTTATCTGCAGATCCGGAAAATTTTCTTATTAACTCGCGCCAGACCTTCTCCATCCCCTCATTCTTTACATTTTCATATTCCAAACAACCAAACTTTCTCAAACTCTCAAATTCTCAATCCCACAAATCCCGATTTTTTCACTCGAGTTCGGCGCAGAGCAACTTCTACAACGATCAAGACACTCCAAATCCTCTGTATCTCAATTTAATCGATAAATTTTTGAATTTTAGAGTTTCGAAGTTATTTTCGAGTAATCGATTTAGAGTAGACATTTAGGTGTAGAAATTGTTAGGTAGTATGAATAACATAGGTTAGAGGCAATGTAGGTATTGTTTACTGCTTCAAACGGACGATCAGGGTATTAAAATGCCCTTTTCTATGGTACAGTAGCCATTACTACCTGGTACATCATGTGGTTCTATACCGTCTCACACCCATGCATGGTGCCCACTGATGAGGGATCGCCACCTAGACCTGCTCATCAGGAGATATTAGAGGAGCAGCAGTCTCAACAGGACCATACTCAGGATGTCCTACCTCGCTGTCGTGAGATAGAGGAGATAGCGCGGGCAGTCATTGCGGACGGTCACCTCCCTTAGGGCTCTGGTGGCAGACTTGCCGTGGATATGATTATTGATATTGCTCTGGGGGCACTTCAGTACCGCAGACATCGCGCCAGGACGGCGGGTAGGGGAAGAGGAGCAGGGGAGCCAGGAGAGATCCTTCGCCATACACAGTAGTTTTTTGTTTGATGTATTCTATTTTTATTACATTTATGTACTCTATTTTGACAGGAGTATTATTTTATATATATATATATATATATATATATATATATATATATATATATATATATATATATATATATATATATATCATTTTATTTTATATATTGATGTTTTTAAATGTATATTAAGTTGCGACGATATATTAACATATGCGACCAACTAACAAAATTGATTTAAAAAAAAAAAAAAAGTTCTGCTGCTTTTCCAGATATACAGATTAGAGATTTTTCCTGATATGTATATCCGGAACAAATCAACGTTTTTTAAAAAAAATAGTGCGTCCGGATGTGCACATCCGAAATCAAGAGGCAAAAAAGAAATTTCGTGTGATGTCTAAGAAATATGGGTGGTCTATTAAAAAATTGCCTAAAATAATGGATAAGTGACAACTAGGAGTGGCTAAATAAGTTGTCACATGATTAATTGGTATGGCTAAATAGAGAAACAAGTCCCCTATATAAGATACAAGTATGTATCAGTAGGTTGGATTTCATTTTCAAATACCTAGCACAACGCCTAACATAGTAAAATCATTTTGTGCTTCTCCAAGTTTATGCAATTAGGTCATAAAAAAATTGAGTGAATAGTAAGCATTTTATTTCATTGTTTTTTCTTCATTATTTTTATAAATAAATATTAAAAATTTCAATGTTTTAAATGAATTACATTTTTCTCTTTTTGGTAATATTTACTTATATTAGTGTAGTTGAAATTTGTAAAAACTTTATTTGTTAAAATTGTAGATATAAGTGTTCTAATATTAAACATGAAAAATAAATTTATTTGTGAGCAATTTAGAAAATTTTAAGTTGGTGAAATTTTAATATTTTATTTATTTTATTTTAAGTGTACTTACATTTAAATGATCTATCGCATCAGAAATATTTTTAACACTATCTGAGTTTACACGGTTCTTTATGTATTTTATTATTCGAACCCTACATACTACGTCTTCATGATGTAATTCACGCATCTCAATTTAGGAAATATATTTGAGATTCGTCGCACATATTAGTTCCAGATACCATTCAATTGAAAAAAAACTTATCTTTTGAAATACCACCAATAAAAGTTGGAGATAGAAAGATGAAAAGTCTAAGGAATAAGAAAATATTGTTGGTCAAAGTAATTTGGAACTAAGTCACTGAAGATGCGACTTTAGAGTTGGAAGCTAACATAAGGTAGCAATATCACAATTTATTTAGAAATGTGTGAATTTTGAGGACGAAATTTCTTTTTAGAGGGTTGTAATGTAGAAAATTTTACCCCATACTCCTACATTTATCCCTATATCCTTACAAATTTTCAAAAATTCCAATTTTATCCTTTTATTTTTTATTTATTTTTTTTACTTTTTACCGTGCAGTCAGATGAGTCCAAAAGTAATTTTTGTCAGTATTCGACGAGAACCGGAGAACCCAGGGTAAGGATTTCCGGAATGTCTTTTTTCCCAACCGGAAAACTTTGTATTATGAAATCCGGTTAAGTATTTTTTCTAAACCAGAGAACACAACATAGAGATTTCTTGTTTGCGTTGTGAATGTCAGGCATATAACCGGATAACTTGTCTCCAAGATATCCGGTTGGTATACCTTTCAACACCAGAATACTTATTGTTATGTTATCCGGTTTGGGCTTTTTTGTCAACCGGATAACTTGTTTAGGAGACATGGACAGTCCTTTGATGATATGCGACAAAGACCAGACAAGTGTAGATACAACGGAGATATCCTCGACTGTAGAAAAATTTCCTACAAGAGAAGAGGCGACTAGGTGGATTAAGGAGGTTGAACTCAGGAATAGAGTCACTATTATAATAACCCGGTCGAACACCAATACTGGCAAGAGAGAAAGAAGTGACAAAGTTATATTTGGCTATGATAGAGGTGGAAAATACAAAGAAGGGGATAGCGAAACACAAAGTGCTAACAAAAAATGTAACTGCCCTTTCAAAGTAAGATCAACACCTTTAAAAGATGGTTCTGGTTGGAAAATTGATGTAAAATGTGGGGTTCACAACCATGGTTTACCTGATAGATTTGAAGGTCATGTGTTTGTAAGTCGACTCAATGATGATGACCAGCAACATATTGTTGATTTGTCAAAATGTCATGTTCCTCCAAGACACATATTATTGTCATTGAAAAACGAGATCCGGAGAATGTGACTCGAATTACCCAAATATATAAACATAAGAGTAAGATTAAAAAAACATCAGGGGACCTAGAACGGAAATGCAACAGTTGTTTAAGTTGATAGAGGAATCTTATTATGTCTATTGGAGTAGAAAAAAAGATGAGTCAGAAGTTGTGAGAGATATCTTTTGGGCCCATCCAGACTCTGTGAAGTTGTTGAATATATTTTCTATTTTGTTGATTATGGATAGTACTTACAAAACCAATAAGTATAGGCAACCTTTGTTTGAAATAGTTGGTGTGAAATCAACTGAGTTAACATTTGCTGTTGCATTTGCCTATATGGAATCTGAGCAAACAGAGACTTTGTGCTAGGTACTAGATAAATTGAAACAATTATTCACTAAACAAGGGTTATAGCCACAAGTAATTTTAACTGATAGAGATCTTACTTTGATGAAAGCAATTGAAACAGTATTTCCTGCGACAGTTAATTTGCTTTACCGATTTCACATAAACAAGAATGTGAAAGCGAAGTGCAAGGAGTATGTTGTGAATGATATGCGAAAACCGATAGAGGAGCTTTGGTACGAACTTGTAAAAGCTAGTGATGAGGTGGAATACCATCAAAAGTTGAAATTGCTTGAGCATGCCTGTTTGGAATATGGACATTCTCTGGATTATGTGAAAGACACATGGTTGACACCTCATAGGCATAAATTTGTTGAAGCTTGGATCAATAAAGTGTTGCATTTAGGCAACATCACGACTAACAGGTAATGTGTTTGTTTTATAGCCATAGTTTGTTTATGGTAATATTAATGATACTTATACTGAACTTCTGATTTTTTTTGTTAGGGTCGAATCTGCGCATTGGAAGCTAAAACAGATGTTGGAGAACAATTTAGGTGATATGTGCAAATGCTGGGAGGCTATGAATGGCAACATCAAGGTTCAAGTGGGCAATATTAGAGCTTCATTTCAGAAGAGTTTTTATGAGGTTAAGCATGCACACACTAGTCCATATTATTTGAATTTGTGTGGATCAGTATCTAGAGCTGCTCTGTGGCACATTGCTGAATAGTGACATAGGGTTGACATGGTGGGTACAAACACCCAGATGTGCAGGTGTTTTCCTAGAACAGTATACGTGTTACCTTGTGCCTGTGAGTTAGGGAGATACACATTGAGTGGTGAACCAATACCAATTGATGTTATTCATATCCATTGGAGGAAACTGAGTATGGAAGGTGAACAAGAGGTAGATACAGAGGATGGAGCAGAGGTGGACATGACAAATGCGATTGAAGCACCGTGGAAAAGATTTCATTCATTAGATGTTGCAGGAAAGAGAGCACTAAAAAGCCGGGTGTGCGAAATTGATTACTCCACTATAACCAAGATGGTACCACCACCTGAAAAAATAAAGACCAAAGGAGGAGTGAAGAGAAAAGGGAAGAAACCTATTGGGTATGATGTTTATCGTGATCCTTCATATCATGAGTATGTTGATCAAGAACACAACAATTCCCAAAAATCTTCAAAGAGGCCTTGTTCACAGTTATCCCAGACCTCAAAGAAAAAACCTTCTCATAGGTACACCGTACAATTTCTAGAACATATCAGACCATTTATTAATGACATTGTTGATGTAAAGGATGATGGAAATTGTGGGTTTAGAGCTATTGCATCTTTGCATGGATATAACATCATTCTTGTCTCACTAAGTGCTCTTAGTTTGAGTTACTTCCCTATGACGACTTCACATAATCCTAATGTGTCAATTTACTGCATTGGTTTTGTAAACTCAAATCATTGGGTTCAGGTAAATATTATAGTTTTTTATATTACTTAATTATATATGATTTACGTCTTATTTATTGTTGGTGCGGTAAAACGGCAAGCAACAAATATATTTGAAAGTATTTTTCCGGGAATTTATCGTGTCCACAGAGATCGGTGATATTGAACTGCCGTTCGACAATTTAAATGTTAAAGAGTTTGGTTTTAATTTGAAACATAGAAACTGAAAAGTAAATATTAATACAAAAAGAATTCATTAATCAGAGAGAAGAAACTTGTCCGACATGCATATAATCGACTCGTCACAAACTTAAACTTATCGACCAGTTATACTCAACCTACAACACTCCTCAATATCATCCAGCATCGCTCACAAAAGTGTCCATCTCTGACACACTGAGCTGAGAGAACAACCATGTTACCCTCGTCGACACTCTCGCACCCGACTCGAGATACGGAGGCATTACGCTTCGATACCCATAAAGATTGTTAGCTCTAAATCTATCTTTAGCATCCAGAAACTAACCGATAATCATCCCTAATCAAAGTTTGTGATGTTTATCTCTAACACAACCCAAACCCCGAGCATAAAGCGAAAAATCAAGGACAATCACCGATAAAGATTTGTAAAGCAGATTTTATACAATGCCATGGGCGACAAATATACATGAGTCCAAAGTAAATACATACACAACAACCCAACAAAGAAGAAATACACAAAGAAGAAAATAAATAAACCAAACATCTCGCGGTTTATCAGAGCCGATTGATGAGAAATCCACCCGGATCATCCGTGTGCAAGCTTCAATGTTGTTTTCTAACTAATTCTACTGAAAAATGAGTTTGATGGAGTTGGGAGCAAAAATCCCCAAAACCATAGCCTAAAAAATGGCTGAAATGACTTAAATACAATTTCAAAATCCGTCAAGTTCGCAAAGCGAACTTTTATTTGCAAAGCGAACTCCAAAAATTGGCACTTAAGTGCCTCAAAATAGCTAACCGCCTCTGTTTTTCTGCAGAAGTTCGCAATGCGAACTTTTATTCGCAAAGCGAGTATTCGCAGGAAAGTTCGCAAAGAGAACTTTGGTCCCTTTTTCCTCTGCCTCCAGTCTGGGAGCATTCGCTGGGAAGTTCGCAAAGCGAACATTCGCTGGAAAGTTCGCAAAGCAAACTTGACAACAAACCAACCCTTATTTTAACCACAACTTCTGAACCGTAACTCGGATTGACGCACAGACGGAAGCGCTGGAAAGCTTATTCAATGCTCTAGATAACAATGGCAAAATATCATTGCTTGAATACCTACAAAAAATGAGAGAAAATCAATTAAACTCAATGATATTTACATGATACGCAAAATATACTCTATAACGTAAACTAAACGTATTTACAAACAAAGCAGGGTTTATTTGTACGATATTAACAAAAAGTATCGATAAGTGCACAAAACTTATATACAAAAATAGTTACAATTCGCACTTATCAAACTCTCCCCAACTTAAACTTGTTTGTCCTCAAACAAGAATCAAACAACTCAAAGAAATAGAGTGATAACCAAAGAATCACGAATCAACAGGTTGTGAAAAACAGAAACGAATGAATGGTTCAAATGAAAAACGGTATACACAAAGTAAATACTTACCACTAAACTACAACGACAACATAATCATGAAACAAATGCAAAATACAAAAAGCATGCCAAACATCCTAAAACAACACAAGTTCAAACATGAATCACACCTAGCAAAAACAATCATCGGTAGATGAAAAACACAAAATGAGGTACTTTTCACTCACACAACAATCTTACAAACAAAAGACTAAATTATGCAATCATCCAAAAATCATATTGAAAACATAAAAGCAAGAATCACAAGGGCTTTCAAGGTTGTGGCGTGGTCGGGTAAACAAACAAGGGGCAATTTCTAAAGGTAATTGAAACAAAAACTTGCCTAAACTTAAGGGAGTAATCAACTCACAAAGACTCAAACACAAAATTCTAATCAACTTCTTCCAAAATCCCAAGTGTTACACAAAACACAATACTTATTTAGCACAATTATTTGAACTCTTTTTGTTTCCTTTCTCAAGGATTTTCTTTTTCTTTCTTTTTTTTTTCTTTTTTTTTCATATTTTTCTCTTTTTCAACCTCATAGAAACCAACCAATGAGTAAACAATCATTCTCCCCCCAACTTGAATTCAACCACATCATCATGTGAATACTCCATACTTTCTAAGGCAAGGTAAAAACTCATACAACAACACGAAGTTGAGGGTTCAAGACAAAAAATAATCAATCAAAATCCATACAAAAAGTGAATTCAATACTCATAGACAAGCATTAAGTTCAAACAACATGGATAATGATAGAAAAACACAAAGGGGTTTAACAAACGCTCACACACTCACAAGGTGAATTGACTATTTGGCTAGGTAGTTGTGCTCAAAATGAAACAAAATGCCTTGATCCTTTTCATGCTTTCATATAATCAACACAAACAAAAGATTAAGCATAATAAAATCCAGTTAGAACAAGAATGTTGGTACTCCGCGCATATATGAACAATGGAAAGTTACCTCACAAAAAGGGTGGGAACTAAAGTGATTCACATCAAGAACAAGTATACAAAAGAATAAATGGCATGAAAGTTTGTAAAAAGCCTAAGTATCATGAATATGCTAAAGTCTAGAAAGCAATAAACACATACCTTGGATGTGTACAAAACTTACCAATATCATTACCATACATCCGCAAGTTGAAACGAACAAACTTGGAACATCACCTTAAATTTCCTCAAGCTACTCAAAACAAGCTCTTGAACAAACATAAAAACTATTAATATAAACAAACTAAAAGACCGGGTGAAAATGCATTAAACAAGTTGTAAAGTGAAGATTTGAGAATTTACGAAAAATCCGAGTACAACTTGTTTAATGAATGTTCACCACACTACCCAAGCTAGAATGAAAAAGTAATAACGAAACAAAAAGCGATAAAACATGCTTGTTTTACGTCGTAAGCTCGACGCCTTTACTATTCTTAGCTAGTAACTTACTCTCTTCATGCCATGGTGATGCCTCACCATGCAAACCAAAAGCAAGTGTCCTAACTAAACACTTGAACAAACATTACTGGAACAAAATATACAAGTATTAGTATAAACAAGTGAAAATATACAATATGTACGATATCTACAAAACTCAAAATAAAGAAACTATCGCAATGCGATTCAATAAAAACACCAATCCCCGGCAACAACGCCATTTTGTTGCTTTTGTTGGTGCGGTAAAGCGACAAGCAACACAAATATTTGGAAGTATTTTTCTGGGAATTTATCGTGTCCACAGAGATCGATGATATTGAACTGTCGTTCGACAATTTAAATATTAAAGAGTTTGGGTTAAAATGGGTTTAACATAAATGCAGAAAAGTAAATATTAACACAAAAAGAATTCATTCTTCAGAGAGAAGAAACTTGTCCGACATGCACATAATCGACTCCTCACAAACTTAAACTTACCGACCAGTTATACTCAACTGACAATACTCCTCAATATCATCCAGTATCGCTCACAACAGTGTCCATCTCTGACACACTGAGCTGAGAGAACAACCGTGTTACCCTCGTCGACACTCTCGCACCCGACTCGAGATACGGAGGCATTAAGCTTCGACACCCATAAAGATTGTTAGCTCTAAATCTATCTCTAGCATCTAGAAACTAACAGATAATCATCTCTAATCAAAGTTTGTGATGTTTATCTCTAACACAACCTAAACCCCGAGCATAAAGCGAAAAATCAAGGACAATCACCGATAAAGATTTGTAAAGCAGATTTTATACAATGCCATGAGCGACAAATATACATGAGTTCAAAGTAAATACATATACAACAACCCAACAAAGAAGAAATACATTAAGAAAAAAAGAAATAAACCAAACATCTCGCAGATTGTCAAAGTTGATTGATGAGAAATCCACCTCGGATCATTCGTGTACAAGCTTCAATGTTGTTTTCTAGCTAATTCTACTGAAAAAACCCCAAAACCATAACCTAAAAAATGACTGAAATGACTTAAATACAATTTCAAAATTCGTCAAGTTCGCAAAGCTAACTTTTATTCGCAAAGCGAACTTTAAAAATTGGCACTTAAGTGCCTCAGAATAGCTAAACCGCCTCTGTTTTTCTGCAGAAGTTCGCAATGCGAACTTTTATTCGTAAAGCGAATATTCGCTGGAAAGTTCGCAAAGCGAACTTTGGTCCCTTTTTCCTCTGCCTCCAGTCTGGGAGCATTCGCTGGGAAGTTCGCAAAACGAACGTTCGCAAAGCGAACTTGACAGCAAACCAGCCCTTATTTTGACCACAACTTCTGAACCGTAACTCGGATTGACGCACGGTCGGAAGTGCTGGAAAACTTATTCAATGCTCTATACAACAATGGCATAATATCATTACTTGAATACCTACAAAAAATGAGAGAAAATCAATTAAACTCAATGATATTTACATGATACGCAAAATATACTCTATAACGTAAACTAAACGTATTTACAAACAAAGCGGAGTTTATTCGTACAATATTAACAAAAAGTATCGATAAGTGCAACAAAACTTATATACAAAAATAGTTACAATTTGCACTTATCACTTATTAACTTTCTTAACAGGTAAACATGAATGAGGGATTTCCCTTGCCACCAGTCACAACAGATTGGAGGAAACATCGGACATTAGATGCAACATCATGGATAATTGGATTTGCTGGACGTTTACAACATTGGTAGCAACTTACACCTCTGCTCCCAAAACATGTTAATTTATGAGTGACGTTTAACTTCATATTATTTTTTACATTTTTATAAGTGACGTTTACCTTTATATTATTTTTCATATTTTTTATACATCATCAATCATAATATAATTCTGAATATTATCACATAAATATAAATCATAAGTCTGAATAATACATAAGTAACATAAGTAACTGGTCTGAAGAATACATCAATCATCGTCCTCACTAACATAAGCAATTGGTCCACCCTGAGGTACCGGTCCATCTTGAGCTAAACGTAGTGCTCGAAAGATCTCAACATAATCATCATCATCCTCCTCGGCCTCGTGACGAGCAAGATAGCGACGCAGCTCATATGAAATATGTCGTAACCTCGGATATGTTGGTTCATCATCAAACTCAGGAACTGAAACCTCTCTGACCTCCCCCTGAGGTAGTGGTATCAAACGAGGATGGGAAACTGTGTAGTACCAAGCCATGTAATTAGTCACCGTATCATACGGAGTATCTACAAACTCGGCCTGTTGCACCACTTGCGAGACGCTCGCATGGTAAGTGCCCCACTCAAAGTCTATATCAAGTGTGTCAATATTAGGTGGATTCGATGGTATGAACTGCCTGTATCCAAACTGACGTAAACATCTTTCAGATAAATAAAGAACAGTTGTACCATACCACTTCAGGCCACCCCTGTACATGCAAATATCAGTAAATGGTATGGTCTGTCTGTGATCCTCAAACGGGCGCCAAATGACATCAATATGTGTCAATCCATCCAGCACTGCCCTAATCTCATCAACCTTCTGCGTCCCTTGCTTGTATTGCCACTTCATCGCCCTGGGAAGTGGACTACCAACACCAGCAATCTTCGAAAATCCTCTCTTCCCAACAGTTGGGAAATACTCATGAATCCAACACTGTAACACATCAAGAATATCATCAATTGAAGGTATTATAAATAATATAATACAAGTTTAAATGAAATTAAAATTAAGCATTTGTACCTGTAGTAGAGAGGCATATCCACCAAGTTGTCTGCAAC
Source organism: Lathyrus tuberosus (assembly GCA_022829125.1). Taxonomy (NCBI): domain Eukaryota; kingdom Viridiplantae; phylum Streptophyta; class Magnoliopsida; order Fabales; family Fabaceae; genus Lathyrus; species Lathyrus tuberosus. Next base: position 9,375,269 of record JALAZF010000206.1, on the reverse strand, counting down.
TATAGAACAAAGCATCTCCGAGATATCTATATAGTGTAACAAGTGCAGCAGCCCCTGAACAGTATCTACCACATCTGTCTAAGTCCTCAAAGAGTGGTAAATACTTTGACTCTACAAGAGTAAAGGTCTTATCTGTAAGAATAGAGCAGCCTAGTAGCAACAAAATATACGCCCTAGCTGCACAATCAAATCTGCTCTCAGCTCGCAGACGGACAAATAGCTTCTTCAACCAATCTAGCCTGTAGTAAGGAGCTCTGTTTATACGAATC